>CAMZMU010000047.1:60037102-60637102 GCA_947311845.1 Poa pratensis | reverse complement strand
TTTAGAACATGATTTTTCAGAGGATTGACGGGCCTGGCTGGAAATGCAGTGGCTAGATGATAAAATTTCTTACTGCCTATCGGCGCCTAAAGGCTCAATGAGAATGATATGCGTATTGCTTGGAAAAATAAACCGATATCCTCCATTGCACGTTCAGTAACTAAGGGCACTTGCGCATCCATGTTGTCCGCAACCTGATGTTCTCTCCTTCTCTGTTTATTACTCCCTCCGTTCCAAATTACTTGACTTGGGTTTGTCTAAATACGGATGTATCTAGACACTAAACAAGTATAGATACGTTCGTATTTGGACAAACACAAGTCAAGTAATTTGGAACGGAGGGAGTACCTTGTAACATTACAACTAATCCCATGTACAATTTCTAATTACACACACGACCCTACAATAGTAAATTTTACGTTGGACCTGGTAGATCGCCTAAAAGTGTGCGTCACTTTGCACCAGGTTTCGCAAGAGTGTTCACTCTGCAGTAGATGCGGCATGACAATACCAAACCTTGCATTGGATCAAGCAAAAGACATGCCTGTAAAAAATTCTGAAAGTGGGTACTAGAGTTTATGGTGTACCTAATTATGTATCTTTAAACAGCATAGATGGTATAATATGAGCCACCTAGACAAAAATGTCACCAGATCTGAGCAAAAAGACAAAATGCTCAGCTTATTTAAACAGTGAATGGACATGACAAATTTAAATATAGCAATAAACATCAACATTGTATATGGTTCATTAGAAAAGGGAACACATATTTGAAGGTTTAGATTGTGGAAAACCTCCTAGTCGAGGCCACTAAGCTCTTCTTCTTTCGAGAAACGATGCCTCTTTATTCTTTAATTAAAAAAATACATCAGATCCAAAAGAGAAACACACAAGGATAGCACAAATATCAGATACTGGTCGCCGCGGACAAAAAAATGAACACTAGTCCGTTTGCATCGCCCCGTCACCAGTAGGGAAAAGCTTATAGGTGAGATGCTATCAGTGGCGCACCAGATCCCAGCGCGCCACTGATAGTCTCTCACCTGGGTTCCTGGATTTTGAAAAAAAAATACCAGTGGCGCACAAGATTCCGGTTCGCCACTGGTAATTTTTTATCAGTGGCGCACCGTAAACGTGGTGCGCCACTGGTAAGTTCCAGTAAAACTTGAAAAATTTCGAGGTGGAGGAGAGAGGTTACCTGTGGCGCACCAGCCCCAGTGCGCCACTGGTAAAAAATTTACCTGTGGCGCACCAGGCAGTGGTGCGCCACAGGTAATTTTTTTACCAGTGGCGCACTGGGGCTGGTGCGCCACAGATATTTGTCCACAGGTATTTTGAATCGTGGAGAGAATACCTGTGGCGCACCAGACCCAGTGCGCCACTGGTAAAAAATTTACCTGTGGCGCACCAGCCCCAGTGCGCCACAGGTAATATTTTACCAGTGGCGCACGAGTAATCGGGTGCGCCACTGGTAACCTGGGCAGACAACTTAAAGTCGCCCCACCTACCTCCACCTCCATTATTGCAACCTCACTTCCCCCTTTGTTCTTAGCTCGAAATCTCTTCCTTCCTACCTCATTTCCTCCCCATTTTGGACACAGACTTGAATTCGTTCGCATCCAGCATACGATTGCGACAACAATCAACAAGGATGTTCCAGCCTACTTGTGGTAGGGAGGATGCGACGCCGGCTGCCATCAATGAAGTTGCTAAAGGGGTTTCGCCAGCCAGCGTGGATCTTAGCAGCCCCTCCATCATCTCTTCCACGCCCGCCCGCGGTCCAACGCCATTGGCCGAGCTCGAAGCTCTCACGGTAATTAAGCGTCACAAGTCTCAACAAATTATGTATATACCTCATCCTTGGCGCCCTCTCTTACGCCTTAACATGCATGTTTTCGCAGGCCGACGAGGTGGGATGCACGTTGCTATTGCGTGTGGAGAATGAGCTTCGGGATGTGGCAACGGCAAGCATCATGTCACCACTTCAACGCGTGATGCACAACCTGCCTATGGCCCCTAACGTGTTTCGGGTACATATTCATCGGTGCTCTCGGGTTGTGATGACCTTTATCCTCCAATTCAACCCACGGGTGCCGATTCAGAGAAAACCCTCCATGGATGCTTGGGTTATCCCATGACATGGCCAAAGGCACTGATCCGTTTGGACCCTCCTATCACCTGCACCCCGCCACAGCCAACACTGGTAGGGTCGGCGCCGATGGATAAAGAACAGTCGATGCAGTACATCTGGGGCATGCCACCAGACCACAAGACTCAAGATGAACCTGGACTAGTCTTTTCACCAGGGTCGGCGATTCATCGTGTCGATCAGCTAATGCAAGGAGGGGATGATGACCATGATAGTGATGACTTATTACTGGATCAGGATCTTCAGGCTCCTCGTCAATGCTCTAAGCGTCTGTTCAATTCTCAAGGAACGCCTGAAGCTGCCCCCTTCACCGAGGATCAACAAGGCAACAAGCCTTTCAACCAGGAGACACTCCTCAGGGCGGTCATGCCGGAGATTGAGAAAGGGACCATCCCTCCCACAGCGGCAGAGAAGAGGCGTAATAAAGCACGAAAAAGAAATGTGAAGAATGACTTTGCCTCCAGCAGCCAACCAGCGCCGAAGACCAAAGAGCCGTTACGGGCTAAAGACAACGTAGGCGTCTCCGAATGGCATTCGTTTCATCAGTTGGCTAAACCGATCCTGCCGCCGAGACTATCCAAACTACTAAGGGGAGATATGAGGAGTCTCCATGAAGGTATTCATCGTGTGGAGAAACTTCTTCTCAGCTCCTCAAATCCATTATACCCTCTTTACCCGGTAAAGGTACCAAAGAACCTTGGCTATGCCGATGAATACCCCGCGGATGTGTTCTTCGTTAGATTTGAAGAGATCTTCGACATGTACCATATGAAACGACTCCCCATATGCTTCGTCCGCCTGCTTGCTCTCAATATGCAGTACCAGCTTATGAAAGAGGAAACCGAGCTCATAGTGATAATGGACCCCTACCACCTGCAAGAGGGTCGCCTGAACCACAGTGATGGTGCGCGAGAAGCGGCGCTCTACATACACAAATTCTTCATACAGCATCAGGACAAGAGAGCCATTCTAATGCCATACTTTCCCGAGTAAGTCATTCGCTAGCCGCCATTACATGCTTTTCGTCGAGTTTTGTCCATACAATGGTTAATTTGAGTATGATGGTCTCCTTTTGCAGGAACAAATACTGTGTCCTCATTGTTGCATTTCCAAAAAGGTCGGAGGCCATTTATTTGGACTCGGGGAGGCATCATAAGAAGAAAGACTATGGACCCATCAGGAGTGTTATGGATGAGGCTCTCACCGGATACGCCTTCCATGGGTGCCCGGTGGATCACCAATATGTTAGAGAAGGAAAGCTGGTATTCGGCCACAAAACGGATTTCAAATCCGTCACGCAGCCAGAAAGCAGTAAGCTGGACGCCTTCTACGTCTTAATGCTCATCCGGGAGTATGTACGGGATATGCAGCAACTACAGTTGCCAGGGCAACTCCGCACATGGTGCCTGAAGAACATGACGGAAGCCACTGATTCTGAACACAGACTTGAATTCGTTCGCATCCAGCATACGATTGCGACAACAATCAACAAGGATGTTCTCCGTAAGGAGGGGCTGTTCTACTACGGTTCTCCGCCAGCTAACGCCGACGTTGAAAGACGCTCAGAAGATCAGGGTGACTACAGGCCATTCAACACTCTAAATGGCATGGACCCTTTTCCGCCGTTGCCGAAAAAGAAAGCGAGCAAGAAGAAGCAGTGATGGTCGCAACTTTTATTTGTGTCTTGTAAATGTTATTCAGAAAATTGTTGCTGCTGTTGTTTTTAGTACCTTCGAATTTGCTAAGTATGTTATCTAGTATCAAATGTGTGATGAACTTGGTGAGGAACACTTTGTATTATTCATAACCATGTGATGTATGTATTCTAATATCATATGTGATGAACTTGTGTTATTCAAAAATTGTTTACTGCATGTGTACTGTATACCTGTACAACATATATACCTGTGCAAATACGAAATACGGTGCATTTTTTAAAAAAATTGCAAAACTATACCAGTGGCGCACCAAGGACTTATCTGTTGCGCACTGTGCAGATTACCTGTGGCGCACCATTCAAATTACCTGTGGCGCACCGGCTGGTGCGCCACTGATAATGTGGCACGAGTGCGTGCAATTGTGTGCCCCCACAGCTTACCAGTGGCGCATCAGAATCAGCTATCAGTGGCGCACCATCCAGAATCAGCTATCAGTGGCGCACCGGATGGTGCGCCACTGATAAGTGTTACCTGTGGCGCAAGTTTAGTGGCGCACCACTAGTGCGCCACTGATAGCCTATTTTGGTGCGCCACTAATAGGCTTTTTTCTACTAGTGCGTTGGGCTTTGGTTTTTGGCCGCACGGACACAAACGGACTAAATGGGTTGCCCCTTGGAGTTGCCCTTATTCAATGTGATTGCTTCCATCTTCGAGTCACAATCACGTAAATCTAACATCGTCGAGACACAATCACCATAAGTCACAAAATATTATTCATGAAAGCAAAATCAACACACACGAGTAGGTAAGAGACACGGTAAGATGCCAAAATTAACATGAAGAGAGAATCAAGCCAAAGTTATGCTAGTTTTATTAGAGTTTATAACCGTGTGGGCTGATGCCCAGTGACCATATAATTCACAAGACAATGATACAAGTGTTTTGAATGTAAGTAATTATACTATAAGAAAATTATAGAGGATGCAAAAGAAGTAAACCTATAAAGCCATTGTTTCATATACATCAGAATGAATTTTGTAAGGCTTGTAGCAAGCCTTTATGAAGTAACCCATCTACAGCTCTGTCTGCTACCCTGGGAGCCGGGATGACATTTCAGTGGAAAGTATGCTTCATGGAGAAGCGTTCAAACATCTGTCACGCCAGGCCAGTATAAATCAAAATTGTCTATCCAATGGCAGATCCCACCATCGATGGTGAATAATACTTCTACGCGGAAACAGTTGACTGCAGGAAAGAAAGCCGTGTCTTTGTCAGGGAGATCCTCTCCTCTGCCTCGGATGCTTTTTCACGAACTCCACGAACAATATCTTCAGGGGCCTTCTCTACAAACTGCACCAAGAATGAGATGCATGACCAAGACCAACATGATACAGAACTTGAATATGGAAAACTAGCTCGCAGAAAGGAGAAGAAATAGTTGCCATACGCTCGGGGAACTCAGGCGGGCCAACAGAGCGTCATATTCTGTCTGCATCTTAGAGAGGCGCTTGGAGAGCGCTTAACTTCCTCCGACACATCAACCATGTCAGCTAAAGGTAGATATGCCTCCAGACCCTCATCAGCAACAATGTGGACGGACTGGTTTGCATCACCTGGAGAGTATGGAATAGATTTTCATATTGGCAAACTGCATTAACAAAGATAACATCTGGACGAGTTTACAAGGTACTCACTTGGTAGAGATTCAGTAAAATGTACGTTCTGTGCATCAAGCTTCGACAGCAAAGCAAGAACCTGCTTCTCTTTCTGCGGCATAAAAGAAAAGTCAGATGAATGGAAAAAAAGCAGACTGTATGCAGGAAAGTTAAACATATCGCAGCTAGCATTCTATCATCCACACATAGGTAACTCTGTTTTGAGGAACCGTGCCTCATAAGTTCTAACAGTGAAGCTTTCCCAGCTAAATACTATGTGTATGCAATATTCTTTGGCAACTTTGATTTCAATGATTTGAGTACTAAATTACACCAATAACCACCAGTCTTCTTTATGACAAAACATGCGCCGAGTCAAAAGGCTCATAATATATGTACAATGAAATGTCACTAACAGAATGGACTTGCTGTTCAAGACACTTACCGATATGTACTCCAGGACATCTGCAGAGGCAACAACCGAAGCTGATATCCGCTTAGCTGGCTCCACAGAATACTCTGCCCGGACATTTCTGATTCCTCTTATCTGTTATTATAGGGGTATAATCAAACAAAATGGTCGCCAGCAGGCTATAACATTCAAAATAAACAATACAGCTAAGTGGAAATTTACCAACGATTGCAAATTCTGAAATCTTTTGATAGACAACGAATTCTTTGGAAGGTCAGTGCTAGGCCAGGGAGCAACTATAAGTGCATGCTTTCTGTACGGCAATGCCTGAAAATAATTATGTGCTAATGATGAACTGATGACAGTGGGAGTTAAAAATGCTGTATAATACTAATGGAGAGTCAAGGTTTCAGTACCTGCCATAATTCTTCAGTGACAAATGGCATGAATGGATGCAGTAGCTTTAGTATGTTTTCAAACACATACAAAAGAACGCTTTGTGTCGTAGTAGAAGCTGAATTGTCACCAGAGTGGTACAGACGAGTCTTACTAGATTCAATATACCTAAATTATAACAAATTTGTGAAAAATATTTAAATCCACAAGAAAGAATGCACCATAACGGGCAAGGGGAGAGTGCAGATAGGAGTATAGAGCCAAGCAACATATTGGTATATTTTAGATAATCCTGTGCAAGCAAGTTTGACTTTCCATTATTTGGTTGTACGTAATCTTACCAATCAGCAAAATGGCCCCAAAAGAAGTCATAGATTTCTCTAGCTGCATCTCCAAAGTAAAACTTGTCATAGCTTATGCTGACTTTATCGATAAGTTCGTGTAGTCCTGTAACCTGGATTGTAGTTTATTCTCTTCATTAACAGACGTCACAAAAGAACAATAATTCAAAAATATACTGGACTCACCACCCAGCATTCTGGCAATGGTAGTTGCTGAAGCGATGCTTCTGTGTCAAACTGAAGAAGACATGCAAAGTATTAGCAACAGTTTATAAAGGAGAATGAAATTTAGTCAATGCATCCTGTGCAATTTGAAATTCAGTGACATACCTTGTTTGCTAATAAGAGATCCCATGCAGTGCCATCACTTCTATCAGGCAAATTCTGCAACAAAAATTTGCCTGCATTCCAGAGTTTGTTGGTGAAAGCCTTATTTGATGTCAACCTTTCTGTAGAGAGATTAATGTCCTGAAGTGAATGTGTGTTAACAACGGAGAAGTGAACAAGCTTGATGAATGTAAAATGCAAAAGACCATGGAAAAACAAACCTGGCCAGCAGTGCCCATGCAAAGCGTAAATCTCAATGCATCTGTCCCATACTCTTTCATGGTATCTAGGGGGTCGATGACATTCCCCAGTGACTTCGACATTTTTCGTCCCTAAATTAACTTGATGATTAGTCTGTGAAACTGAGAGCTAATCTAGCAACCTAAACAAGTCAGACAGACTGGATTTTATGACATGTCAGACAGACTACATAATGGACTACTGGCTGGGCGACTTCACACGTTTAATTCAAGGTAAAGGAGGCAATGTTTTCTCGCAAAAAAAAAGGAGGCAATGTAAGGCCATCTGCCCTCTGTGGATCTCAAACTGGAGGGAAGACATTGCATGTGGCTGTGTGTCAGCTGCCAGAGAGCATCACACAGCTCATTAGGAGACAAAGCAGGATGCTTCCTCAGATACAGTTGTGTTCACATAAAAGCAAGTGACATAGAAGTTTGATCATATTACTTATAAATTACAAGAAAATGCTAAGTCTAATTGTTTGCTCCTCAAGGTACAAAGCATAATCAAGTACTTATGGTGCCCATATCTCTCACCTCGGAGTCCCGGATAAGACCATGAAGATAGACATAAGAGAATGGAACAGTTCCTGTAAACTCAATTCCCATCATGACCATCCGTGCAACCCAGAAGAACAAAATGTCATGGCTGTTAAAAACTAAATTAGCTATAGTATATGGAATAGCAGAACATCAACACATACATAAGCACAACAGATAAATCACCTTATTCAAACAAAGGGAGAAAAAGGTGTTGTTGAAGCTAACATACCCGGTCTCAAGAACTGTTGCAGGATAAAAATGCTTAAAATCCTCCGTGGACTTATCTGGCCAACCAAGTGTGCTGAAAGGCCATAAAGCACTGCACAACAGCTTCCAACGAGTCAAAACAGAAACTACGTGCAATGTTTTAATATTACTTGTAACAGATTTGCTTATAATATTTACACTTGTGAGTTCTGCCAATTTCAATACTTGGAAATAAGGCTCGAGCAGATATAGAAGAAAGAAAATGTATATACTCCCTCCGATCCCAAATACAAGATGTTTTGGTAGTTCAATTTGAACTGCCAAAACGTATTATATTAAGGAACTGAGGTAGTAGATTATAGGATCCAAAGAAGGAAAGAGAATGTAATATAGGAAGAAAATGAAGAAAGAGAATGCAATTGAGAAAAGAAAGAAAAATAATGTAGTGACAAATATAGGAATACTGAGCAACGTAATATAGGAGTTCAGAAAGAATACTGAGCAATGCTACAACTAACAAGTCCATTCAAGGATATTGCCTAAATTCTGAGGTTTTTATTGTAGTCTAGAGCCCTGAGCCCTGAGCAACTTTTAACCTGCTTATTGCAGTGGCACATGGCAGACACTACAACAAGAGAGCTAAATAACCATTTAGAAGCATGGAAGTGACAAATATTGCTGACAATTTCAGGATGAAATTGGGATTTATTCTTTAGAAACAAACACAATGAAAGTGGTTCGAAATATTTTAGAGTCCATCTTGACGTTGCAATGAGAAAACCCAGAACTTCAGGGAATTGCCAAGAAAGACACTATTTTCCTACTAATACAAAATGTGTAATGTCGGGCCCTCCTCTACAGTCTTACATTAAAAACAGGTACTGCAGAACTGGTGCTCAATTTCAAAATAAGGAGCATGTAGTTCCATTAGGTGATATGTTCTGAATTAAATAGAGAGTGCTAACCAAATGTTGGTGTGCAAATCAAATAATGAAATTCAAGCGATCAAGAAATTCATATTGCGGAAAAACAATTGATACCACAGGACTTTACAGAGGAAGACAAACCTTGAGAACCAAGTATCGAGAACATCAGGATCCTGATATATTTCAACTGATTTTCCATATTTTTCCTGAGCTTTTGCAACTGCTTCCTCTTCATTTCTGGCAACAATATAGTCTTCCTCACATTTCTTTCCAACGATGTACCAGACTGGTATCCGATGCCCCCACCACAATTGTCTACTTATACACCAATCTTTTATATTTGTTAACCAATTATTATATATCTGCAGCAGCACAAAAAGAATGAGCAGGGATGTGACCCAGTCAATGGCAAAATTCATTTCTCAAGGAGAGTAATATAATTAATAAGATCAAAATATGTAGATCTATGAACCTTTCTTTCCCATACATTATTTTACTGTAAAAATCTGTTGCTGTGCTTTTGTGTGTGCTTACTGCCGAGCAGCAGATAACCTTTCCAGAGAATCAGAGTGAAAGATCCAAGCATTACCTTTTCAAATCTCTCTGGAAGAATAGTTAGTTGTCCGTTTTCAACAGCCTGGAGGCCCTTTCAGCCAATGGCTCCATTGTGACAAACCACTGCTTACTAATCAAAGGCTCAATCACCTAGGATCACACAAAAGTAGGTTCGTCAAATCCTCTGGAAAACATCAGCAGGCCTTAAACATGAGCAAGAATAAGAAAAGGTTCACACTTCACCGCCCCGTTGAGACCTGGGAACTCTAAGTGTATAGGTTCCTTCTTCACTGCCAAGTTAGTCTCAACAAGCTCGGACCACAGCTTCTCTCGTGCCTCAAAACGATCCATACCACTGAAAAAAGGAGGAAAATAAGTTAAGATCAACATGTTGCGCACAGAAGGCCCTGCAACCTGCAACTCTGTTACCTACTGCTTTGCCGTATGCAGTAGTTGAATCAAGTGCTTACATTAATTCTACTAACTCAATACCACAAATTGGGTTCGCAACCTTTTGTCTTAAATTTTCAAAAAAAAAGTATGCTGTGCTAAACAGCTCAAGTTCTATTGTGTCATAACTCGAAAGCAAATTCAAAATCACCTTACAAAGCGAAACATATATGGTTTTGTAAGCAGCTGAAATTGCAAGTCATAGGTAAATCCACCACAAAATAGAAGAATACTGGTTTTACTTCATATGCAGTCTTTACAAAAATAATACCTGTATAATCCAGCAACATCATTAAGTGTGCCATCTTTGTTCATAACATTAAGAATTGGCAGCCCAAGCTTTCGAGCAATATGATAATCATTCTGATCATGTCCAGGGCTAATCTTCAGACCCCTGTTCCAAATTCTGGATCAACATACTGTAAATCATAGAAACCATAGTTACTATCAACAGGAATCATGCAAAGTCTATCTAAGGAACACTATCCCGCCTCCCCTTTAGCACTCCCTTCAACTGCATCTGATTTAAGTTGACCCAATTACTAAAATGAAGTGATCTTTTTTTAGTTAGGGAGAAACTACATATGGTCATTGAAAGAATATTTTGGATTTGGGCATGCAAGTGCGAAGAACGTACACAAAAGAATGCATGCCTCATGTAGGTAAGGCAAGCCAAGCAAAAATATTTGCATAAGTCAAAACTTAGCCAGAAAAACAGTCACACCATCGAGGTAGGTAACAACATGAATAACAGCTTTCCTGACTTCAACGGAGGGCGTGTTCGAAGTCCCCTGGTTCCCGTAACTCCTTCCAGCTTCCTAGAGCGATTCCCGATTCGTCGCTGGAGCAGGAAACGTTCGCTGGAGCAGGAAATACCTAACGGGTAGGCCCATGACGTGGAGACGGCCGGCCCAGGGTTGCACATGGCCTACTTACAGCCGCCCACCTCAATTGGGCTTTACACGAAGCAAGGCCGGGTCGGCTCACAACACGCGGGTCCAGTAGGAGTCCTCCAGCCGCACGATACGCAGACTTGGAGTAGGCGGCAAGATACCCGCCGGCTCCTACTAGACTCTAGTATCCGAACCGAATCGGAAATCTAAGGTGGGCCTTTGTATTAGCTGGCCCGTTCCGTAGCGAGCTGAGATTTTTTTTTTCACAATTTGGAGGCGCCGGCCGGTGCTGCTGCTCGATTTAGAGTCCACGGAGGAAGATGGGGACGGAGGAGGTCGGGGTCGTGATGGCCGGAGCAAGCGGGGTGGTGGTGGCTGGAGGAGAGTCGGGAGGCGCCGGCCAGACAGAGGATGCAGATGGCAGGGAGGAGAGGTGCGAGGAGGGGTCGGGGTGCCAGTGGGGAGGTAGCCGGAGTAGAGGAGCTTGGCGGCATCAGGGTGGCCAGCTGGAGGAGAGGAACCCGCGGCGGTGGGATCGCGGGATGGAAGCCCGGTGGCTAGTTTTTGTTTTGTTTTGTGCGTGGCGGTTTGGTGGACTGGGGATCGGGACAAGAGATATAGAGCGAGAGAGAAAATAACAAACGTTTTTCACTTGGCGTGGAATATCCATTGTAATTCGGGCTGCTCCACGATTTGCTGATCTGCGAATTCTTGGAAGTGGCGCACTAAGTTTTGTACAGAAAATTGGGCTAGATTCTCGGATCTAGCTCCGTGGAGTTAGACTGTTTGGCACTGCTCTGAGGTAGATTTTCGGGAAGCTGGAAGCCCGAGTACTTTCGAACACGCCCTGACAGGTGATAGCATAAAATTTGCAAGTACAAGCGGCGTGGTAACACATAAAGATGGCGAGAGAACACCTGCGACTAGTGAATATGGTGTTTTGCATTACTTTATTTTATTAAACTCACAATATCCTTTCTGAAATTGCTAGAAATGCACAAAATACTATCGAAAAGACGAAAACATAACACTTATTCTTACCCGATCAGCAATGATAGGAACATGTCTCCCAAATGTCAAGGGTACAATAGCCAATCTTCCCACGTATTTTGCATAACGCTCATCCTGCATTGCCGATTAACAAAATGAAAAAATATTGTTGACCAAACCTAATCTCTTCAAGAAATAAAATAAATCAATGTAGTTGTAACATAGGTTGCAACAAAATGCACGAATTGTTTTATTATGTGCTTATATTTACTATAGAGCACCTAAATAGAGTCTGGGTTAACTGCGACAGAACGTACCTCTGGGTTAACTGCAATTGCAACATCACCAAATAGAGTCTCGGTCGTGTTGTCGCAATAGTCATAAAATCATCCCTGCCCCACAAATTTTAATGTGTGTAAGCCATGTTAGTGTCAAGCATGTTATTGATTCCTCAAATTAAATGCATTTAGTTGTAAATACAGTCAACAATATGCATGATGATATCATCAATTACTTAATGATGATTCACACTGAATTATTATGAGATGTAAGACGACCACAAGATTAAGAATCTAAAAGGAGATACCTCGATCCACCAGCGACACGATACTTCATAAAGTACAAATAGCCAGGTTCTTCAGAGTATTCAACTTCCTAATAAGATCAAGCATTTCAGAATCAAATCTTCAATTGGCCCATGTATTATAATCAGCCATGCAGTATTGAAGTTTCAGCTCTCGTATGCAGAGTTACCGAATTTTCTTTTGGTTTTAACTATTAGCTGTGCAGATAGATATATGTATGTATGTACTTGTTAAAAAAGAAGTAATGCCTTTACATACTAAGTCAGATACTGCAGTCTGCAGGTTAGGAGACCAATTGACCAGATATGATCCTGCGAACGGAAGTACAATAAACCAATCAATACTTACCTAAGTCACATAAATTAAGTCCCTAAATTTTATAGACATACAAGAAAGATAAAATAAATCAAAAGAATGAGAATTGTTCTGTCCAACAAGAAAAACCATATAAAATGGTATCAGAAGCATGAGGCCATCCTCAACCATGAAATAACCCAAGCATGACGGGAAAAAGGTACATATTTGGCTATGCTAAAAGAAAACACAGATAGAGTACCAACTACCAATATCGAACAGACTATAGCATGTTTTACTATATTGTATGGTGTCTGCTCCATGAGTTGCCAGCTGCATGTTTTAAATTATTTGGATCCCTATCCAGTAGTACAGCCACTCACTTGTGGCCTGATGAAATATTTTTCATTACCGGTGTATCCTACATTTCTGACTTTAGCATTGCAGAATGTCTGATTGCTGAAGAAAGCAGATTAGAAAATCAAGAGTTTTCACATCCAGACTAGCGTTTTTCCACCATATAACTACTTGACTACCAATCAGCAGTAACCAACAAAAAACAAAAATACTCGTTCAGAAAGTAGTGACGTAAGTCTTATAACGATAATAAAAAAATAGAAAACACATACAAAACAAAGTTATTGTTATCCCTACTTCATACAAGATCATCTGTGTTCACTACTGCTAAATCTACTAACACTAAAGGGAGTTTTGAAATCAAATAGTAATAAATCCACCAATAATAAGTATGTTAATATAGTCAACTAAAAACTATGACCAGGAAAAATTAGAGGATACACCGAGAAATTTGAAAATTGCAGAACAGGATACCGAACTCAAAACAAGAATGCACATTCACTTCCTTTTGTAATAGAGCTGTAGCCATGTTTAATTATAAATACCTTGATATATAAGTCCTTTTTCATGAAGCTTAACGAATGCTTCAACAACTGCACCTGCATAATATAAGGAAAAAACACCAAGTTCTAACATTCAGCTCGATGGGCAACCTGCCATAGCTGTCACAACTATATTACTGATGGTTCTACAACAAGAAGGATGGGTCAAAGTTAAACACTTCAGATCTAACACATTGACATCAAACAGCTGTCACTATCACTTAAAATTGAGCAAAAATCACACACTCAGGAGCCAAAACGAGAGTCAAATACCCTACACCATTATCGTGATCCTGATCAAATGTAAGTTAATTAACAGAACCAAATTAATAGATGCAAACCATGTCACCTGATAACTGCAGAAGAAGAAAACTAGCATAACTACATAAGAAATTCCTAAAAATCAGAAATAAGCTAGTAGTTCCACAACATAATGCCACAAGATGCAGGCACTTGTAAATGCAGATGGCATCGATTGCAATTGAAAACAACAGTTGACACTTACGACTTAATTGATCATCTAGAGTGAAGCATTCACGAGTCCAGTCACAAGATGCACCCAAACGCTTAATCTGATTAGTGATAGTACTCCCATACCTGAATGGGAAAAGTATTCAGAAAAAAAAACCATTCCCCTATGAAAAATCAACTTTAAAAGAACTTCTAATAAATGCAACCTTATGGAATGAATGAATTAACCAGAATAATTTTTCATCACAAGCTCATGATCGTTAATTTCTGATTATTATGACAGACAAACCCAATGTCATATTAACAATACCAGAAGACAGCGAAGCACAAAGAAAATAAAGCATAATGCATGTGAGATGCATGCCCGCCCGCATAGAGGATGGAGTGAGGGTGCTGAATAACTATATTCAGAAAGAGGAAATCATGTGGGTAGCAAGTTATAGGAATGTATGAGTGGTTTATAGTAAATCCAGGTAATTAAGCAAATATTACTTCAGTCTCATAAAAAAGAAGGATTGCTTAAATTAGCAAGAAGACAAAAATCGACTGCATCAGAGAACAGTATACACAAAGTGGACTGGATTCAGAAAAGGACTGACTTCTCTTTCCACTCCCAAACTCTTTCAGTGAACTCCTCCCGGGTAAGATCTGTTCTTTTGATGCCTTTGGCAGCTAACATCTTTTCCACAACTAACTGAATTATAAATGAAAATTAAGTGTTAAACGCAACATTGAATATGGAGTAAGTGTGCAGTAAGATCTACAAACCTGAGTTGCAATCCCAGCATGGTCGGTACCAGGTATCCAAAGTGCAGGCCGCCCTTTCATACGGAAATACCTTATCATTATATCCTGAATTACTTAAAGAAAAGGGAAACTTTTAGTCAGAAAAATAATAGAGCCCAAGATGATGGAAAGTAACAAAACTGAGTTTTCGCATGTTTGAGATGTATATATGAATTAATTGTCTCAGAACTTAGAAACGCAATGTTAAGTGCCCCAAGAGAGAAAACTATCTAAGAATCTAGACTGCACTGGATTAACTTTAATAGGCTAGTTTAACTACTACATGTTAGTCCACAGCATTCAAGTTATTATTCTGCACAGAACTTTTACATCATTGATCACTTCTGCTTGATGCAATAGTCGCATAACATTCATTTTACTATACATGGAACATTTCACTGGTTGCCGAGACAAAGTCGCCAGTGCCTTCGACACATGGATTGTCTTCACCTTACTAGGCAAATCCATATAAGTTATGCTCAAATTTAACATGCCAATCAACTTCAAAGGTAAAATCATGATACAATAAATCAACAGTGTGAATGCACTATAAAAGATCCGTAGTGTGCAAAAATAACTCAATTTTTTGTAAGGAAAAATATCAGCATATATTTATCCAACATAGTTAACACAATAGTCTTAGAAAATATAATCATCCTACCTCAAGGGTAACAAACATAGCATGACCCATATGCAGTGATCCAGTAACATTTGCAGGAGGCATAGGAATGACAAATGGATCTCCTCCACGATCGAAGTTAGGCTTAAAAAATCCTTGAGATTCCCACCTATAAAGCACCGAGTAGATTTGCTTAGGAAAATTTTAATGTAGTTCCAGAGATAATTCATAGTAAGAGAGGACAAAAGTAAGTAGGAACATACAATGAGATTTATTCAACTCAATTTGTTGAACAATACGATACTTGAATCACATAACTAGATGATTAAGCTAGTAGTCGTCATCCAATTAGGTTGTAACGCTAATTCCATGGGAGTTCAAGCATAATTTTCTATCCGGTACTTAAGTCAACTTAGTCTTCCTGATTGAATCCTGGCCATTATCGTGTGTATGATTCAAAATTTATGAGTATATCAGTATATCATCGAACCAAAAAATATTTCCATATCCCTCAACGTTATTGCGTCAATGGATTTGCAAGCTTGTGATGAATTTTCCAAATTGCCGGCCAAATCATTGTAATCATACTCATCGTGACCACATGACAACGAGAAATCACCATTCACGAAGCAAAAAAACACTAAATTACCACTTATAAATCCGCTCCTCGCTGGTGAAGTCGAACGACTTGGCGACCTCAGGGGAGGTGAACACATCCCTCTCGGAGGCAACCGCTGCAACGCGAACAAAGAGCAATCAATGCACACCCCAATCTCGCCGAATTCCACCCCAACTAGACCAAACGAACTGGAGCGAGCACCGGGGAGCCAGCAGTTACCTGCACAGAACCTGCGGACAGGGCGGCGCGGGGTCCACGCCGGGCGGCGGTGGGCGCAGAAGAGGAGCGGGTTGAGGCGGCGGAGGCAGGAGGAGGACAGGAGGTGAGAGGGGCCCGCGAGCGCCATTGGAGCCGCGGGCGCGTGCCTTGGGGGTGCTGGCGATTGGGATAAACCCTAGAAGTGGAGCTCCGGCCGGGGTTTGGATTTGGAAGAGGATAACGCGGGAGCGTGGTGGTGGTGGCGCTGGGCACCGTAGGGGAACGGAGCGTGGTGGTGGTGGCGCAAACAAAGGGAATGATGACCAAATCCGTATATTGATTTATTTTGGCCTCATTAGAAATTCTGCCTTATTCGTATTTGAATTTGCACACAAAAACGAGTGAGGTCAGAGTTGAATTCATGGTATTTATTTAAAATAATTGAGCGTATTATGATTTATGCATCATGATAATTATGATGAATATGTTGCCATGCATAGGCTTCGATGATATTCATAACAAACCAAATACTGTAGTTTTTTGTTAGGTTTAGAACTGTTCACGAGTCTTGCAGTGAGGCAACCAAAAGTTTGTTTATGTTGAATATAATCAAAATCAATCGTATGTGTGACACTCACAAATACAAATATTGATAAGTCGCCCAGAGGCTTACATATCGCAGCATGGATAGTGGGCTAGCCAATCTTGGCAGGACTGTGTTCCTAGCCGGATTGATGTTTTTAACACCATAATATTATTGTTTGGACTTAACCCCGCTTTTAACCGGGCTGACTAAAAAGACAGTAGCTCATATGCATCATATGTCAAAGTCTTTGTTTTGATGTATGCGACATTGCTAAAGGATGACTCAATACATAATGCTAATGAGGAATATCCTTTCGGAATACTCTTATATAATTCATGAATATCCTCACTGGAAACTCTATCCAAAAGAAGAGGTAACGCAGTCGAAGCTCAAATTCAAATTTATTTAGTTTCATCGTGATGCAATGATATATACGATTAACCGACTTTATCACCGCGAACCTCTTATGGCTATGTAATGGAACACGCTATGGATGCTCCGGCTGACACATAGTCATATTGGAAAACACAAATATCCAAGAGAAACTAGATGTTGATCATTTGACCTAGAGAAGCACTCTTGTTTTTTTCCGATAAAGAGGATATATTAATATCAAGATGATACCAAGAGTTAATTGCGCCGGAGGTCACACATCTCGTCACGTACGTGCACATTGGTCACACATCTGGAAAACGGGATTTTTTGGTCACACATCTCGACTTTGCGTGCACATTGGTCACAAACGGGAAGTGTCATCCCGTTTTGGATGGTAAATTTTCAGAAAACCCCCTAGAGAAATATTAATTTTACAAAATGGTCCTCCTAATTTTACAAAATGGTCCTCCTAATTTTACAAATAGTCCTCCTTTTTTTTAATTTTACAAAATGGTCCTCCTAATATTACTCAGGGGGTTTTCTGAAAATTTACCATCCAAAACGGGATGACACTTCCGTTTGTGACCAATGTGCACGCAAAGTCGAGATGTGTGACTAAAAAATCCCGTTTTCCAGATGTGTGACCAATGTGCACGTACGTGACGAGATGTGTGACCTCCAGCGCAATTAACTCTGATACCAATATATACGACCTATGCACCAACGTAAAGAAGCACTCTTGCTTGATGGCCAACTAAGTTTCAATGTCTCTCCGCCAACGACTTGTCACAAAAACGAGCTCCATACCCTGAATCGCATGGGGTTGGCCATCATAGATAAGCTCGGGAAAGTTTTGTTTTAGGCTCAATTGCTTATACATGAAACCATAGAGATACTATTGGTCGCTTTGTAATAGAAAGATTTGTTAGACCCTAACTGGGCATTACTCTGTCCTAACTGAGCATTACTTTGTCCTCACTAAGCATTACCAAGTTTCATCCACAATCCTCTCAATCTCAACTTTCCTTATAGTACAAAAATGTGAAAATGCTCCATTGTACGAGTACATTTCTCGATGGGTGGCCTTTATGCACCAGGCGTGAATAGAAAAATTAGAATTTTTTTACAAATTTCAAAAAAGTCTGAATTTTTTGACAATGCTCTTACCGGTGTCTTTGACATGTACGCAAAGTTCCATGAAAAGAAGACATACATGGTGCTTTGATAAAATAAACAAAACTCCATGTCGTAAAAAATATTTTTCATAACACTGAATTTCCTTTTTACACATGTCATAAAAAATATTCTTTCCCGTACAACTTTTTGTGTGGACATACAACTTGGACATCTGCAAGCATTTTTAGAATTTTCGGGGCATTTGAAAATGTTATTTTATCCGGGATCATCTCCGAATTTTCCTCCGAGGGTCATCATTTGCTCCTTTTACATCATTCCTTCAACAACATGCAAAAACAAGATGAATTGCACAACTTTCAATCAATTGGCGACTAGTAAACAACTAGAGAGATAATATATTAAATATACAGAATATCTGAGACTGAACTTGAAAATCTGGGTGTAAACTACACTCATCAACAACATTGGTCAAGCACATGTCGGTACTCAGTAAACATATAAATCTCTTACCTTTTTATATGTTTGACAATGCTATTATATATGGCGATACTCTTTTTTTTTTGTAAATTTAGTCAACTTCATTCGAGAATGGCGGTCTTCTTTATGTGATTAACAACGCGACTTGCTCGGAAAATGAAAAATCGTGATTCATATGCTGAGAAAAACTCCAGGTGCCATTTTTAGTGCTATTTATATGAATGGTAGATAATCATCGGAGACAAAAGTGAATAACCGAGTATGAAAATCTATTGACTAAAACACAACATGGCTGAATTTTAATTCAAGAAAGTACCATAAATTTGACCTTTTTAATTGCCTGGATTTTGTACAAGAATTGCATCTAATGTTCTCTAATTGGGCATTTGATGATGAACATATTGTTTTGGATAAAGAATATATGTCTTATATTTTTCGAAAATGAGGAGGTATGTCCGTACGCACACTACTGCAAAGCAAACAAAAACAGCCAACTCTACAAAATAAGGCTCGATAAAGTGACTGTAGTTAGAGGGTCGGAAATCAAAAATTGCGTCTGCCGGGAGTCGAACCCGGGTCTATTGCTTGGAAGGCAATTATCCTAACCGTTGGACTACAGACGCACGCACACTACTGCAAAGCAAACAAAAACAGCCAACTCTACAAAATAAGGCTCGATAAAGTGACTGTAGTTAGAGGGTAGGAAATCAAAAATTGCGTCTGCCGGGAGTCGAACCCGGGTCTATTGCTTGGAAGGCAATTATCCTAACCGTTGGACTACAGACGCCTTTATGTATAATTTTCACTTTTCTGGTATAACTATGTACGTATCTCTCATACTGATATCCTACCGGCCGCCGCGAGACGACCACGAGAGTAGACGACAAACGAATCATCCAGCCTTTTTCAGCGTGCCCCACGAGTCCACGAGTCCACGATTCACTCGCTCAGGCTACCCCACCGCTAGCATCCATGGCCGCCTCCCTCCTCCGCCTCTCCCGGCCCCGCCGCGCGCTCCTCCCACTCTCCGCCCTCCGCCTCCCACTCTCCACCCAGCCCCGGGAACCCTCCTCCTCCACCTCCAGCCCCAGACGCGGGCTCCCAGCCTTCCTCTCCTTCCTCGCCGCCGCAGCCACAGCCGCTGGCGGAACAACGGCTACCGTCGCCCTCTGCGACTCCGACGGCCGCGACCACCGGTTAGTGCATGCCAAATACGACCCAAACCAGCCGCTCGATCGACCCTTCCGTTACCTTTCGCATCGGGGATGAGCTGAGCTGAGCTGACTGACGACCCGCGCCTTGTACGTGTCGGCTGATTTTTTTTTATTCAGGGTCGGTGGGAAGGAGAGCACCGAGCTGGTGGTGCGCGGGGAGCGCAAGCGCGTGCCGCAGGAGTTCCTCGACGAGCTCGCGTCCTTCATGGGGGTGAGTAAGCCAGTTTGATTGAATATATGCTGCCTCCTGACGCCATTGCAACTTTGCAAGCGCGCGAGGCAACTGTTTGGTGACTAGTTCGACCCACTAACTGGCTTGGCGGATTGCTGTTCTGCAGGAGAACCTGACAGTGGACTACGACGAGAGGAGCTTCCACGGGACGCCGCAGAACAGCTTCCACAAGGCGGTCAACGTGCCCGATGTAGTCGTGTTCCCAAAGTGATATCACCGGCCTCACACGCACTGATACATTCATTCTCTGAGGTTGCATGCCGAGGCTTGTTCCATATGTGCTAAGGCTTCTATCATTGATTTGCAGGTCCCAGGATGAGGTGCGAAGGATTGTGATGATTTGCAACAAGTACCAGGTAGGTAGCAATGGTGCTCTTCCATTCATTAGAGTAAATGCACATCATATGCTGCCTCTTAGTTACTGATTTGCGTTGTATATTGCCAACATCCTAGTTTCCATGATCGAGCTCAGCTAGCTGTTGATAATAGCTCATACTACTTCCCTTTCAGTCGACTTTGGACCTGCAAAGTGCTTGCTCATCAGGCCGCGTAACTAATCTGTCTTAATTCCCCATTTTATGTTCTAAATTAAGATCCTGTTGAGAGAAATAAAAACAGAAATTTAAAACAGCATGTTGTGCCATGTCCAATGCATAGTTGCTTAGTTGGACACTTAAGGAAAATAAATAAATCAATAATCACTTGGCATATTTAGCTTCTTTCTGTATTTCCTGCTGGAATCTGTGGACGGAGTTGGTAGTTTCCTTTTCAGTAACACTAAGTGGTGTTTGTTTTTTCTTTTTCCTTGGAATCAGGTACCAATTGTACCATATGGTGGGGCTACATCAATCGAGGGCCACACTTTGGCACCTCATGGTGGTGTTTGCGTTGATATGTCTTCAATGAAGGTAAATATTAAGCTATATAATAGATAAACATCTAACTATAACATTAACAATGACGAAAACATACACTAGACTAAATTGAAATCTTGCTACAATCCACAATAACTGTTTATTTCACCCATCATGTTTTTTACTGTATTTTGTTATGCCAAACACGCAACCACTTTCTCAGCAGAGAGCCATACATGCAGGATACATTTTTCTTTATTTTCGGATGTCATATATTCTAATGTTATCATACATTCATTACAGAAAATCAAATCCCTCCATGTCGAGGATATGGATGTAGTTGTTGAACCAGGAGTTGGATGGATAGAGCTGAATGAATACCTGAAACCTCATGGCCTCTTTTTCCCTCTTGACCCAGGCAAGCTACTTGTTTCCTTTTCCCTTTATATTTATTTGTTCTTTTACCTTTTCAACCATCCATATGAAATCCAGATTGACATAACCTAATTGAAGTTTTTTTTCGAGAGTAACCTAATACGAAGTTATAGCCAATATATCCGACTGCAATTGATCAGCTTAGTCTGCGACTAATTTGTGTAGCCTGTTTGCATTCTCCAGACATTTAGGTGTTATGTGCGTCTTTTGTCCTACATGTAAAATAGTTGCTGTGAAGTTCGCCCATCTTTCTCTACGTGTAAAATAGCATCACAGGCTGCTTGGTTTTGCACGAGCTTAGTGTTGTAGCTCATGAACATTAGTCTGATTTGCAGGACCTGGAGCCACTATAGGTGGAATGTGCGCTACGAGATGTTCTGGTTCATTAGCTGTGAGGTAATTCTCCATATGTTTCAGGCACTTTCAAGCTTCTGCAGTGCACCTGTATCACCCCCCCCCCCCTCCCCCCCCCCCCCCCCCCCCCCCCCCCCCCACACCACCCCACCACACACACACACATATCTGCACAAATGAAGAAGTACAGCCGTAATGTGCATGATTCACCTGCTTATTTGTTATAGCCCCACGATACTATGCTTTGATGATTTGCTTATTAGTTTGTAGGTATGGAACTATGCGGGACAATGTGATTAATCTTCAGGTCCTTTTGCTATCCTCATCTTTTTTCTTTTACATTTGCCTTCGCATACAAATAGTAACTTTTTCTTCGTAATTTTAGGCTGTTTTACCAAATGGTGATGTTATCAAGACCGGTTCTCGGGCTCGAAAAAGTGCAGCCGGGTATACCTGATTCTTAAGAGTAAAATAGCTTTGCTTTTTTTTTTGGAAGGGAACTGTATTTGCTTTTCCTATAATGTCTTAACATTAAATGAGCTTATACCATCATCTGTTGCTGCCATCGATGTCGATAACTTCCTTTATTTATCACCATGTTGAATATCAGATATGACCTTGCTCGGTTGATCATTGGAAGTGAAGGAACTTTGGGGGTAATTACAGAAGTGACTTTACGGCTTCAAAAGCTTCCATCTCATTCCGTGGTAGGTATTTTGTTTTGGTTTAGTCACTGTCGAAATAATGTTTTGAAAACTTGTTAGCTGCCCATTGTATACTTAAGTGTTAAGTTAACAATTCAACCTATTGCTCCGTTTAGGATATACACCCTTTATGTAGCACATTGCTGTTATCTTGCATCTTGTAAAATGGAAACCACATCCGTAAGGTCGTGTGGATACAAGATAGTTTCTTTTCATGGGCTATTCTGTCCTGCACTCACAATAACATTGTCTGAATCCTTTATATGTGATATTCTCCCTATGTTCCTAAAAAAAGTGTTTATTGGCTTAATGTTCTATACTTTAAAATTTGACGAGTGGTCTTTAGATCGCAATAGGTAGGTTATAAAAACATAAACAGCAAAATGATTATTTATGACAGTCTACTAGTATGATGTTCACCTGGTCATCCTTGGTACTTTTACATTTACCAGTGGTCATTATATGTAGAAATAGAGGGAGCAACTGACTATCTTGTTTTGTCATTTCTATTAGCATACCATGTACCTTTTTAAATGTTCAAACTTATGAAAAAATAACGGACGCATGCATATGACACTCGCTGTTATTCAGGTTGCCATGTGCAATTTTCAAACTATTAAGGATGCTGCTGATGTTGCTATTGCAACAATGCTTTCTGGTATTCAGGTTTGTCCTTTTCCTTCAGTTCTTCTTTTATTGCAATGACCATTCGATTTTCTTTGAAAGTCAGATATGGAAGAATCGACATCCTTTGTTTCATACAGACTGAATATGCATGTCTCCATGCTCATGTTTGTTCATGTGACATCAATTGTTTGTTGCAAATTAAGTGGCTGCCGGTTGTGGTTTTTGATATTTTGCCTGCACTGTTCTAGGTTTTAGGTTGACTTCAGTTGAAATGCTTGACTAGAAGTTACATCTGTTGAGGTTTATCAGTGGGCAAAGCGAAATCCCAGTTGAGTAAAGATGCTATTAGTTACTGATACTTGTATTTTCTGCTTGACCAGGTCTCGAGAGTGGAACTGTTGGATGAGGTTCAGATACGGGCAATAAACATGGCGAATGGTAAAAGCTTACCTGAAGTGCCGACCTTGATGTTTGAGTTTATAGGGACAGGTAGTCTAACTTATTATTTCAAGTTGTTTATACCATGTTATGCATCTATGATGGCAGTATTGAGTCCTTTTTTAAATTCAGATAAAATTTGAAATATGTGCAAGTCCCTTAAATGACTATCTAGATTATGAACAATGTCAGATGAACACAGCCACATGATATGCACGAGGTATTCTGCAAGTAGCTGGAATGGTTAAATATCAAGCTTTCATACATGGAACCAGTCAAAAACAGATTAAGTTCCTTTACTGACCACCTTAGAAAAAATATGTTATTGTGGATTCAGTTCCGTAACTGTCCGCAACCAACCTACACACCCCAATAACAGATCATCATGTTTCTTACATATTAAAAATATATTATCATGTATAGGAAAATAAGTTTAAAAGTAGCTTATATTTTGTTGGCATATTTTTCTCTCGAGAAAACGCAAAAGCTTTGTTGGCATATTCTCTAGCTATTTTTACCCCGTAACCGACAAAGTCAGTTCTAGGCTTATTTTGTATCGTTAAGTCTATAAACTTGATTGATGTGTGATTAATGAGCTACTACAACAGCAAATATATTGCTTTTGTATTCTTGGGTATCATTTGGTGTATGTTTTCTACCTTCTAGTGTACAGAAACCTCTTGTAATCTCTTTGATAAACTAAATTAAATTTGTGCACATGCTTGTGATAGCTGTTCTGTGGGGGGAAATCCATATCGGCTCATAGGTCCAGATGAACCCACTACTCAAAAAACATTTTTCAAAATGTCAAAAAATTCCAAATAAAATTTTCGGATATACTAGATGACATTTTATGGTAGCACAAAAAGTTTCATTAAGAAAAGACATTTTTTTGTGGGCTGTGCAAAAAAGACAAATCCAGAGTTTTCAAAATGACTTTGTACACGATTGTTTTTTGTCTTTTTTGCACAGGTCACAAAAAAATTCTTTCCTATACGAAAGTTTTTGGGCTAACATTAAATGTCATGATGTATGTCCAAAATTTTATTAGAATTTTTTGACATTTTGAAAAAAAATAAAAAATGTTTTACATAACGGGTGCATCCGCACCCGTGACCCAAAACGCCATGTCCGTTCCGTGGGTGCTTATTGTTTTCTGTTGGTTGTTCACTTGCTTGGACAAGTTATGTAAAGGCTTTTCTTAGACAGAACTTAAGCTGCAAACATTCTTTCAACCTGCATATCAAGAACTGACTATTTTGTTTCTCTTTGCTAATCTCTTTCCATTGCAAATATTCAGAAGCATATGCACTTGAACAAACGCTGTTGGTTCAAAAGATTGCTGCAGAACACCAGGGTTCGGATTTTATTTTTGTAGAGGAGCCGAATGCTAAAGAGGAACTGTGGAAGGTTGGTCATAGGAACTTCTAGTAGCTAATGTGCAGATGTTTCTTTGTGCTACATGATCTTACACATGCCATGCAATGTCAGTGTCATACAGTATGAATTTATGTCGTCCAGTTTCTCAGTAATAATAGTAGTACTGAGCTACATAGGTTGTTTGGTCTTGAATTATATTTTAATATGGCATTTTTCCTCTATGTGCAGATCAGGAAGGAGGCACTTTGGGCTGGTTTTGCCATGAAACCTGACCATGAAGCTATGATAACGGTTTGTTTGCTTCTCAGCACATATTGATATATTATCATCATCATCACCTTCTTGGTTGGTAGAGATAGTCTATAGTATTACACATATCATTATGTTTGCGGTTTGCCTCCTTAGTTGTGAATCTTGATATTTGACAACATGTCCTAATGTAGTTAACTAGTTATCATATTTGTCATAAATATGGTCGAAAATGCAATCCAATTTGAGTTCCACATTCAAATGGAGAGGGTACCCTTTTTTTGCGATCTAATGGAGAGGGTACTTAGCAATGGAACATGTACTCTGTAAGGGACACTAAGGGTGATTGACACAGCTCTCATCTCTTTGTTGGAACCAATCTAGCATTTTTGTCACATAGAAGGTGGTAACATAGTTTAGCCTTACGATGGTCATTATGTTCATGGTAGCCTTACTGTCTTTTTCAGCAGATGAGCTGTATCAAGTCTTCTAGATTCTAATGCCACCCCAAATACTGTTCATGCAGGACGTTTGTGTTCCGTTGTCTAGACTTGCAGAATGCATATCTGTATCTAAGCGACTGCTTGATGCATCACCATTGACTTGGTACATATCCTCACTTATGCAATGCTAGGTTACCGTTTCTTTATTATGTTTCATAGTTAAGACAAGGCATTGCCACCTCTTTCGTAATTTAGATCATACAATGATCGTTTAATAATTTGACCTCTGCATGTAGTAGCATTTGATTCTTACCAGCATGATGGTGAGGAAGTTCATTTGAAAATTTGAACTCTTCATGAAGTAGCATGTCATTCTTGCTATACTTCCAGCATGACCATGAGCTATCCTATTAATCATCCATGAGAACCTTCTATCTGATTTGTATATGTTTTCAGTATGGTTATCGCCCATGCTGGCGACGGAAATTTCCACACAATTATCCTATTTGACCCGAGTCAGGAGGACCAGCGACGAGAAGCAGAGAGATTAAACCATTTCATGGTTCATACTGCTCTGTCTATGGAAGGTATGGACAGTAAAATTTAGCAAAGCAACGTGTAATACATATAACAATAGCCTAGTTTTAATATACTATGAAAAACAAGATTAATGACAACTGAGACACCAACAGGTACATGCACAGGAGAGCATGGTGTTGGCACAGGGAAAATGAAGGCAAGTGTCTATGACCTGTTATTGTTGTTGCGAGACTGTAAAGCATCGTAATATTACCTGACATTTTCTCCGTAGTGATGACACAAGAGTTGCCAACCACCTAATCCATCTGTCCAAATAGTTTGCCAAAACGTTTTATATTATGGGACAGAGGGAGTATTATTTTCTCCACCATATATGTTTCTATGGGGAAACCACTACAAGTTTGCAAACTCTAGTTATCAAGCCCTTGATTTTGTTTCAGAGTTTCCTAATGGCATCTCTTTATTGTCTTGCTCACGTCTGTCATAGCCCACCAACTGACGACGACTGCTTTCTTGTCCGCATTGGCAGTACCTGGAGAAGGAACTGGGGATCGAGTCACTGAGGACGATGAAAAGGATAAAGGCCGCGTTGGATCCCAACAACATCATGAATCCAGGGAAGCTAATCCCACCCCACGTATGCATATGACTGACTCCCCCAACCAACCGTCTTGATTTGCTCTCCTCTAGACTAGTGGGAGAGCTATGTCGCGGTGTGACCACTAGATGCGTCGTTGGTTGGATCTATATTCACCAAATAACTACATGTGTTACTGGAAAATCACACATGAACATCCGTCAGGACTGATATAAGGGCAAACAGGTCTATGTGTTTGAAATAAAAGGCCCTTTGAGCAGCTGAGATAGTTGTATGCTGATTTTGTTGAATAATTAGGCAATAATTTCATGATTAATTTTAGAATATTAAACACGACGACAACAACTACTAACATGTGAAACTCGAACATAGTAGATGGACTAATCAACATGAACAACAAACAGATATCACAAAACGTGGAATCAGTAAACATCTTTAACCGGTGAACACGGCACACATATTGATCGTTTGTAGATGAAGTAGCCGAGGTTGAAATGGTGAAGATATGAAGTAGCCGTGGTTGAAATGGTGAAGATGTTGTTGACGATGACAATGGCGGAGACCGATCGCAGCAAAGTGGTGGTCCGCCACACCGATTGGTAGACGACTCGTGGTGAAGGCTGCGAGCGAGTCGCTTCCCAAAAAGTTAATTCGCCCTCTCCCGTATAGGATCACAAGAGCGACTGGTTCTGGAGACCTACTCTCCCGTTCGTCAGTGCATCAGGATTGAGTAGACTACACTAGCGATGGACATGAGAGTGGGCAAAACCTAAATTGGTTTCAGTGTGTGACGGCGCACGTAGTGCACTGCTTTATATAGTGTGGTTCGGAAAAATCCTAACGGGTACAACGTGCCAACGTGGGCTGCGAGTTCATGTCGCATTATAACATACCACGATCTGAGAGCGACCTGAATTGGTTTAGGTGTGATGATTACGCTAACGACTTAGTTTTACCGAAAGATGACTCGTCTCGAATTCACGCGACGGGACGAATGGAGGAGTGCGCGAGAGAGTCTCTCCTATTTTAACTCACTTACCAAGTGATAGAACACTCCACCTTACACGGTGTTGCAACTATCCTCCAACTTTCTACGTGAGACTAAACTTTACCACCTACCTATTACCGCATAGGAACATTTGAGATTTCAGAAATTGCATTTGCGTATTCTAACAAAATTGAACATCAAATTGCTGCCCTGTCTCACACACCACCGGACAGTGAATGCTTCACGTGACGACATACTTCCGCAAAACGAGTGGTTTGCACCGTGGTGGCGTCTCCACTCTCCAGCAGTTCACACAAATGGCCATTCTTGATCTACTGGTTAGAAACGGCCAAATCATTCATACACATGTACATCATCCATCCATGCACGCTGCCTTTCCAGCGATGCTAGAACGGCAAAGATTTTGTACCCTAGCGCCGGCCGCCGGCCGAGGGGCGCGTCACGACGTCACCCCACCCGGCGACGGCCGTCGCAAACTGGCACGCACCTTGTCGCTTCCAATTGACGGTCCAAGAGCACGGCCGAGAGCCCGAGACGACAAATTGAAGCGCGCGTGACGCCGTGACGTACTACACCGAGGTGCTATGGTTTCAAGTGGGATGGGTGTGCCAGTAATCCCGTGTCCCATCCCACCGAAAAAATCCCACCTATCCCGATAGCTAAATCCCAGTTATCCCGTACGGGACGAAGTGGACCAATCCAATTAATCCACCGGCTGCCCACGTGTCCCATCACCACCACAGTTACTTCCTGTTCTGCCGCTGGTTTGTTTCAGAAAAGAAGAAAAAAAGAACTTCGCTGTGGCCGGACGCGGAGGACGCCAAGATCTAGCAGGCGCGCACTAGCCGACGCGCACGGCGTGCACCTCCGGGAGGAGTGAGCGGCGGGCGGGACGCGCACGGCGTCGACGTCTCCTGGGATGATCTATCCAGCGGCGAAGGAGGCCGCGCCCGTGGCCGTCGTCAGCAACGACAAGGTGCTCGCCGGCGTCGCCGCGGCGCAGCACATCGTCAAATCCCTCGCCTCCTCCAAGAACGCCGCCGCCGACATGATCCGCATCCTCTCGGGCTTCGACCACCGCCTCTCCACCATCACCTCCGACCTCTTCCCCTCGCCCTTCCCCTCAGCCACGGAGGACGCCGCCGAGTAGCTCATCCAACTCTGGACAGCACCCGGAGGCGCTCGTCTTCCAGGCCCCCGAGGAGACGCCGCGCACTTACCTCGCCGCAGTCAACCACCTCGCCGCCGCGGCGGACCCGCCGCCGCCTCAGGCCGCACGGACGTCGATGTGCAGCTCGCCATGGCGCGCCTCAAGGACGAGCTCCGCCAGGTCATGCTCCGGCACGCCGTGCCGCTCGACGCCAGCGGCGTTTACAGATCGCTCCGCCGCCTCTCGCCTTCCTGCGCTCGTCGTCGACGGCCAGCGACGCGCCCGGCGCCCTGGCGCGCCTCGCCGCTGCCAACGCGCCGTGCACGGCTCAAGCCGTCCTCGCGCTTCACGCTCAAGGGCGGCAAGGACCTGGCGGTGGACGGCCACGCCACCCTCCTCGACGTCCCCGCCAACATCCCCCTCACCCCGGCCTCCACCCTACCGACGGCGACGGTTGCTTCCTCTGCAATTTTAGGGGGATTAGGTGGAAAAGGTGGACGTCCCGTGAAATCCCACTAATGGTCCAGTTAGTGGGATAAACGGAAAGTGGGACCATGGGATAAGTGGGGCTTAAGCCCAGGTGGGAGGCGGACATCCCAATCCCATCCCACCTGCAATCATACGAGGTGCGTACTATATATCACTACCTCGCACTTGGTGAGTTGGCGTGTCACTCCACAGTCGTCTCCCACTGCTCAGTTGGCCATGGCTTCCGAGGACTCAGCCGCGCCTGTCGTGGTGGACGACTGCCGGGGCGTGCTGTTCGTGTACAGCCGACGGCTCCGTGGTGCGCCGGGCCGTCCCGGCTTCGCGACGCCGGTGCGGGACGACGGCACGGTGGAGTGGAAGGGCGCGGAGTTCGACGCGGCCCACGGGCTGGGCATCCGCTCTACAGGCCGCGCGAACGCAAGCAGCACAGCTGCTGCCGGTGTTCTTCTACTACCACGGCGGCGGCTTCTGCATCGGCTCGCGCACCTGGCCCAACTGCCAGAACTACTGCCTCCGCCTCGCCGCCGAGCTCGGCGCCGTCGTGGTCGCCCCGGACTACCGCCTCGGCCCCGAGCACCGCCTCCCCGCGGCCATCGACGACGCCGCCGCGCGCTCCTGTGGCTGGCAGCGCAGGCGGGCAGCGGCGGCGACCCGTGGCTCACCGAGGCCGCCGACTTCACCCGGGTGTTCGTCTCCGGCGACTCGGCGGGCGGCACCATCGCGCACCACCTCGCCGTGCGGTTCGGCTCGGCGGCCGGGCGCGCCGAGCTGGGCGCTGCCTGTGTGATCAAGGCTACGTCCAGCTCATGCCCTTCTTCGGTGGCACGGAGCGGACGAGGTCCGAGGCGGAGTGCCCCGACGACGCGTTCCTCAACCGCCCGCTCAACGACCCGCTACTGGCGCCTCTCGCTGCCCCCCGGCGCGACGGTGGACCACCCGGTCTCCAACCCGTTCGGGCCGGACAGCCCGGCGCTGGAGGCGGTGGAGCTGGCCCCCACGCTCGTGGTGGTCGGCGGCCGCGACATCCTCCGCGACAGGGCGGTGGACTACGCGGCGAGGCTGAGGGCGATGGGAAGCCCGTGGAGGTGAGGGAGTTCGACGGGCAGCAGCACGGATTCTTCACCATCGACCCGTGGTCCGACGCCTCCGCCGTGCTCATGTGCGCGCTCAAGCGCTTCATCGACACCGACGGCCGCTTCGACTAGATCTCAGCGCGCCTCTGCATGCCGCCGGCGTCTTCGATCTTGTCCGTATGTTTTGCATTTGCGTCTCCTTGCACCGTGCTTGTCGAAATGCATGCGAATAACGGTGGTGTACTGGTGTGCTACTTCTGAAGACGGAGTCAGACAGTCAGTTGTCTCGTCACTGCAATGTTGCATTGTTGCTTGTAATAATTTTCTCCAACCTAATTAATTGGAATTTGGATTGCGCTGGACGAGTCGTGGACCTGATCTGAACGGGCTGGATCAGATGAGTCACGGCCTATTAGTCCATGGGCCCGTTTCAGGTCACCATAGTTTAGCCGCATGAAAATATGAGGACTTTTTTTTGTAGATTGATAACTCGATATGGCTCTCGGGCGACAGGGAGCCCGATATTTGATTTTTTTTGAAAAGTTTAAATTCAAAGTTTCGGATTTTTAAAATACCATGATGTAGACAAAAAACTATGCACTGCTAGGGTGAAAAAATCTTGATGTGAAATACCATGTATTCGAGCCTCAGCAAAAAAGACAAAAATGCAGATTCTGGGGCGTGAACGGTTCAACTTTTTTCTCTAAAATTGTTTGAGTTGTCTTTTTTCTGAGCAAAAAGTACAAAGTATTTCACATTGAACTTTTCCACGCTTGTAGTGCATATGGTTGGCTACATCCTGTCATTTATTTTCGATTTTTTTGAAACATTAAAAAAGGCTATGTATAGTCCGGGTGCCAATGCCACTATTCGTCTATTCGTACCTTTTTGTCACATAAGTCTATATGGTTTTCAAAGATCAAAGAGGTGGTTCGAGGTCCCCTGGTCTCTCGCCAGCGATTCCGCCGCTCCTCTACCCCCTGACCACCGTCTTGGCGTCGCGAGGGGGAGGGGAGCTCCGTTTCTTGTTTGTGCGTGTAGTAATCCTAGGTTTTCTAGGTTTTTGACCTTTTTCAATGTTGGCATCATGGTGGGGTAGAGGTTGATGGTGCTAGTATGAATAAAGGTCGCCCTGCCTTGCTCCTGCTCGTCAGAGATGTTGTTGGCGCAGACGGGAGGCATGTGGAGCTCAAGCTGTTGAAGTAGTATCGATTTAGCCTTGCGTCCTGGCGTGCGGTGGAGATAGTCTTCCCTTGGAGCTCGTCGGTAATGACTGTTGCGATCCGCGAAAGACGGCGATGGATCAAATCTCCTCGTAAAGGGTGGGTGTCTTTGTCCCCGATCGGTATCGAAGAGGCTTCATGGCTCCTCCGATCGATGTTACTTCTCGGGCTAGATTTAAACCATCACGGCAGTTGGCTATCATGACCTCTGAACGCCTCCTTGATACGTCTCCAACGTATCCATAATTTCTGCTGTTCCATGCTTATATTATACCATTTGCTACATGTTTTATATACACTTCGTATCACTTTTATGCATTTTCTGGGACTAACCTATTAACAAGATGCCACAGTGCCAGTTCCCTGTTTTCTGCTGTTTTTGGTTTCAGAAAGTTACTTCTGGAAATATTCTCGGAATTGCACGAAACAAAAGGCCAGTCCCTATTTTTCCAGCACGTACACGGAGTCCGAAGGAGAGACGAAGAGAGCCACGAGGTGGCCAAACCACAGGTGGCGCGGCTGGGCCCACCGCCGCGCCTGGTGGTTTGGGCCCCTCGGGGGTCCGCCGACATCGCCCCTTCGCCTATTTATTCCCCGAGACGCGAAAACCCTAAAACACCGAGCCTTTCATCCAGAACATATTCGCTGCCGCCGCCGTCGTCAACCCTAACTCGGGGGGTTCTGAAGCTCTTCCCGGCACCCTGCCGGAGAGGGGAATCATCACCGGAGGGCTCTACATCGCCATGCCCGCCTCCGGAGTGATGCGTGAGTAGTTCATCCTTGGACTATGGGTCCATAGCAGTAGCTAGATGGTTGTCTTCTCCACTTGTGCCATCATGTTTAGATCTTGTGAGCTGCCTATCATGATCAAGATCATCTTATTGTAATGCTACATGTTGTGTTTGCTGGGATCTGACTTATATTGATACCTATGTGGAGCTGAATATTATATTATCATGTCTATGTCATTTGTGATCTTGCATGCTCTCCGTTACTTGTTGAAGCCTTGGCCAGTGAATACTTGTAACTCCAAGAGGGGGTATTTATGCATGATAGTTGGGTTCAACCTCTATTTAACCTGGGATAGTGACAGCAAGTTCTAAGGTTGTAGATGTGTTGTTGCCACTAGGGGTAAAACAGCAATGCTTTATTCAAGGATGAATGTATTGTTTACATTACGCACATTACTTAATGCAATTGTCTGTTGCTTGCAACTTAATACTGGAAGGGGTACGGATGTTAACCGGAAAGTGGACTATTTAGGCATAGATGCATGCTGGATAGCGGTCTATGTACTTTGTCGTAATGCCCAAATGAATCTCATAGTAGACACCACAGCTCACACATGCATGTTATATGCACTTATCAATTGTCAATTGCCCAGCTGTAATTTGTTTACCCAGCATGTTAGTTATCTTATTGGAGAGACACCACTAGTGAACTGTGGACCCCGGTCCATTCTTTTACATCTGAAATACAATCTACTGCAATCATTGTTCTCTACTGTTTTATGCAAACAAACATCATTTTCCATTCGATACGTTTAACCCTTTGTTTTCAGCAAGCCGGTGAGATTGACAACCTCACTGTTAAGTTGGGGCAAAGTAATTTGATTGTGTTGTGCAGGTTCCACGTTGGCACCGGAATCCCTGGTGTTGCGCCGCACTACACTCCTTCACCAACACCTTCGAAGCAAACCTCGTTTTCCTACTGGTCGATTAAACCTTGGTTTCATACTGAGGGAAAACTTACTGCTGCACTCATCATACCTTCCTCTTGGGGTTCCCAACTGACGTGTGACGTACAAGCATTGTTTCTGGCACTATTAACCTAGAGCCACCAACACGTTTTCTGGCGCCGTTGCCGGGGAAAACCGAATTGCTTCTGCAAGGGGAGTCTCTCACACCCAATCTCTTTACTTTGTTATTTGTCTTGCTTAGTTTATTTTTATTTAGTTTGTTTGCTCTCTTATCAAAAACACAAAAAAATTAGTTACTTGTTTAATTCAGTTTATTTTGTTTTTCAAAATGAGTACTCCTGAGAACACTAAGTTGTGTGACTTCACTAGCACAAACAACAATGATTTCATATGCACTCCTATTGCTCCACCTGCTTCTACAGCAGAATTTTATGAAATTAAACCTGCTCTATTAAATCTTGTTATGAAAGAGCAATTTTCTGGTGTTAGTACTGATGATGCTGCTGCCCATCTTAATAACTTTGTTGAACTTTGTGAAATGCAAAAGTATAAGGATATGGATGGGGATATTATAAAACTGAAACTTTTTCCTTTCTCCTTGAGAGGAAGAGCTAAAGAATGGTTGCTTTCTTTGCCTAGAAATAGTATTAATTCTTGGACAAAATGCAAAGATGCTTTCATAGGGAAATATTATCCTCCTGCTAAGATTATATCCTTGAGAAGTAGCATTATGAATTTTAAACAACTTGATAATGAACATGTTGCTCAAGCTTGGGAAAGAATGAAATCTTTGGTGAAGAATTGTCCCACTCATGGACTGACTACTTGGATGATCATCCAAACCTTTTATGCAGGATTAAATTTTTCCTCAAGGAACTTATTGGATTCAGCCTCTGGAGGAACCTTTATGTCCATCACTTTAGGTGCAGCAACAAAGCTACTTGATGATATGATGATCAACTATTCCGAATGGCACACCGAAAGAGCTCCTCAAGGTAAGAAGGTAAATTCTGTTGAAGAAACCTCCTCTTTGAGTGATAAGATTGATGCTATTATGTCTATGCTTGTGAATGGTAGATCTCATGTTGATCCTAATAATGTTCCTTTAGCTTCATTGGTTGCTCAAGAAGAGCATGTTGATGTAAACTTCATTAAAAACAACAACTTCAACAACAATGCTTATAGGAATAATTTTGGTAGCAACAATTATAAGCCTTATCCTTCAAATGGTTATGGCAATTCTTATGGTAATTCCTACAGCAACAATAGAAGTGTGTCCTCTGATCTTGAAGCTATGCTTAAAGAATTTATTAGCACACAAAAAGCTTTCAATAAAACTGTTGAGGAAAAGTTTGAAAAAATTGATGATCTTGTCTCTAAAGTTGATAGTCTTGCTCATGATGTTGAAATTCTAAAACTGAAAGTTATGCCTAATGAAGTTAAAGATATAAGTCATTTGCTACAGCAAATGCCATCCAAGTTCGAATTGATAATAATATTAGGATGTTGGCTGAATTGCATGCTAGGTGGGAAAAAGAGGAAGAACTTGAAAAAGAGAATAGTATAGTTAGAGTTTGTACTATCACCACCACTAGTAATGCTAATGTTTCACATGCTAGTAAACCTCCTACTATTGATGGTAATGTTATTGGTGTTGTAATGTCTCTACTACTTCTGCAAAGCGTTTGAAATTGCCTAAAACTGCTGAAACTTTTTCTGATAAAAGTGCTGAAATTTTTCAAACTATTGGAGACAATGGTTCCACCACCATTGACAATAATGATTTTGATTTTGATGATTGTAACATCTCTGAAGTTATTATGTTCTTGCAAAAATTAGCTAGAAGTCCCAATGCTAGCACTATTAATTTGGCTTTTACAAAGCATATTACAAATGCTCTTTTGCAAGCTAGGGAGGAGAAGTTGAAACTTAAAGCTTCTATTCCTAGGAAATTAGAAGATGGTTGGGAACCCATCATTAAGGTAAAGGTGAATGATTTTTATTGCAATGCCTTGTGTGATCTTGGTGCAAGTGTTTCGTTTTGCCCAAGAAGCTTTATGATATTCTTGATTTGCCACCTTTGGAACATTGTTATTTGGATGTTTTTCTCGCTGATAATGCTATGAAGAAACCTTTGGGGCGAGTTAATGATGTTTTTATTACGTAAAAATAACCTTGTCCCCGTTGATTTTATTGTTATGGATATTGAATGCAATGCATCTTGTCCTATTGTTTTGGGAAGACCTTTTCTTCGAACTGTTGGTGCCATCATTGATATGAAAGAAGGTAATATAAGGTACCAATTTCCTCTCAAGAAAGGTATGGAACACTTCCCTAGGAAGAGAATGAAGTTACCTTTTGACTCTATTGTTAGAGCAAGTTATGATGTTGATGCTTCTTCTCTTGACAACACTTGATTTTCACTTTCTGCGCCTAGCTGAAAGGCGTTAAAGAAAAGCGCTTATGGGAGACAACCCATCGTTTTTATTTGCTGTTATTTTTGTTTTCTTTGAGTCAAGGAGTTTTGTTACTTCTGTAGCAACTCCTTTGTATCTTTATTTTATCGCAATGTTGTGCCAAGTAAAGTTCTATATTGAAAGTTGATGCAAGATTTGGATTTCTGCGCAGTGACAGATTTTTAGCTGTCACGGATTTGAGCTTATCTCCCTGTAGAAAATTCAAAAAATTCTGAGAAAAATCACGCATATTCCTGAGATATGTACGCAACTTTCATTATTTTAGGCCAGATCCATCTGAGCAACTTAAGTGCCTCGAAAAAATTCGTCATTCCAGACTGTTCTGTTTTTGACAGATTCTGCCTTTTGTTTTGCATTCGCTCTTTTACTGTGTTTGTGTGGATTTCTTTGCTCCACAAAGCATTGGTGGCTGTAGCTAATGTCCAGAAGCTTTGGGATTGATTGTATCATTACAGAATATGAGAATTTTTGATTATGCACTAACCCTCTAATGAGAACTGTCTTGAGTTTGGTGTGAAGGAAGTTTTCAAGGATCAAGCGAGAAGGGTGATATTATGTGATCAAGAAGAGTGAAAAGCCTAAGCTTGGGGATGCCCCCGTGGTTCATCCCAACCATATTCAGAGAGACTCAAGCGTCTAAGCTTGGGGATGCCCAAGGCATCCCCTTCTTCATCAACAAACTTATCAGGTCATCTCTAGTGAAACTATATTTTAATTCTTTCACATCTTATGCGCTTTACTTGGAGCGTCTGTGTGTTTTTATTTTTGTTTTTGTTTGAATAAATTCGGATCCTAGCAATCCTTGTGTGGGAGAGAGACACGCTCCGCTTTTTCATGTGAATACTCATGTTCTTCACTTATATTTGTTGAGTATTCTTAACTAGCTACTGCAGTGCTTTTAGCTCCTGTTTTTCATGCATCTCTTCGAGCTGTTAGCACTTGTTTATAAATACTCTCTTGCTGCATTATATTATCATTTGGAGAGTTTATGTTTAAATAAATTATTGGTGTTTGTTTGGAAGAAAGAAAATGCTACATGTAGTAGTTGGTATTGGAAAAGACATATGCATTCTTGTAGATCATTGTCTTGTTTTGATTTGATGCTTTGCAATTGTTTTGAGCTCTCAAGTAGATCATGTTTAAGCTCTTGCATCATGTAGTTAAAGCCTAGTAGTGGAGAACTACCGTAGAGCTTGTTGAGACTTGGGATGCATATTTGTTCTCTCTAAGGTCTAGATATTTTCTGGTAAAATGTTTGAGCAACAAGGAAGACAGTGTAGAGTCTTATAATACTTGCAATATGTTTTTATGTGATTCTTGCTGTACCGGTTTATACTTGTGTTTGCTTCAAACAACCTTGCTAGCCTAAACTCTGTACTGAGAGGGAATGCTTCTCGTGCATCCAAAACTTGAGCCAAAACCCATGCCATTTGTGTCCACCATACCTACCTACTATGTGGTATTTCCTGCCATTCCAAGTAAATATTTCATGTGCTACCTTTAAACTATTCAAAACTTTATTACTCCTTATTTGTGTCAATGTTTTATAGCTCATGAGGAAGTATGTGGTGTTTTATCTTTCAATCTTGTCATTTACTTCTGACAGACTTTCACCAATGGACTAGTGGCATATACATCCGCTTATCCAATAATTTGCAAAAAGAGCTGGCAACGGGGTGCCCAGCCCCAATTAATTACAACTTTCATTAATAATTCTCTTCACATGTTTTGCCCTGATTTATCAGTAAGCAACTTAATTTTGCAATAGACACTCCTCCATGGTATGTGAATGTTGGAAGGCACCCGAGGATTCGGTTAGCCATGGCTTGTGTAAGCAAAAGGTTGGGAGGAGTGTCATCTATAAAGAAACTAAAATACATGTGTAAACAAAAGAGAAGAGGGATGATCTACCTTGCTGGTAGAATAACGTCCTTCATGGGAGCCGCTCTTTGAAAGTCTGGTTGACAAGGGGGTTAGAGTGCCCACTACCATTCGTTGACAACAACAAACACCTCTCAAATACTTATTTTGTGCTCTCTATATGCTTTCGAAAACTTAAAAAGCTCTAGCACATGATTTAATCCCTGCTTCCCTCTGCGAAGGGCCTATCTTTTACTTTATGTTGAGTCAGTTTACCTACTCCTTTCTATCTTAGAAGCAAACACTTGTGTCAACTTTGTGTGCATTGATTCTTACATATTTACTTATTGCACTTGTTATATTGCTTTATGTTGACAACTATCCATGAGATATACATGTTACAAGTTGAAAGCAAATGCTGAAACTTAATCATCCTTTGTGTTGCTTCAATGCCTTTTACTTTGAATCTATTGCTTTATGAGTTACCTCTTATGCAAAACTTTTTGATGCTTGTCTTGAAAGTACTATTCATGAAAAGTTTTTGCTTATATGATTCATTGTTTACTCTTTATCTATTTGTTAGCAAACTATAGATCATTGCTTTGAGTCACTTCATTCATGACATGAGCCTTGCAATATATTGATCAAGATTGTGTGAAAGCATGTCTCCTCAGAAATTATTTGTTGTTATCGTTTTACCTACTCGAGGACGAGTAGAACTAAGCTTGGGGATGCTTGATACGTCTCCAACGTATCCATAATTTCTGCTGTTCCATGCTTATATTATACCATTTGCTACATGTTTTATATACACTTCGTATCACTTTTATGCATTTTCTGGGACTAACCTATTAACAAGATGCCACAGTGCCAGTTCCCTGTTTTCTGCTGTTTTTGGTTTCAGAAAGTTACTTCTGGAAATATTCTCGGAATTGCACGAAACAAAAGGCCAGTCCCTATTTTTCCAGCACGTACACGGAGTCCGAAGGAGAGACGAAGAGAGCCACGAGGTGGCCAAACCACCAGGCGCGGCTGGGCCCACGCCGCGCCTGGTGGTTTGGGCCCCTCGGGGGTCCGCCGACATCGCCCCTTCGCCTATTTATTCCCCGAGACGCGAAAACCCTAAAACACCGAGCCTTTCATCCAGAACATATTCGCTGCCGCCGCCGTCGTCAACCCTAACTCGGGGGGTTCTGAAGCTCTTCCCGGCACCCTGCCGGAGAGGGGAATCATCACCGGAGGGCTCTACATCGCCATGCCCGCCTCCGGAGTGATGCGTGAGTAGTTCATCCTTGGACTATGGGTCCATAGCAGTAGCTAGATGGTTGTCTTCTCCACTTGTGCCATCATGTTTAGATCTTGTGAGCTGCCTATCATGATCAAGATCATCTTATTGTAATGCTACATGTTGTGTTTGCTGGGATCTGACTTATATTGATACCTATGTGGAGCTGAATATTATATTATCATGTCTATGTCATTTGTGATCTTGCATGCTCTCCGTTACTTGTTGAAGCCTTGGCCACGTGAATACTTGTAACTCCAAGAGGGGGTATTTATGCATGATAGTTGGGTTCAACCTCTATTTAACCTGGGATAGTGACAGCAAGTTCTAAGGTTGTAGATGTGTTGTTGCCACTAGGGGTAAAACAGCAATGCTTTATTCAAGGATGAATGTATTGTTTACATTACGCACATTACTTAATGCAATTGTCTGTTGCTTGCAACTTAATACTGGAAGGGGTACGGATGTTAACCGGAAAGTGGACTATTTAGGCATAGATGCATGCTGGATAGCGGTCTATGTACTTTGTCGTAATGCCCAAATGAATCTCATAGTAGACACCACAGCTCACACATGCATGTTATATGCACTTATCAATTGTCAATTGCCCAGCTGTAATTTGTTTACCCAGCATGTTAGTTATCTTATTGGAGAGACACCACTAGTGAACTGTGGACCCCGGTCCATTCTTTTACATCTGAAATACAATCTACTGCAATCATTGTTCTCTACTGTTTTATGCAAACAAACATCATTTCCATTCGATACGTTTAACCCTTTGTTTTCAGCAAGCCGGTGAGATTGACAACCTCACTGTTAAGTTGGGGCAAAGTAATTTGATTGTGTTGTGCAGGTTCCACGTTGGCACCGGAATCCCTGGTGTTGCGCCGCACTACACTCCTCACCAACACCTTCGAAGCAAACCTCGTTTTCCTACTGGTCGATTAAACCTTGGTTTCATACTGAGGGAAAACTTACTGCTGCACTCATCATACCTTCCTCTTGGGGTTCCCAACTGACGTGTGACGTACAAGCAATTGTTTCTGGCACTATTAACCTAGAGCCACCACTCCTCACAAGGGGTTTCTTAGCACCAGGTGTGGACCAGCTGCAAGTGCTCACCTTCACCGGCGTCGACAAAAACATTGGTGCTTAGTGGTTGCGGCGAGGGCGGTGTGCAACAGTACAACCACTTATATCTTCCTTGTATTCTATTGCATGTATGCGTATCTATTAAGTGTCCTTACTCTTATTAATACAGTAATGTGTGCCCACAGGCCACAGGCGTACATCTGAGAAAAAAGAGCACGATCTCAGGTGTCCTTAGCGCAACATCTTGACAATGGAGGCGATATTGGGTGAACTAAAAGTCCCACAATTGTCCGCCTTTGTGTGGACATTAAGGCCGACGTGAGAGAACCTATGGTGTTTAAATATATAGATGGAAACTATCCATCCAACAGATTGTATGATGCTTTGCCCTTATTTTGCTATAGCATTGACGATGGTAGTGCCGAGTCTATTTTGGTCAATGGGGCTCTTATTCCATTGTTTTGCGATCATGGTATTCTCCCATTTGCACATCTATGTTTTTGTGACCTGCCTTGTAAGGGGTATGTCCCTGGTCAATGGTCACTTTGTGTTCATGATCTAAGTTTCTTTCTTAGAGAAAGACTATCTTCCTGTTTTAATCGAAAAGACAAATATATTTTGGTAGGGTTATCCAACTTTAGCGAAGGATTACAAAAAATATTAAAATTGAATACAAGTTTTCATCATTTCACCTAGAAATGCACTCCTTACAATAAAACAACCCAAATAAAGCTTGCAAGCTAAAGAAGGGAAGAAAGTTCATCTCGAAGCCCACACAACAAATTCTTGATCCTTTGAGTCACATTTAGACACAACAGCTGCTCTTACATCCCATATATTGCTGCAGCATAAAAGCAATGTAGAAGAGAGCATAAATAGGACGGTGTAAAATATTTGTGCAAAAAAAAAAGCTTATTACACACTTCCACAAGGCCCATCAAACTGCCGCTAGATCATACTACATAATTTTTGCCAATTCCCTCTCAAGTCCCACCTAATGGACAATAACCACTAGGACACAATCAGGACATCTAGCAATATGCAAAGCTTTACAGACAACATCTAAAACTAGATTCTCATCTCAAAAATAAAATAAAACTAGATTCTCGATATCTGCAAGGTGATCTTAGCACATGGATTGGAATTGTTGCACTCGACTTATGACGATAATTGGAGCTATATTCAACCAGGTTGGCTGGCAACATGCTAAGAGAATTCAAATGTTTAGGCATTTTGTCTTTTTCGTTTTTCGTCGGTTGATTCTTGTAGCCACTTTAGGCGATACTGTAGTTGTATGACATTATTTTAAAGAAAACTTTGCAATAAAATGTTGCATGTGTGCATCACTTAGATGCAGAGCCCAGGCGTTGTTCCCCTTTTCGAAAAAAACTCAAAACTGTTCGCTCCAAGACACTACGCCCGAGTGTAAGCATATCTTTGACATGACCAATAAGATTAGAGGCGTTCCCGTTTGGTGACAAGCCCTGTTTGAATATATCTTCTCATGCCAATATCTGGACCTAGATAGCACACCGAAAAGGGACCCGGTGTTTTGCCTCATAAGTTTAGATGCACTCATTATGTAAAATGTATTTTAAAATGTGAAAAATTCAGATTTTTTAAGTGTGCATATGGATATTTTATGTTCGCAGGCGAAGTTTCATGAAAAAATGACGTTTTTTGTGGCTTGTGTCAAAAAGATAAAACAACGTCTCGTGAAAAGTCATTTTGGAGCTATAGTTTTTTTTTACACAAGCCACAATAAAAGTTTTTTTTGCAAAACTTTGTGTGTGAACATGGAATGTCCAGATGAACCAAGATTTTTGTTTGTAATTTTGTAACATTTGAATTTTGAACAGTGGGTGCCTACACCTATGAGTCAGATTTCCCACCAAAAAGCAGATACTCTACCTTGATCCATCATTCATTTCATCACCAAATTAGGAGGCCTTTTCGCCATCAGTTTCAGTTTCATGATCAACCCATGATCCATCCATCACATGGAACACGGAATACTACTACCTCTTGGATAAGTTCATGACGTTTCTTCCCTCCTCAGTCCGATGGACTGGAGCCATAAAGCTGTCCAAGCTTTCATATTCAATTTACAAGTAGTACAACCTGCAGCATACGTGGGCTAGCTTTAGAGTGGTTGACATAACGTGGCAGTTTATCGCCGTCACCACTAAGGCGTCCTGTTGCAACGGGGATGACTGTTCTTGTGCCGACACTTTTTTTTTTTTTTGCGAGTACAAGGGCTGAATGAAAATCCAGCAATTACAGAAAGGTCCACAGAAAGAAAGAAATTACAGTCCAAACCCTGCTGCAACTCGACTCCGTCTTCGTCCATGACGCCGTCGGTGGCGCGCCGCCGCTCCTGCTCTCCAAGACGCCTTGGATCGAGAGCACCCCCGAGCGGACGGGAAGTCGCCGATCGCCGGCCGCAGAGGACCTACGCCAGCGACGTCGCCGTCGTCGAACCAGACTTCACCAGCCACCTGCACGAAAGTCGTCGACGCCAGATCCGCCGTCTCGCGGCATCCGGCGAAGGGGAGACCGCGCGGCAGCTCCGCAGAGCCGCGAACACGGGTGCGGCAGAAGAGCAACGGCAGAGCTCCGTGGAGCGCCGCCGCCGCAGAGGAAGACCTCCACCTGCAAAAGAACCACCGGGGCCACCTTGTAACACCCCGGCCACCCCCGGGCCGGGCCTGTCACCCCTGGCAGCTCGCTAGGATCTCCAGACTGGCCCCACAGATCAACACTAGTCTTTTCTGCGCACTTTGTCCTCACTCGTGCGCACCCGGGAACCAGTTCCCGGTCGGTCACCCATCCTTGGGAGTGCTCTGGGCCAAGCACGCTTAACCTCGAGTTCCTTCCAGATGAGCTTCCGGAAAAGAAGTTGCAACTTGTTGATATGAGTATTCTATCAATCCTGTTAAGCCCTGAGCCAGGATCTCACATCCTTCCCCCCTTAGAAGACCGACGCCCTCGTCGGTCAACCCCCAGTCCAGGAACTTCCCCTCTTGGCACCCGTCTATGCGCCCAGTGCCGGCACATGTCCCACATGTCCGCGCCACTGACCCGCACACGCCCGAGTTACCGCAAGGGTCGGCTCTGATACCAAATTGTAACACCCCGGCCACCCCCGGGCCGGGCCTGTCACCCCTGGCAGCTCGCTAGGATCTCCAGACTGGCCCCACAGATCAACACTAGTCTTTCTGCGCACTTTGTCCTCACTCGTGCGCACCCGGGAACCAGTTCCCGTCGGTCACCCATCCTTGGGAGTGCTCTGGGCCAAGCACGCTTAACCTCGGAGTTCCTTCCAGATGAGCTTCCGGAAAAGAAGTTGCAACTTGTTGATATGAGTATTCTATCAATCCTGTTAAGCCCTGAGCCAGGATCTCACACACCTCCTCCTCCATGGCGGCACCAGCAGCAACGCAACGCACACCTACACTACCTATGTACACGGATCGGGCGATTCCCCGTCCTCCCGCCGCCGGAGCGGCGCCGGAGGGCGGGGAATCGACCGGATCTACGGCGAGGCGGTGGTGCGAGCTACGGATCCCAAAAGTCGCCCTCCTTCTACTGTAGACGGGGGAGGGAGACGCTCCAAGGTGCATGCCGACACTTAGCGAGTGTCATAGGAATTTATATGTATTTGACCATAAGTTTGTACACGTATATATAAATTTTTGTGTTCGCTGGGAAATTGATGAAACTATTATCACCCAATCAATCATTTTTAATCATTTTATTAGTAGTGAAAGTTGGAAAAGTCTGTTAGTATTTTTTCGCTCGACTGCAGGCTTTTTGTTAGTTACTACTCCATCCGTTCCTAAATGTAAAATATTTTGTTTTCCAAATTCACATGTATCTAGACACGTTTTAATATTCACTCATTTCATTCCGCATCTTTAACATGTGAAATACCTAAAACATATTATATTTAGAAACAGAGGGAATAGAAAAAAATTGTTTGGACAGCGACAAATAAGCTTTCGTTCCTAATATATTTTGCCCCAAAAAAGGCGGAATTCTTGTAGCGTAATTTGAAGACTTCCGTGATTCTTTCATGAGATGTAGCTGTCATCCGATATGTTCACCCAGATTTTCTTGAAAGATTTTGCATTTGTCATCAGGAAAGAGAAACCTCTACCTATCGGAGATTACTCTGACCTTTCTTTTTCTGCCATCCGACCAGACTTGTATGAGCCCCTTAATAATCGTTGATTTGCAGATCAGGCATAAATTAAGCATTGAACGGAATCACATGTGGCCCGTTTTTAATGCTCTGTGGTTGCTTGTTTGAGGCAATATCAGCGGTGTTATATATACACATATTTCTCAATCTTTGGGTTTCTTGTAAAGCACTCAACTTCAATTTTTTGTTATTTCAATCAAGTTTACCACTTCTAAACTTTTGCCCGAGTGTCCTTGTCAAAATAAAAAGCTAGATTTATAGTTTATTTGAAGTTGAAATTATGTTGCACTTGTTCTTTTTTTTTTTTGCGAAAAGGACCCTGACATTAAAAGAAACACCGAACTGTACAAAACAGCTCAACAAAAACGACAATTACAACGAGATACTTGAGATGCCCTCGGTTTCAACCTCCAGACCGTGTTGACGTCGCGTCGCCGCTGCCGCTCCTCCCAGAGCCGGCTTGATGTTGTTGGTTGCGGACGGGAAGTCGCTGAACGGGTCAAGAAGACCTCATCCGTCCCGGAGCCGAAGAAGAAGGATGAACCGTCGATGAAGCTCCATGACGATCCAAAGAACGCCACCGCCAGAAGAAGTACTCAAGAACCACACCACTCATACAAATTTCTGGACGTTGCCGCCGAGATGGCTTAAGCCGGGGAGACTTTATTGCAAAAGGCGCCGCCGCCACCACCTGAGCGTCGCACCACCAAACGTTAACCCTAAAACCAGGGGAACGGAGCCCTCCCGCGACGGGGGCCGAGATCCACCCGACTCATGGCCCGAAGGCCACAGGAGCGAGGCAGAGCTGCATGCGGCGACGTCGACGGGAGGCAGAGAATCCCTAATCGCCGCCCTCGCGTCTCTCTCTCGTCAAGGGGTACGCGACTCGAAATTATGTTGCACTTCAATGCAAGTTCTATCACTGTTGTTTATTTCTTTGGATTTTTTAATTCTACAAATAATTTTGTGAGCACAGGATCACCAAGAGTACCTAAGACTGCGAGCACACGATAGTTATACATTTCTCGGAGGAGATGGATTAGCAGATAATCTCATGAACAAAACGATTCTCTACCCGTGATACTTATCATCAGCTACAAACTTAGGTTCAGTTTTGAACTCATATTTATTTGTCATCGGAAAATTAAAGTATACTTTCTTATCTCGAACCCACAAGCTCTCTCTCGAAAGTTTAATATTTTACAATGGCCCCCACAAACATGGTTTATATTGTGCACCATTTTATGGTAGCTATGTTTTTTGCCGGTTCAAAAAACCTTGAACCCAACTAAGAAAAAATTTTTTCCCCGATTTTTGGCCAAGATTAATTTTTGTGTACACCATGCATTAGCCTACTTTTCTGCAGTCACGCGCCAACATGAGGAAAAGTGTGCAATCGCATGTATTGTTTCCATATACTCCATCGCCCAACTAAACTTCCACTTGAAGAGATAACAAGTGAACTCTTTTTATTACATGCATCCGGACATAATTTGTTTCGTCTATAAGAATTTCTTTTAACGAAAACATGACTATTCGATAAAGGATATTTCCACATAGACCGAAACTTTTAAAGAATATTATTGGCCCAAGCAGCACAAGCCAATAATAGAGATCAAGAATGTGAGAGCACCCAATTATGAAGAAAGATGAGGAGAAAACAGGAAAGTAAAAAAGACAACATGAACGACAGAAAGTGCAAATGGAATCCGAACCCCATGGAACCCTCTTTTTAAACTTCAAAATCGGCATTTTTAAGTTTCAGAAATCAGAAACAAAAATTCTAGGTGTAGATGATGTCGAACTCTATTAGTCTCAAAATATCAATGCAAATTCGAATTATTCTAGGATACAAAAAAATTAATAAATCTATTTTTTCAAGTTTTATAGAATGTGTACTGTTCATTGACCCATATCCACTATTTTTTTCATTTTGCCCACCTTAAATATACTCCAAATTTCGGATTGTTTTTGCACACTTGTAGATCATTATCTACATCTATGATTTTTTTCCGAATTTTTTGAAAGATTAAAATGCAGATTTTAACTTTTTTTAAAAAAAAATTTCTCTGAGCTCGACCTCCAGAACCCCACACTCGCTGAACTAGCATTAAGCAGTATGGATAAATCCGGCCAGCGAGTCATCTGTCAAACACACACATAGCGGAGATGATATGCTTTTTTTTTTGCGAAAACTCCAGATACATTAACCCAACTCAGCAAAAACGCACCCAACAAAGTAGAAAATTACAACCAAGTCCCTGGGCACCCACTCCTCTGCCACCACCGACGCGGACCGGGGACGCGCCGCCGCAGCTCCTCTGCTGCACCCACCTGGAGCCAGCGTTGACCTTGAATCTTGAGGAAGCATCAGCACGGACGGGAAGCCTCCATGCCTGCACGCCGACGAGGAAGAAGAGCAGAACGCTGCTGAGTCGAAGCCGTCTCCCTCAACAGAGAGGAAGATCTGGAGCTCCTCCAGGCACCACACCTCACATAGCTCATGCTGCCGCCGGAGGAAGCAACAGCACGCCGACGAGCCGGAGGGCAGAACACCCCACAGGGGGAAGACAGCAGCGCCGATCCGCCGTCCACCCGGGGGAAAACCTCCACAGATCAAGAGATCGTGGACCAGCAAAACCACGCGACCCAGAGGCCTCTCCAGACAGCACTCCCCACGCCGCCATGGCCGGCCAGAGAACCATCGAAGGAGAGGACCACCAGATCCACCAGCAGCAAAACGGACTCGCCCTCCAGCACCACCTCCTCCCCTCGCCTCCACGGCCGCCGGAGAAAGGATGAAGAAGAGGACCCGGCAGATCTCCGCCGCTCCCACCTCAGCGCCGCCGGAAGCCGCACCGAGAGAAGGAGGGAGCCGCGCCTTATTAACCCTAAACGGCGACCGAGCCTTCCACTCGCCGCCGCCGGGACTAAACCTACCCTATCTACACGCCAGGAGACGAGGCACGAGATCCCCACCTCCTCCCGCCGCCAGAGCGATGGAAGGAGGCCGAGATCCGGCCCCGCTCCGGCGAAGGGAAGGGGAAAGTGAGTCGCCTCCCTTTTCGCCTCTCTCGACTGTAGCAGAGGTGGAAGGGATGAGAAGCGGCCTCGCCGAAGCACTAATGACTCAAAGTAGCGGAGATGATATGCTAAAAAATGCGAAGCTTCTATTGCACGATAAGGTCACTGAGTTAACTCACAAGTGCGCCAGTTCCCATTTGTTTGCAACCAAAACGTTGCTATCAACGCAAAGCAGGGTATGACACATGCAGGAGAGGTTCGGCCAATGCGGGCTCAAAGGTCACCGCAAAGTTTGCCTAACAATTGTACCCAAATGAAGCGAAAAGGTGATAGGGGCTTATTTCACTCCTACTCCACTATGCAGATAAAAACAAGGATTGGATGTCCACAGAAGCTTGTATAACTCGTAAGTGCACAGGCCATTGGCCAACGCCTAGCGTGTGTGTTTAATAGTGAGAAAAAAGCTTTTGCTTGATATTGTTTTGTTTAGGTTGGTCACCACATAGAGATTTGATTGCGCCATGGTTGCTGCCTAGACATGACTACATCTATCATTTACAAAGGGTGTGTTTAATTGGTAGCTTGTGCCAACCCAGAAAATCTCACCTCACCCCACTTTTTCTTGTTTGGTAGGTTGGGTCGGCTACATCGGGCCATGCCCATCTCATGCGGAAACAGGCCCTCAGCCATGCCCATTTGGGAAGCTCGAATCGAGCTTCTCTCCTCAGCCTGGGCGAGCTCATACCAAAATTATTCCCACGCGTGGGCCCCACAGGCGCGCCGCGACGCAGGCGGACATCCCCTCCCTAAATCCTTCCTCATTTTCCCCCACGTCTGCTCCCTCCTCTTCTCGCATCTCACACAGCTCTCACTCTCTGCCTGCGCCGCATCGCTCCGGCCGGCGCTGCCTCGCTCTCCGCCCGGCGCCGCCTCCCTCCGTCCTCCAGCGAGCCTCTCTCCGCCCTCCAGCGAGCTATTCGGCGGCATGGCGCTCGGCCTCACTCGCGCGAGGAGAAGGAGGCTCGGCCTCACCCGCGTGAGGAGTAGAGGTCTCGGCCTCCTCCTGGCGGTGCGGGGCGGTGGCGCACGGAGGCGCATGGCGGCGGCGCGCGGTGGCTTCCCGTGGCGGCGGAGCTCGCCGAGGCGGCGGGCGCTCGCCGGCGCCCGTGCTCGATCCCGAGCGGCTCCGGGAGCCCAGTGCTCCCGATTTTTTTTTTCTGGCAGGGACCTGATTGTTTTTTCTTTTTTTAGTCAGGGACATGATTGCTTTTCTTTTTTAGTCAGGGACCTGATTGCTTTTTATTTTTGTATGGCATGGCTCAACTCATACATCGTACCAAACAACATCTATACTGAGCTCGGCTCATCTCATACAGTCTCCAAACACAATGAATAAAACACACCTGTATGAGGTTGGCATGGCTAGGCTCAGCTTGTATGTGCTGAGATAGGCCACCCGGGCTACCAAACAAACCCAAACTGAACCAATGTATTTAGTCAGTACTTCAGTATATTATAAGCACGTGCTTTTCTTACGTGTGAGTGGTTTCGTAGAAGTTTTCACCGTGGCTGCTATACATGCCGGCCTACATCATGCAGATAGAGCCATGGGCATTTCAAAATGGACCGCAGCGTTTATCTGATTGATCGATAGTACGTACTCGCCTAGTGTTTTTTATAAAGAAAATCGAATTAACAGTTGTTTTAGCCTAGTCTTTCCCCCCACATCTTTCTATAGATAATGTTTACCCACAATCACCGCTCCTTCTTTCCCTACATCTTCTTCTTCCTCAACCTCTCTACCAAGTTTTATTAGAGAATATACTGCCCACCTTCGTTCTACACCATTCCCTTTCCATACCCTCTCAAATCCACACCAGTAATGGATCTCCGAAGAGCTTGCATTCCTCCATTTCTCTCCTTCCCTTTGGGGTCGACATGCCCTAGCTCATAGTAATGTCCATCCTTGTTCACTTCCCTTGGGTTACCTTCATTTGAAAATAATGTAATGATTTTGTGTGTAATTCATCAGATGAGGACGACCTTTCCTCAGGTCCAGACATTCAACGCCACCCGCCAAACTTTGGTGTGCCGGATCTCAGAAATCACGAATATGATATATGATCTATATTTTTAGTTGGATTTGTCTCGACGAGATCTCTAAAACTATACCCCATGTATATTTCGATTTATTTTTCGCCGTCAAGATTTTCATCCGATGGTTCATAAAGTTGCCACCGTAAAATATGTCTAAGAGAGGAGTATAATGGTTTTATGTTATAATTTATTTAGCAGCCTCCCATTAGTTTAGGAAGGTGTCCAACGAAAATTAGTAATGAATATTAACCCTTCGAAAGAATACTATCCACTAAATCATGGGGACATGGCGCGGATAGTTGCGAGCCAAAACCGTCCTAAGCGATGTGTAGACTATTGGACACCGTTTTTTAAACTATTGTAGATTACTCTCCTCTAAAAACCATGTGCGATAATGGTCAAACTTAGGCCTGAGTGAATGTCCAATGGTTGATAAAATGGTTTTAGCAGAAAAAACATGTTATTCAATAGATTATATCTTAAGGTCTCTTTGATTCAAAATATTTGCATAGGAAATTTGTAGATTCAAATCCTTTGAAATTTTTGCTATGTTGGTCATCTGATTCATAGGATTGAATCCTATAGGAATTTTTCCCGCGGAATCCTTTGCACCAAGTTTCATAGGAAATCTAACATCCACTCAAAACTCTTTTTTAAATCCTTACTTTTCCTGTGATATAATCACACAAGCTTTATGCATATAAAATCCTGTATGATTGGAATGGGCATGCCATTTCAATCCTATGGTTTTCCTATTTCAGTATTTTTAGAATCCTACGAATCAAAGAGGCCCTTAGGATTATCGGTCTCTACCAGGTAATAGAGTTTAAATGGTAAACGACATATGTCCATCTCTGAGGCACGAGTATATCAACCATTAATTTCTCTATGTTGCACAATGGATCAAGAACACTTGAAAGAGAATCCATATTAGATATAGTATTATTGTTTGAGATGGGATGGCTATAAAAGAGGGCTCAAGGTTTGCTAATCTCACCAACATTGCCTTGCACATACCCCTACCTCTGCTTGCATTTCCTCTCACATTTAAATTTTGCACCACGCCTACCTGTGCACGAACATGCCGACCGCGGTAGCTCCCTCAGACGCAAACGTCGAGGAGGACCTCTTCGGATTCCTCCGCGTACTCAGCGATGGCTCCATCGTCCGTTCGCCGGACCCGGAGTTCTGCCCAACCGCTTTTCCATGCGACCATCCGAACGTGCAGTGGAGGGAAACCGTCTACGATAAGGCCAAGAACCTCCGCGTCCGCATGTACAAGCCGTCGGCCGGCGCCGGCGCCGAGCCGGTGGGCCGGGAGCTGCCGGTGCTCATCCACTTCCACGGCGGGGGCTTCTGCCTTGGCCCCTGCACGTGGGCCAACGTCCACAGCTTCTGCCTCCGTCTCGCCTCGGAGGTCGGCGCCGTCGTGCTCTCCGCCGGGTACCGCCTCGCCCCAGAGCACCGGCTCCCTGCCGCTCTCGACGACGCAGAAGGCTTCCTAAAATGGCTACATGATCAGTCCGTGAACGCCGCCGCCGACGACGGCTGGCTCTCCGAGGCCGCTGACTTCGGCCGCGTGTTCGTCACGGGCGACTCGGCGGGCGGGACCTTAGCGCACCACCTCGCCGTGCGCGCGGGCTCGGCCACGCCCGAAAGCGGCGAGGACGACGTCGACCCTGTCACGATAAAAGGCTACGTCCTGCTAATGCCGTTCTTCGGCGGCGTCGATCGGACGAAGTCGGAGGCGATGGAGTTCCCGTTGGGGGAGGGGCCGTTCCTCAACCTGGCCATTCTGGACCGGTTCTGGCGGCTCTCGCTGCCGGTGGGCGCCACCAGGGACCACCCTATCGCCAACCCGTTCGGGCCGGACAGCCCTGGCCTGGCCTCGGTGGAGTTCCCCCCGGTCCTCGTCGTCTCCGGCGGCAGGGACATGCTGCATGACCGCAACGTCGACTACGCCGAGCGACTGGCGGCGATGGGCAAGCCGGTGAAAGTCCTCGAGTTCGGGGCCAGCCGCACGGGTTCTTCACGCTCGAACCATGGTCAGAGACCACCGGGAGCTGGTCCGGCTCGTCGCCCGGTTCGTCGTCGACAGCTGCGTCGTGGAGACAAAGACCGCTTGATTCGGTGCACACCGTGTACGTGCAAATGGATGTTTTACTGTACGTGTACGAGATAGTCGGGACAGACGAGTCTGCATCTAGATTTGGGTTATATGCCCTTCTGTAATCTTTTGTTTTATCGTGTTAGAACAACGTGTCTGCCTGTGCTTGCGTGTAAGTGATGTGATTTCAGGGCCAGAAATTTCGGTGATGTGGTTTCAGCGTGAGTGATGTGATAGGGGTGACAAAACGGCAAACATTATCAAAGGAAATAAGTTGTCCCTGTTAGCCCTGCAAGGTGATCCTGGAGAAAAACCATGGCCGCCACACAACCTTACCTCCTCTGGTGACCAACTTTCACCGGTCCAGAATCGGCAGTTGAAGTCTATTTTCGTTGAAATTTTGATCAAGGCTCGTTACTCACGGCTGTATAAAAAGAAAACAGTCGCCAACATATTAGAATCGGTTTACTTATTAAACCGCGTCCACTGAGCACTTGCTGAATTTTTGGAGGCTAACCTCTCAGATTGTGAATTTACAGTGATAAGATTACACTCTATTTTGATGTGGTGAAAGCATGACACCATAATAGGTGCTTGTAACCAAGAAAAACTTAAACGACATATGCTTGTAACCAAGAAGACAATCTTTTTTCCTATAACGGTAATAGTAATATAAAGAAAATACCAAGTGTATCTGACCTCCGCCACAACTTAATATCAAGACCAATTTGAGACATTGAGAATGCACACATTCAAATTATTGAAAACAGAAAATCAACATGCAAGACACACACAACAACCAACAACGACATCAACCACTGTCCTGAAAACACATGGGTCATGGAAATATATCCAAAAGTAACGCCTTCAGAAAGTGTAAACACATGTGTCGTCATTGCCAGATCCAGTGAAAGACCAGATAGTGGGTTTTCACTGGGGATTAGGAACGTTCAAATTGCATGCAATGCTTTCAACAAGGAAACAACCCCAAAACACCGACATTTCAAGATATAACCGAAGAAGGTCAGACCAATGATTTCACCCCGAACTCTAGTCCTGGTACTCAAAGAGCACCATCAAACCTTAACCATGAATTGTTGGTGCCCTCCGCTTAACCACCACTTTCATTCTTTCTAGCCTTGACACTGTTGAGCATAGATAGACACCCATATGTGTGTTGATACACGCCATGTATCAGACCACTCCGTAACGAACATGGACAAGCCTTGCACACGAGATCCATGGAATATGACATATCCTTCAGGACCGCCGCGGCCTGAATGTTAGCATTCCAACAAATGCTCTCACGCACGACTCTGGCTTGATCAATGCCATACGCCCAACGATTGTTCCCGTATGAGTTAGTTGACGGGCAAAGTCGAGAGTGACAGACAACATCGAAGATTCTTTGGACCCTCAAGTTTCCTTTGAGGGTTAAGCTGTTTTGCTGCTAACGGAATTGTGACAAAAAAACCTTCGTAAAAGGTGTTGGAAAAAAGTGGAGCAACATGAGTCTTGTGACGATCACGAAACATTTTAACACATGGTTTTTTCCTGCCCTTTTGGCAAAGTATGTGTGGTACGTGGTTAGTGTTTCATTAGGTTTTCATTTTCTAACTACTTGTAGAGATTTATATTGGGGCAGAGATGGGAAATCTAGTATGATTTGGTCAGTTGCTATTTTTGGGGCTATTTGGATAACAAGGAATAAATCTTGTTTTCGTAGAATTAGTCCTAGAGATCCTACTTGTGTTATTAGGTTTGCTTGTCGTTTCATTAACACTTGGGCAAAATTTCATATAAACGAGCTTATACTTCTACTTCAAAGAGCTTGGAGGATGACACATGTGGCACAAGAGGTTTTCGGACAGAGACACGACAGAAGGATCACGGCTTAAAAATCTTGTCCACTCAACTCTCTTTCGGTGTTGCATGGTTGATCTTGCCCTGATTTGATATGTAGTGAAGCAAAGCTCGATGTCGTGTGTGTTATGTTTAACTCCAGTATGTTAGTTTTAGGTAGTTGTCAAATCTTGAATCCATGTTTAAATTTTTTCTGGTACTTATGTTTTCGACAACAGCGGGGGCTTATCCCGTTTCTGTCAGTTTTACCTTGCAGGTGTAAATTTTTTACCAGACTTGCAATTTCTTAACTAAGATTGGGGGCCCTTTGTGGGGTTCCTTTTCTCTGATAATACAAACACTTGTGTTATACTCCTTCCATTACTGAATGTAAGGTGTATAATTTTCTTGCGCGAATATTAAGACGTGAGAATTTTGCATATAGTGGACTCATTTTCCCCTAAAAAAAATTGGGAGAGAGGAGTCCCTAATAGCCACAAATTGAAAACAATCATTTAAATCTCTCCATTATAGATTTAAACTCATTTGTGGATGCCTAAAATTGTGCATAAATCACAATACACCATATATTTTGGATTTTTTCTCAAAAAACTATACACCTTACATTAAGTAACAAAGGGAGTATGATTTTCCCATGTGTACGATTTGAATTTCTTCAAACAGAACCGAAATATATTTGGTTGTATTTATTTCTATCTAACCGTCCTATTAAGTGCACCTGTGCAACACACATTCACCTTTATAAATTTAACCATTTTTAGAGGACCTCATGTGGATAAGAGTATAAATTGAAATTTATTCAACTTCTAGGAATGGAATTTTCAAGATGAATTATAAAACAAAATATTTTCAAGATACATTACGGCACTAAAATTCGAGGCAAATTGTACGAGAAAATATATAAGATCAGAATATCATGCAAGATAATTATATGTCGTCCGTATAAATTTTCCCGTGCTTACACGTTTTGAATTCCTCAAACGGGTCTGAAATGTTTTCTGTTACATTTACGCCTAATTAGTCGATCTAATCATATACGGGCCCCACATGTGAAGCATCTTCCGATGTATAGTCCACACATCTTATCTTGAGGCTGCTCTATTTAAGGCGCCACACTTGTACTCTTGTATTGGTACTTGCACATAACACTTCCTTGCTTTGGCCATCGGCGCTAGCTTCGATTAAAACCATGTCGTCGTTTTCTTCCCCTCCAGCATCGTCGGTCCCGGCCTCGGCACCGCCGCCGCACGTGGTTGAGGACTGCCTCGGTGTCGTGCAGCTCCTCAGCGACGGCACGGTAACGCGGCCCACGCGAAGCTTTCTCTCTGATCCTCCGGCGCATGACGTCAGGCACGACCTGCCTGTCGAGTGGAAGGACGTCGTTTACGACGAGGCCCACGGCCTCCGGCTCCGCATGTACAGGCCTACGGCGATTACCGACGGCGGCGAGGGCGAGAAGAAGAATGTTCCGGTGGTCGTCTACTTCCACGGCGGCGGCTTCTGCATCGGCAGCTTCGAGCACCCCAGCTTCCACGAAGTCGGCATGCGTATCGCCCATGACCTCCCAGCCGTCGTGCTCTCCGCAGACTACCGCCTCGCCCCCGAGCACCGCCTCCCGGCGGCGCACACGACGCGGAGTCCGTCCTCTCGTGGATGCGCCGCCATGCCGTGTCTGACTCCGACCCGTGGCTCGCCGACTCGGCTGACTTCGAACGGGTGTTCGTCTGGGGCGACTCGTCCGGCGGCAACATCGCTCACCACGTCGCCGTCCGACTCGGCTCCGCCGGCGGCCTCAATATAGAGCCGGTACGCATCGCCGGGTGCATCCTGCTCTGCCCGTACTTCGGCGGGGAGGAGAGGATGGCGTCGGAGGCGTCCTCCCCGCGTGACGTGCTCATGAGCCTGGCGCTATTCGACCAGATGTGGCGGCTGGCGCTGCCGGCGGGGGCGACGAGGGACCACCCGGCGGCGAACCCGTTCGGCCCCGAGAGCGCGCCGCTCCACGGTGTCTTGTTCCCGCCCGTACTTGTCGTGGATGCCGAGCAGGACCTGCTGCGCGACCGAACCGCGGACTACGTCGGGAGGCTGAGGGCAATGGGGAAGCCCGTGGAACTGGTGGTGTTTGAGGGGCAGGGGCACGGCTTCTTCGTCTTCGAGCCGTGGGGTGCCGCGGCGGACGAGCTCGTCCGAGTCGTGCGGCGGTTCGTGCACGGCGGCGCACCGGCAACAGCTGAGTACACAACTCCGGCCGCCTCGTCTTGAACTCTGGATTATAAATTAGACTTGTGTACGGTATATACTACGCACACACGCAGATTCGCATGTTGTTTGTAATCGAATAATTAAGCATGTCGCTGTAAATTCAAAACTATGCATATGAATGCACGACATGCCATGTATGCATGCACCGAGAGCCGACTGGGGGCGCCGGTGGTCGACGGAGCTCCGACGAGCCTAGCCGTCAAATGAAGGTCGCCGGCCAGCCGCAGTACGCACGCACGCTCCGTGCGGCAACGACCCGGTCGAGTTGTGTTACCTAGTGCATATCCAATTGTTGATCCATTCCATGTGGACGGCCAGCTTCAGAACAGCGACTGCACAAGGCGGCGTCCGTCTGAGAGGAACCCGTGGACCAACACCGATCACTGGCTGAATATTCTCTCTCAACACATTAACTAATCCAACATTATCCTCTTCACTGCATCAGATCCCTTGTACTCATATCATGGAGTATTCCTATGCAATCGACTTGGCATATAGAAGAACTAATGGTAGTATGAGCTCTTTTACCATGCTCCCTCTTTTACCCCTTATATATGAGGTAAGAGTAGTATTAGATCCACTCCTCGACAATGGTGATTCGTTCTCTCGGCTCCCAACGACGTCGATCAAGTTGTTCGATTGTTTCCCCTGTAATATCAGTGTTGCTACTCTTGCCGATGTTGGTTAATTACTTTAATGGCAGCGTGCGTGTACAAAACCTTGACATTGCGGCTCAAAATTAAATTATGGTAGAATCTTCGTTGGTAGTCACAGGTCTATGGTTTGACATCTTTGTCATTATTCTACGGTTGCCTTCAGAAGAGTACAAGATTGTGTCATGAAAGAAAAAAAAGGGCTTGAAGATTTGCTCGTCTCTCTTAGTCTTTATTTTGTAATCATTGTAGTCAGTTTATGTATCTCTACCATGTACTATTTACTACTATAATCTATGTGGTATTGATTGTCAAAAAAAAAAAATCCATCCATTGATCAAGGGAATCTTAGACCATACTCATTTTTTTTATTTTAGGCAGATTTTGTTGTCAGTTGGAGAGAAAATGAAAGTTTATTTGGTTTTCCAATTCAATCAACTACATATATATATGTCAGAACATACCATTTGTTTTTCACGCCACATGCCAGCATCTCGTTATGGCTCCGCAAGAAAGTCCTTATATTAAAACTGCTGATCATACCATTTATTTGGTTGTTTTCACCCACTTATTTGGTTTTCCAATTCAATCAACTACAACAATATTTGCCAGAACATGCCATTTATTTTCCACGCCGTGATATGGCTCGGCAAGAGGAGCATGATATTCAAACAGCTGATCAAACAACATACCAACATCCCACTCACTCTCCATGATCATTTGTGCATTATAATACAAGAATTAATGATCTTCCATGTCCGATTTAGTGACCATGATAGATAAGAGTACCAAACAATAGTAAAACGAGATTGGAGCACGCCAAATGTTTTCTCCACATCTTTCGTAACACCCTCTTGTTTCGAGTCAAAGTGAAAAAATTCTGACCACACGAGAATATATGCCATCAGTTAGATAGTATCCCTCGTTGTATTGGTGGATATTGATCTCGTAGTTGCACTCTGGTGTTTGACCTTCAACAAGTTTCGCAAACACTGGAGGGCGCTGCAGCATGTTGATATCATTGTGAGAACTAGTCATGCCAGAAAAAGAGTGACAAATCCACATGTCATCGACACAGAGCACGAAACTTGCTACACCATGACCTTCTTAATAGATCCCTAGCCAACATAGGATAATTCTTTCATCTCCGATGCATGCAATTAATACTCCCAATCATCCCAGGAAATGCTCCCTGAGTGGAGATGTGTCTCTTGCATTTGGTGATCTTACATAAGTCGATCCACAACTTCACCCCCACTGCACAAAATATGTTCATGCATTCAATGGTTGCGGACTCATACATACAGAGGTAGTCATCAAAAATGTTTGCAACAACTCCATTTATATGAGAATTCAATAAGTACAATGTAATACTTCTTCGCCACGAAGTAGTCATCATACTCCCGAACACCATGCAACATTCTCATGAACACATCCTTCTTCATGCTAAACTGTCGGCGACATGGAATCACACTGTTTGCTCGGTTGTTAGAAAAATAGTCATTGAATGTCATCACATGGCCCATATCCCTTTGATGTTTCTTACTAGATTGCCGCCCAGGCTTATTCTCCGTGTTTGGGAGGAGTTTCCAGCTCCTCATGCGCAAATAAAAGAACAATGAGAATCATCGGATTCTCTTCTTCATCGGCTGAGATATTGGCGTCCACTTCCATAATTTGGAATACATGAAATCACCATCGCTATCCATATCCTAGCCTATGCATCAAACAATGGAGCAATGAAACTATAAACCATTGCACTAGATTTACCTAGGTCAAGAATTTAAATGAAAGTACCTATTAGGCAAATGGCCGAAAACCTTGCATGCGGGACGAGAGGTAGTCTCGGCTGTCGGCTGAAGAGTTGTGGGTAGCGGCAGATCGAAAACGGTGGCACAAAACGAGGACGAGGTGGTCGATGTGGACTCCGTACAGAGAGTTGGCGACGAAATGGGCCGTGATACTTCTACATAAGTGGTTGGGAACTCTGAAGAGGAAGGGATGAAGTAGTAGTAGAAATAATTTCCCTTGGTTGTGAAACAAGATTTATCAAACCAATATGAGTTTCAAAATGTGAATTATGTTGATGGTACCTGCACAAAAAACACAAAACCAACTTGTTCCCAACGTTCAGGAAGGTTGTCATGATTCTCGTGCTGTCGGGTACAAGGATTAAACGTATAATATATATGGATGCAATTGATGAAATACAATAAAAGAAAACAATGCTGAAAGGGAAGTAAACGAAGGTGTAAACAATGTAAAAGATGGATTGGGGGCCATAGATTCACTAGAGGCATCTCTCCATAATGGTAAAACATTGTTGGGAAAACAAATTACCATTGGGAAGCTATTAAATTATACTTATATTTACTAATTATGACAACATTTTCATGCAATATTTCATATAGTCATCACGTCCAAAATGTATAGATCATTACTGAACCACATCTATAACTAATACTCCACTTCGAGACCGCTTCTATACTTGCATAGTATTAAGTTAAAACAGAGTATTGCATTAAGCATGGTGACATAATGTAAACCATAAAACTATCATCCAAGTGTGATAAATAAACCATTATTTTATCCGTAGTGGCAACAACACATTGCACACCTTTTTTCGTATGCTATCACTCGGGTATAGGAATTTGCACGGTGGAACCCACTATGGGTGAAACAAGCGGTGTATATATTTGGATATCCTCGTACGTTTGATCGAACATATCTTGAAAGGGGAAAGTTCTATATGGATTATAGCCCACATATTATGTATCAAAATCCTCAATCCCGAGGAAATGATTCTGGGCTTTGTCGAAACTAGTTTTTTTTTTTCAAACAAGGCATTTTTTTGCCAGTTTCATTAATTAAGAAGAAGTTTAGAGAGGTCTTACAAACCACAAATGTCCTAAGGCCAAAACAAAAAGGCTACTCTCACGACATTATATTACGCAACGCTTTTGCTTCGGCGAGGCACCAAAGAGCCACCACATCTTTGATTTTGTTGACTAGCAAGGTCGAAGTTGTTGCTTGATTCCGGAAGACATGAGCATTCATTTCCTTCCAAACTTCCCACGAGACAACATCGCAATCGAAGCCATGGCTCTCCTTGATTCACCTTTCTTAGATCATCTCTAACGGCTGATGTATATTCGTGCGTGCCCTATAAAACCTAACTTTTAGGTCACCAAACGGCAAAAAAGGCCTCCAGCGGCTGCCCTATTATACTCCGTGCCCTAAAAAATTATACATCAGAGCCCATTTTGATGCAAATATAGATCACCAGATGGCATGCCCTATTTCGCATGCAGCCAGCGCGCGCAGCCCAACTGCCATCCGGAAGTTTCATCTCCTCCTGATCCCCATTCTAGTCTCAGCGTCGCCGACGGATTCCGACCAAAATCCGGCGAAATCCCGCGCCGCCGCTCACCGGAACGGCTTCCCCACGACATTCCTATCGATTCCCATCCGCTGCCGGCCGTTCCCGCTGGCTGGCAAACTCCTCGAGGCGTCTGCCGGCTGAAGCGAACGGATGCAGGAGGAGGATGAGCTGAGGAAAGAGGAGGTCGAGGAGATGCGGCTTGTGGTCGCCGAACGGGTCGCCGGCCGCCTCGCTCGCCGTGCTCGTCACGGAAGAGGTCGCCGGCGGCACGCGTATGCGAGCTGGTCGCCGGCCGCCTCGCTCGCTGCCGCCCCTGCAAGCTCCACTGATGCGAGCTGGTTCCATCCTCTCGCGGCCGCCGGCAAGCTCCGCCTCAGCAAACGCCCCGGCGGCCAGGATCTGTGGCCCGCGAACGCGCACAGATCTGAAGCAATCGTGCCCTATTTTAGGGCAGCTGTAAAGCTGCAGACGTTTTCGTGCCCTAAAACTGAAAAACTGGTATATAATGCAAAATCGGTGCCCTATTTTACATCAGCCGTTAGAGATGCTCTTATGTACTATCTCAGTATCTCTACCCACCACTCTTTGATGGTAAGCACCACATGCCAATCCCGTGGCTCAGCATCATGAAGCCCAAATGGCTTCAAAGTAGACCAAACACGAATTGTGAAAGCGGCATTGGAACAAAAGGTGAGTGATTCTTGAACGTGGTTGCAAAGTTTGCATAGGCCACCATTTTCCCTTCCTCTTCTCTCAAGGATATCCACGTTCCACACACTATTTCAAAGAACCAACCAAGCAAAAAACTTGCACTTTGGGGGCACCCAAATTTTCCACACCAAGGAAGGCATAACGGAGGTGATAAGGCCTAAGAATTGCATCTTGTAGGCCGACTAAGCCGAGTAGCATCCGTTGTTGGAGAGCTTTCGCGCTATTTAATCCGTGGCTTCATGATCAAAATGGACGGTTTGGAGCACCTCCCATAGCTTGCAAATTTGGAGTAGATGATTGATGTTTAGGTCTTATTGGGTGTTTATTGGGAGATCCAAACATCATTTTGCAATGGTTTTGCCACTGTGGCCTTTCTATTTTTGGTGACCTCTTGAGGGTACTTAGAGCATCTCTAACAGAGCCCTCAAACCGCGGAACCTTAAAACCATTATAAGGTTCATGAATGTCGCATTTTTTGCGCGAAAACGACGCGCGTCATAGCAGTACCCGTAAACAGATCCTAAAAAGAGAATATTCTGTTTTGAGGATCTGTTTACGGGTACTGCTATGGCGCGCGCCGTTTCGCGAACCTTTAAACCACACAGTTTTCATCATTTCACCAAAGATGATCCATTTGACAATAAAAATTATTATGTAGCTCAACCACTAATCCATATTATTACAATAAAATGTCGACTCAACAATAATCCAATAGAAGAATAGTGCCGAATGGAAACAATTGTTTCAATCATACATGAATAAAATGAAATGAAATGAAAAATGATGATCCATGAAGAAAATAGTATGACAAATTACTACCCGTACGTGCAACTGCCATGTGTGCTCAACGAGGTCTAGTTGCAGCTGCTTGTGTGTGTCCTCATTCTCAATCTCCCTGTACGTCTGAAGAAATGCTTCTACGCAATCAGGGTTTCTAGCTGGCTTCACACGGCTACCAACATTGTCGTACGACAAATCCAAGTTCAAGCCCCTTTCATCCCAATGATCATGTTGTGAAGAATCACACAACATGTCATGATGTTTTTAAGAGTATTCTTATCCCAAAAACGGGCAGGTCCTCGAACAATGACAAACCTAGATTGCAAAACACCCAATGCTCTCTCTATGTCCTTTCGGCACGCCTCTTGTGCCCTTGCAAATTCAACTTCCTTTTTTCCTTTTGGTTTGGAGATGGTCTTCACAAATGTAGACCAAGTAGGATAAATACCATCCGCAAGATAGTAGCCCTTTGTGTAATCATGTCCATTAACAGTGTAGTTGCAAGCCGGAGCATCACCTTCTGCTAGCCTACGAAGTAGATGGGACCTCTGTAAAATGTTGATGTCATTGAGCGTGCCCGGCAAACCGAAGAAGCAATGCCAAATCCATAAATCCTCGGATGCAACGGCCTCTAGCACAATAGTTGCATCACCTCCCTTTCCTCCGTACTGCCCGTGCCAAGGCTTGGGACAATTTTTCCAAGTCCAATGCATACAATCTATGCTACCTAGCATGCCCGGCCAACCTCGCTTCTCATTTGCCGCCATCAACCTCACCGTATCTTCTTCGTTTGGTGCTTGAAGATAGACTTTGCCGAAAACCCGAATGATCACTTCGGCAAATCTTCGAACCGACTCGATCGTAGTATCCTCAACAATGCAAAGATACTCGTCGGCGTAGTCAGCTGGAATGCCATATGCAATCACTCTCATTGCGGCCGAGATCTTTTGATACGCACTAAATCCTAGCAAACCCGCAGCATTCTGTCGACGGGTAAAATAACGGCAATTTGCCTCGCAAGCTTGAACTATCTTCACAAAAAGAGAACGACGCATTCGGTACCTTCTCCGGAAGATGTGAGCCGGACACGTCGGGTTTTCGTCGAAATAGTCTCACATGAGCAGCTGGTTGCCGTAGAAGCGGTTCCGAGGGATGCAGAGGCGGCCAGCTTTGGAACCTTGCCACGTCCTTCTATACCGGTCCTCGAACTCCTTGACGGCGAGGGCCGCAACCACCATCTGTGTCCGGCGACTCTCGAATAAGGCCTCTACGTCCGAGTCATCGGAGGAGGAAGAATCGGAGAGCAAAACCTCGGTGCACGGGGTCAAATCCATCTGGAATGCATACCATACCTCAAGTTACGCCTAGAAGCGACGAAAAAAAGAGTTAATTTGACCGGAAAATGGAGCACCGGTAGATCCGACGTGGCGGCGGCGGCGATTCCCTCGGCAGGATGCGCTGTTCCCTTGGCGCGGCGACTCCAAAAGAGCTGGAGAGGTAGATCGGGAGGCAGGGCTACTCTACTGAGGCGTGGCGGCGGGGGGTGGGCCTAAATCGAGGGCGGCGGGACGGGAGGCGGAGGCGGCGGCGAGATGGGGGAGGAAGACGGGTACGGGCCAGCTGAAATGTCCCTCCCGCCAAGCGCTATTGCAATATACAGGGGCCCGGCGGTTCGTGGGAGAAACCTGTGCATTCGCAGTTCCGCGGACCGATCTCACGGGCGCCCTCAAACTTTTTTACGGGCCCGCGCCATTTAAGGTTGCTGCTATTTTCGTTTTTAAGGTTCCGAAACCGTCTTTGGCGGTTATTTTACGGTTCCGCGGCGTTTGAGGGCTCTGTTAGAGATGCTCTTAGGATGGGTCTGATGACCCACAAGTATAGGGGATCGCAACAGTCTTCGAGGGAAGTAAAACCCAAATTTATTGATTCGACACAAGGGGAGCCAAAGAATATTTATAAGCCTTAACAGATGAATTGTCAGTTCAGCTGCACCTGGAAATAGACTTGCTCGACACAGTTTATCAGTAGCAACAGTTTTATAGCAGTAGCAGTAGTGAAATAATAGCAGCAGTAAAATAAAAGCAGCAGTAATAATAATAGCAGGATTAAAATACTGTAGATATAGGGATGGATGAACGGGCGTTGCATGGATAAGATAATTCATATAATAGTCAAGCGTAGGGCATTGCAGTAGATAATAATAAAGTATCCAGGTAATAATCAATCATAGGCATGTGTTCCGTATTTAGTCGTACGTGCTCGCAATGAGAAACTTGCACAACATCTTCTGTCCTACCAGCCCGTTTGCAGCGGGGCCTCAAGGGAAACTACTGGTAATTAAGGTGCTCCTTTTAATAAAGCACCGGAGCAAAGCATTAACACTCCGTGAACACATGTGATCCTCACATTACAGCCATCCCCTCCGGTTATCCCAATTGTTGTCACTTTGGGCCTCGGGTTCCGGACAATTATATGTGTAAACAACTTGCAGATATGATCTAAACAATAATTATCCTCATGATTCAATAACATGTTCAGATCTGAAATCATGGCACTCGGGCCCTAAGTGTCAAGCATTAAGCATAACAAGTTGCAACAATGACATAAAGTACTAACAACGGATACTAGGCACCATGCCCTAACAATCTGATATCTATTACATGAATGATCTCATCCAATCCCTACCATCCCCTTCAGCCTACAGCGGGGATTACTCACACATGGATGGGGGAATCATGGATGGTTGATGGAGAGGCGTCGGTGATGATGATGGCGATGATCTCCTCCAATTCCCGTCCCGGCAGGGTGCCAGAACGGAGTTTCTGATCCCCGAAATAGGGTTTTCGGTGGCGGCGGAGCTCTGGAGTGTTTCTGGAAAAAGCGTCGATCCCCTCGGGTTTTTAGGTCAAGGGGATTAAGTAGTCGAAAGGGGGACGCGAGGTGGTGACCGAGGCGGCCACACCACCCCCCGGCGGGCCCACCTCTGCCGCGCGGGCCCATGGTGTGGGGCCCTGTGGCCGCCTCCGTCTCGTCTTCTGGCTCCGTGTGTCTTCTGGAAAAATAGGAACTCTAGGATATTTTTCGGGAATTTTCCCGAAACTTGACTTTCTGCACAAAAACAAGACACCAGGGCAATTCTGCTGAAAACAGCGTTAGTCCGTGTTAGTTGCATTCAAAACACACAAATTAGAGGTAAAACAACAGCAAAAGTGTTCGGGAAAGTAGATACGTTTTGGACGTATCAACCCCCCAAGCTTAGCTTATTGCTTGTCCTCAAGCAATTCAGTTAACAACTGAGTGCGATAAAAGAAACTTTTACGAACACATTTGCTTCATATGATGTAAATATTCTCACTATATGATCAAGTACTTAGGCAATTCATAATAAGGAATGTAGATAATGCCACCTAGTAGCTATGTGAACTATGAAAAGATACCAACACACTAAGAATAAATAACATGAAATAAATCTATCTGCAGGATTGCAATGTTCATAATAAGATATGATAAAGTGGTATCTCGCTTGCCTTTATTTGTAGAGCAAAACATAAATGCCAAGGCACCTCTGAAGTTCAAGTGAAGACTAGAAGTAAAAATATCAAAGATAAGAGCATCAAAGTTATACCACAGTTAACCGTATTCTGGGACAAGCACATTACACTAAGAATGACAGTTATGCTCTCGAGAAGGTGCTCAAAGAAAGGATGGTGACTCAACATAAAAATAAAAGATTGGCCCTTCGCAGAGGGAAGCAGGGATTAACATGTGCTAGAGCTTTTTATTTATAAAACAGAGGTAAAAATTGTTTTGGGAGGTGGTTGTTCCTGTCAACGAATCAGAAAATGGAAAGTACAATATGACCCCTGCCAACCAGACTTTTAAGAGCGGCTCCCATGAAGGACGTTATTTCTACCAGCAAGGCAGATCATCCCTCTTTTCTCTTTTGTTTACACATGCAGATATTTCACTGGTATCATTGCTTGTCTGATAAATCAGGGCAAAAATGTGAAGAGAATTAAGCGGTTAAAGTTGTAATTAATTGGGACTGGGCACCCCATTTGCCAGCTCTTTTTGCAAAATTAATGGATAAGCGGATGTATATGCCGCTAGTCCGGTGGTAAAGTCTGTTTGACAGTGACATAAAGACATCCACCCCGTCCTCATGAGCTAAAAACAGTGTCACAAAATGAGAAGTGTTTTGAAGGTTTTAAAGGTAGCACATGAAAATTTACTTGGAATGGTTCGAAATACCATGCATAGGAATTTTTGGTGGACTCTTTGGATAACTTGGTTTTTAAGGATTTGGAAGCAGCATTCCCGCTCAGTACAAGTGAAGGCTAGCAATAGACTGGGAAGCGACAATCAAGAGAGCATAACCGTCATAATCATGCTTGCGACAGAATAAAATTAACGGAGGCATAAAAGTGATACTAGAACTCTGAGGCAAAATAAATCATCAAGGCTTAATTGACTTTTTGTTTTTCAGTCATGAGCATGCGTGAGCATGTGCCAAGTCAATTCAAGTGAATCATTCAGAGGAGGATACCACCATGTCATACCCTTTTATGAATAGAACAATGCAAGCAAATATCTATATGACATGTTATATACTATTAGTGAATTGGAACTGATCATATGAAAAACATGAACTACTAAGCATCCATTAAATAACATTGCCCCTCATACGAATCAGCTAAGCATGTCCACATGAGCGAGTATATGTACAAAAATGAAAACAAATAGAGTTCATACCAGCCTCTCACCACAACTCGAGTTGTCATAAATCGTCATTATTGCTTTTCACTTGTGTGGCTTGAATGATATGAAATGATAACCAAGCTCCAATGGAGTCACGGAAGACTGTTGAACTCTGCAACAACTATACAAAACCGAAGAAGAACAACAAATATTTTTGGGTTTTCGATTTGAAACGAACAAAGAAAGGAACAAACAAATAAAGCAAAATCTTTTTGGATTTTTGAATACTAAACCGAAGCTAAAAGATAAAGCAAACCAGTACTAAAAGTACACAAGAGGTAAACAAAGAGAAATAACAGAAATATTTTTGGTCTTTTTGGGTTTTGGAAAATAAAATCAAAACAAGAAACAACAACGAAAAAGAAAGAAACTGAAACATGGATATACAAAGTACCGACCGAATATGATATGAAAGTGAGTGAGATGTCGGTGTACCTCCCCCCAAGCTTAGGCTTTTGGCCTAAGTGGAGATCAATCATCGGCGTGGGTGTACGCTCCACCCCGGTGAATCATCCCTAGCATGATCGTAATCAGGCTCCCGTGAAGAAGAAGGGGCAGAAGTCCCATAATCAAAGTGCTGGTACGGGAAGCCCGCGATGTCGGAAGGCTGAGTGAAACCCCATCGGGCTCCTCTCCATCATCCTCTGGGCGAGGGCCGTGCTCCTCTAAGTATGCCTCAAGATCATCCTCAGATAATGACCACCTTTCCCTGGCATCAAGGTTAAACAAAAGAGGTGCAGGCAAACAAACTAATCGTTCGGACTTAATTAATCTCCACCTGCGTTTCTGGAAAAAGGTTATTTCGTAGACTAAGTTATTCAAGGTAGCCCAGTTAGAAACAAATTTATGACTTATCATGGAATTAATATCAAGCCTTTCTATAGGAAACTGAATGTCTAAATGATGCGGCCCTACACCATGCATAGCTAATAAACGAGAAGCAATAAGACCTCCACAGATTCCCCCTTTCTCGCGGTTAGCTGAAAGACGGAAAGCTATCAAAGCACCTAGATTATAAGTCCTATCACACCTCAAAGCAGCTGAAATGAAAGCCAAATCATAAACAGATAATTTGCTTGCAGTTTTCCTAGCTAGAACACACTTGCCAATGTAATAGGCAAAATATCGAATAGATGGGAGTTGAATGCTTCGAATTTTACCACTCTCCTCTTCTAAACTTCTCCCTTGGCAGATTTCCTTATACAGGTCCATTAGAGGCTTAGGTTGCCCTCTAATCTTCTCGCGCGATCCCCAATGCGGTACCTTAATAGCTGTGCAAAAATCATCAAAGGGCAAATCCACAGCTATATTGTAGATGTTATAGTGAACCATGGGGTTAGGTGAAGACCAACTGAATCTAAAGTTTTGCACTACCGACATAGTCAGTTTTGCATATTGATATGGTTCATCAACAACAAAATCTTCCAACCCTGCATTAGAGATTAGAGTGTTGAAATCTTGCAAGATTCCTGCAGCAGTCATGAAGTTAGAGCATGGATAGATTGAGGGGAACACGGCATCTTCGCGGTTGACCCCCATGACTTCATGCACCTCCAATTCATTGTAATCAAGTTGATGTTCATTCATCCTTCTTTTCTGAAATTTTAAACAAACCTCATAAAACATGATTTTGGAGCAACTAAATCAAAGAAACTACTATAGAAACTTGCAAGAGGGCTACACATGCATCAAAACTAATTAATCTAAGCATAGAACAAGCATGCAAACTCACTTAACATGTCACCTACAGTACCAAAATACTCAAGACATACACAACTAAACAAAATTCTACTTGGATAAACGGAGGAGTCACATACCGGAGAGCAAATGGTCCAAATCTCAGCAACAAAGATGGGCTGAGCAAGGAGATCGAAAAACTCGAGCAAGAGCAGCAAGAACACGGGTTTGAACAATGGTGGAGTGTTTGGTCGGGAGAGAAAGAAATGAGAGGAAGATGAGTGAGTGGAGGGCCAGGTGGGACCCACACCATGCCACGGCGCGGCCACACCCCTGCCGCGCTGGGGTGGTGCGGAGGCATGGTGGGTCCCCCTGGTCAGCCCCAGGCACTCCCACATTCCTCTTTAAAAACTAAGATTTATGGTATAATTTTCAGAAATTTTTGAAAACTTTCATTTTGCACATTTTCTGGTATTTAAATAATAAACTTTAAGGCAGAAATAAAATTTTATAAAGACCAATTTCAACTAAAACTTTGCAAGTTCAGTAACACAACAGTAGGTAAAACAAGGTTGAGAAATAAAATGTTGTTTAGTGCTTCTATGCATTTAAAACATATTTGTTAACAAGGTTGATCAAGTCTTGTCACCAAATAAATTTTATATGACATAAAAGAATTAAACCACATGAGACAATCATGTTACCTTGAATTGTATAGCAATAGATCCAATCATAATACTTTGAAATCCTTCTTGAGGTTCATAAATAGGGCAATCAATACTTCCCACTTTGATAGTTCTAAGATTGGCTATTGTATTTACTCCATATATCTTGTCCAGCTTTTTGGGAAAATAAACAGTATGCTCTTTGTCATTAACATTGAAGGTTACTTTTCCTTTGTTGCAATCAATAACAGCCCCTGCAGTGTTAAGAAAAGGTCTCCCAAGAATAATAGACATATTATCATCTTCAGGCATTTCCAACACAACAAAGTCAGTTAATATTAAACAATTATTAGCCACTTGAACAGGAACATCCTCACATATGCCAACAGGAACAGCAGTAGATTTATCAGCCATTTGCAAAGATATATCAGTTGGTATCAATTTTTCTAAATAGAGTCTCTTATAAAGAGAGAAAGGCATAACACTAACTCCTGCTCCTAAATCACATAGAGCAGTTCTAACATAATTATTCTTAATAGAGCATGGGATAGTTGGTATACCTGGATCTCCAAGTTTCTTTGGAACCTTACCATTGAAAGAGTAATTAGCAAGCATAGTAGAAATTTCCTCATTAGGAATTTTCCTTTTGTTAGAGACAATATCTTTCATATATTTTGAATAAGGAGGCAATTTAATAGCATCAGTCAAAGGAATTTGCAAAAACAAGGGTTTCATCCATTCACAAAATTTATTATAGTGTTCCTCTTCCTTTGATTTATGTTTCTTATTAGGAAAAGGCATTTGCTTTTGCACCCAAGGTTCTCTCTCATTACCATGCTTTTTAGCAATGAAATCTTCTTTAGTATACTTTTTATTCTTAGTATGCTTTTCAGGTTCATCTTCACTCTCCTCTTTATCAGAAGCATCATTTTTATCCTTATCATTGTTATGTTCATTACCACTTTCAGTTTCAGCATCAGAGATAGATATACTATTTGGATCATTAACATGCTCATTTTCTTTAATTGATTCAGGAGATTCTTCAACATGTTTATGTTTCTTCTTCTTCTTTTTCTTAGGAGTACTAGTTTCATTAGCTAGTTGAGAATCTTGCTCAATTCTTTTAGGATGTCCTTCAGGATACAAGGGATCCTGAGTAGAAGCACCACCTCTAGTTCCTACTCCATAAGCATGTTTTTCATTTTCTCTAGAAGCATTAACTAGCAGATCTTTTTGTACCTTAGTGAGTTGATCTATTTGAGTTTGAACCATATGGAAATGTTTAATAAGCATTTTAACATCATTAGAAGTTCTTTCCACAATATCATGCAATTTACTCATAGCTCTAGAATTTTCCATCAGATGATTCTGCACTCTCATATTAAAGTTATCCTGCTTAACAATATAATTATCAAATTCATCTAAGCATTGATCAGGAGTTTTAGAATAAGGAATATCTCTATCATCAAAATGTTGGAGAGAGTGTACCTCAACTACTGATGGGTGAGGAATTGGCTTACATAATTCTTCTATTGGTGGTAGATTCTTCACATCTTCAGATTTAATACCCTTCTCTTTAAGAGATTTCTTGGCTTCTCTCATTTCTTCATCACTTAGTTCAAGAATTCCTCTCTTCTTTGGTGTGGGTATCGGGGTCGGCTCAGGTATAGTCCAATCATCATGATTTTGGCTTATTTTATCCATTAATTCCTCAGCTTCATCTGGAGTTCTTTTCCTGAAAACACAACCAGCACAACTATCTAGGTATGTCCTAGATTCAACAGTTAGTCCATTATAGAATATATCAAGAAGTTCATTTTTAGCTAATTGATGTCCAGGCCGAGCTCTGAGTAAAGAACAAAACCTTGCCCAAGATTTAGGCAATTTCTCGGCTTCCAATTGTTTGAAATTAAAGATTCTCTGTAAAGCAGCATGTTGAGCACTAGCAGGAAAATATTTCTGGAAGAAAGCATTAACCAAATCCATAGGACTTTTAATGGATCCAGGAGATAAACTATTAAACCAAGTTTTAGCTTCATCTTTTAATGAGAAAGGAAATATTTTAGTAACGAAGTAACTGCGTTTCTTAGTGTCATCAGAAAACACACTACTTAAAGTAGAAAGAGTGTTCATATGTTCTACACACTTTCATTTTCAGTTCCTCGAAAAGGTTCTTTCTCAACAATAGATATATGTGACAAGTCCATAGAGAAATCATAATCTTTATCTTTTATATCAATGGGAGATGTAGCAAACTTAGCATCAGGAGACAGTTTGTAATTAACAGCACGTCTTGCAAGAAGATTTTTAATAGCACTAGCATCTTTAGAAGCATTGCATTCTTCAATAAATTCATCATCAAGTTCAACATAAGTTTCCTCGAAATCATCACTAGTATGATCTCTTAATTCAGGTGAACTAACAGGTGTAATGGGACTTTCATTAGGTGTTTCAGCATTTTCAGTTTGTTTTGACTTAGCAATTGTAGCATCTAGAAAAGGACCTAATGAACCACTCTCATCAAGCACAGTAGAAGCATCATCAAAACTTTCAGAAGTATTTTCAGATTCAGCAGAAGTAGCAGCACGTGAAGTATGTGTATGTGGTGGTGTGACAAGTTGACTTATAACAGACGGTGAATCAAGAGCAAGAAGTACTCAGAGTTGTACCTCTCCTTGTAGTGGATGGCAGTATATGGACCTTCCATCACGAGGTTTACCCATGATGAATAATTGCAGCGAACAATATCACTCTCAGGTGAGCTTATAAATAGAGCTATGCTCCCCGGCAACGGCGCCAGAAAATAGTCTTGATGACCCACAAGTATAGGGGATCGCAACAGTCTTCGAGGGAAGTAAAACCCAAATTTATTGATTCGACACAAGGGGAGCCAAAGAATATTTATAAGCCTTAACAGATGAATTGTCAGTTCAGCTGCACCTGGAAATAGACTTGCTCGACACAGTTTATCAGTAGCAACAGTTTTATAGCAGTAGCAGTAGTGAAATAATAGCAGCAGTAAAATAAAAGCAGCAGTAATAATTGTAGTAGACAGCAGGATTAAAATACTGTAGGCATAGGGATGGATGAACGGGCGTTGCATGGATAAGATAATTCATATAATAGTCAAGCGTAGGGCATTTGCAGATAGATAATAATAAAGTATCCAGGTAATAATCAATCATAGGCATGTGTTCCGTATTTAGTCGTACGTGCTCGCAATGAGAAACTTGCACAACATCTTCTGTCCTACCAGCCCGTTTGCAGCGGGGCCTCAAGGGAAACTACTGGTAATTAAGGTGCTCCTTTTAATAAAGCACCGGAGCAAAGCATTAACACTCCGTGAACACATGTGATCCTCACATTACAGCCATCCCCTCCGGTTATCCCAATTGTTGTCACTTTGGGGCCTCGGGTTCCGGACAATTATATGTGTAAACAACTTGCAGATATGATCTAAAGCAATAATTATCCTCATGATTCAATAACATGTTCAGATCTGAAATCATGGCACTCGGGCCCTAAGTGTCAAGCATTAAGCATAACAAGTTGCAACAATGACATAAAGTACTAACAACGGATACTAGGCACCATGCCCTAACAATCTGATATCTATTACATGAATGATCTCATCCAATCCCTACCATCCCCTTCAGCCTACAGCGGGGATTACTCACACATGGATGGGGGAATCATGGATGGTTGATGGAGAGGCGTCGGTGATGATGATGGCGATGATCTCCTCCAATTCCCCGTCCCGGCAGGGTGCCAGAACGGAGTTTCTGATCCCCGAAATAGGGTTTTCGGTGGCGGCGGAGCTCTGGAGTGTTTCTGGAAAAAGCGTCGATCCCCTCGGGTTTTTAGGTCAAGGGGATTAAGTAGTCGAAAGGGGGACGCGAGGTGGTGACCGAGGCGGCACACCACCCCCCAGCGCGGCCCACCTCTGCCGCGCGGGCCCATGGTGTGGGGCCCCTGTGGCCGCCTCCGTCTCGTCTTCTGGCTCCGTGTGTCTTCTGGAAAAATAGGAACTCTAGGATATTTTTCGGGAATTTTCCCGAAACTTGACTTTCTGCACAAAAACAAGACACCAGGGCAATTCTGCTGAAAACAGCGTTAGTCCGTGTTAGTTGCATTTAAAACACACAAATTAGAGGTAAGACAACAGCAAAAGTGTTCGGGAAAGTAGATACGTTTTAGACGTATCAGGGTCCATCGCCGAGGACCTACCCCATGGCTTCACCTTTTTTACCTCTTGCATCTCTCACGAGGCATTTCTGTATACTTTGCTGTTTTTAATATAATGGAAATCACACATGCATTTACCCTACAAAACAAAATGGGATGACGAGGTTTGTTTGCCGTTTTAAAGTTTCAGAAAATTCGAATTTGATAATTATGGGCCTAGTGACAAATAGCATACCAGAGTGTCACACCTCAATCTCCACTACGATACACACTCGAATATATGGTTGAGGATACAGGGATTCAGCAAGCAAGGGGAGGGGATCTAGGGCCGGAGGTGAGAGAGAAGTACAAGAATGGGGATACAAGGAGTAGAGCCGGGTTAAGGTTTCTGATCTTCGATACCGATGTCGTGCGTGTCCCCTCTTTGTAGCCCAGTGAGTCCAAGGGAACAGTTGGGTATTGATGACGTGGATCGCACGTTCGTTGGGAGACCCCAAGAGGAAGGTATGAAGCAGTGTAGCAGCAGTTTCCCTCAGTATGAAATCAAGGTTTAATCGAACCAGTAGGAGCAAGAAATCACTTCTGAAGGTTGTTGGTGGCGCCGTTTACTCGATCACCAACGTGGAATCTGCACACAACACAATCAAACTACTTTGTCCCAACGAAACAGTGAGGTTGTCAATCTCACCGGCTTGCTGAAAACAAAGGATTAAACGTATGATGTGGAAAACAGTAGTAAATTGCAGAGAATGAAAAGGAACAATGTTTGCAGTTGGTTGTATTATCAGTGTAAAAGAATGGACCGGGGTCCACAGTTCACTAGTGGTGTCTCTCCATAAAAGATAACTAACATGCTGGGTGAACAAATTACAGCTGGGCAATTGACAAAATATTGAGCGCATGACAATGCATATATATGACATGATGATTACTATGATATTCATGTGGGCATTACGACAAAATACATAGACCGTTATCCAACAGCGTCTATGACTAATAATCCACCGCCAGGTTGTCATCCGAGTTCCCCGTTGGTATTAAGTTGCAAGCAACGGATAATCGCATTAAGTAATGTGCGTAAGTAAACAAATGCATTAGACCTAACGGCGCACCCTTAAGCTAAGCATCGGTTATTTTATCCCTAGTGGCAACAGCACATCCACAATCTTAGAAGTTGTTGTCACTCTCCCAGATTACCGGAGGCATGAACCCACTATCTAGCATAAATACTCACTCTTGGAGTTACAAGCATCTACTTGGCCAAAGCATCTACTAGTAACGGAAAGCATGCAAGATCATAAATAACATATAAGATAGATTGATAATCAACTTGACATAGTATTCAATATTCATCGGATCCCAGCAAACACAACATGTAGCATTACAATAAGATGATCTTGATCATGATAGGCAGCTCACAAGATCTAAACATGATAGCATAAAGTGGAGAGACAACCATCTAGCTACTGCTATGGACCCGTAGTCCAAGGATGAACTACTCACGCATCACTCCGGAGGCAGGCATGGTGATGTAGAGCCCTCCGGTGATGATTCCCCTCTCCGGCAGGGTGCCGGGAAGAGCTTCTGAACCCTCCCGAGCTAGGGTTGACGGCGGCGGCGTCTCTGGAACTTTTCGTGGATAATGGCTCGGGTGTTAGGGTTTTCCGTGAAGATGAATAAATAGGCGAAAGGGCGGCGGCTGGAGAGCCCGTGGGGCCCACACCACCCCACGGCGCGGCAGGGGGGCCCGCGCGCCCCATGGTGTGGCTGCTCGTGGCTCCCCTCCGTCTCTCCTTTGGACTCCGTGTACGTGTTGGAAAAATAGGAGGTTCTGTCCAAGTTTCGTCCAATTCCGAGAATATTTCCAGACTAGCTTTTCTGGAATACAAAAACAGCAGAAAACAGGAACTGGCACTGTGGCATCTTGTTAATAGGTTAGTCCCAGAAAATGCATAAAAATGCTATGAAGTGTATATAAAACATGTAACAATTGGTATAATATCAACATGGAACATCAGAAATTATAGATACGTTTGAGACGTATCAAGCATCCCCAAGCTTAGTTCTACTCGTCCTCGAGTAGGTAAAACGATAAAAACAAAATAATTTCTGAGGTGACATGCTACAATCATAATCTTGATCAAATAGTATTGTAAAGCACATGTTATGAATGAAGTGATCCAGGTCAATGGTCTATAGTTTGCTAGCAAGTAGATAATGAGCAAACAACTGAATCATATAAGCAAAAACTTTTCATGAATAGTACTTTCGAGACAAGCATCAAAGAGTTTTGCATAAGAGTTAACTCATAAAGCAATAGATTCTAAGTAAAAGGTATTTAACCAACACAAAGGAAGATTTAAGCTTCAGCAATTGCTTTCAACTTTCAACATATATATCTCATGGATATTTGTCAACACAAAGCAATATAATAAGTGCAATATACAAGCATATAAAAATTGTTGCACCAAAGTTGACACTAGTGTTTGCTTCTAAGATAGAAAGAAGTAGGAAAACTGACTCAACATAAAAGTAAAAGAAAGGCCCTTCGCAGAGGGAAGCAGGGATTAAATCATGTGCTAGAGCTTTTTAAGTTTTTGAAATCATATAGAGAGTAAAAATAAGTTTTGGAGGTGTTTGTTAATTGTCAACGAATCAGAAAATGGAAAGTACAATATGACCCCTGCCAACCAGACTTTTAAGAGCGGCTCCCATGAAGGACGTTATTTCTACCAGCAAGGCAGATCATCCCTCTTCTCTTTTGTTTACACATGCAGATATTTCACTGTTTGTCATTGCTTGACTGATAAATCAGGGCAAAAATGTGAAGAGAATTAAGCGGTTAAAGTTGTAATTAATTGGGACTGGGCACCCCATTTGCCAGCTCTTTTTGCAAAATTAATGGATAAGCGGATGTATATGCCGCTAGTCCGGTGGTAAAGTCTGTTTGACAGTTGACATAAAGACATCCACCCCGTCCTCATGAGCTTGGTAAACATTGACACAAAAAGGAGTAATAATTTTTGAATAGTTTAAAGGTAGCACATGAAAAATTTACTTGGAATGGCAAGGAAATACCACATATAGGTAGTTATGGTGGACACAGATGGCATGGATTTTGGCTCAAGGTTTTGGATGCACGAGAAGCATTCCCTCTCAGTACAGAGTTTAGGCTAGCAAGGTTATTTGAAGCAAACACAGGATATCAACCGACACAGCAAGACTTATATGAAAACATATTGCAAGCATTATAAGACTCTACACTGTCTTCCTTGTTAACCAAACCCTTTTACTAGAAAATATCTAGACCTTAGAGATACCAATCATGCAAACCAAATTTCAACGAGCTTTACGGTAGTTCTTCATTAATAGGTTTTAACTACATGATACAAAAGCTTAAACATGAACTACTTGATAACTCAAAACAATTGACAAGTATCAAATTATCCAATACAGTGATCTACAAGAATATGTAAGCTTTTTCCATTATACCATCTACCACATGCAACATTTTCTGTTCCAACCAAACACCAATCAATTTATTTCAACATAAACTCTCCAAACAATTATAAGTGAAGCAAGAGAGTACTTTCTTTAAAAGAACTAACAGCTCTGAATAAGAGATGCATGCAAAACAGGAGCTAAAAGCATAGCAATAGCTAGATAAGAATACTCAACAAGTATAAGTGAAGAATAGGAGTATTCATATGAAAAAGCGGAGCGTGTCTCTCTCCCAATCAAGAATGCTAGGGTCCAATCAAGTTGACCATAAGAAAAATAAAATACTGAAAATAAAAGCACACAGACGCTCCAAGTAAAGCACATATGATGTGAAAGAATTAAAATATAGTTTCACTAGAGATGACCTGATAAGTTGCTGATGAAGAAGGGGATGCCTTGGGCATCCCCAAGCTTAGACGCTTGAGTCTTCTTGAAATATGCTGGGGTGATCCATGGGAGCATCCCCAAGCTTAAGCTCTTCACTCTTCTTGATCACATTATATCATCCTTCTCTCTTGACCCTTGAAAACTTCCGCCACACCAAACTCAAGTAATTCTCATTAGAGGGTTAGTGCACAATCAAAAACTCACATGTTCTATAAGGACACAAACATGACCGTTACTTTTAACATTAACTACTGCCACTGATGTTATGTGAAGCTCTTCACCCTAAAAAAGAATTCCACTCAACACTAGTAAAAGAGAGAATGCGAAAAATAAAAGACAGAATCTGTCTAAACAGAACAGTCCGTAAAGACGAATTTTTTCGAGGCACTTACGTTGCTCAGATCGAAAAACTTTAAACTAACGAAAGATGCGTACATATCTGAGGATCACGCACAAAAATTTGCAGATTTAAATAATTTTTCTGTGATTTTACAGAAGTAAAACGGTGAACAGCAGAAATCTGTTCCTGCGCAGAAATCCAAATCTAGCATCATCTTCCTATTAGAGGCAATACTTGGCACAACAATGCGATAAAATAAAGATACAAAGGAATTGTTACAGAAGTAAACAACTCCTTGACTCAAAAAGAAAAGAAAAATTGCAGAAATAAAATAATGGGTTGTCTCCCATAAGCGCTTTTCTTTAACGCCTTTCAGCTAGGCGCAGAAAGTAAGAATCAAGTGTTTCCAAGTGATGAAGCATCAACAGAATAATTTGCTCTAACAATAGAATCAAAAGGTAACTTCATCTTCTTTCTAGGGAAGTGTTCCATACCTTTCTTGAGTGGGAATTGATATTTAATATTCCCCTCTCTCATATCAATAATAGCACCAACAGTTCTAAGAAAAGGTCTTCCCAAAACAATAGGACAAGAAGCATTGCATTCAATATCCAAAACAACAAAATCAACGGGGACAAGGTTATTGTTAACCATTATAAAAACATCATCAACTCTCCCCAAAGGTTTCTTTATAGTATTATCAGCAAGGTGAACATCCAAATAACAGTGTTCCAAAGGTGCTAAATCAAGCATATCATAGAGTTTCTTAGGCATAACAGAAATACTAGCACCAAGATCACATAAAGCATTGCAATCAAAATCATTCACCTTCATTTTAATGATGGGCTCCCAACCATCTTCTAACTTCCTAGGGATAGAAGCTTCATGTTTTAATTTCTCTTCCCTAACTTGCATGAGAGCATTAGTAATATGTTTAGTAAAAGCCATGTTTATAGCACTAGCATTAGGACTTCTAGCTAGCTTTTGCAAGAACTTAATTACTTCAGAAATATTGCAACCATCAAAATCAAAATCATTATTATCAAAGTAATGGGACCATTGTCTCCCCATCTCGAAAAATTTCAGCACTTTTATCAGGAACAGTTTCAGTGTTTTCAGGCAATTTTAAACGTTTTGCAACAGAAGTAGAGACATTGCCAACACCAATTACTTTACCATTGATAGTAGGAGGTTTGTTAACACTTGAGTTTACAGCATTTTCAGTAGTAGTAATAGTATAAACTCTAGCAATACTATTCTTTTTAGCAATTTCATCCTCTCTTGCCCACCTAGCATGTAAATCAGCTAACATCCTCACATTATTATCAATTTTAACTTGTATAGCATTGAGAGTTTTGCTCTCTTTAACATCATGAGGCATAGTTTTAATTTTTAACAAATCAACATCAAGAGCAAGACTATCAACTTTAGAGGCAAGAACATCAATTTTCCCAAACTTTTCCTCAACAGATTTATTGAAAGCAGTTTGTGTACTAATAAAATCCTTAAGCATGACTTCAAGATCAGAGGGTACACTCTTATTATTGTTGTAGGAATTACCATAAGAATTAACATAACCATTGCCACTATTAAAAGGATAGGGCTTATAATTGTTATTACCAAAATTATTCCTATAAGCATTGTTGTTGAAGTTATTATTTTTAATGAAGTTCACATCAACATGCTCTTCTTGAGCAACCAAAGAAGCTAAAGGAACATTATTTGGATCAACATGCATTTTTCCATTTGTAAGCATAGACATAATAGTATCAATCTTATCACTCAAGGAAGAGATTTCTTCAACAGAATTTACCTTCTTACCTTGTGGAGCTCTTTCGGTGTGCCATTCAGAATAATTTATCATCATATCATCAAGAAGCTTTGTTGCAGCACCCAAAGTGATGGACATAAAGGTACCTCCAGAGGCCGAATCCAATAGGTTTCTTGAAGAAAAATTTAATCCTGCATAAAAGGTTTGGATGATCATCCAAGCAGTCAGTCCATGGGTGGGACAATTCTTTACCAATGATTTCATTCTCTCCCAAGCTTGAGCAACATGCTCATTATCAAATTGTTTGAAATTCATAATGCTACTTCTCAAAGATATATCTTAGCAGGAGGATAATATTTTCCTATGAAAGCATCTTTGCATTTAGTCCATGAATCAATACTATTTCTAGTCAAAGATAGCAACCATTCTTTAGCACGTCCTCTCAAAGAGAAAGGAAAAAGTTTCAGTTTAATAATATCACCATCTACTCCTTATACTTTTGCATCTCACAAAGTTCAACAAAATTATTAAGGTGAGCAGCAGCATCATCAGTACTAACACCAGAGAATTGCTCTTTCATAACAAGATTTAAAAGTGCAGGTTTAATTTCATAGAATTCTGCGTTAGAAGCAGGTGGAGCAATAGGTGTACTAATGAAATCATTGTTGTTCGTGCTAGTGAAATCACACAACTTAGTGTTCTCAGGGTACTCATTTTAGCAAAATTAAAACAAAACAGAAAGATAACAACTTGAAAATAAAAGTAACTAATTTTTTTGTGTTTTTGATAAATAAAGCAAACAAGACTAATAAAAATAAACTAAGCAAGACAATAACAAAGTAAAGAGATTGGAAGCGTGAAACTCCCCTTGCAGAAATCCTCTTGCTCCCCGGCAACGGCGCCAGAAAAAGTGCTTGATGACGTGGATCACACGTTCGTTGGGAGACCCCAAGAGGAAGGTATGAAGCAGTGTAGCAGCAGTTTCCCTCAGTATGAAACCAAGGTTTAATCGAACCAGTAGGAGCAAGAAATCACTTCTGAAGGTTGTTGGTGGCGCGCTCGATCACCAACGTGGAATCTGCACACAACACAATCAAACTACTTTGCCCCAACGAAACAGTGAGGTTGTCAATCTCACCGGCTTGCTGAAAACAAAGGATTAAACGTATGGTGTGGAAAACAGTAGTAAATTGCAGAGAATGAAAAGGAACAATGTTGCAGTTGGTTGTATTATCAGTGTAAAAGAATGGACCGGGGTCCACAGTTCACTAGTGGTGTCTCTCCATAAAAGATAACTAACATGCTGGGTGAACAAATTACAGCTGGGCAATTGACAAAATATTGAGCGCATGACAATGCATATATATGACATGATGATTACTATGATATTCATGTGGGCATTACGACAAAATACATAGACCGTTATCCAACAGCGTCTATGACTAATAATCCACCGCCAGGTTGTCATCCGAGTTCCCCGTTGGTATTAAGTTGCAAGCAACGGATAATCGCATTAAGTAATGTGCGTAATGTAAACAAATGCATTAGACCTAACGGCGCACCCTTAAGCTAAGCATCGGTTATTTTATCCCTAGTGGCAACAGCACATCCACAATCTTAGAAGTTGTTGTCACTCTCCCAGATTACCGGAGGCATGAACCCACTATCTAGCATAAATACTCACTCTTGGAGTTACAAGCATCTACTTGGCCAAAGCATCTACTAGTAACGGAAAGCATGCAAGATCATAAATAACATATAAGATAGATTGATAATCAACTTGACATAGTATTCAATATTCATCGGATCCCAGCAAACACAACATGTAGCATTACAATAAGATGATCTTGATCATGATAGGCAGCTCACAAGATCTAAACATGATAGCATAAAGTGGAGAGACAACCATCTAGCTACTGCTATGGACCCGTAGTCCAAGGATGAACTACTCACGCATCACTCCGGAGGCAGGCATGGTGATGTAGAGCCCTCCGGTGATGATTCCCCTCTCCGGCAGGGTGCCGGGAAGAGCTTCTGAACCCTCCCGAGTTGACGGCGGCGGCGTCTCTGGAACTTTTCGTGGATAATGGCTCGGGTGTCTAGGGTTTTCCGTGAGATGAATAAATAGGCGAAAGGGCGGCGGCTGGAGACGCCCGTGGGGCCCACACCACCCCACGGCGCGGCAGGGGGGCCGCGCGCCCCATGGTGTGGCTGCTCGTGGTCCCCTCCGTCTCTCCTTTGGACTCCGTGTACGTGTTGGAAAAATAGGAGGTTCTGTCCAAGTTTCGTCCAATTCCGAGAATATTTCCAGACTAGCTTTTCTGGAATACAAAAACAGCAGAAAACAGGAACTGGCACTGTGGCATCTTGTTAATAGGTTAGTCCCAGAAAATGCATAAAAATGCTATGAAGTGTATATAAAACATGTAACAATTGGTATAATATCAACATGGAACATCAGAAATTATAGATACGTTTGAGACGTATCAGGTATCGCTGGCTCGCCCTTGATGTGCATCGAGGCCGCTGGCCCGGTCCATCTGCCAACCCATGTGACAGTGGGCACATGACATCCCCCCTCCTTAACCTCCGGCTTGCCCTCAAGCCGCAAACAGCAAAAACAAGCAAGATACCAAGTGCCCACCAAATCCGATATGCACCCAAGAGAGCATTGGCCAGCCACTGAATTGGTTCTCCATGCTCGAGCCTTAGCATCAGAAAAGTGTGTGCATAATATGCAGCATCACGAATACCGGGATCCCATGGAGTGTGTAGTATCTCGAGTCCATGGGAGCATAGGTAGTCAATGCAGGCAACGGATCTGTCCTGATTGAAATGGTGAACAACTGAGATCAGGACACCCCACCCTTTGTCCAAGGTCGCTCGTCTGTCCAGTGCCGGAAACAAAAACCATGTAGACCCTCCAGGATCCCAGTGTAAGAAATAGGCGCGATCATTTTCATCCGGCAGTCCCAGTGTAATGAAATCAGGAAAGGTGATGGCTGAAATCGAGATTTGCGGAGAACTTGCAGAAACACCAACGAGCGGATAGATGATATAAGGAGTTTCAACATACCAAGCCTGTTTGAATCCTGTCGTACGAAACTGGCGTACACTGTCCAGGCTAATATCTTGGTCTTGGTAATTCAGCTGAACAAGAATCTGCAGCCACTGAGCAAATGGATGTACAGGTCCATATGAGAATGCACTGAAAACCACCTGAGGTTTGTCACGAACAAACGAAAAATGCCACTGCATACCAAACTTCAGGGCTCCCTTGTACGCGGCAGTGACAAAAGGGAAGCAAAAATCAAGAGATAAAGGAGTATGATATCTGATTTGCTGGACGTGATGAATTTGGTGTGGAACAATATATGATTCCAAGTACACAGAGATGTTTGAGTGCAGATCCTCATCCATTCACAATCACTGAATTGTCGAAGTGCCTCCCTAAGAGAAATTGATAACTGGTGTAGAGCTTCTGTGAACGGCATGGACTCAATATTACTTACAATGTCTCCCAATTGCTTGATACAAGCATCCACTGGATAAGTCTGTCTTCGTAGTGACATAGGATCAATCCGAAAGGTTATTTTCTGGAAGCTAATGCCACAATCTGAACTCTTGAGAACTGTAGCCATGTCAGTTGGGCACCAAGAATCACAAATTCCACTAATGCGCCAGGTTTTGAAACTGAACCGAGGAAGAGGAAACTGAACCAAGGAATGTGCCAGAGCTTGAAAATACTTGCAGTACTGCTGATGAGACCACTCTCTATAGCTTCCTCCCATTGCGCACATGGTTTCTTCAGAAAATTTTCCAACATATTCAATATCCCACTAGGATCAGTAAACTGCTCCTCTTGACTAACTGTACCCAGAACATTGGTAGCTCCCCTATTCTGACTCATTGATGCAGTCAGGCAGTCAACCACAATAGTTACACGATCATATTCAATTAACTGATTCCGCCTAAGAGCACTCTCAGCGGTATGTGACCAGGGACAGCATAGTTTTTGCTCCTTTGCATATACATCATAAACAGGCGTTTCCTTGATCCCATTGGGAGCCTCTTGCACACCAGTTTGCAGTAGCACGCCCTGACAACGCTTCAGATGCTCACCTCCACGAGAGATAATAAAAGATGGCCACGACCAGGTCAGTTTTCTATAGCATTAAGCTGGTCGATCAGAAACGATGGCCATGTCATGGGTGGTAGCAGCCGTCTATGGCAACTGAAGTCGGTGAAGCATTCCAACAGAAATGTCCATAGCAGGGTCGGCGTCGTGGTTGCAGGCGTGGGTAACGGGTAGGTGATAGCCATTGAACTTTCAGTGGTGAGGTTCAGAACCGTGGGCACGTCGCCCTTGATAGCCCCGTCGTCGCAGGTTCCGTCACATGATCCACACCACTGGAACAAATGAATGACAGAGCGCCTGAGAAACTTGCCGCCACTAGCCACTTTGAACGATGGTCATGGTGGTCTTAACTGGAAACTGATGTTGTCCGTCGGCGAATGAGGGCCATGGTACTGGTCGAAGCAACTTCACTTTGTAATTGCCACTAGTAGAGAAAAGCTTATAGGTAGACGGTCATTCTGTGACACACCCTTAATTGGTGCGCCACAGAAATAATTCTGTGGCACTGGAGCAAGGTGCGCCACAGAAATATTTGTCTTTCTGTGACGCATTTCTAGCCCATGCGCCACAGAAAGTAGATATTCTGTGGCGCACGTCCACGCATGCGCACATGCGCCACAGAAATTATGTGGGACCCACGGCTAATCATGGACCAGATCCATCTGGACACTTTCTGTGGCGCACGGTGCTCGGTGCGCCACAGAAAGTAGGATTTCTGTGGCGCATGCTTGTTGATGCGCCACAGAAAACCGAGTTTCTGTGGCGTATCAGCCAGCATGCGCCACAGAAATCCTACTTTCTGTGGCGCACCGAGCACCGTGCGCCACAGAAAGTGGGCGCCAGATTTACAAAAAGGTGGCACCCCCACTTTCCCCATGTGACCTTCTCCATTCCCCCATCTCTAGCTAGCTCGAGTTCCTCCTCTCTCCCATGCCATTTTGCCCATACTTTTCTCCATTATTTGTAGTTAAACCTATTTTGTTTGACATATAATTGGTGAGGGCTTGGGAGAGCCTCCATACATACTCTCCTCCTCTCCCAATACATCCCTTTTCTCCACTATTTTCTCTCCATCACCACACACTCTCTCTCATCGATCACGGTCACGTCTCGGTAACGGATCTAGATCTACTAGGTGGGTATTGTTGGATGGATATGTACATATATGCATGTTTTGTGTGGCCGGCGGTGTGTATGGATGCTTGCACGTATGTGGCGCGACGATGGATGTTTATACATGAATCTTTGCATGTTGTTGCCTTTTGTTGCCTTGCGCCGGCGTGGTGCATGGATGTTTGCCGAAATGTTGATTCATTTCCATTTCGGTAAATTTTTGCACCACCCATATGTCCTACTTTTAGGGGAAGTCATGCCGAATTTTTTCGTCGAACATGCATGTTTGTGTATGTGTGTGTGCATGTTGCGGTTAATTAATTCTAATTAATAACACACTCTATATGTATACCGCGTAGGCGACCATGGTCATCAAGATGAGCTCCGGTCGAATCAGCAGCTACAAGGAAGAAGCGAAGGCGGAAATGATTTGGTGCAACGGGAGCCAGATACGATGTCCGTGTTGAAGTTGCAAACTTGTGAGATGGATCGACCCTGATTCCGGACAATTGGAGGATCACCTGCTCAAGCGCGGTTTCATGCAAGGCTTCAACCAAGCGCCGACAGCAAATGTTGCGCGTGAAGACGAGGGCGGGCAAGATGATCATGACGAAGGAGATGCCGGCGGACATGATGAAGGAGTACATGGTGGTGGAGAAGACGCGAACACGCAGAACTCGCTAATGTCGGCCTTGGTGGACTCTCATGTTCAAGAACTGCTCCTCAAGGAGGCGAGCACCGCTAGAGAGAAAGCCAAGCTGGCACAAATGGAGATAGACGGGAAGACTCCGTTGTATCCTGGGTGCCGGCCACAGGATACGCGCTTGCAAGTAACGCTTGATGCTCTGGAGATGAAGTCGGGAAACAAATAGACCGACGTGAGCTTCAACAAGAACATGCAATTCTTCCACGAGCGTCTTCCCGAGGGGAACACATTGCCAACTAGTATCGAGGAGGCCAAGAAAGTCGTGTGCCCTCTTGACCTACTGCACGTTAAATACCACGCCTGCATCAATGATTGCGCAATTTATCGGGACGAGTACGAGGACAGAACCACATGTCCGGTGTGCGGCCAAGGGACGGTACAGGAGTACTGGGAAGAAAGTTCCTCGAAAAGTGGTATGGTACTTTCCTATCACTCCCCGTCTACAGCGGTACTTCGTGGACCCTAAGGAAGCAAAGCTCATGCAATGGCACGCGGAAAGGGAGAAGCCCGAAGAAGATCCTGACACACCCTTCAGACGCTAGCCAGTGGGAAGAATTGGACAACGCCTTCGGAAATTTCGGAGGCGACGCAAGGAACGTCAGGCTGGGTATGAGCACCGATGGACTCAATCCGTTCGGCAACCAGAGTAGCACGCATAGCACCTGGTCCGTGTTTGTATGACCTTACAACCTTCCCCCGTGGTTGTGCACGAAGCAAAGGTATATACACATGAGTATTCTCATTCAGGTGCCGAAACAAGCAGGTGTCCACATACATATGTATCTCGCGCTGTTGAAAGAGGACTTAGCCACGTTGTGGAGACGCCAGCCCGTACGTGGGATGCCTACACTGGAGATCATTTCGACATGAGAGCTCACGGTGGTGCAGGACTATCCTGGTTGCTCATATGTATCGGCCCAGGTAGGCCACAGATTCTGCGCATGTGTCAGGTGCATGGATAAGACCCCGCATCTCCAGCTACCAAAGAATCTCGGGTCTTTGAAAACCGTGTACCCAGGGGCTCGAAGGTGGCTTCGCATGGATCACCCGTGGAGAAAACGCGGTGACCTGTTCAATGGTAAGGACGAGATCAAAGGAGCCCCGAGCCCGAGGAGCGGCACAGAAATCGACGAGCTGTTGAAAAATTGTGAGGAGTGCCGTGCGCCAGGAAGAAACGATCGAAGGTAGATCCGCTGCTGGGTGTATGGAAAGCGAGGTCTGTTTTCCACGACTTGCAGTACTGGAAGGTCCTCAAGACGCCACATAGCCTCGATATGATGCACATTACGAAGAATGTCACCGAGAGTCTGCTTGGCACTATTTCCAACATGCCGGAAAAGACCAAGGATGGGACGAAAGCAAGATACGATCTGAAATGGCTTGGTGTCAGGAAAGATCTTCAGGCCCCCGATAGTGATGACGATGATGATGATGATGATGATCAGACGGAAGGGACTCAAGGTCGCCGGAAAAGGGTAAAGAAGAACACGGTGGTGCTTCCGCTACGTGCTTCACTATGAGTACGGAGGAGCTCGAGCAATTTTACAGGTGTCTCCTAGGAGTCAAATTTCCTCATGGTTACGCGGGGAAGATAAGCAGATATCTGGACGCAACGAAGAAGAGGTTTAGCGGGATGAAGTCTCACGACTGTCACGTGCTGTTGACGCAGATACTTCCCGTTGCGATTCGAGGGATAATGGACGAGCACGTCCGTGATACGCTGCTTGCCCTTTGCAACTTTTTCGACGTCATCAACAGGAAGTCGATCGGCGTGAGGCAGCTCGACAGGAAGAGATCGTGCTGATACAATGCGAGCTCGAGATTTACTTCCCGCCAGCATTCTTTGATATCTGCGTGCATCTCCTTCTCCATGTCGTTGATGACATCAGGCAGCTCGGGCCGACGTTCCTGCACTACATGATGCCGTTCGAAAGAATGAACGGTGTCATGAAAGGATACCTTCGCAACAGGGCCCGTCCAGACGCAAGCATGGCCAAGGGCTTTCTAACCTATGAGTGCATCTCCTTCTGCCAGAATTATCTAAGCACCGAGAACCAGGATGTTGGTCTGCCCAGGAGGAAACACCTCGGCAGGCTCAATGGATATGGTCACCGCGAGGGCACCCTCTCACTCTTTGTCGGCATTCATGGTCGAAAGGACGACTTCGACAGGGCTCACCGGTCGTGCTACAACACTTACAATTGATCGAACCTTGGGTGAAAGAGCACAGAAGCTTAATCGAGAAGAATTACATCGATCTGGGCCGGCCGAGGAAGAAGGGAGACGTAACGAGAGAGCACAACTCCAGCTTCACGTGTTGGTTCAAGCAAAGGCAACTGGATCTAGCAAAGAGCAAAACGCCATCTACAGAAGATGAAAAACTCATATTCTCCTTATCACGGGGCCCCGGGCACAACGTAAGGACCTATCAGTCGTACGACATCAGTGGTTTCAGATTCTACACGAGGAAAAGGACAAGAATAGCGAATATCAAAACTCAGGAGTAACTATGCTATCCTATGGCGATGACGAGGCTACTGTCAAGCAAAGATACTTCGGAAGGATTGAGAAGATATGGGACCTCAACTACTGTGGAGAGTCGGTGCCAATGTTCCGTGTGAGATGGGCCAAGGACGTCGTCAAAGAAGGCCGGTATTTCACCACCATGGTAATACCCGATGCCAAATCGAAGAACGCCTCCGCGAAAAATGAGCCATGGGTACTCGCTAGCCAAGTTGAGCAATGCTTCTTCATTACCGACCCGTCAAAGCCTAACCGTGTTGTCGTGAGGAGGGGCAAGAGGAGCATCATCGGAATGGAAGGAGACGCCAACGAGGAAGATTTGGAAAGCGATACGAAGATCGAGGAGGAATTCGACAAGTACTTCGACATGCCTACTACTAGTACACAAAGAAGGAAGACCTCCCTACCTACTAAAGGTTGTCCGTTCACGCGAAAAAATCTCAAGGTGCCCGGCCTAAAGTATTCAACCGCGAAGAAGGGAAAGAAGAGAAACTGGCTCGGAACCGGGACGAAGAAGATACTTTTTTGGTGTATTTAATTTGTGTGTGTGTGTGTGAGAGAGAGACAATGCAAGCCTATATATGTATTCAATGAATATGTATGAGACATTGTGTGTGAGACAATGCAAGACCATATATATGTATTCAATGAATTGAATATGTATGAGTTAATGCAAGTTTTTGAATATGTATGAGTCAATGAATTGAATATGTATGAATTGAATATACATTGTGTGTGAGACAATGCAAGTTTTTGAACCAAATTTTAAAGAAAAATAGTTAAAAAAGTGAGTTTGCCAGGATTCGAACCTGCCTGTCCAGGTTAATTCGGACTGTTGGAAACCACTGGGCTGTGTTGCTGTTTGTGTCATCAAACAGCAGCACAGTTTTTTAAATTTCGTACTTGACAATTTTGTGGCGCACCCATCCGGAGGTGCGCCACAGAATCCTGCCTTTTTGTGGCGCACCCATCCAACGGTGCGCCACAGAATCCTGCCTTTCTGTGGCGCACCCCTCCAATGGTGCGCCACAGAATTCTGTTGCGCCCACTTACATGTGGGTCCGCCAACACGCCTCGGGCTCACTTCGCGAAAACTGCTAAGTCCCCAAAACTCGCGCGCGCGCGGCCGTTCCCCCAACTCGCCGTCGGTGTCCCAGGACCTCCACCGCCACCTCGACGCGCCCAGGGCCACCCGCACTGGCTGCCGCCGCCGGCCGCCCCCGCCCAACACTACGCCGCGCCCCGGCCGCACACGCGCGGCCCAACCTTGCGCCGCGCCCGAGCCCGACGCCTCGCCGCCCCTCGAGCAGAGCCACCATCGCCACCGGCCCGCCACCTCGACGCCGACGCCGCCGATGCCCTCGACATCCCCTCTCCCTCTCCTCCACCATCCCCTCCCCGAGGTGCTGCTCCTTCCATCCCCTCTCCCTCCCCTCCACACCTGCACACGTACAAGGTGTTTGGTCAAATGCCAAACCCACATTTTTACAAAATTTGTATGATTTGGTTATTGATGCTTGCTGTAAGTAGTTACTAATGCTTCTAGTTGGTGCTAGTGATGTTAGGAAAATTTTGGAGACCAAAAAATTTAAAATTTTGCTAAGTTAAATATGGTCACTGTTTTAACATGCCTACAAACATGCCTTCAATTAAGGTTCTAGATGTATTCAAAAAAATATTTTTGGGGTTTATCATGAAGTACTAACTTAGTACAAAGATCCATGAAGGTACATTTTAAATAGGATCAATATTTGATAATTTTGTAAGCCTCCAAAGTTGGTACTTTTTAAAGGAAATGAAGATAAATAACCTAGTTGTAGTGCTAGGTTAGTGCATAGTTGCTTGCTGTTAGTTGGCTGCTGCATAGTTTCTTGCTGCATAGGTTGCAACATATGGACAATGTTCTTGTGTAGTCAACGAAAATGCCATTTGTAAACTTTGCAAACTTGTGTAGTCTTTATATCTACTAACGGATGTGCTATTGTTTATGTTTAGGAGGTGTACAGGTGCAGAGGTGTGCGGCTAGGCAAGAAGACGTCCCTGGTGAGCTCCTGTGACGACCATGTACGTGTTCTATGTTACCACGACCATCGTGTCGTGGTTGTTTGTGATGCTGTTACCGGCCAGCTATGCCGGCGGGATATGTGTTGATTTGATGCTGTTGCCGGCCAGCGATACCGGCCATTATTTGTGAAATGCTTGTGCAGGTACCCGTGAGGCCCTTGAGATTGCCGGAACGTCGATTAACTTCCGTTCCGGCAAATTCGGGTACTCCATATGTCCTATTTTTAGCAAAGGTCATGCCAAATTTTTTCGTGAAATTTTGCATGACTTTGCTAAAAATAGGACATATGGGGTATTGCGACTAATGCATGGGCCGGGGTATCTTAGTACTAAATTAAGTGATGTTTTTCTTATATTTGTTGTACTAACTTTTGCCTCTTTTTTTAATGCAGTGCAAACATGTCGGCCGACGCGCCCGGCCCTTCTAAGCACATGAGCGTCGAAGAAGAAGCTAGAGAAAAGAACAAGCCGTTCTGGGCTATGTCCCAGGAATTGGAGGAGGCGGAGGCCGCCGAACTGGCTCGTGGCGGCGATGCTGACTATGAGATAGAGGATGAGGACGAAACCACCACCACCGATGGCGGCGACCACACGGATGTCGCCAGTGGCGACCCCACGGATGTCGGGGGTGGCGACCACATGGATGGTGGTGGTGGTGGTAGTAACCCGACCGCTCAGAAGAAGAAGAAGCCGAGTAAGCCGAGGAAGGACCGGACACCGCAAGCGGTGGGCAACGTCACAGACGAGTTCACTAAGGTCAGCTCAAGTGGCCAACCACTGGAGCCTAAGGCCCTTGCCTGCGGGTACGACATGCAACTAGGGTGCATCCTCCGGGAAACCGTGCCGATCAACACGAAGGACCTCAGAAGCAAGGACAATGAGGCTTTGGTCCAAACCCTCCTCACGAAGCTTCACCAACGATACAAGTTCCCGGAGCCGTTCAACAAAAAGGTGGACAGTGCAGCCATCACGAAGATGAGCACCGCCTTGAGCAGCTGGAGAACCCGGGTGAAGGCGAAGATTGATAAGGGTCTTAGCTGGGAGGAGATAAGTGCCAAAGAGCCGATGCTCGACGAAGAAGAGTTCGAGGCATTCAAGTTGTCCTTAGAATCTCTGGAGGCTCAAAAATGTACCAAGTGGGGGAAGGATATGCGGGAACTGAACTTAGGTAACCACCGTTTGGGAAGCGGCGGTTACCGAGGAAAACAGCCCGTTTGGGACAAGGAGGATGCCGAGGTTGCAAGACTTGGAAAAGAAAACCCGTGGCATAAAATCACGGACGAGCAAGTTAGGAACTTTGTTCGGTCCCGCTACTATCTGAAGCCGGGGACGGGGGAATTCGTTACCGACGATAACGATGTGCTGGAATTCGAGAAAGTGCTGGTAAGGAACTTAATTACCGCGGATATCTCAAAGTCCATTGCGTTGATTTCTACGTGGGTTCACCTTAATTTCCTTTGTCTGCAGGAGAAGGAGTTGGAGGCTGAGGCTCAGGCCGGCCCGTCGTCCCAGGAGGGGTCGACGGAGCCGTGGGACACGACTTTCAACAGGGCGATGAACGTTTACAAGCGGAGGGACAAGTCAAAGCCGCCGACGTCAGCTGGCCGTGTGACCGGCTTTGGTACGAGCGTGAAGTTCCTCCAGTACTACAGCACGGACACCGAGACAAGAAAGGAGAGGAGGAAGCCGGTTAGGGATAAAGCCGAGATTGTCGAGCTAAGGAAGAAGCTGGAGACACTAGAGCACGAAAAGGTGGACTCCAGCACGGTGGACAAGTTAGTGGACGAGAAGCTCCGGAGGTTCTTACCCCCTGCATTGCTGGAGGGGTAACTGCTTGGCATGCGGGAAGTCAACAGGGGCCGATACACGTGCCCAGCTACACCGGCAGCAACTCCAGCAATAACGTGTCGCCGGTCCTGGTGACCCCACCGGTGCCCCCTACTGTGGATCAACATACTAATAGGCCGGAGAATAATGATAATGCACACGAGCGGCCGGAGAATGATAGGCCGGTCGCCGGCACCGGCGCCCTTGTCTCGACATTAGCCGAGCTCAACGCCATCACCAAGGTAACTAATTAGTTAGTCCGCGGCATCTTCTATAACTATGCTTTTGATGACTGTCATATCTCATGATGCCCAACATGTGTTGACTCCCAGGACATGCCTTGCATACTCCTGCATAGGGTGGGGGCCGGCGGCGAGTTGAAGGAAGTCGCAACGGCCATTATCGTACAACCTTCGACCCGCGATATGCACAACACTAGAATGAGTGAGGTCGTGATGAAAGTCACGGTGACCGAGGTAGTGCCTGAGTTCCGTGACATCGACCCCCCCATGCAACCTCCGGGAGCGAGAAAACACATGGTCCTTGGAGAATGCTCCAAGTGGATGATGGAATAGCCGAAGACCCAGATTTGTCTTGGGGATGGTCTTCATGGGGTCAGGCGCATCGGTGGCGCCACCTCGAGGCACCGGCCCCCGGTCGTTCGGCCCTCGTCGAGGCGGCCAGAAAAAGCTGTTGCGGATGAACCGGCGCGACAGGCAGCCGTCGCCACCACCCGGAAGGAACCGCCGGTCGCCGCCACCACCGGCCGGAAGCTACCGCCGGTTGTCGCCGCCACCAGCCGCCACAAACAATTGTTGGGAACGTCTGTACCGCAACAGTCCAAGGTTATTCCCGACTTCCCGACTTCACGACTTTCCGACTTCCCGACTTTTCGACTTTCCGACTTCCCGACTTCCCGACTTTCCGACTTCCCGACTTTTCGACTTCCCCGACTTCCCGACTTCCCGACTTCCCGACTTTCCGACTTCACGACTTTCCGACTTCACGACTTTACGACGCCAAGCCTTTATATCTAATAACGGATGTGCTATTGTTTATGTTTAGGACAAAGCCGTTGCCCCTCAACTTGGTGCCAACGACGGCGATGATGAAGATAATGTCAACGTCGATGACTTCCTCAACACTGACGTCTGCAGGGAAGATTTGTACATGCCTCCTGTGGATGAAGAACCCTTCCGCGATCAACGCGGTCAACCTCCTCGTCCCACTACATGCACGCAGCGCCTGGTCTTCGAGGGTTTATCTCAAGACACGCCTCCGGAGGCCGGCGATCATCAAGCTCAAGTCAAACCGGGTAACATTTTCAGCCCTGACACACTGCACCAGACGGTTCACGCGGGGTTCACTGCACCCCAACCATCCCCAGAGATGAAGAACAAGGCGAAGAAGCACAGGAAGAGAAAAGGAGCAAACGCCTCTGCGAGCCAGCCAGCTCCTAAGATTATGCGGGGTCGTGAAGACACGATACCACCCCGTGGGGATGGCTTGACCCGAGTTCATGAAGCTGGTAAACCTATACTGTCTGAGGACTTGCTTCGCCTTGCAGAAGGACCCATGATTTCTTTGCAGGAATCTATCTTGCATCTAGAGAGCCTCCTTCTTAAAGACAAGCAGCCGAGTTACCCGGTGTTCACGGTCAAGGTGCCAAAGGAGGTGGACTTCGTCCAGGAAGCCCCCGCGGATGTGTTCTTCATAGCGTACGAGGACATCTTCAACCTGTTTCACTCCAGACGGCTGGACTATAACTTGGTCCGCCTATATGCGCTCGATGCGGCGATGAAGATCAGGAGAGATGATACCCCGTACGTCGCGATAGTGGATCCCTACTACATGCGTGACAGCCAGCTGGTGGAAGGATCAAGGACACGGACCATGGCCACGGAGTACCTCCAGAGGCTCATGCTGACCAACAAGAGGAAGAACAACCTTCTTCTGCCTTTCTTTTACGAGTAAGTACACATCCGCTCGCCGTCATCGTATCTTATGCCTTCTTGTAGATTTCTTCCATTGCTGATCCTTTGTCCAACATTCCGTTTCAATTGTGTTGAGCAGGGACAAGTACTGCGCACTCATCGTCGTAAGCCGAGGTGGTCCATTGCCACTTATTTCGACTCGGGGAATAAATGCAAGCCGAGGAACTACAACAGAATAAAGGGTCTTCTCGATGAGGCTCTCGAGGGCTATGCCAAAAGGGAGGCCCTTCCAAAAGAAGGGGGAATCTTTCACGCAGGACAACAAACACAAGTTCATGCATGGGAACGGATTCCATTGCATCAAGCAACTGCCTGGCAGCGTGAAGGAGGCCTTCTACGCCCTCCATCACCTTAAAGGGCTTGTCCGGGATGCGAGAAAACGAGGATTCCATCTAGTCTCGCAGAATGGACCAAAATCGAGGATGCTCTCACCGATTCTGATTATAGACAGGACTTCCATCGCATCATTCTGCAGTTATCAACGATCATCCTCGAAGATGTCATGAACAAAGCACGGTCCTACCACTACCCAGAGGTAGGATGTATTATAAAAGAAAGCCTTGCTAAGCATTACTAGTGTATTTTTTTTTGTAGAAGTGCATGTGACATGGGTATGCCTATCGGGTACCCTACCATGAGGGTACCTGGTGCACGTATCGACTAGGCCCAACTATCAGAGCCTACATGAAGCCCATGAAGGGAGGCCCACGAAGATGGAGTATCCTCCAAGTTTGGCGAAACAATAGTCGGTTTAGAGTTTCCTTACTTGTAAATCGAGTCGGTTACGAACACCCGAGACCCAGCCTATTATTTAAGGACTGGGAGGGCCATCGAACCAGACAACGTACTTCAGACCACCAAAACCCTAGCGAGATCGACATCTCGCCGGGACCTTGTAACCATCATATTCACAAAGCAATAACAGACAGGCAGGACGTAGGGGTGTTACCTCCACACGAGGGCCCTGAACCTGGGTAAAATCTTTGCCCTGCTTGTCAGCCGACGATACTTCCAGCTCTACCACGTTCTCTCCCCCATATTCATAACCTAGGGACCTTAACCATGGGTCTTGATGAGTCTACCCCTCGTCAAGTGGCGCCGTCTGTGGGAAAGAATAGCGCTGGACTCGAAGTTTCGCCGGTCCCAACAGCAAACGGCAAATCGCCGATCACACCAGCAAACGGCAACTCGCCGATCTCATCTGCAAACGGCAACTCGCCGGCCATGTCAGCAAACAGCAACTCGCCGATCCAGGCGACACACGGCGACTCGCCGATCCACTCGAAAAGCGGCAGCCTGCCCGCTTCACCTGCAAAAAGCGCATCTGCTCTTCCAATGAATTTCAATCCGCACTCGCCGGAGCTTCAGGAGGCGTTTTCCGGCCTTGAATCAGGTTTGAGTTTAACTGTTGGAGCATTCAATTTTTTCGTAAACAATCTTGGCACGCAGGACTCGACAGATCCGCAACAACTGGCGCTGGGCGCACTCGAGGCTCCGTCGACTGCGCTCGCCCCGTCGTCGATTCCTGAAGCCTGCTCGCCCGCAACAACCATGTCGACCGGCGAGATCGACAGGTTCATGATGACGGAACTCCAAGGCGAGGAGGCAGAATCAGCATACCGCACAAGCAACGTCGACTTCAACCTACCACTCGACGAGAGTTTCGACTGCGGGATCTCCCTCGATGACTTCTACGAGCCCGCGATTCATAACGACAGCAACGTCGACTCGGAGATCTTCACCAACACCAACCTCGACTCAGAAATCCATAATGGCTTCGCCAACACCGAGATGAGCATAGGCGATGAGCACATCGACAACGAGATTCGCCTCGAAGATCTACTCGATGAACATACTGGCTCTGACATGAGCCTCGACGGCGACGTCGAGTCCATGACTGGAATCGACAGCACATACACCTGTCCACGGGTCACGCCCCATCAGGTCTACGTGGCCTTCTCCGCAGAATCATCCGCAGACGCAGCCGCTCGCAGGCCTGCACAATTCCCATGCACGGTAACCATGCCGGATGGGGTCACAACCTTGACAATCACGGAGGAGATGGCAGCAAAAGCAGATAAAGTCATAAAGGAGTGCACAATGATGCCACCAAATTCCACCCCAGAGGAGATGTTGACCTTCCAGTACTTCAACTGGCAGGAGTCAATTCGACTGCAAAACTACCGAGCGACGCTCGAAGAGCGCAAAAGGCAAGCCAGCCTCTCGAGTGCCCGAAGAAGGGAGCAATCCCTCGGGTCCACAATGCAACCAACCCCACGACCTAGGTCGCGGTTGGCAAGCCTTCCAGAACATGAAAGGGTAGCAATCACCCGTAACCTGTCGTTCATGACAGAGGACGCTAACGGAATCCCAGTGCCCAAAACTGCTGCGGGTGCATTATTCTCCGTAGGTGCTTACCTCAAGGCAATGCAACCTCCGGCGAATGACCCTAACGCAGCCCTGCATCGCCAACAACTCAAATCGCTAGCTCTAGCGGCACAGGCTATACAGCCAGAAGACAAAACTCCAGCAAGGAATCGCGATCGCGACATAGTCGACTCACGACACGCAGCACATCATCGCAGTGGTCGCAGCCACCACTCGGATGAAGGAAGGAGAAGCACGCGCCGGCACAGGTCCAGCAGAAGCAGATCTCGAAGATCCTATAGCAGCGATTCATACTCTGATCGTGAACCAGAGCCATGCGGAGCATTGTGCTTCACTCGACGCATCCGTGAGACGCGGATGCCCAAAGGTTCAAGTTGACAGGCGAACAACCCAAGTACAACGGTCGCCAAGAACCTTCGGGTGGCTAGAAGATTACAGACTCGCCGTGGCATGCCAGCGTGGCACGAACACCACGGCGATGCAGTACATACGACTCATGCTCGAAGGAACTGCCCGCGACTGGCTCAAGCGCTCCCTCCATCATCATACGACTCGTGGGACGATTTCCGCAGAGACTTCATCAAAAACTTCGAGCCTCTATGTGAGCGCCCGAAGACATTCGAAGAATTAAGGCATGCACTCAACGATCAGACGAGTCGTTGAGATCATACATACGGCGGTGGACCGAAATACGCAATTCGGTTGGCAAAGTGTCAGAAGACAGGGCCATGGATGCCTTCATACAAGGTCTCGCCAGGAAGGACTTCAAAGAGGCACTGGTCGTGAAAAGCCAACCTCCCTGGCTGACCTCATCAAAGTTGCGACTGAGTGGGCAGATGGAGAGGATTCTGTACGCAGATCCCGTGCTTCCCCACCACGCGACAACTACGAAAGCGGCAGTCGAGGCCGCAGAGATTCATACAGAGAAGATCGCAGGCGCAAACGTTCCAAACGTCCTTACGACGATAACAGACCCGAGTTCATGGCGGCTGGATACACACAACCCGGGAGACCAAGATAGAAGCAATCGACGCTCGGATGATCGACGGGACAGTCGAGATCGCGAGCAGCGGAGCGACAGCTACAAAAGGCAAGAATGGCGCAAACGCAGCGACGCAAAACCCGAGCGGTCATTCGAGGAAAAGATGGACGACTGGTGCAGATTCCACCTCTTCAAGGGGGACGACGGAAAACTACGCTCCAATCACACCCTAAGGAACTGCAGGGAATTCGACCAAATGGCGACTGACTACATGATACGACTCAAAAGGTACGGCCCAGCACCTGCTCAGCCCACGCCTGCACCCGACCACAGCCGAACGCTGTGCCCGCTCTCATGGCGCCACAGCCGCCACCGCAACCACCACCACAGCCTGCTCCAGGCGCAAACCTCGCAGGTGCCATACAACCCGTACTACGGGCGGAAGATGATCAATATCCACAGCCCCACGGGCAGATGTACATGATACAAAAGGGTCGCCCCTCCAACAGGCAGCAAAAGCTAATCACTCGACAGGTGAACATGGCTGTCATGGCACCTCCTGCCGTGCCCGAATTTCTGAAGGGATCGGAAACCATCATAAGCTTCAGTCGAGAGGATCATCCCCCAGCTGTAGTTCGACCAGGGCACGCGGCTCTGGTACTCGACGCGCAAATAGGAGGCTACGCCATGACCAAGGTCTTCATGGATGGAGGCAGCGGCATAAACATCATCTTCGCGGACACGCTCCGCAAAATGAACAGGTCAGTCGAAAACCTCCCAAAATCTTCAAATACCTTCCACGGTATCGTTCCTGGCAAAGCAATTAGCCCAGAAGGCACCATACAACTCGACGTTACGTTCGGGGACAAAAGCCACTTCAGGACAGAGTCGATTGAGTTCGAGGTCGTCGACTGGAAATCACAATACCATGCTATTCTTGGTCGCCCGACGTTTGCTCGATTCATGGCGGTGCCACACTACGTACCTCACGCTGAAGATGCCAGGACCAAAGGGAGTCATCACTGTCCGTGGAAACTTTCAAAGGTCCGATGCTTGCGACCGCGAGTTCAGCAAAATCTCCGAGATGTTCGGGGTGGAAGAATCACTCGCCGACTGGCGATTTCCAACGACCGCACACTCCTTCCGGAGCATAAGAAGTTGGCAGTCGACAGATCCTTCAATGCTACAAATGACACAAGGTCGCATCAGGTGCACCCGACCGATCCGTCCAAGACAGTCAACATATCTTCGAGCCTGCCTATCGCATAGGAAGGCGCGCTCGTCGAATTCCTCCGTGAGAACTGGGAAATATTTGCGTGGTGTCCAGCCGACATGCCAGGTATTCCCAGGGAATTCGCCGAGCACTCTCTCCAATTGTTTCCAGATGCAAAGCCAGTCAAGCAAACGATGCGTCGAATCTCCGGCCCAAAGCGAACCGCAGTCGAATCTGAAGTCGACCGGTTACTCGCAGCAGGATTCATTAGGGAAATCAAGAAATCACAATGGGTGGCCAACCCCGTACTCGTAGAGAAGAAGCATACAGACATCCTTCGGATGTGCGTGGACTTCACAGCGCTGAACAAGTGCTGTCCAAAGGATCACTTCCCGCTACCCCGAATCGACCAGATCGTCGACTCCACCGCCGGATGCGCACGACTCTCCTTTCTGGATGCTTACTCAGGTTATCACCAGATAAGGATGAAGCAAGAAGACGAAGAAAAAACGGCGTTCATAACCCCACTCGGGGTCTACTGCTACACAACTATGCCCTTTGGGCTCAAAAACGCGGGTGCAACATACCAGCGCATGATGCAGGACTGCCTCAAAAAGCAAATCGGACGCAACGTCCAGGTCTACGTGGATGACATTGTCATTACCACAAGGGAAGAACACACACTACTCGACGATTTGAGGGAGACGTTCGCAAACCTCAAACGCTTCCATATCAAGCTCAATCCTAAGAAGTGCACGTTCGGCGTTCCAGCCGGGCAGCTCCTAGGGTACCTAGTCTCTGCCCGTGGAATCGAAGCAGACCCGGAGAAAATACAGGCCATCCTCACAATGCAAAGGCCTTCAAAGCTTCACGATGTGCAGAAACTAGCAGGACGAGTAGCAGCGCTCAGTCGATTCATCAGCAAACTGGGTGAAAAGGCTCTACCATTCTATCGACTGATGAAGAAGGCGGACAAGTTCGAGTGGACGCCAGAAGCTGAAGCAGCCTTCACAGATCTCAAGCGGATCCTCACAAGCCCTCCGATCCTCGTCGCACCTAAGGAACGGGAACCACTCTACCTGTATGTCTCGGCTACAAACAGGGTGGTGAGCACCGTACTGGTAGTCGAACGCATGGAGGAGGGGCACATCCAAAGCATACAACGTCCAGTCTACTACCTGAGCGAGGTTCTCTCCATATCAAAACAGCGGTACCCGCACTATCAAAAGCTGGCATACGCTGTATTCATGTCCTCAAGGAAGTTGACACACTACTTCACCGAGCACCCGATCACCGTGGTAAGTAACTCAGCAATCGGTGATATCCTCACAAACCCCAATGCAACGGGTCGAGTCGCAAAATGGCTCATCGAGCTGGCTCCAAGAGACATCAAGTACGAGCACCCGAAGGCTATCAAAGCACAAGTCCTACCCGACTTCACAACCGAGTGGATAGAGGCCCAATTACCTGGAGCACCAGACGTGTCCAATTCCTGGACCATGTACTTCGATGGGTCCAAGAAACACGAAGGCGCAGGCGCAGGCGTCATCCTCATATCACCAAAAGGGGACAAGCTACGTTATGTTTTGCAGATGGGATTCAAACTACCCTCCAATAACGAGGCTGAATACGAGGCTCTGATCCATGGCATGCGGATGGCAAAAGCACTTGGGTGCACTCGATTGATGATCTACGGCGACTCCAATCTCGTGGTGCAGCAAACAATGAAGGCCTGCGACGCAATCGCGGACAACATGATCGCTTATCGCGACCTGTACAACACACTGGAGGGCAGCTTCGAGGGCTGTGAGTTGAGGCACATAGGAAGGGAAAGTAACGAAGAAGCAGACATGCTAGCCAATCTTGGCTCAACTGGCGCACAAATTCCACCTGGTGTCTTCCTCGAGCGCATCGAACACAGATCTATCAAGGAGAAACGAGAGCCTCCTCCGTCGACTACGCCAGCCAAAAGCAAAGCCTAGCACAGAGGACCCCCCAGTCGAGGTACTCCTCATTGAGCCAACTTGGACTCAACCTTTTCTGGCTTACATACTCCGCGGCGAGCTACCAGATGACATAACCGAGTCCCGACGCGTGACTCGAAGATCAAAAGCATACACCGTTATCAACGGCGAGTTATACAAGCGCAGCATATCAGGTATGTTCCAAAGATGCATCGCATTCGAAGATGGCCAAGCCATACTTCGAGATATTCATGCAGGTACCTGTGGGCATCACGCCAGCAGTCGATCACTCGTAGCCAAAGCCTTTCGCGCAGGGTTTTACTGGCCTACAGCACTCAAAGACGCGGAGGACATAGTCAAAAGGTGCGTCGGCTGCCAGAAATTCGCAACAAGGCCGCACGCACCCGCATCGGCGTTGAAGACTATACCGCTGGCCTGGCCTTTCGCCCAATGGGGGCTCGATATGGTTGGGCCACTCAAAAAATCATCGCATGGCGGGCATACTCACCTACTGGTGGCAGTCGACAAGTTCACAAAGTGGATCGAGGCGGTCCCCATCACAAATTCGACTGCTACTACGGCAGTCAACTTCATAAAGAGCATCATCTACCGCTTCGGTGTCCCAAACAGTATCATCACTGATAACGGCACAAACTTCACGGCTGAGGAGTTCAAAACCTTCTGCAAAGAGCAGGACATTACGCTCAACTACGCATCCGTGGCGCATCCACAATCCAATGGCCAAGTCGAAAAGGCCAATGGACTTGTGACGTGGGATCAAGAAGCGCCTCTGGTGCCACTCAAAAGAGCTGCGGGTGCTTGGGTCGAAGAACTACCATCTGTGCTATGGAGCCTACGCACAACTCCCAACACTTCTACGCAGTTCACCCCATTCTTCATGGTCTATGGTGCAGAGGCAATTCTGCCATCAGATGTAAGGTTCAATGCACCACGAGTTGAAGCATACAATGAAGAGACGCAGAAGAAGCACTCGAAGATGCAGTCGACTTACTCGATGAGCGCGAGACACGGCCTTGGCCCGCACAGCTGTTTACCAGCAGATCTCCGCAACTACCATAGCCGTCGACTGCGAACCAGGTCCTTTGTTGTGGCGACCTGGTTCTTCGACTGAAGCAAAAGAAGGTGCACAAGCTCGCTTCCCCATGGGAGGTCCCTTCATCATCACGGAGGTCCTTGGTGGAGGCGCATATCGACTGAAGCACGCGAAGACAGGCGAACTCTCTCATAATCCTTGGAACGTTGCGCATCTGCGCCGTTTCTACGCATAAAGTGCTCACAGTCATACAATGTAATAGGCTATATGTCGGATGGCTGCAGGTTTCAGACGCGCTCTTTTCCTTACCAGGGTACCTAAGGGGACTGGAAGGTTTTTAATGAGGCGGCCTGCAGCCTAACATTCAAAAGAGGAATAAAATCAATGTTCCTTCGACTTCTTTGTGGTTACTACCCGCATAATTCATACCTTAACCGCACCCGAAACCCTCGGGGGCTGTGTTATCGATCAAATGAGCTCTCGCTCTTGCAGAAACACAATGCCTTAGCCGCACCCGAATGCTCGGGGGCTGCGTAACAAGGATCCAAACAAAGAACACAAAAACTCTGCAGCCGCACTCGAATACTCGGGGGCTGCACAGTCATTGGTTCACAACCAACACATATTTCACAAACCCCGCTCGACTGACTCGGGGGCTCGACAAAAAATCAAAGTATACAAACTATACAATATACAAAGAGTCAAAAATTACACTCGGGGGCTGCCCCCTATACAAAAATTGCACTCGCAAACTATTCTAATCCTCAGGCTCGTCCTTTACGGGCAGCTCGGGACCGCAAAGCTGTTCGCGAGTGCACTCGATTAGTGTCTCCGCAGCTTGGATCGTGTCATCCAGGTCTTTTGTTCGAGAACCTCTCCGGCTGCAGGTGTCCGCAACACCAACCTTGGTTTTCGACTACGCATATACGCCATTGCAGCGTTGGCTCCAATCACAAGTCTCTGAGACAGCAACTCTCGAATGGGATTTGTTTGACGGAAGATGTTCAACAAAGCACGAATCCCTTGTGGTTGTGGCCCCGCAGGAAAAAGAGTCTCGTTCAGGCGAATAAACGCTGCCCGGCATAACTCCAGCAGTTCAGCACTTCGCCAGACGCGATCCTTCAGGGTGGCGAGTATGCGGGCATGGTACCTATCAAGCCAAAAGTGTTGACGCCCAGTCGTAGGGTCGTCAACCACGCTATCCAGACGCCCTTCCACGCGAATCTTTTCAGCCTGGAAGTTGTCGACAAAGCCTACAAACACGGGCGCACCAGTCAGATCAAAAGGACAATAGCTACGCAAAAAGCTTGTAAACAGAGCAAGACTCGAACTTACACTCGAGTTGCCTGTTCACAAGATCCATCTCCCCGAGCACATATTCCTCGCGTTGGGTGGCCAACGCGGGTCTCGCCCTCAATCGATTCAGCTCAGCCTGGGCGTCCTTCAGATCTTGCTCCATTCTCACAAATTTGGCCTTCATAAACTCCATCACCTTGGCATCATTTACCACCTGACCCTGGGATCGGGTGGTGATTGGAGCCTGCGAGGAACTAGTCGCAGTAGCAGGTTCTCGTGACTGTTCAAAGAGCATAATCACAAACACAAAGTTTGTGTCAGAAGCTAAAACTCATGTCATAAGCATACAACTCTTCGAGTGAAAGACATTAGCAAAAGACTTTGCATAAACAAGGTAGCACAAACAAAGCGCAGACTCGCGCAGTTCAGAAGGTATCATTACAAGGCATAAAACAAAAGGGTACAGCTACCCTAAACCTAAGATTCGATTTCCTAAGCAGACGATTGGCAGTCTCGAGTGCCCGGCGCTCCATGGTGGTCATAAAAACCTCGGCCAGTCGCGCGGCGGCTCCGCTCACCCCCTTCAGAGAAATGGGCTTCCCATCTGGCTTCCGAGGGAACGCAGACAGTGCTGCCTCGTAGTCGCAATCTATCCCATGTCCCATAAGAAGCTTGATGGTGGACTCGGATCCGCGTACCGTGTTGGCGCGAGCGAAACCCGCCATGGTGGACGTCCCGGGGCCAAACACGTCGGCGAAGTCGTCCGCCGTCGACGGCACTACGCCAGTCGGGAACACCACCTTGTATACAGCGCCAAGTGTGCTCGTCGATTTGGCGAGTGCTTCTTTCGCCTGGTTGCATAGGCGCCTAAGCCGCCCACAGCCTGTTCCAGCGAAAGATCGTCACTCGCCACGTCCGCAGAGGCCGGTGCGCCAACAGCTTCTGCACAATTCAAAAAGGCAAAAGTCATTTCATGACACTCGACAGTTATATCGTCATATCAAAAGGAGAAAAGATTACTCACCTCCCATGGCCTGCGCGAGTGCCGCGAGCTGGTCAGCATATCCTCGCTCGCGTGCAGCGGCTGAGTTGGTGGCGGCAGCCAGCTCTTTCTTCGACTCTTCGCGCTGCGCGGCGAGTGCGTCTTCCAGCTCCTTCTTCTCGCCTGGCCCAGCAAAATCACGTGCATTCAATACTCGACAAAATCAAGCATTGCAAAAAGAAATTCAGCAAAACAAAAGCAAAAAGGAGAACTCACGACTGAGCCGCTCTAGCTCGGCGCGCATGGTATCCCTCTCCTGCTCCACCTGGACATAAGCCTTGGCGAATCTGCCAAGGTATGGTAGAAGGGCTGCAAGCACACGAATTCAGCAAAATTCAAACTCTCACAGTCCCAAGTTAAACGGGTCAAGCAAAAAGTACTTACGTGGTTCATCCACGGTTCAGAAGTCGCGACTGATGTCCCGACCTCTGGGGCTGTCACCTTGGCCGTTTCAGTGACAGCATCAGTGGCCATTGGCTGGACAGTCTCGTTTCCAGTCGGTGCAGAATTCGAGTGCTCCAGGGTTGGAACATTCTCGACTGGAGGAGTCCCAGGCTGATTGTTTTCAGCGCTGTGAGCAACACAACAAAGCAAAAAGACGGTCAGCACAAATATGTGACAGCACAAAATTCTCATATCATACTCAAAAAACACATACCTGTGCTCCTCATCTTCCTCATCTTCGGAGTCGCCAAAAATTGGTCCCCCAAAGGCTGGGGTACCACTCGACTGAAGAGGAAGAGTTGAGCTTGTTGAGCACGCACGCAAAGGAGCGGCTTGGAAAACAGGTGGTGAGCCTGATTCCTCGTCATCCTCCAAGCCCTGCCCCTCGCGGGTGAACTCACAGCAGAAGGCGCCTTCTTGGCCAGTCGACGTCGCTTCGGTGGCGCGGTGTCGACTTCTTGGTCAGCGGTGGCCTTTTCTTCAGATTGGACCTCTTCTGCTGCTTCTCCTCGACCTCCTCCGCATGCGAAGTGGTGGCAGAAGGGATGGGCGACTGATCCCTTTTCGGGTCCACCACCTGCACCTGAGTTTCTTCAGTCTCACCATTTTCTGGCAGAGGGGGCAGAGAGGTGGCAGTCGAGTGGTCCTGCATCGCATACATCGCAAATTGCAAAGTCAGAAGCAAAATCGAACAAACACATAGCATACGAGTGGCAAACTCTTAAAATGCAGATATACCTCAGGCAAAGGGTTTTCCGCCCCATACGGCTCAATGGGACAGTCGACGTCGCATTTGTCGCCTGTCGTCAAGTTGGTGATGTGCCGCACGTGATTCACAAGCTCGTTCCTTGACAGCTCCTCTGGGCTCATCCGAGTGGAGTCACCCGCGCCCTCATACTCCCACATGGGGTGCGCTCGGGCACGGAGTGGCCACACCCGCCTCTTCACAAAGGTGGCGATCAAATGGATGCCTGTGACCTGTCCAGCATCCGTCGATTCGAGTCAGCAAAGGGCTTACTTCCTCCATTTCTTCGACTGAGAGCTGGTGATCCCACGCCTTGGTCCGGGCAAAAGCTGCAGTCGAGTAGGCGGCGACTCCGTCTTGCTCGACACTCGCATAAAACCACCCTTTCCTCCAGCCTTGGGCGGAGTCGACGGTCTTCAGGCGGAAATAGCGCGTGTCGCTGCGCACCTGGATGCCGCAGCCGCCCACGGGGTAGGTGCGACCACCTCCTCTGTTGGGTCGCACCATGAATATTGTCTTCCTTGGGCGACGGAGCGCGGACGGCGAGCTGCTCCGCGGGTGGCAGATATCCCTGCTCACGGAGCTTGAGCAAATGGGCGTCCTTGATGGTGGACCTCGCCCAATCCCCGCTGTTCTTCTTCAGGGCAGCGGTGGACGCAGATGTACCCGCCACGGTCTTTTTGCCCTTGGCCGCATCGGTCGCGGCAGCAGCAGCAGCACCACGCTTGGAGCCCCCACCTTTCGCCATTGCAGCAGTGGAGGGTGTGGGAGGCAAAGAGCTTGGGCGCAGAAACAATGGGGGCAAAGTGCGGGGAAGAAGATGAGACGAGGGGCGGCGCAGGGAGCAAATGGCAAGTAAAAAACTCTGCCAGCGCCGTCCCCCCTATTTACCACAGATCGCAAAATGATCGTAACCGTCAAAACAGATGCATACGCTCTGCGCGAAATCTAGCCATACACGTGGTGGTCACGGAGGGCAACCGTCGCCGGCCACTCCGCCCACTACGCACGGGAATCCAGGACCATAATCACGCCCCGTGAAAATCGCGCCAGAACGGTCAAATCAAGTCCACGCGGCGTCATCCCTGGTCAGCTCTGCAGAAACGGGCCACAAAACAGGGTCACGTCTTATCAAAGCCTCTCCAAGCACGCCACCGCTTGTCAGAGATAGCAGTCGCAAAATGCGTCATTGCTGACGTTGTCTCATCTTGCACAACTGGCATACAAGTCCCTCGATGACATCTTCGGGTTGTCTCTCACAAGAATTTCGGTTGGTTCTCCAGCAAAGGTCATAAATACCACTCAAGATGATCTCGACTGCAACATCATACTCCCATCGGGAGCATATCAAAAAAATTCTTTGACTAAATATGTGCAGGATAAAAAGATTTTGAGATTATCCTCCATTGCAACCAATAAAGCACAATCTCGGGGGCTACTCCCATCGGGAGCGCTGTCACGCACCCGATAGAATAATGGCAAAGTATCAGTCGACATATTACTCGACTCAGTTCATAAGCAAAGTCATACTCGAATTATTCCCGAGTTGATCCGACGATCCTTGGATGCTGCATGCATAGTGCAAAGGTAAGACCCGCCGATCAGTCGAGCTGGGCTAAGGACCGCTCCAGCAGCGTTATCCTTAAGTGTTCCGTGTCAGCAGACATGATGAATAATCCCCGACGGACGCGTTGGGTAGATTCAAAATTATGCTGCAGTTCGATTCCGTAAGACCTCAACGGCCGTTTCGAGTCTGTCCAGTTTGTTCCAGATTCGAGTCCGGGGGCTCGAGTTTGATTGAAATCTAGTATGGTTTTGCCGCAAATAGTAGTTAACTGGCTCCGATCCGTCGTGAGTGCCGGGCCTGCTAAGCTAATATCCCTTGACTATCATAAGCAAAAACTCATAGTCGATGAAACACTCGACATAGCCAACATGTGCTATTTCATAAGAATTCTAAATACAGATGCAAAAAATGTAACGTGCATGATGTATGAGTCCATGCCCGACTCTTCGACTCAGACAAGTACTCGGGGGCTACTGACATGGGTATGCCTATCGGGTACCCTACCATGTGGGTACCTGGTGCACGTATCGACTAGGCCCAACTATCAGAGCCTACATGAAGCCCATGAAGGGAGGCCCACGAAGATGGAGTATCCTCCAAGTTTGGCGAAACAATAGTCGGTTTAGAGTTTCCTTACTTGTAAATCGAGTCGGTTACGAACACCCGAGACCCAGCCTATTATTTAAGGACTGGGAGGGCCATCGAACCAGACAACGTACTTCAGAACCACCAAAACCCTAGCGAGATCGACATCTCGCCGGACCCTTGTAACCATCATATTCACAAAGCAATAACAGACAGACAGGACGTAGGGGTGTTACCTCCACACGAGGGCCCTGAACCTGGGTAAAATCTTTGCCCTGCTTGTCAGCCGACGATACTTCCAGCTCTACCACGTTCTCTCCCCCATATTCATAACCTAGGGACCTTAACCATGGGTCTTGATGAGTCTACCCCTCGTCAGCATGTGTAGGGTTATATATTATATATATGCTATGCTTCGAAACCCAAATAGGATAGCCATATGATTTCCAACAATGACAATTGATTGAATTGTCTTGCCTCTCTACTTAGATGAATAAATTATACTCTATTTATATCACTAACCAATATATATCCCAATCCATCTTCAGGGCTCTGTCAGAGGGATATCGAAGAACGACTAGAGGCGCAGAATGACACCAGGGAGTGGAGGACGAAAGATGGCTTTCTACCGTTCCCGGCGCCGCTCAAGAAGAGGACTCCATGATCATGCTCCCGCGCGCTCTTGCTCACCATCATCGCCGATGTACTACATTTGATCCTAGTTAGGCGGTGAACGCTTCATTTGTAATGTGTAGTGTGAAATGATGAACTTTTGTTTGTATCATGACTAATTGTGTAAACATTCGGCACTTTTGTGACTATGTGTATGTATCTCGGGCACTAAGTAATATGTGTGATGGCATAGTGATTAATGTGTTTGTCTGTTCATATACCTGTCAAATATACCTGTATTTCTGTATAAATCTGTATAAATCATGTATATACCTGTATTTGTACAGCAAAATGTAAATATATCTGTATTTCTGTTTTATAATTTAGTGGCGCATTTTTTTTGTGGCGCACCACTTTCTGTGCCTGCTGCGCCACAGAATTCCTCTGCTGTGTACTGCCGAGCTATTTCTGTTGCGCACGGGTCTTTCTGTGGCGCACAGGCTCGGTGCGCCACAGAATAAAAATTTAGTGGCGAGACTTCTGTGGCGCACCCAGCAAAGTTGCGGGTGTGCCACAGAATTGCAAAAGGGTGCGCCACTAAAAGGCCTTTCTCTACTAGTGTGCACACTATCTGTCAACACAAAGGTGTGTAGCTTCGCGCCGCTGGTATCACAAGCATTAATGTCAGAGCATTTCGTCGAGCACCTTGTGTGCACTGGTACGTCGGGCTTGGGGACAGTCCACATGTGCAACTCCGCAAGCAGTGCAGCCTCCAAGGCTAATGAAACACTCGTGCTCTTGTCGCCGAAGCAGCCGGCGCCCATGCTCTTGTCGCCCAAGGCGTAATCGGTCGTGCTCTTGTCGTTGAGAGCGGCGGCACCCAACACCAAATACCTTGTGGGCGTACGCTTGTCCAGCTCGAGGGAGGCAGCCAGTGGACGTGCGGGGGCCGTCGGAGCACCCATTGATGGTGCGTACGTGCCCCACGTACACAGAGGCGTCGCCGCGTCCGGGAGGCGGCAGATGTCGTGGACGAGGGCTGGCGTTGCACACCTCGCAGGCAACTCGGAGATGAGCTCGGTGGTATGGGTGGTGACCGAGGAATGGCCGCTAGAGGGCGGCACCGCGTCATGGACGTCCAGGGGGCTCACCATGGAAGTCACCGCTGCGGTCGAGCTCGCAGCGAGGGCGGTGACGGGCTTGACGGGGACCCAATCCAACTTGGCGGTGATCCGGTCCAACGTGGCGGAGACGACCTCCACCTTCGCCGTCTGAGCCCGGATCTCCTTCAAGAGAGCGGCAAGCTGATCCTTGATGACGATTTCAGCCATGATTTTCGGAGCTTGCGGATGCGTGGTGCCGAAATTTGGAGGCTCTGATACCAGAATATCACACCTCAATCTCCACTACGATACACACTCGAATATATGGTTGAGGATACAGGGATTCAGCAAGCAAGGGGAGGGATCTAGAGCCGGAGGTGAGAGAGAAGTACAGGAATGGGGATACAAGGAGTAGAGCCGGGTTCAGGTTTCTGATCTTCGATGCCGATGTCGTGCGTCGTCTCCCCTCTTTGTAGCCCAGTGAGTCCAAGGAAACAGTTGGTATCGCTGGCTCGCCCTTGATGTGCATCGAGGCCGCTGACCCGGTCCATCTCCCGGCCCATGTGACAGTGGGCACATGACACAGAGTAAGCACTTATTTTGTTCTCGTGATCTGAATGGACGTACTTTCATCTTTTGTTTTATTTGTAAAATAATTTCCATGCGTTACGAGTTGGCCTGCAGAAAAAACATTTTTTCAAGTACAAGCAACCAATAGTTATCGTCATCACATTAAGATAGCAAAGGGGTTTTACAAGAGTTTTACACACGGCCTAGCCGTCCACTTGAACAGAAACTGAAACCAACTACTCCTCCGACTATTCTACTCCCTAGGTGGCCGTTGCCCAAATTTCCAGTTCATTGTTCGTGCTTCTCACCACCTCCAGTACGTCCTGCATTTTCCTTTAAAAAATCGCGCGTTTCTCTCAAGCCAGTCTTTGCATGCCAACAATGAACACAGTAGCGATAGCTTTCTTCTGTTTACAATTCGTTTGCTGCAGCGATCGACACCACCATTCTCTAACAGTGATAAGTCCTAAAGGCACAATGTCAGGTAACGATCGCTATTGGCTGAGCCTAAGCCGGAATTCCTTAGAGAAAGGGCAGGCCACCATGATGTGATCGATTGTTTCTCGCTCTTTATCACAGAAGGCGCAGCTTCGCTGTGTTTGCAGTCCTCTCTGCTCAGTCTATCAGTAGTCCAACATATATTCTTTCTGCGCCTCCTGCTCGTTAAGCACGTCCTATGAGTGGTGGACGCAGCGTCCCAACTGCTCGGGCTTCTGGCCGGCCGGTACCATGTATTTTCATGGTACTTGTCCGAAAAAATAGCGTATTAAGCTGTTCAATTAACAGTTTGCCCGGGCTTTAAAATATTACTGAGTCCGCCACTTCTATCTTCCATGCACATCCACCAGCTACTGGTCATCGACCCACCGATTTGGCTCATCAAAGCCATTGATAAGCTGAGAAGAGGCTTCCTGTGAAGCAACGATGAGATTGTTGCTGGTGGCAAGTGCCTAGTGCACTGGGCATCCGTCAGCCGACCGAGTGAAATGGGAGGCCTTGGCATCACTGATTTGCACCGTAAGGCCACCGCCTGCGTGTCCGATGGTTTTGGCAGCAATGGACGGCAACAGACAAACCATGGCTCGATCTGCCTCTGGCCACTGAAAAGCGTGCCTCCGCCCTGTTCCATGTCGCAGTAGTCTTCAACCTTGGCGACGGACCCAAGATCAGCTTCTGGCTGACATTGGCTTGGAGGCCAGTGCTTTGCCGCCCAAGCCCCTGACTTGTTTTAGATGTGCACGATGCGTAATCTCTCATTCAAGCAGGCTATCACAAATGACAAGTGGGTGACGCATTTCAAGCAAAATTTGTCACCAGCTGCACTTGTTCAGTTCCTCCACATATACAAGCTGATCTCCAGCCTGCAGCTGCAACGAGAGATGGACGACACGATCACCTAGCGTTGGACTGTCGACGGAGTTTACTCTGCCAGTTATTTTGTGATGATCCAAATTCGTATATACTGATAAAGGCCAACTTGTGACGAGGAGAGTGCAGCGCCCCACAGTACGGTACGGATCGTTTCCGAGTTGGACTGCACCCGACTTAGGGTTTTATGCCACCATATATACCTCTTGTAAGCCGCCGGTTGGGATAAGTCGCAAGTTGTAAATCCCCGCGTTTGTAACCTCACCCGATATAGTGAATTATTGATGGCTGGCGTCCGTGGTTTTTTCTCCTCCATTATTGGAGGGGTTTTCCACGTTAAATCTCATGTCCCCGTTGGTTGATCTTTCGCTTTCTTCGTCGTTTCTTTGCTATCGTTTATAACAACTTCTGCATACAAAATGCAATTCAAAGGTTTGATGTGCTGCAACTTTGTTCTGACAATTTGGAGCAGCGAAGCACCACTCAAATATCGCATGTTCGCTTGTTTAGCCATCCTAGGAAAGTGCAACACCGCTGACTGTCTTATGAAGAAAAGGTGACCTCACAACGCTGCCTCTTGCCTCTCTGAACCTGAATCAACAGTACACCTACTGGCCACCTGCAACATCGCCATTGTCATCTGGAAAAAGGTCATCACCACTGCTGGGCTGCCAGTCACGCTTGCTCCCAACAACAATGTCTTGAGCCTTCAGGACTGGGTGCACACCACAACAATGTCGAGACCGCAACAGCAACACAAGAGCTCGACATCCTTGGTACACCTAACTTGGTGGACAATCTGGAAAGAAAGAAATGCCAAAATCTTCAACAATGATGTCGCTTCCATCCACAGAATCCACAACTTCATTGTTGACAAAACCAAAAAATTGGAAGGACGCCGGACGGTCGAGAACTTTCAACCTGCTGCATAGACCCAGGGAGCCCGGCTTAGAACTTTGGCTGATCCCTTTGCTGCATAACACAGTCTTTGTTTTGCTTCCTCACTAGTACAGAATGACACATCGGACACACCTCTATGAAAACGGAACGAGTTAGACGACGGAAAAATCGGCCTGCGAGGGCTAGCCTCCCACGATTAACGATACATCGGCAACGCTTGCGCATATTTCTCCGGTGCCAATATATTGCCAGCGGTCCCGAAACTACCTCTGTTGCCGAAATTATGCTCATCGAAAATGGAGCTTGACGGATGTTTGTTGCCAAGGTGAAAGCCCAGTAAGCCCACAAGGTGGTGCGCCTATAAGATCCCCTACTCACGTTTCACACACACTCGCAGTCTCTCCCAAGTCCCAACCCTAGCCGCACACTCTATCCATGCACTTCACTTGCTCGTGTGGTCTCGATTGCCGAACCCCTCCGTCACCGGCGGCAGCCAGGATAACACAGCCAACCGTCATAGTCGGCCGCAATCAATACCGCGGTCGTCGCCACCTTCTGACGCCGGCCGCAGCCCATCCTGTCGGGGCCCCTTCACTCGCGTGTTCGTCGGAGTTCCCCTATCGACTTGATCTTGTCCTCGGTCAACGGTTGCGAGTACATCCGGCACGTTTGGAGGTCCACCGTTGCCCAGATCTCGTCCTCCTAGGAGGAAAGGGATTCCGATCTGGAGGCCAGGCTCCTCCTTTCTCGCGCCTCCTTTGAGGGCGAGCGACCTGATGGTGTTTGTTGCTTGGCTGAGTCGATCTACCATGGGCTCTAGGTAATATATTTCATCTCTTGTAGTATTTCTTTGTCAACGGTGAAATTTCTTTTTAGACCCGACCCTGGATGAGTCCCCTCCCACCGCTACAGTAGGAGGCGATATTTCTGGATCCACTTGCTCTCCCACCTCGCCGTCGACGATTTCGTCGGTTCCCTCGCCCTCCGCCGGCCGCTCCGGCGGCGGGAGGGTGGGGGAACCCGGGATCTCCTCGTGTATATAGTGTAGGGAGGAGTTGGTGCCTAGCCGGCGGCGTCCTGGAGGTGGTGGCGTGTCGGTGGTGGCTTTTGCAGGTGGTGCTCGACCCTTCTGGCGATGGAGCTCGGCGTAGATCCATGGCGGGGCACCATCTTCCTCGCGCTCGCGGTCCCCGGTGGCCGCCGTGCGCGTACCCCGTACTGGAGCTCGGTGCGGCGACTCCAGCTGAAGATCTTGATCCAGCTGATCTCGGAGCACGACGACGAGGAGGTCCGAGGAGCAGGATGGAGGCTCCCCGGAGTTCGAGGACCGGTGACTTCCCTCTCGCCAGGGGTCATCCTCTGATCCAAGGTTCAATGGAGGATGCGGCGGAGGCGCGCCGCCGGAACGTGCTGTTCTTCATCGACGTCTTCGTCCTACAGGAGGACCTTTGTGTAATTTCCATATTTCTGCAGGTCTCTTCTGCTTTGCTCTGATGTATTAGTTGTATCCCGCAAAAAAAAAAACGGTGAAATTTCTTTACTAATTGATGTGTATGGGTTAGATCTGGACTTGACCGTCGCTAGGAGTTAGATCGAGTACAAGGATTCCCTTTTTGTTGGAACTGAGAATTTTATTTTTTTTAAATAACAATTTTTTCAATGTTTTTAATTTAAAATAGAATAAATATAATACAAACCTTGTAAATAGTTAGAATATCATTTTCTTTTGATAATATATAAATATTGGATGCATACGTAACAACTGAGATTTGGGTTGACAATGAGTAAACTAAAATATTACGTACGTAGTAGTCGTATGTACAGACTAGCCATAGACAATCCAAATAATGGATCGCTTGACTCTTTATTATCATCGATCTTCTGTGCATTATGTAACAATATTAATTTTTAAATCAGGCTCCACGAACTGGAACTTCTGTGCATTATGTAACAATATTAATTTTTAAATCAGGCTATTAGTAACTACATAGTAAACAAGGTTGAACCAATCCATTCACTGGATCTTCTATGCATGAAGTAACCATTACATAAATAAATTTATTTATTGTTATCATCGCTAAGAATAAGTAGTGTACAAGAGACTACTAATTTTAGTTGCATTTAGATTTATCTCTAAGTTTAATCTCTTACTGTTTTTGTTTCTTATTTTCTGAATTTATTTTTTGTAGTGTGCTCTATAACAGAAACTTTCTACAACGATGCAACCAACAAATATTACTGCCTTCCCTTCCTCCTTATGAAAGAAGTTTAGACTTTTTCCAGCATATAATAGTGACATCATGATTCATATGTGTACATGTAAGGTGTCGAGGAAAAGTCCCGAAGGAACCTCTCGCGTAGTGTTGTTCGAATGCAGGGGACTGAAACACGCTATCAACGAAGCCCTCGGCGACCTCGGTGAAAAGACACACACACACAGCAAGGGGACACAGCGGTTTACCCAGGTTTAGGCCACCGTCATGGTGTAAAACCCTACTTCCTGCTTGTCTGGATTGCATTGCTTGTAGAGGTTACAGTACATGAGTTGGAGCTTGGATCGGATCCTTCGCTAAGGCTACGGTGATGCCTTATTTATAGTGCTCCGGTCCACTTCCCCAAAGAATTGGCAGGAAGGGTTGCCACATAGCACCTAGAGAGGGTACCAGCGTACTTCCCTAGCACAGATAAAGCCACCGTTCTTGGCGCAGTCGCAAGGATTTGTCGGTGACGTCGTCGATGACGCCCATGGTGGCGCGTAGCGCCGGTCCAGTCGTCTTGCACCAAAGTGGAAGGTCTTGGGCTTCGCTTTGCTTGCCGTAGATGGTCGGCATCCTTTAATCACCAAAGAGGAAAGCTTTGGCCGGCCCGCTCTGCGTCGTTGCGTAGACGCACGCGTCACTCTGAAGGAGACGCAGTTGCACATGGTCCCTGGCGCGGGGTCACGGGTGCACAGTGTCTTGTCTTGTACCGCGCGAGGCCTGGTGGCGATACTTCCCTCGCGAGGGTGGCCTCGCGAGGCTGTCCCTTGGCCGTCCGTAGCGTGTCCTCTCGAGGCTGCGTGCCTCAGAAGCGCGAGCCTTCGCGAGGCCCTGCGGAGCGTGTTACGCTCCGTTGACTGTTGACTTGATTTGGTCTTCCACGCGTAGTCTTCTGGGACAACGGCACACGGGCCGTGGTACCCTGGTTTCCACTGGTCCGACATAAGGGCACCTTCAACGGGCTGACGCAAACGGACACCAAAATGTGTCCGATTTGGTACGTTTGGGGACGGACCACAGACACATTTTGGGCCTAGGTCCGTTTGGGGTGGGGTGGCCCCAATGGGCTGGCGCAAAAAAGGGTCCCTTTGTGATAAAAATGTGGCTGCCCATATTTGTCTATTTTTGTGACAACAAAAATAAAATAAAAAAAGGCATAAAAATTAACATGAGAAATGATCCAAATGACACTTAGTTCGACCAAGACATGCAAATGTTCAAAATGACACGTAGTTCAAAATACAAATTAGTTCAAATAACATGATAAATAGAAGAGAGGACATCACACATCCTCGCGCTCACGGATCATCTTTTGCTTCTTGAGGATCCAAGCTCTTTGCTCCGGGTCCATGATGGTCAAGTCGGCCATCATGATCCGGTTCTCCTCGGTTAGCAGCGCGAGCTTGACGCGGTTCTCCTCGGCCTTGATCCGGTCCTCTCCCTCCGGACTTGTCTCTTGCCCGACTTTGGCTTCAAAAGGGCGGCGGCGGTCGCGGGAGGCTTTGGGGAAGGCAAGGGTTTGGGTGGGGAGGGGAGAATGAGGTTGTGTGGCTGGCCAGTGGACCAGACACGGACAAGGGAGGACAAAGGGTGGACCGAGAGGCTGTCCGTCCCGCCCCAAAGTTGGGCCGTGTTTGGGGCAAAATCACGAGTCCGCGCGGACACATGTCCCTTTGCGTAGCCCGTTGGAGCACCTCTCGTGTCCGTTCGGACAAAAACGGACTGGGCTGGTCCGTTTGCGCTAGCCCGTTGGAGGTGCCCTGACATTATGTATGTCACAGTTTCTATACTATAAATTTAAATGAAATTGGTGTTGTGAATATATTGCTTATGTTTGTGTTGTGAAAATATTCAAATGTGCTTTTAAATATCAAATAGATTTTTGAAAAAATATCTATTTTAGAATAAGAAAAATTCTGATTGCAAACTATGAAAAACAAAATTCCGTTACCAATGCCCTTCTCACTTCGGAAACAGAGAAAAGTAAATGACCATTTTGACCCATTGGAAACGGTTAAACACATCCGTTGCTATTGAGATCGTTCACATCAGTATCGAGACGGGGACACGGACCGTTTCTCCGTTTCCGATGAGCGTTTTGGCATGTTTCCGATGTGTCGTTCTGTACTAGTACCATAAGTTTCTTTTCGCTAGATTTCTTTGTCTTTTTGCCTTGTACCATCTTCTAATTGAAGTGAAAAGCACGCCAGGCTGCTTTTTGTCAAAAAGAAAGACAAGCCAACCGAATAATTTCTCCTTGAGTGGTACATTACACTTCCAAAGGGTACTAGCATAATCTGCCTGTGTATTTCCAAGAAAGAAAGCAGAGTATGTGCTGCTCGAGGTGAGGCACCATTTGAATTTATCATCTTCTTCAGTCAGAGGGGCAGAGTCTGAATGATTGACCATAGTTCAATATATTGGACTACGGCTTGAATGAGAGCGTCCCTATGATCTTTTTTTATCCATTGATTATTGTTAAGAGCATCTGCCAGAGTCCTACGCTTAGCTCATCGAGCTTTGACACACTTCAGCAAGTCTGGTGCGATCTGGCTAGGACTGGCCAAAAATCCACCTATCCATCCAAAATTTCAGTCTGCCCCCATTACCAAGAAGCAATTAGCAGATGTTGCAAACATGTCTTCAGCCTCAGCGAACAGTTTGAATTTGAGACCCGACCATGATCGAAGAGGACCAGCTTTCTGAAACCACCTCCATCTCATTCTAAGGGCGTCATTAAGGAGCTTCAGATTGTGCAATCCTATGCCACCGTACTGTGTTGGTTTACAGACTTTGCACCAGGCAACAAGACAGTGCCCCCCATTTGCACCATATCTCTACTATAAAAGTATGGAGTGTCCTGTCTCCTGCCGGACGGACGAAATCGCTCCTATCCCTTCGTCGCGCTCCTCTCCGCTCGCCCCGTGCGCGGACAAATGGGCCGGCCCAACAAAACTCGTTCTTCATCGTGACCTCATCCTGCTCGAGCTAAGGGGATAGATGCAGCGCCGGTGCCCCTCCTCAACCCTGCCGCCGCCGCCCTTGGCCATCTCCTCCGGCGCCGGACGAGCCATCTCCCTACCCCCTCCCCCGACATCTCCTTCCTCCGCGACCTCTCCCGCTGCCGCCCTTGTGGAGCGCTGACCCGACTCGCCTGCTGACAGCCGCCTCCCACTAGGGTTTCTCCGCACGGATCTCGCCGCCTTTTCCTTCCCGGCTCTTCCCTCTCCCGCGCGCCGCAAGGGCCCGGAGCTCGAGTTGATGCTGTAGAAGGCCGGCGCGGGCCATGGGTACTGGAGAGGTTCGCGGATGGAGGCGCTCCCTTCGTCGCCGTGACACCCTTCCAATTACGGCAGCGCCGTCGTCCAGGTCGCCGAGACACCCTTCCAATTACGCCAGCGCCGTCGTCCAGGTTGGTACTTTGGCACCCCCTCTCGTTCGTGGATTTGGTCACGGGCGCTTCGAACCGGCTGCTTGTTCGCCGCTCTGAATCGTGTCCCAGAGTCCATTAGTATTCTCACTGTAACAAGCTCGGAATTTACATGCTATGGCATCTAATCGGTCATGACAGACAGTTGTTGTGCTATGCTAGCTTAACATTGCATTACGGAGCACATCTTCTGTAGTACTAGCCATGCTCTGATTTATTGAGAAATTTGCCTCTCTTCTCAGGCTCCGACCCTGCCTCCTGTCGTGGTCCTGTCCGACGGCAACGAGCCCAATCAACGGGTCCACGTCCAGCACCATTGAGTGGTGTCATGGAAATGCCGACACGGCCGTCGATGATGCCATCGTCTAATGCAAGAAATCCAATGTAAGTGCCCCTCAGGAATCAAACGAACTGAACATGGGTGCATATACAAGCACGTATATAGCACCATATTCTCTATAACTTTGAGTTACGTCTAGATTTCCAGGGATAAGATGTATTGCCAGATTAATCGCTGGTCATCTACTGGAATTTCTGAATCCACGAGAGTTCGATATGATTGATCATACTGGAGTTCTCAGACTATTTGCTCTTAAGGCAGCAACGATTTTACCCAATTCCTTTAATAAACCATGCATATAATTCTGTTAGTTGATACCTTTTAAGTTTCCTTAGTTTATTTGTTCTTCATGGCAGAGATACAAGTTACAACAACTTATAGTGGTGGAAGTGATTTGCTGTTGCAGGTACTGCTATAGCAGATGCATGTACATATAGGAACCGTGGGTTTAGATTCTGGCCAATGGGACCATGGTGCAAAAACTACACCATGGCCACCGCCAACAAGGCCGCGAAGTGTAAGCTCAACAGGCTGACGGGGCGTCGGAGGGGGTAGCATCCTCAGGCAGAAAATTGTGAGCACTCTACTACATAAAGCTTTAGGATCTGGGTGGGCTTTTATCTGTTCATGTTAAAGTACTTCCTTCCTTTCTTGAATTCTTACACTTCCATGTGAATAGTCAGGATGCCATCGCACCCAAACTCATATATATCATAGGAAAAATAGGTACTCTCTACAGAAGAACCTAAAAGTTTGGTCAAAATTATGGGGAGTAAAACTCTATGAACTTCTCAATTACATGCTGGCAAAAGTATATGGGCTATTTGTACCTGTTAACACACTATTGAAGTGCGTTACTCCAAAGAGTAAAGAGGAGTAAACCACATAAATCAGTTTCTGTCTATGCTGATGCAATGTCAAGAACATGGAAATGCCATTAATTTTGTATGCTTGTAACGGATACTGCATAAAAATTATTGGTAGCTAGAGCTAGAGCGAGCAGCCTCCCCTGAGAATGCTCTGTAGACTGTAGCAGTTCGTTGGGCTGGACGACGCAGTGGACTGGACTGATCGGTGTGCGTGTAGCTTTCAGTTGTGTTCGTGTAGCTTTCAGTTTCTTTTGAATGATCATCAGTTGGCTTTGTGTAGGACTACGTACATTTACTGTACCCATCTTGCAAATTATTTGAGTGATTTGGCTAAGTACAAGCGTGGCCATTGCACCCCTAAATCTTGTAACGGGAAAGCCCCATTTTTAACACCCGGAGCTTGAGTATCTCGAATTCTTGCTCATTAATTAAGCTGATGCCAGAATACATTCTGTTTGCGGATGACATGATATAGCGGCCGGACTGGCACACTCCCATATTGACTTACTGCAACACACTCCCATATTGACTTACTGCAACAAATTTCAGAATATGTCGCTTGTTTAACAAATTTCAAAATATGCATTGTTCTCCCTCTTATTGCTGCATTTCCTAAGTTCAACGATGGTTAGCATACTCCCATATTGACTTACTGCAACACATAGCAGGTCATTAGTGTATTTCCAACAGTGGTTCCTTATAATACCATTTTGTTCAATTGTTCTATTAAAAATGACACCAATTCCCGTAAGCATGGTAAATGGGATTAAATAATGCATGATTCTTTCGCTACTCCTTTTTATACAGAGACAGAGGCAACCAATCGAGTCAGTTATTGAATCCAAGAGTTTCTAGGAGACTACGAGTGGTGAATTAGTCAGCGCAATACTGCATCTAGAGCTGAAATTTGGTAAAGCAGACTTGACTGATTCAGCCAAGTACCCACATCTACTAAAATTGAGTGTATCAAACCAGCACATGCACATTGATACGGAAAAATATACCTGTTGTAATTTTCAAGCTCATAATATACCTATTGTTAGGTTTCACATCACTGAAGCAAGATAATCGCGGCAATTCGCTTACAGTCAACTAACCGACCAAGCGTCATACTTTATTTACTCGGCAATGAGATGGGCACACACGCTCAGGATAACTCGGTTTAACTAAAGTAGGTAGCTAACGGAGGGCGCTCGGTGTGGTTTGAGTACGAAGTTGTGCTACAAAACGTTAATTGTTGCATTGTGACTTTCTCGCTGAGATCCAATATTGCCAACAAGAGTGCATAAACTATGATTGGTTGATGTCTTGCTGGGTCGATTGATTCTGATGGGAGTTTGGTTGATGCAGGAATGGGTTCCAGAAGATAGACAAGAATATAAGATCAAGAACTCTAGCAGGCATCCAACTAGCTAGAAGGACGCGCTGGGAAGATGAGGGACTGCAAGTAGTAAATCTGACTGAACGTTGTCATATGCACCGTTTGTTTGTTCCTACTTGAACATGCAGTTTCAGATCTTCTATATGTGGCGTGATGAATTTTTGCAACCTCTCTACTTGTGTAGTACTATTGAGTTCTTATGACATGTCTTAAATTTATGTATATTTGCTGAGAGTTTTTGCAGCTTAATCAAAGAATTTGATCGTGTACTGAAACTGGAAGATGAGGAGAAAAGGAAAATACTTCTGAGACCAACAAGCACCTAGCTAAATGACAAGAATTAATTCAAAGTTTTTTTGCTGTCTTTGTTGTGAGCTCTCCACAAACGCTGATTTGTCTAAAACATACCATGAGTTATATAATTTGTATGGCTTTGCTGCATTGTCTTTGATCTATTACTAATCATAACCTTTCTATCTTTCTTGCAACTTCTTTGACCACTGTGACTAATGATACCCTTCTGTTTCCCCCTCAAATTAATTAATCTTTCTTGTACTAGACATGAATCAGGTGGAGTAGATATTAATTAACAAGTGACAATTGGTTGGATTTTTGCTTTCTATACATACAATATCAAATTATTGCATTTGTCGAAATGCAATATGAGGGAAGTGAATCTTAATGATTTTTTAACGTTATATGATTTGCTTTTCTATACATGGAATGTGTATTGTGTTTACATGTGTGGCAAGAAAAGAAACTTGAGATCCCGTAGCAACGCACGGGCACTCAACTAGTGCCAGAGAAAAACACTGGAGGTCTTGTTCACAAGTCAGAACATATTGTTGGTTACTACTTAATTACTAACGTGGTATGCTTCTAAGTTGGGTGACACTAGCTACAAGCTTGATAGAGTGGCTCATTTAATTAGCACCGGCTATGTGAGGCTGTGCGTGTCGATCGCTGCTGAGACGAAGGATGGTATACTTCTGTAGAGGATTAGCCTAGTTTGGCAGCAGAGTTTTTCTAAAACCAAAGTATACCAAAACTGAAGTATTTGAGTGCCTGGGCAATGAATACTGCAGTTTGTTGATACCGAAGTATTTCTCAGTTTAGCAAAACTGCAAGGCGTTTAGTAAGTATTGTTTTACTGGTGCTTTGACCGAGTAGTATGGTGTGCATGCACCAAAATACTAGCTAGAAAAGCTTTGAGGTGCACCAAAATTACTTGTCTGCCCATTGCTTGAGTTTTGTTGTGTCCAGTGTACTAAGTGTGAGTAGTTAGATTGAACCTGACAAATAGAAGGCATTAGAGTCAGCACTGCATGCATGAAACTAGGAGCGATAGTGCATGGTTTCTTGGGCGGCGCTGGCGACATGCTAGGTGAAGGAGGATTGCGTTGAACACCAGGTGCCGGAGGGTCGACTCCCGGGTCGCGTGGTGGAGAGCTCCGCAAGGAGGCAAGAAAAACGCATCTACACCAGGAGCTGAAAGCCAACCTGGTATTAAGCAAGGAAAAAAATAGCACGCTATAGTAAAATATCGCCAGCCTTAAAATATGCTATTAATGTGCTATATCGCGCTACAGCGTGCTATTAACGAGACATTGTACACTGATTTATTTAGCGAGATAAGTCTCAAAACGCTATAGCGTGCTATTAACGGCACAATAGCGTGCTATTTTTTTCGACGAAATAGATCTGCACAATCGATTTGGGTTGGATTCTTGCATGCAACACATGACAAGACACTAGTATACTCGTACGAAGACTCTACGCCCGGATGTGAAAATCGGGGGGGATATCGGTAAGAATCTCATGCCCTACATGGCAGCAATGGTGCAATCAAATTGAGAAGAAACTGAAATCAAGTTAGAGCAACGTGTAGGGTCGCGGGTAGGCTACGCTAGCGCAAATCAAAATTTTCTACCGCATCAACCAAGGAACTGCTGCAGTTATAGATCACCGGATTACCACTAGACGCGTTGTGCCGTGTCGAAGTCGGTGAAGCGAGTCGGGGCAGGGTAAACGTACAATCCTCTCCGATCCAGTCGCTCCCACGAACAGCTCCCACGAACAGCTCCTCTCGGCGGCTCGTCCAAGTGCTCCAAGTGTAGCACCTCTATCGGTATCCACACGTACGGCGTGGAGGCGCCGCTCGCCGGACTGCTAGATCCGCGCGGGCGGCAGGGGCATGGTGAGACGGTGGCTAGGTGGATTGTGGTGCGGAATCGGCAACCCTAAAACGTCTAGCCTCCTCTCCTTATATAGACCTCCCCATATTAGGCTGCCTCAACTGAATCCCATACTGGAGTCTATTCCAGTCCAACTCGGATCCAATCCGAATTATGCCTGCACAACCTTAAGTGTGTGACCCTATAGGTTCATGCACGTTTAGTCATGACACGAGTACACTTACTCGTCCAATAGTTGGTAGCGGCTTCTAGCAAAACGTGTCAACTCCCAAACGCGCATAAAGATCGTATCGAACGAACCATCACAATGTTTATGCCATTCCCTCTGCCTCACGATATTAGGTCAAGCTTCTAGCTTACCACTCTTTCTCGATCCTGTGATTCGGAATCCCAAACTAGGTTAACCATTAACCTTATGTAGCACGACCATGCATTTCTAGACCCGATCACTCGAGGGCCAGAGAAATATCTCTCTCAACTAGAGAGGGGCAAATCCCATCTTGACTGACTATGTCTTGCAGCATGTTTCATGACAAACCCGTAAGCTACCTTTATAGCTACCCTTTCACGATGTAGCGTTGGATAACCCCAAAGTAGGTCAATTCACATCTCAAGTACATACGACAATCTCAGGTCTAGGGACAAAACAAACACATCGTGTAGAGAGAGAGAGCTATGAACGTTTGCTTCATTGTCTCAAGGTGGGTCAGCCCAACTCTATGTTCATAACATAAGTCCACATTATTAGTTTGATATCTCCATGTCTATGACTTGTGAAACATAGTCATCTACTAATACATGTGCTAGTCTAATATTCAAGTGTGTCCTCACATGAACTCCGACTAGGGACAAATTTAGAATAACCATACAAGTAATGAGTTTCACAAACAAGTCACGTACTTGCCAATCAATACAAGACATTATTCAATTGCACATTATTATAAATCATGGATACATCGAAATATCACCATCACTATGATTGCCTCTTGGGCATATTTCCTACACAACGGACCTTCCTTTCCTTGTGAGCTTGCTTTCTCCATGGCTAAGGGAGAGGACATGGCCGCACGCGCTATAGACGACGACGGCAAGACGAATCAGATGAGTTTTACGCAGGAGGAAGCGAGCGTTATGTTTCTCATTTCGGAAAAAAGAGGTCGGGACTGAAGTTTTCAATACGATAGAAAAAACTGAAATTTTAGAGAATATTACAGTTTCTAAACCACAGTTATTATTTGACCCAAACGTCTTGAAGTATTCCATACTTAATTATTTTAGAAAACTGAAGTATTCTCACAATACTTCAAAAATACGATTCTTCAAAACCGACCCTGAACCAATGCGTTCGTTCTCATCCATAAGGGTGTCACGCGGCGCCCGGATCCTGCCCGCATGGTACTAAAAATAGCCTGCGCTAGTTGTAACGATCGTGCCAATTTTTTTACTTTTTTGAACTAATACCTGCTTAGGCGGGCCGTTGCGGACCGCGCCTGAAACCTGACTCATCCATACCGCTGCACACTCGATGACCTTCACCTCTTTGATGTTTCAAATGAAGTGGAATGGATTAAGAATGAGAGAAGAACGTGTCTCCAAATTACAACTGGCTCTGAGATGCTCAGATTTAACTATGGGGCGCGCTGAGCGTCCTCCGGAGGTTGGAAAGCTCCCAGCCTCCGGTTTCCCGTGCTGACACGCGTAGTTTTTTATCCCCAAATCCCGCTTTTGCTACACTGGTGCAAAAACGTTTCGACGGGAGCAAAAATATTGGTCGACGGTAGCAAAGTAATTCTCACCCAAAATCTGGCAATTCGTACAGTGGAGCAAAAATGTTTCCTTCGTAGCAAAAAAAATTATACTACTGTAGCATCATAATTTGCAACTTTTCTCCGCCGTGCCCTAGGAGCGACGCCGCCGTGCCATGGAAGCAACCCTCTCCACGCTGGGAGCAGCGCCCCCGTGCCCTGGGAGCAACGCAACCGTACCATGGAAGCAACCCGCCTCCGCGCAGGGAGCAGCGCCGGAAGCACGCCTCCGCGCTGGGAGCAGCGCCGCCGTGCCCCTGGGAGCAACGCCGCCGTGCCATGGAAGCAACTCGCCTTCGCACTGGGAGCAGCGCCGCCGTGCCCTGCGAGCACCTCGCCTCCGTGCTGGGAGCAGCGCCGCCCTGCTATGGAAGCAACTCGCCTCAGCGCTGGGAGCAGTGCCGCCGTGCCATGGAAGTAACCGCCGTCCTTCGCTGGCAGCTACAGTGCAACACCAGCATGGTTTGGTAGCATTGCTGCTCACCGCTGGCAGCACCATGCCACGGCGATGGCAGCAACTCCACCTGTGCCTTGGGCGCGACGAAGCTTGGCACGGGAGTGGCGGGTAGGGCGCGGCGAAGCTCGGTGCAGGGGCGGACAAGGGCGCGCGTCGCCCGAAGTCTTCCTGGCGGCTGTCGAGGAGGAGCATCGGCGGCGCCGGTCGGTGCATCAGGTGTCCGCACGCGTCGCAGCGGCGAGCTCCATTAAGAGAAGAGCTGCCATGCTCTAGAGGTGGGTGGAAGGTAGGATTTGGTGAGGAGCTGTGATTCGATTGATTGGGGGACTCAGACGAGGGCGGTGGGGGAGCGGGGTCACCGGCGGTGGCGTGGGGCACGGGTCACCGGTGGTGGCTGGGGGCGTGGGTCAACGGCGGCGCATCGCCGCGAGCTCTCGTATGGAATTGGGGGCAGGAGCTGGTGGTCTCTCGTACGGGAAGAAGGAAACGAAGGGATAAGCCGATAAGGTACTAGTGGAGGGGAGTGCTCCACGTAGGGGGACGCGTGAGCGTTTTCCTTTAACTATTCTAAGATAATTGAAGTGGAGCGAAGCATAAATTTCGCGCAAAACGGATGGCTTGCGTTAATCTGCGTAGAATAAGTTCTCCAAATTGCAAAATTAACCACTGTTTGTTTATTTATTTCAGCCTATGATCAATGCTTACTAGTATAAAGAGCACCTACAGGCTCAGATGGGAGTGTCATTGGTACGAGAGAGCAAGCAACGACTAAGAAACCCGGAAGAGAGCCGTTATGGCCATGTCAATGCCGTCCTCCTCCCCTCCTGCAACGGCGGCTCCCTTCGTCGTGGAGGACTGTGGTGAGGCGCTGCAGGTGCTCAGTGACGGCACCATCGTCCGCTCTTCGCCGCCGCCCGCCCCGGTCGCTGCCGACGACGGCCGCGTCGAGTGGAAGGACGCTGTGTACGACGCCGGGCGCGGCCTCGGCCTACGTATGTACAGGCCGCACCGCCGCGACTTGACGGACAAGGGAGATCGGGAGAAGCTTCCCCTGCTCGTGTACTTTCACGGCGGCGGCTTCTGCGTCGGCTCCTGCTCCTGGCCCAGGACACACGCCAACTGCCTCCGCCTCGCCGCCGAGCTCCCCGCGGTCGTGCTCTCCTTCGACTACCGTCTCGCGCCGGAGCACCGCCTCCCCGCGGCCCATGAGGACGCCGCCGCGGCCCTCCTCTGGCTCCGCAACCAGCTGACCACCTCCTCCGACAACCCGTGGCTCGCCGAGGCCGCGGACTCCCGCCGGGTGTTCGTCTCCGGCGTGTCCGCTGGCGGCAGCCTGGCACACCACATGGCCGTCCGGTTCGGCACGTCGGGGCTCGAACCGGGGGCAAACGTCGTCGGATACATCCTGCTCATGCCGGGGCTGTTCTCGGCGGAGCCGACGCAGTCGGAGCTTGACACGCGGGACACCGCGTTCCTTACGCGAGAGATGTTCGACCGGTTCTTCCGCCTCGGGATGCCGGCCGGAGCGACCAGGGACCACCCGCTGGTGAACCCGTTCGGCCCGGACAGCCCAAGCCTGGAGCCACATGCGTCGGCCGCATGCTCGTCGTCGCCGCGGAGCGCGACTTCTTCAGGGACCGGAACGTGGAGTACGCCGAGCGGATGAAGGCCATGGGGAAGGACGTCGAGCTCGTCGTGTTCGCCGGCCAGGAGCACGGATTCTTAGGCATGGATCCTGCTTCGGACGCCGACGGCGAGCTGGTGCGACTCATCAAGCGTTTCGTGGGGCGGGACGGGGATGGAAATCCAGATGAGTGAGTTCACGTCACGTGTGTCGTTCAAATCCTCGACACAACGTGGATCCATTTCTAATTGATTTTCAACCGTTGGACTGATGAAAGCTACGGACATGGAAATAGCCATTTCTTGTTGATTTTCAAATTAGCTTGTAATGGAACATTCGTACTTGTCTTCCTGGCTGGACGCGAGCCTGCGAAAAGCTCGGGCCAATCTGGCGAGCCCGAGCACGGAGCAAAGCCATTGTTCTATCTCGTCGCATGTGATATAGTATGCATCTGACAGAATAAGATCCATGTTGTGTGTGCTTCAGACATTGCAAAGTGCAAACAGAAACTACAGAAGGTTTCCAACGAATTTTGACACACTAACCATTAAATTTGAACACCAAATCATTCGAAACTAATTCTGAAAAATTAACTACATGAAATTGAAACATAAATGAACCCATTTTCATGAAAAAAACTTGATAGTTATAGCACACTAGTCGAATGCCCGTGCCTTGCCACGGCCTTTTAATTTGGTGTTGCACATGTTTCACGTGCAAATATGAAATACACGTAAATATGTGTGTATAATAGATAGCCATTTTCTATGTAATACTTTTAAAAAAATCTTTGCGTAAATCGATATCATGTTTACAGGATGCAAATCAAAGAAATATATCTACATAAAATTTATATATGGTCATATGAACATGCAAAGAAAAAGACAAGACAATTCCACCGTTAAACCTCTTTTGATTGCGGATTTTTTTGATTACTTAGAAGATTTGACACCATTGTGTCGGAACCTAGTGTCTCCATAAGCTCATACTCCTTCCGTTCCGACGATGCAGTATCAAAAATTTCATTGACATATAAATTTGTATTCATTGAGCAATTGTTGGTCAAAGGCCGATCCGCAGATCGATTGGCCCCGCCATATGCAGACTCCCCCATTGTGCATGTGCCTCAGCGTTCTCGCGCGGCTAATCTTGTACTCGAGAGTATGATAAAAAAGAATAGAAATGAAAATCCAAAATCTGGACATAATTGATGGAGTGAAAAATTATGTAAAGAGTATGTCTACACACGTGATTTGTGCAGCTGCACACAGTAAAATATGCGAAGATGACATGTAAAAAAAAGGAAGGCGAGCGAGTATTTTTTTCTATATTCCTCTCACTGACTTTCCCAAACCTGAGTTTAATACCCCGAAATCCCCACCACGGCACTCAATTTCGGCGGTTGCTCCCGCTCCGATGCTCGCGTCTAAGCTGGGTCCTCTTCGCCCCGCCTCTCTGTGTTGTGGATGTTGCGGCGCTAGCAGCCGGCGACAAAGGTGCGAGGAAGCTCAAGAAGAGTCGGAGCAAGAGGCGCTTCAAAGAGAGCGCGGGACTCACGGCGGCTTCCAGCGAGTTTAATGGACTCACAGCGAGACGAGTTGCTTGTAATGCTTCTCCCAAAAATAAGTCATCTAATTTAGAACAGAGGAAGTAGGTGATACAGACCGTTGAGTTATTATTATTGCACTATTAGAGTAGGACTACATCGAGCGTACTTTGTTTTTCTTTTGCTTGTGAAATACATTGAGCGTACTTGTTTTTTGCTTTTTTTTTTTTGCTTGTGGGTGCATCAAAATCGCACGAGAGCCGTACTTAGCTGGTGCGATGCACTTTGTTGGGCCAGCCTACATCGATGGGTTGCTGGGCCAGCCCAGGCGATGGGGGGAATCATGTTTCTTCAATCGTTTTTCTTTTTAGCGATGATAGGGCGATCGGTCGGGAGTCTGAATCACAATCGATTTTTTAGCGATGATGCAAAGCAAAGATCGGTCGGGGAGTTGCACGTACCAACCTACGGACCCCAACTCCCTTTAATAGTAAATATTTATATACCTATTTTTTTTTGAATGGTTTGGAAGGCACTTGGGGGGGGGGGGGGGGGGGGGGGGGGGGGGACTGCTTGCCCCTTCGCGTCGACAAGGAAACTGTGGACGACAATGGGTTTTCAATTCTAATAGAACGAGGAGGCTATCGAACAAATAGAGGAAATGTACTACATGTACAGAGAGGATTCCAGCCTCTTTTTATTGCCTCATTCAATTGTGTGCATCTTTTCCATTCTTTCACAGCTCACAATATAAAAAGAACACAATACAAAATGGCAAGTTCATAATAACTTCATAACCGTCAATCATAACAAGTTCACAAATAGACACGGTTACAATGTGAGTCTCAAGTTTTCAACACATAGATAGAAGTAGAACAACTTCAAACTCAATAGGGCAAGTCCAAAATATAGCAACCTCCATCTTCAATACCCAAGCAACATCAACATGACAAGAGATTCTACAATAGAGAAAGAGAGAAATAGTTAGGTGCATGTTTTGCTCAAATCACATAGTAAAAAAAATCAAGCTTGATGGAGAATATATATTTACCATTAGTTGCTATTCACCATGTTTTTAGGTAACACGATGGTCTCCACATCTTCCTCCGCATCATTCATGTCCCTCTCCTAAATATGAGAAAGTTAGCCATGCATTTTACATTATATGACAATGAAACAAGATAGTTGACAATGTGAGAAGGAGATGAGAAACATACTATCACATTCAAGTCCCTATGCGCGCCCTTAATATAATTTGCACCACACACCAAAGCTTCCACCATAACCGGTTTTAGAGAACTTCTATAGTCATCTAAAACACTTCCACCGGTGCTAAAAGTTGATTCCGAAGACACAGAACTAGCCGGAATAGTCAAGAACCGTCTTGCCATCATTGCCAACACCGGGTACCTAAGGCTGTGTTTGGATGTATGAATTGGGCCTTAGAATTGGGAAACTGGGAATTGGAGGCCCGAATTCTAGTGTTTGGGTGTGCTTGGTATTGAATTGTAGAAATCGACTAAATTCCAAGCCCACGCCCACGCGTGCAAATTGAGCCTCGCTCAATATGAAGCCTCCGACTTCCGTATTAGATGGAATTGACTCGTGCCCCTTCGTCCTCCCGTAGAACAGAACAGGAGCGAGGTCTCTCGGGAGGCGACCAGCCCGCACCGCACCAAGCTCACCCCTCCGCCTCCTACTCCTCCCAGCCGTCCTCCTCCATGGTGTCTCCTCCCTACCCTGTACCTCCCTCCGCAGCCCCACATCGTTTCTATTCCTCACGGCGCCGCCGGCAGGGAGGTCGCCATTGGAGATCCGCCGTCGCCCATTGGAGCAGCACCACCGGCAGCGAGATCGCCGTTGCAGATTCGCTGCCACCCATTGGAGCTGCACCCCTGGCAGGGAGCTCGTCGTTGAAGCTGCGCCGCCGGCAGGGAGCTCGCTGCTCGTCCCTCAAGCTCGCCGCTGAAGCTTCGCCGCCGGCAGGGAGCTCGCCGTTGGAGCAGCGCCGCCGGCAGGGAGTTGTGCTATCCTCGTTGGAGATGGGGAAGGGGCGGCATTGGATGTCCGACAGGAGGGGATTGGGCATGATATGTGATTCAATTCCAGGAACATCCAAACAGAAACTGGTATTGATACATCTACAAAATTCCAAATAGCAATTCTACCTACAACCAAACAAAAAAAACTGAATTTGAGGCCCATTTCAATACAGAGGGTGTTTTGGTATCCAGTTCAATTCAATTCCAAGGCCCTGAATACAAACATCCAAACACAGCCTAAGTGAATTCACTTTCCACCAATTAAGCAAGTCCAATTGGGGCTCATTATCTTCAGCGGCATCATCTAGGTAGTTTCTCAATTCACTCTTTGATGATTTTGGTGTGGTGTTGGATCGCCAAGCTTGGTATTTGGCATTGAAATATTTGACACAAGAGACTTGGATGATGATGGGGCACATTTTTCAGATTGCTTCTTTCATTATCAAACTTCTCAAACAAAGTGTACAGCTCATTGCGCACATTCTTCGTTTCCGTTTTAGCCTTCTCCCCATCATAGAACTCCTCAAAGGCCCACTCTATATACATCAACTCGTACCTTGGATCTAGGATAGTAGCAAGCACCATGACATTGTTCTTTTCTTCCCAATACTTGTTGAACTTCTCCATCATCGCTTTTCCCATTTTCCTGTAGAGTTCTGATACGTCTCAAACGTATCTATAATTTCTGATGTTCCATGTTGATATTATACCAATTGTTACATGTTTTATATACACTTCATAGCATTTTTATGCATTTTCTGGGACTAACCTATTAACAAGATGCCACAGTGCCAGTTCCTGTTTTCTGCTGTTTTTGTATTCCAGAAAAGCTAGTTTGGAAATATTCTCGGAATTGGACGAAACTTGGACAGAACCTCCTATTTTTCCAACACGAAGACGGAGTCCAGAGGAGAGACGGAGGAGGGCCACGTGGCACCCACACCATGGGGCCGCGCGGGCCCCCCTGCCGCGCCGTGGGGTGGTGTGGGGCCCTCGTGGCTCTGCAGCCGCCGCCCTTTCGCCTATTTATTCTTCCCGACGCGAAAACCCTAAATACCCGAGCCATTATCCACGAAAAGTTCCAGAGACGCCGCCGCCGTCAACCCTAGCTCGGGAGGGTTCAGAAGCTCTTCCCGGCACCCTGCCGGAGAGGGGAATCATCACCGGAGGGCTCTACATCACCATGCCTGCCTCCGGAGTGATGCGTGAGTAGTTCATCCTTGGACTACGGGTCCATGGCAGTAGCTAGATGGTTGTCTCTCCACTTTATGCTATCATGTTTAGATCTTGTGAGCTGCCTATCATGATCAAGATCATCTTATTGTAATGCTACATGTTGTGTTTGCTGGGATCCGATGAATATTGAATACTATGTCAAGTTGATTATCAATCTATCTTATATGTTATTTATGATCTTGCATGCTTTCCGTTACTAGTAGATGCTTTGGCCAAGTAGATGCTTGTAACTCCAAGAGTGAGTATTTATGCTAGATAGTGGGTTCATGCCTCCGGTAATCTGGGAGAGTGACAATAACTTCTAAGATTGTGGATGTGCTGTTGCCACTAGGGATAAAATAACCGATGCTTAGCTTAAGGGTGCGCCGTTAGGTCTAATGCATTTGTTTACATTACGCACATTACTTAATGCAATTATCCGTTGCTTGCAACTTAATACCAACGGGGAACTCGGTATGACAACCTGGCGGTGGATTATTAGTCATAGACGCTGTTGGATAACGGTCTATGTATTTTGTCGTAATGCCCACATGAATATCATAGTAATCATCATGTCATATATATGCATTGTCATGCGCTCAATATTTTGTCAATTGCCCAGCTGTAATTTGTTCACCCAGCATGTTAGTTATCTTTTATGGAGAGACACCACTAGTGAACTGTGGACCCCGGTCCATTCTTTTACACTGATAATACAACCAACTGCAAACATGTTCCTTTTCATTCTCTGCAATTTACTACTGTTTTCCACACCATACGTTTAATCCTTTGTTTTCAGCAAGCCGGTGAGATTGACAACCTCACTGTTTCGTTGGGGCAAAGTAGTTTGATTGTGTTGTGTGCAGTTCCACGTCGGCGCCGGATTCCCTGGTGTTGCGCCGTGCCATATTCCGCCACCAACAACCTTCAGAAGTGATTTCTTGCTCCTACTGGTTCGATTAAACCTTGGTTTCATACTGAGGGAAACTGCTGCTACACTGCTTCATACCTTCCTCTTGGGGTCTCCCAACGAACGTGTGATCCACGCAATCAAGCATTTTTCTGGCGCCGTTGCCGGGGAGCAAGAGGATTTCTGCAAGGGGAGTTTCACGCTTCCAATCTCTTTACTTTGTTATTGTCTTGCTTAGTTTATTTTTATTTAGTCTTGTTTGCTTTATTTATCAAAAACACAAAAAAATTAGTTACTTTTATTTTCGAATTGTTATTTTTCAGTCTTGTTATCATGTCTAGCTCTGCTCCTTTTTCCGTAGTGCCACCTGTGGGAGAAATTATTACCTTTAACAAAAAAGTGGGGAATCCTTTAGGAATGCCTGGGAGAGAATTTTGGAATTGCACAAGAAGGTGCAACATAAGATGGATTTGAGAGTTCTTATAAAAAATTCTACTATGGTTTATTTTCTGTTTATCAACATGCTCTAGATACCATGGTAGGGGAAACCTTTTCTGAGTTTGATACAACAAAAGCTCATAATATTTTGAGTGGTTTGTCAATTTCCCAATGGTGGACGAAACTGGGATATTCACTAAGCTAGATAAAATAGAAAAGTCAATTGATAATTTAACTCTGAGCCATAATCTTAAAGAACAACCTTTAGTTGAGTTAAAAAATGATTGGGAACCATTCATTGAGATAATATTGGTAATGAAAAGTTTCGTGCCTACTGTGACCTTGGTTCAACAATGTCCATCATGCCTAAAATGGTTTATGATCTATTAAAATTTGATAATATGGTTGATTACCCTGTTTTTCATTTTCATGCTGATGGAACAATCACAAGAAGCATAGGGATTATTAATGATATTATGGTCACTGTTCAAAATAAGACCATCCCTGTGAATTTCATGATCCTTGCAAAATCTCCCAACCATATTGTTTTAGGGAGATCCTTTTTAAAGAGTAATGGGGGTTTTATCAATGCAAAGTATGGGTTTATGAAATTTAATGCTCCTATCAATCGGAGGTTCTTCTTCCCGATCAAAAAAGATGACCCCACCGAAAGGTTGGGAGATTTTAATGTCTTTGGAAACACTTGATTCTTACTTTCTGCGCCTAGCTGAAAGGCGTTAAAGAAAAGCGCTTATGGAGACAACCCATTATTTTATTTCTGCAATTTTTCTTTTTTTTGAGTCAAGGAGTTGTTTACTTCTGTAACAATTCCTTTGTATCTTTATTTTATCGCATTGTTGTGCCAAGTATTGCCTCTAATAGGAAGATGATGCTAGATTTGGATTTCTGCGCAGGAACAGATTTCTGCTGTTCACCGTTTTAATTCTGTAAAATCACAGAAAAATTATTTAAATCTGCAAATTTTTGTGCGTGATCCTCAGATATGTACGCATCTTTCGTTAGTTTAAAGTTTTTCGATCTGAGCAACGTAAGTGCCTCGAAAAAATTCGTCTTTGCGGACTGTTCTGTTTAGACAGATTCTGTCTTTTATTTTTCGCATTCTCTCTTTTACTAGTGTTGAGTGGAATTCTTTTTTAGGGTGAAGAGCTTCACATAACATCAGTGGCAGTAGCTAATGTTAAAAGTAACGGTCATGTTTGTGTCCTTATAGAACATGTGAGTTTTTGATTGTGCACTAACCCTCTAATGAGAATTACTTTGAGTTTGGTGTGGCGGAAGTTTTCAAGGGTCAAGAGAGAAGGATGATATAATGTGATCAAGAAGAGTGAAGAGCTTAAGCTTGGGGATGCTCCCATGGATCACCCCAGCATATTTCAAGAAGACTCAAGCGTCTAAGCTTGGGGATGCCCAAGGCATCCCCTTCTTCATCAGCAACTTATCAGGTCATCTCTAGTGAAACTATATTTTAATTCTTTCACATCATATGTGCTTTACTTGGAGCGTCTGTGTGCTTTTATTTTCAGTATTTTATTTTTCTTATGGTCAACTTGATTGGACCCCAGCATTCTTGATTGGGAGAGAGACACGCTCCGCTTTTTCATATGAATACTCCTATTCTTCACTTATACTTGTTGAGTATTCTTATCTAGCTATTGCTATGCTTTTAGCTCCTGTTTTGCATGCATCTCTTATTCAGAGCTGTTAGTTCTTTTAAAGAAAGTACTCTCTTGCTTCACTTATAATTGTTTGGAGAGTTTATGTTGAAATAAATTGATTGGTGTTTGGTTGGAACAGAAAATGTTGCATGTGGTAGATGGTATAATGGAAAAAGCTTACATATTCTTGTAGATCATGTATTGGATAATTTGATACTTGTCAATTGTTTTGAGTTATCAAGTAGTTCATGTTTAAGCTTTTGTATCATGTAGTTAAAACCTATTAATGAAGAACTACCGTAAAGCTCGTTGAAATTTGGTTTGCATGATTGGTATCTCTAAGGTCTAGATATTTTCTAGTAAAAGGGTTTGGTTAACAAGGAAGACAGTGTAGAGTCTTATAATGCTTGCAATATGTTTTCATATAAGTCTTGCTGTGTCGGTTGATATCCTGTGTTTGCTTCAAATAACCTTGCTAGCCTAAACTCTGTACTGAGAGGGAATGCTTCTCGTGCATCCAAAACCTTGAGCCAAAATCCATGCCATCTGTGTCCACCATAACTACCTATATGTGGTATTTCCTTGCCATTCCAAGTAAATTTTTCATGTGCTACCTTTAAACTATTCAAACTTTATTACTCCTATTTTGTGTCAATGTTTACCAAGCTCATGAGGACGGGGTGGATGTCTTTATGTCAACTGTCAAACAGACTTTACCACCGGACTAGCGGCATATACATCCGCTTATCCATTAATTTTGCAAAAAGAGCTGGCAAATGGGGTGCCCAGTCCCAATTAATTACAACTTTAACCGCTTAATTCTCTTCACATTTTTGCCCTGATTTATCAGTCAAGCAATGACAAACAGTGAAATATCTGCATGTGTAAACAAAAGAGAAAGAGGGATGATCTGCCTTGCTGGTAGAAATAACGTCCTTCATGGGAGCCGCTCTTAAAAGTCTGGTTGGCAGGGGTCATATTGTACTTTCCATTTTCTGATTCGTTGACAATTAACAAACACCTCTCAAAACTTATTTTTACTCTCTATATGATTTCAAAAACTTAAAAAGCTCTAGCACATGATTTAATCCCTGCTTCCCTCTGCGAAGGGCCTTTCTTTTACTTTTATGTTGAGTCAGTTTTCCTACTTCTTTCTATCTTAGAAGCAAACACTAGTGTCAACTTTGGTGCAACAATTTTTATATGTTGTATATTGCACTTATTATATGCTTTGTGTTGACAAATATCCATGAGATATATATGTTGAAAGTTGAAAGCAATTGCTGAACTTAAATCTTCCTTTGTGTTGGTTAAATACCTTTTACTTAGAATCTATTGCTTTATGAGTTAACTCTTATGCAAAACTCTTTGATGCTTGTCTCGAAAGTACTATTCATGAAAAGTTTTTGCTTATATGATTCAGTTGTTTGCTCATTATCTACTTGCTAGCAAACTATAGACCATTGACCTGGATCACTTCATTCATAACATGTGCTTTACAATTATTTGATCAAGATTATGATTGTAGCATGTCACCTCAGAAATTATTTTGTTTTTATCGTTTTACCTACTCGAGGACGAGTAGAACTAAGCTTGGGGATGCTTGATACGTCTCAAACGTATCTATAATTTCTGATGTTCCATGTTGATATTATACCAATTGTTACATGTTTTATATTTATGCATTTTCTGGGACTAACCTATTAACAAGATGCCACAGTGCCAGTTCCTGTTTTCTGCTGTTTTTGTATTCCAGAAAAGCTAGTCTGGAAATATTCTCGGAATTGGACGAAACTTGGACAGAACCTCCTATTTTTCCAACACGAAGACGGAGTCCAGAGGAGAGACGGAGGGGGCCACGTGGCACCCACACCATGGGGCCCGCGGGCCCCCCTGCCGCGCCGTGGGGTGGTGTGGGGCCCTCGTGGCTCGCAGCCGCCGCCCTTTCGCCTATTTATTCTTCCCGACGCGAAAACCCTAAATACCCGAGCCATTATCCACGAAAAGTTCCAGAGACGCCGCCGCCGTCAACCCTAGCTCGGGAGGGTTCAGAAGCTCTTCCCGGCACCCTGCCGGAGAGGGGAATCATCACCGGAGGGCTCTACATCACCATGCCTGCCTCCGGAGTGATGCGTGAGTAGTTCATCCTTGGACTACGGGTCCATGGCAGTAGCTAGATGGTTGTCTCTCCACTTTATGCTATCATGTTTAGATCTTGTGAGCTGCCTATCATGATCAAGATCATCTTATTGTAATGCTACATGTTGTGTTTGCTGGGATCCGATGAATATTGAATACTATGTCAAGTTGATTATCAATCTATCTTATATGTTATTTATGATCTTGCATGCTTTCCGTTACTAGTAGATGCTTTGGCCAAGTAGATGCTTGTAACTCCAAGAGTGAGTATTTATGCTAGATAGTGGGTTCATGCCTCCGGTAATCTGGGAGAGTGACAATAACTTCTAAGATTGTGGATGTGCTGTTGCCACTAGGGATAAAATAACCGATGCTTAGCTTAAGGGTGCGCCGTTAGGTCTAATGCATTTGTTTACATTACGCACATTACTTAATGCAATTATCCGTTGCTTGCAACTTAATACCAACGGGGAACTCGGTATGACAACCTGGCGGTGGATTATTAGTCATAGACGCTGTTGGATAACGGTCTATGTATTTTGTCGTAATGCCCACATGAATATCATAGTAATCATCATGTCATATATATGCATTGTCATGCGCTCAATATTTTGTCAATTGCCCAGCTGTAATTTGTTCACCCAGCATGTTAGTTATCTTTTATGGAGAGACACCACTAGTGAACTGTGGACCCCGGTCCATTCTTTTACACTGATAATACAACCAACTGCAAACACTGTTCCTTTTCATTCTCTGCAATTTACTACTGTTTTCCACACCATACGTTTAATCCTTTGTTTTCAGCAAGCCGGTGAGATTGACAACCTCACTGTTTCGTTGGGGCAAAGTAGTTTGATTGTGTTGTGTGCAGATTCCACGTCGGCGCCGGATTCCCTGGTGTTGCGCCGTGCCATATTCCACCACCAACAACCTTCAGAAGTGATTTCTTGCTCCTACTGGTTCGATAAAACCTTGGTTTTATACTGAGGGAAAACTGCTGCTACACTGCATCATACCTTCCTCTGGGGTCTCCCAACGAACGTGTGATCCACGCAATCAAGTTCATTCTTGTGTTTCATGGCTTCCACCAATGAAATTTTAGTACTCACAATATGGGGGTAGAATATGTTCGCCGTGGGATACAATGAGCCTGAAAACACCGTAGTCACTTGAGACAAAGAGTAGATAATTGGCTTAATAAGGTCAAACATTTTCCATTCATCCTCACTTGGCTGCCACTTGTAGTTCGAATCAGTTTTGGCATACTCTTTTAGTGCCACTTTGTATGGAAGCCCGGTTTCTATCATTTTGTAAGTTGAACTCCACCTTGTACAAACATCTAGTACCAAGTGAGCACCGACTTGGAGATCCAAATCTCGACAAATCCCAAGAAACGAGTGCATGCGAGAAGTAGACTTCTTGAAGTACTTCACCGTCTCCTTTAAGTTTGATGACAAAGTGTTCATACATACTGTCCCATCTTGCACCACCAAGTTGATGATATGTGCACAACACCGAACATGGAAATAAATTTCTTCATAATTTGGGCAATTTCGGAACTCAAACTTCGCCTTCAAATCATTAACAGCCACATCATTATTAGATGCATTGTCTAGTGTGATGGATATAACCTTGTTCTCTATCTTCCATTCCCTCACACAATCCCAGAGAGCATCTGCAATGACATGTCCACTATGCGGTGGGTCCAACTCCATGAAAGCAAGCACATGGGTTTGCATAATCCAATCAGCATCTATATAGTGTGCCACCGCACACATATAAGCTAAAGTCTGATTGCTAGTCCACAAATCTGTAGTGAGACTAATGTACTCCACATCCTTGAGTGCTAATTTAAGCACCTCCTTTGCTTTCTTGTAAACCCTCAAACACTCGGCTCGGATTGCCTTTCAGCCAATGGATTCATAGAGTGGATTCAAATACTTCATCACAATGTTGAACCACTCATGCTCAACCATCCTGAAAGAGTACTCATGGACCATTATCATCTTAGCAATGAGCTCCTTAATGATCGCTTGCTCAAACCCAACATCTCCCACGGGGCATTTGGACTAGTATTGATTGGCTTGAACAAAAGACGTTTCTCGATCTTTACCCTCTCAAGTTTCCTTAAGCGATGCTTGCATTTTTTCCAATGCCTATTAAGGCTTGAGGTGCTTGAACCTTGGTTATACACAAATAATTTAGTGCAATGGGTGCACCTTGCCCTTAACACCTTAGGCCCTTCTGGATCTTCTTTCGTGTGCACCAGCTCCTTCACAAAATGGTGCCAAGCGGGGGAATTCTCAATGCATTCTTTTGGGCCCTTTTGTTTCTTCTTTGATTTGGCACTAACTCTATCTTCTCCCGAACTAATATCCAATGTTTCTTTGCCTAGAATACCATCCTCGGACATGTTGTCATTATGGTCATAAGAGTTCTCATCATCATCATCATCGGGCAAATACATGTCATCTTCTTTTTCTTCCCCTTCGGCATCCTCATCACGATCTCGGTTCTCTTCCTCCTCAACATCCATCTCCTCTTCCTATTTGAACAATTAAAAAACGATCACACAAATAAGCGTAGACCATAAATAAGCATACACAACTTTGCATAGCTACGTTTTGATATCACTACATTCAAGCAATACATTTGCATAGCTACGTTTTGATATACTAGTCTTATCACTACATTTGCATTCAAACAATACAAATTAATTTGCATTCAACTAAAATATAGCTACATTTTGCATCAATTGACAAGTCACTCACCACCGTTTCCGATGTCGATGCAGCAAGGAGTGTGATGGCGGGGTTGGCTCTTTTGAAATGTGAGGCGGGGAGACGACGAGGCGGAGGGGGGTGCAGTTTCGTCGGCACTACCGCCGCCGCCGACGCCTTAGCCAAGGTGGAGTTGCCACTACGTGGACGTGGGAGGCCGGGCTTCTTCTTCCCCCCAACCAGTGGCGGTGGATGTCCTTGCTTGTCCATCACCATGGAAACTGGCGGCGTCTTGTCCCTCTTCTTCTTCTTATCCATGGCGTGACCAGCGCGGAGCGGCCGGGACGGTGCAGAGCATCCGGGGCGGAGCTAACGGAGTGGAGCGGGCGGAGCAGAGCAACCGGAGGATCTACTGGTGGTGGTAGGAACTCCTCACATGGGTTGGGGCGAGGCGTGGCCGGCCGGCGGCGGGAGCTAGCTGCGACTGCGTCTCACTCTGTTCTGGAGCTAGCTAGCTGGGTGAGGATCGATTGATCAACGAACACTTCCTCGTATCTAACCTAACGGGCTTCATGGGCTGAGGAAAAATTATTTGCAAAAAAATGAGCTTCTCGGGCCGGACCGAGCCGAGCCAGGCTCGGCCCGAGCTCGCCGCGGTCTAGCTATGCCAGCTCGGCTCGGTCGAATTTTCTGGCGGGGCGAGCCTAGAAAGCTCGGGCCGAGCCCAAAAGCTCGGTTGTCTTCTCGGACGAACGTTTGTTGCTGGATCTGGAAGGACGAAGTTTCTAGCGCGGACCAGAGTGACCTGCTCCTTCTACAATCTGGACGAAGCAACGCAACCGAGCCCAAAATTATTTTTGTCATCTCTAAATGATGTGGATGTCTAAGAGAAGGCATGCCTTTTCTACCATTGTACATGCCCTAAGAGTAGACCTGCTCCTTCTACAATCTGGACGAAGCAACGCAACTCGTAAGGCTACATATGCACTATATAAGAATGCAGCAAAGTCCCATAAAAACTTTTCCCCTATTTTGAAATCCTTTTCTCGATAAAGATTTTTTCTGAAAAATTGTCTAAACTACAAGTGTGTTTAGGGCTTTAGGGTTTAGGCCAATTTCAACGGGCCGATCCAAAACGGACACGAAACATGTCCGTTTCAGTCCGTTTGGGTGGCCAGATGGACAAGCGTCCTGCACTTGTCTAGCCTTTTTTGCCCATGACACCCGAAGGGGCGACTCATTTTGTCTGGCCCGTCTACTTTTTTTTTGTAAATTTTGATCATATTTTGGCATTCATTAAAATACTAGCAAATAAAATCGGTAAATATATTGCATGTATTTGCAATTCTGTTAAGCAATGTTGGCATACAACATAGTACCAAAAGAATCGCACGTGCCCCCGCACGTGGACCGGCCACATAGTTCATGCAAAACACATAAATATAATTTTCTGCTTCTTCTTAAATCAAGCCTTTTCGGTTGGATCCATAATGCTCAGGTTGCTACCATGATCTGTGCCTCCTCGGTGAGTAGCGCGAGCAACCTCCTTTTGCTTGACCTCCACTTTATGGTTCTTGACTGGACATTGGACTCATCAATGTCAAGCTTTTTTCTTGTAATTCAAAGAAATTCTGCATTGTCTTTCTTTCTCATGGTATTTCCTCTCTTCCCTCTTCTCACTCTACACCTTCTTGGCGGCTATGATCCTCTCCAATATCTCTTGCAATGTAATTACCGAAACATCATGCTTTCCATTTAACTTAGAGGTGGTCCTCCCGCTCTGCCTTTTCTCACTTGGTATGTGGACCTCAAGGTCGATGACCGATGATTCGTTGCCATGTTTTTTTTCTTGAGAAGAATCAGTGCCCCCACCTTTTTTTAATGACGCATAGAGGTCTCTCCACTTGGGACAATCCCTGATCTCTATCCACTATGTGTTAAGGTAAATTGTTTACCCTCATGTTCGACCAGGTAGGTATCTAAAACTTGAAACAACTATACATATAGATGAAACCAACAAGATGCATTCATATACATAGAAGGAAGATATATGCTCATATATACATGGGAAAGAAAATATACCAAATATTTGCCGCCAACGCACTCATGGGACAGCCCTTGACGTGCTTATATGAACCACAAAACTTGCTACATTCCGCTTAGACAAAACCCCACCTCTTTGTAATTGACACTTCACTCCGATCACTCTCAAAGTTGTTCGTCTTCAGATACAACCACTGTGTAGACAGAGAGGCTATGTGAAATCTTGATGGAATTGTCGGTGGTTGAAAATCGGGTGCCGTCCGTCTTTATGAATTGTGAAAACCACGTTTATACTCAAGGTGAACAGTTTTAAGGATAACGCGAAATTGTCAAGACATGTAAAGGGACGTTTGAAACCTACGAGTATATTGAAAGAATCTGAAGTAACAGGTGTTGCGTATATTCGAACCAAAAAAAATCTGACATGTTCCTTTACAAAGGGAGTATCACGAAATGAGATAACAGTGCATCGAGAGATATGCGTATGAGACTCATGAGTGTTACACCATAGTGGTAAACTAACCTTTGTGACAGAGATCCTCTGAATTAGGACATAGAAAGAACAATCTATTAGTTAACAGAGGAGATGCAAAACTCTCAAAATTGTAATGCAAGTTGGCAACATGCGTTAATGTGTTCCTATTGAATATATTTAGTAAAGATGTTGTCCATCAAAGTATTGTTGAAAAAACACAGCTATATGAACCCGACTGTTAAACGTCATAGTGTATAAGAGTTGGGTGATCTCTAATAAGCTCATGAAGAGACCATGTAGTAGGACATATATGCTCAACCCTCATGGCAGACTACTGGTTGTCATGTATAGTAATGGTTATGATTTTGAATGAAATCTGCTCGCACAATACTTACAATTTAAGGATTAGTCCACTGTTCAAGTTGTGGATAGATCGTATAGCTTAAAACTCTAGCAGGAAATTCAACTTAACAGTCTTTTCTGAAGCACTGGTATATTAAACAAGTTGCCAGATCTTGCATATTCTCTAAATGGGCGTTTAAAATCTAGTTAGGAGTGTTGAAAATAGATGGGTTTGGCATAATAAATTTCAGATTTCCTATTAAATCCAAAGGTTCATGTGTGGTAAGGGATGGATATGCAAATGTTCATTCCACGTTGCTATTTGAGAGAGTGAGACCACTTTATAGAGCGGAGTCTCACTACCTCACTAGGTGATTGAAATGAAAAGAGAACACCACAAGCCCTGAGCTAAATTACACACGTCTGCTTAGACGAGAGACAACAAATTAAGCTACCGTTGCACGCACCAGCTCCCCAAATTCGTCGGTTAGAGCATTTCCACTCGCGCTTACACTCCCAAAAGGGTTAATGTTCGCGCCGGCAACAATACGCCCCCTACCAGGCCTCCCAAGTCCCAATAACGCGAAAGTTGCTGGACTGTTCCAATAGAGCGTGCGGCAACCCCGCTTCACACCCCGTTCCAAGGGAGGCAACTAGAGGCGCCGGCAACCACGGCAACGCGTGCCATGTCCGATAATGACGTGCGGGAACGACGCGGCAGTGACACATCGATGATCAGCATAATTTATTGCCATAGGCAGTCCAGCGGTTTCCACTGACGCGCATGCGCATCGTGCTTCGCCTTCCTGATGCGCGTCGCTGGTGTAAGTGCGTCTCGAGAACCTGCGTCGGCATTAATGGGCGACCCTCCCCGTAGTCTTTATAAGCGGCACCCCCCGTGGCCTCCACCGGCGCTCTCATCTCCTTCTCTCCTATCCTCTTCGATCCACCACCACCACCGGCGAGCAGAGAAATGGCGCACAACGACGAAGCCGAAGGCAGCGGCTGCCGCGGCGGCGGCTACCAGAGCTGCCTCAGGAAAGACGAGGTGGCGTTTGCCTCCAAGCGTCGTATCCTAGTGCCGCCGGGGTGTGCCTCCCAACGCGCTGGGCGATGAGCTCGCTTGGATACGCCCCTCCTCTGTCAGAAGGGGACAAGCTCCGCACATTGATTCGCTTGCGCCGGTGGTAGCGGACGCCGCTGCAGCAGGCAGACCCCGAGTTCGCCGAGGACAACCCCAACTGGCTACCGATCCTTGCGGCGCAGCACCAGGCAGCGATCAACGACCACGAGGGTCCGACGAAGCCGGCGCAGTGGAATAGGGAGTGTGCCGCCGCTGGTGGGGCTACGTCCCCTCTACGACGTGCTGGACCAGTACAGGTTCGTCCCGCCGCTCGAGCAACAGGTGCCCTGGGTGACATCGACGCCGATGCCCACAGCGCGCACGTCCTCGCGTGGCTCCTCCAGTGCGCGCTCGACGATGTCGAGCCTGGTAGTCCGAAAGGAGGAGGTCGGCTACTCGCGCAGGCCGCCGCTGCCCCCCCGTGAAGATCAAGACGGAGGCGCCTTTGTCAGCGCTGCCGCGAAGGACATTCGCGACTTTGGCCCGGCCAAGGTCAAGGACGAGTCGGCTGAGGCACCTCGCGGCATGGGCAAGAAGCGCGTCGCACCACCACCATCGGCGTAGAGGCAACTGGCAGAACATGAGGCTGAGGCCCTCTTCAAGCTCCAGCTCGCCGAGGCCATGAAGAGGTCGTTCGACACCGTCCAGCCGGCCACGAAGGAGTTCGCGGAGCGGTGGTCCGCCATCGGGAATGGCATCGTCGTCATTCCAGACGACGACGAGGAGGAGGACGCCGCGCCCCCGCCTGGAGGCGACGCCGAGGTCAAGGAGGAGCCGGAGGAGGCGCCGCATCAGGCCGCCGCGTTCAACATTGTCGTTGCGGTCAAGGAGTTTGACTGGGACCGGTTCTACATGGGTCTCTAGGTTTAGTGTTCCAGTTAAATTTCCATCGTATTTTATAAAATTAATGAAATATTAACGAAATATCGTTGTTTTATTTTTTAAAGAAATTGATTCGCTAATGGGAGCGTATATTGGGAGCGAGCCCGCCAAACTGTGCCGGCGCTTGACACCCTTGCCGCGGACGGACGCCGATGATGCTCTTACACCGAAAATAAAAATCGATGTATATATGTGGGCGTGCGCGCACCCCGACGGGCACGGCTCCGCACATCCTATCTCACACCCTCGCAGGCCCAGTTAGCGCAATGGCGTCCTCAGCTGATCCAACCGCACAGCCCTACGTCGTCGAGGACTGTCGCGGGGTGGTGCAGCTTCTCAGCGACGGCACGGTCGTGCGCTCTGCGGTCTTGCCCTTCCCTGTCGGCAAAGGCGCAGAGCACGAGGACGGCCGCATCGAGTGGAAGGACGCCGTGTACGACGCTGGCCGCTGTCTCGGCGTTCGCATCTACAGGCCGACGACGAATGCCGGAGAGGAAGGCAAGAAGTTTCCCGTGCTCGTCTACTTCCACGGTCGGGGCTTCTGCATTGGCTCCTTCGCCTGGCCCAATTTCCACGCCGGCTGCCTCCGCCTCGCGGCCGAGCTCCCAGCCATCGTGCTCTCCTTCGACTATAGGCTCGCGCCGGAGCACCGCCTCCCCGCTGCCCACGAGGATGGCGTCGCAGCCCTACTCTGGCTCCGCGACCAGCTCGCGACGGATGCGTGGCTCGCCGATGCGGCCGACCCACGCAAGGTGTTTGTCTCGGGCGAGTCTGCCGGCGGCAATATCGCGCATCACCTGGCCCTCCGATTCGGCACGGCGGGGCTGGATCCGGTGAGGATCAATGGGTACATCCTCCTCATGCCGGCGTTCCTCTCTGAGCAGCCGACGCAGTCGGAGCTTGACACGCCGGCGACGGCGTTCCTGAACAGGGACGCGTGCGACAGGTACGGCCGCCTCTGCCTGCCCTCCGGAGCGAACAGGGACCACCCGCTGGTGAACCCTTTCTCCCCCGACAGCCCGAGCCTGGACACGTTGGACGTTGGCCGCATGCTCGTTGTCGCAGCGGAGGGCGACCTGTTGCGGGACAAGAACGTGGAGTACGTGGAGCGGCTGAGGGCGGCGCGGGGGGAGGAGAAAGACGACGTCGAGCTCCTCGTGGTCGCAGGCGAGGAGCACGCGTTCTTTGGGTTGAAGCCCGCGTCCGCGGCCGCCGGCGAGGTCGTCCAGGTCATCAGTCGTTTCGTCGCCACCGAAGCAGCCAGCTGAGTATGTAGTTGCTGTCGTGCTCGTCTGGGTCATCAAACAGTGACCGTCTGGAGGTTATCTTTCTTGCGTCGTGTCGTGTAGTACATTTTTCACGCTCTCCACTTGTCTCCTGTCTACAATAATTGCGGGTCATTTCTGTGTGGGCTAGAACGATTTGTCACTTTGCCGTTGTCCTAGTCTTAAGTACTCCCTCCGATCCACTAGATACATGTGTATTTAGACAAAGTTGTGCCCACTAATATGAATCGGATGGAGTACGAAATTCTCAATTCGCAAATAAATTGTTTCCTCCTTTTTGTCAAATTCCTGCAATATTAAACATGGTAATAAGGGAGGACCAGCATGTCCCACAGATTATAGATGCATTCCAGTATTGAAAACAAAAATTACGGAAGACAGCGTGCCGAAGGGTGTAAGCGAAAGGATAATTCCGCCCAATCCACTCTCAAATCCGTTCAAAAATAAGGAAAGCCCTGAGCGTCCCCGGGGATCACGCGCGCTGATCTCCGGGTTGACAACCGTCTGATTGAGCCTCCCGTGGCCGTCAGATTCGCATCTCTTCTCCCGCAGAAAACGCAATCGCGAAACGTCGCTTTCCAACCCACGTGGGTGGACCTCGTCTCCCAAACCCACACGTTTGACTCTTTAATCTCTCATCTCCGTGTAGGTGCTCGGCTGCTTGCAAAAAATGCCGCACAGAGGTCGCGCGTCCATGGCCGCCTCGCCCAGAAAATCCGTCGAGGAGTGCCCCGCTGTCAGCAGCTATCGCGTGCTCGTAGCATCGTTGGATCCCGGTAGCATTGTGCCTCCACGATGGTAGCAGCGCCGCCATGCCCTCACAGCAACGACGACGTGCTCTCGTAGAATTGTGCCTCCACAATGGTAGCAGCGCCGCCATGTTGTCGCAGCAACGCCGCCGTGCTCCGGTAGCACTGCGCCTCCACGATGGTAGCAACGCCGCCATGCTCCGGTAGCACTGCGCCTCCACGATTGTAGTAGCGCCGCCACCTCCTGCTGCTCTCCGGTGAGGGATCTCATCACCAGCTCGCACGCAGTACCGCCGGGTGCCGCTTAAAGCACTGCCGTCCTCCATTGGCAGCTCCGGTGACCGCCGCTTGTAGCAACGTGGGTCGTCGCCCGTAGCTCTGGTGATCACGGCCGGCAGCACCACTGACGCTTCCTCCTTGCGGCAACGTTGCCCACCGACGGCAGCACCGCCACTCACCACCTATGGCAGCACCACCTCCCGCCGAAAGCAGCACCACCACTCACCGACGGTAGCATCATCACCCACCCATGCCAGCACTCCCCCCCCCCACCCCCCCCCCCCCCCCGCCGACGGCAGCAACGCCGCTCACCGAAGGTAGCACCATCGCCCACCTACGGCAGCCGCTTGCAGCACTGCCACGCTGCCCTTGCCACATCCGAGGAGGCCGACAAGGAGGTGTTGCCTCATGTGGTGCAGCGGCGGTCGCCATGGGAGACCTCAATCGACGCCTCATAATCCGGAGATGAAAGAGCGGATGGGGGATTTGAGGGGATTTTGTATGCTGCAGTAGGGAGGAGAGGGGCTGGATTTAGGCTGGCGGCGTCGCGTGCTTGGCGCAGAGGTAGCGCGTTGCTGAGATGAGGGGCTAGCCGTGGTGTGAGCAGTGAGCCCTCCATGGCAGGGAGGTTTCGCGCTGCAGGAAGCCAGGAAGATGACGGGCGCAGGGATTGCAACGAGAGAGAGGGGAAATGATAAGGCTCGTGGGTGGGGCCCGCACATGCTTCTTGTTTTTCACCACGCGGGGGACGTGTGGCAGACGGTCGATGCGGAGGACGCTTCGCGTGGATCCTCTGGGGGATTACAAGCATTTTCCTTAAAAGAATGCATATTCGATTGAGAATATCTGATTGTCGCAGCAGTGGAACATGGGATTCCCGTGATGCTGCCAAAGTGGGTCCTCCGCTGGGGCCCACCAAGAAGATGGACAAGGCAAGGAGTCAAGTACAGCAGATGGGTTAGCCCATCTGCCTCAAGGACACCCGATAAGTTCGACAACAAGTCTCTGCGGCTAAGGACCAGGTGACCTTCCGGGTCACCCCCTCGCCCGGAGAACCAGGCAAGACACCCGCGGGTCCGTGCTCCCGGCAGGAGGCCAGGCGCGCCCCCGGGTATCCATCCGTACCATCGAGAGGATAAGATCGCCAGCTCGCCGGAAGCTGGTGGAAGACTTGGGCGCCAAGATGAAGGCCGCGCCTGGTGACGTTGCCACGAGCGTAGTTGGTGGGGCGGACAGGCTTTGTCCGTCCCACCTTTTCCAAGGGCGGACGACCACGCCGCCCTCCTCAGAACGCTTGGAGGAGAGAGTGCCACGTCTCCTCCAAGGACCGCCGAGGGGTTTTTCCCGCCAAGACCCCTCACACCTCTCGCGTGCCCATGTCGGATCCCCTTAGCCTATAAAAGGAGGACCATGGCACCGAGGAAGGAGAGAACAAGACGAGACGAGATAGAAGCAAGCTAGAGCTCAGGCAAGACTAGACTAGGGTTCGGAAGGTAGAGAGAGAGGTGATCTCCCCAGGGCAGGATCTGCTCTTCGTCTACCTCCGGCCGAAACTCTGCCGGGTTCACCCCAGAACACCCTTGTACACCACACCATGATGAACCTCTCAATCCAGACATGCAGGAGTAGGGCTTTTAGCCTCCGGGCGGCCTGAACCTGGGTAACTCTGTGTGTCCTGCTGTGTTGTTCGATCTCTCCCTCTCGACGAAGAACTTGGCGTCCTTGCTCCCGGGTAAGCGTCTTCCAGCCTCCTTCGCGCCCCGTGCCGAACCTAAAAAGGGGGTATCATCTACTCCCGGTGTCCGTCACCCAGACACGACATCTGGCGCGCCAGGTAGGGGGTGCAAGCGCTGGATTCGTCTTCTTCTTCATCAACTTCAAGTTCTTCGTCAAGCATGCCGCCGAGGAAGAAGATCGATGCCACTACCTCCAAGGCCGCGTCTCCTTCACGCACTCAGGCCTCCGCCGAGCGCCGCGCTGCGGATGCGCGTCAGCCTGCTCCTCCACAGGCGCCTCCTATGGAGAAGGTGGCGTCGGAGAGGGCCAACACCAACAAGAACGTCGACCCTGACGAACCGGCGGCTCCTGGACTGTCCTCCGAGCCGCCCCCACGCTCTGGGGAGAAAAGCGTCGGGAACGGCGCGGGCAAGGGTCACGACGCCAAGGAGGGGCGAGATCACGTCCGCGCCAGTGGAGGTCCCCGAAGCTTCAAAAGCAAGTCCTCTACGCACTTGCCCTCGGACGCACAAGCTCGCCACGACGCTCTTGTCGCTGCCAAGGCTCTCATGCAGTTCCCTCCGAGCTCTGGCGATCCCAAGGTCTACCAAGAATGGAGAGCCCGTGTGGAGGCACTCCTCGACTTCGCCGACGGCGGCCCCGAGCCCGACGTAACTCGAGCTCCCACCGTCAACGGCCCCGAGGCTGGAGGGCGCAAGGCGCATGAACCACGGGTCAGCCCCATGGCGAGCGCCGAGGCGAGACGGAGCCTCCTCGCACCGCTCCACCGATGGCGAACCGGCTGAACCGCGATCGCGGCAAGGCCATCTCCGTCGGGTCATCTACCACACGCAACCGGGATCTTCGCCACGACCTCAACAACCGTCTAACCGAGGATATGCGCACCCGCATCGAACGTCGTCGCGAGCGCCATCGCCGGGAGGATCGGGACGACGACATCGCTGAAGGGTGCCTCGCCCTTGCCCCTGAGCTCCGACGGGTCACCTGGCCCAAGAAGTTCAAGATCGACGTCCTCCGCTACGACGGCACTACGAACCCCCGGGACTTCCTGCAGCTTTACTCCCTAGCTGCGGCAGTCGCCGGGGCCGACGAGATGATGATGACCAGCTGGTTCCCGCTGGCCCTGAAGGGAGATGCCCAGACATGGCTTCTCAACCTTCCCAAGTGCTCCATTCGTTCCTGGAGGACCCTGAAGGAACAGTTCCTGGGGGCTTTCCAAGGCGGGTACGAGCGCCCGGGGGCTCCCAGCGACCTCCACGACTTCAAGCAACTTCCGGGTGAAACTCTTCGCAAGTTCATCCAGCGCTTCACCCAGAAGATGAACACAATCCCCTGCATCAAGCAAGAGCTGGTGATCGCTTCTTTTCACGCCAACGTCCGCAATACCCGGATGCGCGAGAAGTTGAGCAATCGCCGCGTCGAATCCACCTGCGAGCTCTGGGAGCTGGCGGATCGATGCGCCCGAGCTGAGGAGGGGGCTAAGTTCCCCGGGGAGGATGAACCCGAGGACAAAGCCACCCCCGCCAAGAACAAGAAGCGGGACTCTGGACCCGACAAGCGCATCTTCGTCACCGAACCCCTTCCCAAGAAGGCCAAGCCTGCGGCGGCCTCTGAGGGAGAAGACGACCCATGGTGCCACATTCATCCTGACGGCAACCACCTTCTCAAGGACTGCCGCCAACTCAAGAACCTCGCCATACGAGAGCAGCGTCGGGCCGACGGGGTAAGCTTGGACGGCTGCTACAACTGTGGCGTCATTGGGCACGTCGCTCGTGACTGTCCCACAGGTCGCCAAGGCGGAGGCGGCCGTGGATGGGGCCGCGGCGGTGGCCGCGGGGGACGAGGAGGACGCGGCGGCCAAGGCGGTCGTGAACAGAACAACCAGGAAGGCGCCTCCAACAAGGAAGCTCCGGCTCCTCAGGGAGGCGGCGGCGGAAGGTTCCAGGAAGTCACCGGAGTTGTCGGGTGCATTCACGGGGGAGCCTCTCTGCCTCCATCCAACGGCGCGTGTAAGAGGCTGGTCCGGGAGCTTAACGCGGTTGCTTCTGCTCCGCCCAAGCCCCTGGAGTGGTCTGGGCAGGTCATCTCCTTCGACCCGGAGGACCATCCTGCCAGTGTGGCCGGGGTGGGAACGCTTCCTCTGATCGTTTCGCCCGTCATCCACAACTACAAGGTCACCAAGATGCTGGTCGACGGAGGCTCCAGCCTCAACCTTCTGACGGCGAAGGTGCTGGCCATTCTGCAAATTCCTTTTTCTCGCCTGCAAGACACCGTGTTCCAAGGCGTGAATGGAAGCGTCACTCGGCCGCTGGGGAAGATCACGCTCCCTGTCACCTTCGGTGACCAGGAGAACTTCCGCACCGAGGACATCGTCTTCGACATTGCGGACACGCCACTTCCGTACAACGGCATACTTGGCCGGCCGGCCTAGCCAAGTTCATGGCCGTCTCGCACTTCGCCTACAACATGATGAAGATCCCCGCGGTCTGGGGAGTGATCACGATCAAGGCCGACGTCGACGACGCTATCTTTTGCGTTCAGAAGCTGAACCAGACGGTGGCGGCGACCTCGGACGTTCCGCAAGATGTACAGGAAGCTGATGTCGGTGCATTCTCTGGGGACGGAGGGTACCCCGGAGGCTCGACATCAACTTCCTCCAAGAAGGCGTCATTTCATGAAGACCGCAAATGACCAAGAAGGTGGCGTTGACCAGTGACGGGAGTCGATCCATCACCATCGGCGCCCGCCTCACCGACAAATAGGAAAGCGCGCTCGTCGCCTTCCTTCGGGAAAACTCTGACGTCTTCGCATGGGAAGCGTCAGGGCTACCCGGCGTACCAAGGGAGGTGATCGAGCACAAACTGGCGGTCAGCAAAGACGCTCGCCCGATAAAACAAGTTCTACGCAGACAAAGCAAGGAAAAACTGGAGTTCATCGTGTCCGAGGTTGACAAACTGGAAGAAGCTGGCGTCATCAGGAAGGTGCCCACCCAACCTGGGTGGCCAACCCTGTGGTGGTGCCAAAGCCCATGACCTTCAAGTGGCGGCTCTGCATCGACTTCACCGACTTGAACAAGGCCTGCCCCAAGGATCCTTTCCCACTACCCCGGATTGATCTCATCGTGGATTCAACCGCCGGGTGCGAGCTCCTGTGCTTCCTGGATGCTTTCTCCGGGTACCACCAGATCATGATGGCAGTGGAGGATCAGGAGAAGACGGCCTTCATCACACCCAAGGGCTGCTACACCCGGATGCCTTTTGGTCTCCGGAACGCCGGCGCAACCTTTCAGCGCGCCATGCAAGCATGTCTTGGGTCCCAGCTGGGCCGCAACGTGGAGGCATACATCGACGACATCGTGGTCAAGACTCGGTACAAGGACTCCCTCATTCAAGATCTGCACGAGACCTTCAACAACCTTCGTCGGGTCAACTTCAAGCTTAACCCCGACAAGTGCGTGTTTGGGGTCCCGTCCGGCAAGCTACTGGGGTTCTTAATCTCCCACCGGGGGATTGAGGCCAATCCCGACAAGATCAAGGCCATCGAGCGCATGGAGGCGCCACGGCGAGTCAAGGACGTACAACGCCTCAACGGGTGCATCACAGCACTCGGGCGTTTCATCTCAAGACTTGGAGAACGAGCCCTGCCCTTCTTCAAGTTACTCAAGAAGACGGGTCCCGTGAAATGGACCCCGGAGGCTGAAGAAGCTCTTCAGTCCCTCAAGTGCTACCTCGCCTCGCCTCCCTCCTCGTGGCACCAGCAGAAAAGGAGCCCCTACTACTGTACATCGCTGCCACCAATCAGGTGATCAGCGCGGTTCTTGTGGTAGAGCGTGACGCTCCTCCGGACAAGGTCGGCGGCAAGCGTCCCGGAAACATCCTCCCGGGGCAACCAAGCAAGAAGAAGCAGCCAGGTGGCACAGGGCCGGAAGGCCCTGAGCCTGGCATGCCCACCGACGCCGTCATCGACGTCGCAGAAGAAGCATCACTGGGGGCTGACGCGCTCCCTCTCGAAGCAGCTGAGCCCGTCAAGGACTCGGTGACCCGCAAGATACAGCACCCGGTCTACTTCATCAGTTCGGTGCTGCGCGATGCCCGGGAGCGGTACCCCATGATGCAGAAGCTGTTGCTGGCGATCCTCATCGCCTCTCGCAAGATGAGGCCCTACTTCGAAAGCCACCCTATCACCGTGGTTTCCAAGTACCCCTTGAGGAGTCCGCTGGAGAATCCCCTCGCCACCGGACGAGTCTCTTGGTGGGCCATGGAGCTTCAAGGTTTCGGCCTCAAGTTCGAGCACACGAACAACATCAAGAGTCAAGCGCTGGCTGATTTCACGGCGGAGTGGACTGAGACAGCGTTCGACGACCCGGTGGAGGAATCCAGCCTTCCCGGGAAAGAAGATCCCGACGCTTGGACCATGAACTTCGACGGCTCCTACACCAAGGGCCAAGGAGGCGCCGGAGTCGTTTTGATCTCCCCCACAGGAGATCGTCTGAAGTACGTCGTCCAGATGCAGTACAAGGAGAATATCTCGAACAACACGACGGAGTACGAGGGCCTGCTTGCGGGACTTCGTGCTGCCGTTGGCCTCGGCATCACCAAGCTCATCGTCAAGGGTGACTCTCAGCTAGTCATCAAACAAGTGAACAAGGAGTACGCTTGCCCTCAGATGGCACCGTACGTCGAGGAGGTGTGGAAGCTTCAGCGGCGCTTCAACAGCTTCCGGGCCGTGTACGTCCCTAGGGATGACAACACGACCGCGGACGAGCTGTCACAGATGGCTTCCAAGCGAGAACCAGTACCTCCCGGGATATACATTGAGGTGCTCCGGCAACCCTCTGTGTCTCCCGAGAGGCTCAAGACAAGGTCTACATCGACACTGGGGGCTGGTGACCCGTCTACTTCGACAACCCGGGAAACCAGCCCAGAAGGCGCGCAAGACCCGGCAGGACCGAGACCAAGGGAAGCTATGCTCTCCTTGGTCAAATGGTGTTGCCGGTGGAGAGAACCCACCCACCCTGGGCCCTGGACATCGTCAAGTACATGACGGAGCATGCTCTACCGGAGGATGATCACGAGGCCGAGCGGGTGGCTCGTCAAGCCAAGCTCTACGTCCTGATCGACGGCGAGCTCTACCGGCGACGCGACAACGGAGTCAGGCTCCGCTGCATACCACAAGAACAAGGCCAAGTACTTCTACGAGACATCCACGAGGGCACATGTTCAAGTCATGTTGCATCAAGATCATTGGCGGGGAAGGTTTTCCGCCAGGGATTCTACTGGCCAACAGTCCTGCACGACGCCGAGCAAATGGTCAAGACCTGCGAAGCTTGCCAATACTACGCGAAGAACATCAATCAGCCAGCTCAAGCACTGCAACCAATCCCAATATCCTGGCCGTTTGCAGTCTGGGGGCTAGACATCGTCGGCAAGTTGCCAAAGTCAGTTGGCGGACATGAATACCTCTTTGTGGCTGTGACAAGTTCACGAAGTGGGTTGAAGTAATGCCAGTACCACGCCAGACGGCCCAGGCCGCCATCAAGTTCATCGAGGGGATTGTCTACCGCTTCGGAGTACCCAACAGAATCATCACGGATAATGGCACTCAGTTCACAAGTCGAGCCTTCCTCAGCTTCTGTGAAGAATTGGGCATCAAGGTGTGCTTTGCATCAGTGTCCTATCCAAGATGCAACGGTCAAGTGGAGCGAGCCAATGCGGAGGTCCTAAGAGGTCTGAAAACCAAAGCATTTGACAAGCTGGAGAACAAGGGGAGAAATTGGATTGATCACCTACCCAGTGTACTGTGGTCCATCAGAACAACTCCAAGCCGAGCCACCAAAGAAACACCTTTCTTCCTTGTCTATGGAGCTGAAGCTGTCCTGCCAACAGAGCTAAGGCACGGATCCCCCGGGTACTCGCATATGATGAAGATGCCCAAGCTGAGCAAAGGATCGATGACATTAACATCCTGGAGGAAATGCGCTGTCGGGCGTCATTGCGGTCTGCTCGATACCAGCAAGGGCTGCGCCGGTATCACAGCCGTCATGTTCGATCCCGGGAATTACAGCAGGGAGACCTGGTTCTCCGCAAGATGCAAAATCTCGAGGGCTTGAACAAGATGTCAAGCAAGTGGGAAGGACCCTACCGGGTTACTCATACACTGAGACCCGGAGCAGTCTATCTGGAAGACGAGAACGGCAGGCCGGAAGGCAACGCCTGGAACATCGAGAATCTCCGCAAGTTCTACCCCTAATTACGAACATGAATCGCCAAACGTCGAATCCGCTAAGCACGCCCAAGGGGCTAGTGTTCTGTAATAGGGTGTAAGAAGTCATCGCCAAGAAATAAAAGATAAGTGTTTCAATTCCGTGAGCCTCAATTTATGTCGAGATGTGTGTTATCCGTAACAACCCCCAAGCAGGGGGCTGACATGGTGCCGGTGGCTGACGGGTCGAGCGCGAGTGGCCTATCAGTAGGCACTGCCACCCGATCGTGCCGTACTGCCGCGGAAAGGAGTGAACGGGCAGTGCTGTGTTTTAACGAACCTAAGCACAGAAATGCACATTCAACTTTGCTTGCGGGTTGCTCCGGATGAAACACTATCTCGACATGAAAAGAGGGTCCATTCTTTCCTACTGAAAGTTTGTTGTGTGCAGCGCCTTCCCGGGACAGGAGCTGACGGTGGAAAGCGGTTAAGGAGTTGGATACCCGGGAGGGACAGGATGGATCGAGGACGCGGCAGAAAAACAGCTAAGTCCTTGCATCAGCATCCTGCACTTAGGCATAACATCTCGCTCGGAGTCAATATACCATCGACCTGCGCATGCTTGACAGTTGATGAGAGCCTTTGCGGGGGTAATGCTACCACCCCAGCGAACGGTCCGTTTCCCTCTGGCCAAGTACCTGTGGACAGTGGAGTCAGACACCCGGAAGGTATAGCGCTCTTAGGGGTACCACTACTGTGTGCGGAACAGTCAGGGTATCTGGCACCTAAGGGACCTCCTCTGAAACTTGACAGCGCGTTAGTGCAAAGGAAGATTTGGGACATGACCCCGGGAGTTGAGGCTAGGTTGCATTCATCTGAATTTAAATTCTGAATTACAATTCCGAATTACATTCAGCTGTGCAACTTCTTGATTACATAACAAGCCTATGCTACTAAGGCCAGTCCAGGGTCACTGGCTGTGCAGACTTGTCTTCTGTTCTGTTTTCGCCTGCCGGGTGAACTCCGGACTCCCGGGGACGCCTGGGATGAAGGAGGGCATTCGCGCAGGATCTTCAGGGGTCCCACGGGCCGGGGAACTTCCGGGCGAACCCCGGCACATGCTGGCTGCAGAGGAGTGCACATGGTCCACGAACTTATCCATGATGTCCTCCTCATCCTGTACAAAGGAAGAGATCGAGTCAAGGCGCAGGCTCTCCCAAGGATCGTATTGCCAAAACCAAGGCAACTTTACCTTGAAGACATCGTCAAGGTCGCAGAGGAGGCGGATCAATCTCTGATTGCCTGCGGCCTCCTTCCACAGTTCCATCTTGATGGTGTCCTTCCGGGTCGCCAGCGCCACCGACGCTTCCATGGCGGCAGAACCGGCGATGTTCCCCACCGCGGGAAAACCAAGGAGACCCGAGGGCGGGGAACGACCTCGTCCTTTCCGGTGATTCGGGCTTCCGTCCTCGTGGGCACCTCCACCGCGCCTCGGAAAGTGGATTCCGCCGTCGACACGTCGGACAGGGACATCTCCTCCCTCTAGACATTGCTCTGCGATCTATGGGGGGAAGAGAAAGGAGCAAGGCGAGAAGATGTGTCAAGGAGTTGGAGTCTGGAGGGCCTTTTATAGGCCTCCCATGCTCCACCTACCCCTTGGCGCTACGGCTGCCACGTTAATGGGGCGCGTTTGGCGAAAAACCGCTCCCATTCACATCAAGTACGACACGAAGGCCAAGAGACAAAAAGGAGAACAAGTTCTTCTTCATTTCAAGATCTACAGCGGGGGCTAATTTTTACAAACAAAAAGATTGGCTCCCGGCGCGAGGAGCACCACCGTACAATGGAAGACGCTACTTCCAGAAGTACGTCGACGAGGCGGCCAAGAAGGAGGTCAAGGACATCTTCAGGACCGCCGACTTGAAGCTCCTCGCCCTCAGGGAAGCTAGCTCTCCTCGGCCTTGACGCTAGATGAGTTTTCCTCATCTTCGTCCTCGTCGAAGGAGCCGGAGCTGCTGCTGCTCTCACTCTCGGCGCAGCATTCCACGCGCCCTCCTGCAGCACGGAAGATCTTCACGGCGAGTGTGGCGTCTCCGTCATACTTGCAGGCGAGGTATTGCCCCCGGGTCAGGCGGCGGGAGCGAGCGAATGACTTCCACCCCTGACCAAGGAGCATGGAGTCGTCGACGGTGTACTCCACCGAGATCCAGGAGGGGCCGTTTGGGCAGCCTTCCACCTGCAGCCACAAGCCCGGAGGCCGGTTGTTCTCCATCGCCATCGCAAAGGAGTCCGGAAGGTCAATCCGGCTGCGGATCTTGCGGCGCAAATCCAGGATGAACTCGTAGGGCACGAAGCTCGTGTGGATTGCAGCCCGTGGGGACGGAGAAGAAGTTCTTCCACATCTCACGGCTCCTCTGCCTCCACCGCCTCGCTTCGCTCGCCCTCTTGGGACGGCGTTCCGCGGCCACCGGAGCTTCTCTCCATCGGGGCCGAAGCTCGAGGACGTCCCACTCCTCTCTTTCCTCTCGCCATTGGAGCCGTTGGCCTGGGAAGGGAGAGATGGGTCAAGGAAGAAGAAGATGGGGACTTGCGAGGCGTTCGTCCGCTTTTATAGCGCGCGGAGCTTCTCTCTCCAACCGTCTTCACAGCTTCCCCGCAGCGGGAATCGAGGAGGCAAACTCAGTTATTCCCCCGAGCGGAATAACTCCAAGACCATCACGACGATTGACGGACCGAAGCAAGGTGCCGGGTACCCACTTTGGCCAACTCTTTGGCCATAGCCCCGGCACAACTGAAGCAAGAGCCGCCGGGACCATGCCCGGGGGCTACTGTCGCAGCAGTGGAACATGGGGTTCCCCTGATGCTGCCAAAGTGGGTCCTCCGCTGGGGCCCACCAAGAAGATGGACAAGGCAAGGAGTCAAGTACAGCAGATGGGTTAGCCCATCTGCCTCAAGGACACCCGACAAGTTCGACAACAAGTCTCGGCGGCTAAGGACCAGGTGACCTTCCGGGTCACCCCCTCGCCCGGAGAACCAGGCAAGACACCCGCGGGTCCGTGCTCCCGGCAGGAGGCCAGGCGCGCCCCCGGGTATCCATCCGTACCATCGAGAGGATAAGATCGCCAGCTTGTCGGAAGCTGGTGGAAGACTTGGGCGCCAAGATGAAGGCCGCGCCCTGGTGATGTTGCCACGAGCGTAGTTGGTGGGGCGGACAGGCTTTGTCCGTCCCACCTTTTCCAAGGGCGGACGACCACGCCGCCCTGATGCATGTAAAATGCATACATGAACTTTGCATGTTATTACTAGATATTCCTACATATTTGCAACTTATATGATGTTATATTCATGTTTTATAATGATTTCGGGGATTTTCTAAACAATCCCCCCTCTTTTGGTTCTAACTCTGTTTTCCAGAAAACGTCTTTTTTGTGTTTCGGACTTTCCAGGAGCTTCGAGACTCCAAAAAGGGCAAGGCCAAAGAGCACGGTTCAGAATTTTTGAGACAAACGCAATGGGCTGAAAATGAAGACCAGAAGCCCAACCAGCTGGAAAATAGCGGTATCCTTTTCTCCCTCGTGGCTCCGATGCCGTCCGTTTTCGTCTCCGTGGCTTCGTCTTGACCTAAAACCGACTATAAAAATAGTCCCCCGAGGAGTTTCGCGGGGAGCGCCGCAGAAACATAGAAACCACGAAACAGAGACCTGGAGTTGCAGATTGGAGGGGGAAAACTCCGGCGGGGCGCTGCCGGGGTGGTCTCCATCTTCTCCAACGACTTCTCCACCGTCTCCATGATGAAGCGGGAGTAGTCCACCCCCTGGACTTTGGGTTTGTGGTGGTAACTTGATCTAATCTCTCTATGTATGATCATTGTTGAAGTCCATATGATGTGCCTTGCATAAGTATGGATCTATCTATGTAATTCCTATGGTGGATATTGTGGTATGAGATAATATTTGTTATGCATTTACCGTTGTGTTGGAGCTTTTATGACTTGTCATACTTTGGAGATATTCTATGATGCATGTGATGGTTTGATTTATGCATAATGCCTTGTTTATTCTTGTCATGAGGTGATTGACACCACCAAGTGTGGATAGATGAGAGAGATGTGGTCATGCACACGAAATATGAATCATTACACTAGTGTTTAGAATATTGTCCATTAAGAAGTATGATGTATGTGGGTAAAGAGTGGCCTAGTGACAGAAGGCATAGGCATTAAGTGACAGTAATGTTGACCAAGATTCTTTATCTGGGGGTAAAAAGGAAGAAGTATGATGTGGGAGTGACAAAAAACCATGCTAGCCTTGCGAGGGTGACCCTAGCAACACAAATGATTATTTTCTTTCAACTATGTGTTTTAGGACATGTAGCCGTCATATAAGTTTACCATTAAAGCATGACAATTGTGTGTACTTTATTATCCATAACATGATCACCACCATAGATTGAGAGAGAGGATGAGTGAAACCATGAACCCGTGTCCATTGTTCCCATAAGAAAAGCCCTTTGTCTTGTCCTCTTGTATTGAAGAGGATTGGGACATTTTTACATTTATTGTTTTGTTGCTCTTTAAATTCTTGCATTAAATCAACCTCCATTAATCCTTTAACTTGTTTAGTGCATAATCAACTAAAACTTGTGACACTTTAGTTGTAGGGAATAGATAACTTTTCCTTCTTGCTCCTGCGGATCGATACCCTACTTCCACATTGAGAGGTGCTACAGTGATCCCCTGCTCTTGGGGGTTATCAAGTACTTTTCTGGCGCCGTTGCCGGGGAGCGTAGCGCTTAAGTTTCTATTCTTGTGTGCACTAAGCTTTAAATTTATTTTTGTTATATCTTGCAATCATTTAAGCTTGGGGAGGATACTATGTCTCCCATTTACGATGATTACAATGATGATTATGAATGTTTTACTCCTACTATCACTAATAAGAAGGATTTTTCTTATGTGGAGAGTATTAATACTTTTATGCTTGTATCTCATGAGAGACATGCTTTATGTGATAGTTATATTGTTGAATTCATTCATGATGCTACTGAAAGTTATTATGAGAGAGGAAAACATGGTTCTAAACATTTCAACATTATTACGTTTCCTCTCTTTAAGTTGAAAGTCTTGAAATTGCTCTTGTTGTATCTTCCTATGCTACTTGCTTTCTGTTTCAATGATTTATTTTCTTACAAGATCCCAATGCATAGGAAGTGGGTTAGACTTAAAAGTTTTTCATATTTTTCTCTTGATGCTCTCTTTTGCATTTCAATTCTTGTTTCTATGTGAGCATCATTAAAACTATCATGGCTGTCCAGAAAACAGATTCCTAAGCATCACTGCGAAAAATGTTAAAAATCACAGAAAAGGAATTTTGACCTGAAATTTTACGACAGCAATCTTCAGTTATTAATACAAATTTCATTAGTTTAAAATTTTCGGATTTGAGCAACGTAAGTGCCTCTGAAAATTCACTCTTTACGGGCTATCCCGTTTTTGACAGATTCTGTCTTTATTTTGCATTACTCTCATTACTTGTGTTTTGTGTAGTTCTATTGATCAAAGAGCAATGCACAACCATACTAACAGAAGCTAATGTTTAGAATCAACTCATGATATGTCTTTGCTGTACCTATGAGGATTTAATTTATGGAGACACTAACCCCTCTAATCAAGTTTTATGTTGAGTTTTGTGTAAAGAGAATTTTTCAAATGGAAGAGTTGAGGGTGATGAACAAAGATCAAGAGGGACAACCACTCAATCTTGGGGATGTTGCCCCTAGACTCACCCAACATATATCAAATAAGTGCAAGAATTCAAGCTTGGGGATGCCAAGCTACCTCACTCCAACCATCTTGATAACAAGTAAGTAAGCCTAGCTATATATATAAAGAAAGCGTTTTACGGGAGGCAACCCGGTTATTTTTATTTTTTGATTTTCTTTGTGTCCTCTTGCTGTAACAGGAAACTTAGTTTTTAGTTTAGTTTCTGGAATTTTTAATAAAGTGCCAAGTTTAACCCATTTTGGCTTGAAAAAGTTGCTTATAGCATTCGGAAATTTTATTCCAGCACGAGTCTGTGCACGGTATGATTTCTCATTCCTATTCTGTAACTCCGAATGAGCTGATATTTGAACTGTAGTTGCAAATTTTCATCCTCTGTAAGCATGAATGTTTTTTGAATTTTTCGACATATTTAAGTAGGGTAGAACAATACGTTTTGCTGCTACTGTTTTTCTGGACAGATTCTGTCCCATTTTGTTTGATGCATTCTTTGAACTTTTAACTTGAATCTTTTTTATCCAATTGAGTTTATAAGTAGGCATACAACATTATACACTTTCTGGACATTCATATGAATTTTTGTTTAAGGATTTTATGCAGCAAGCAATTCGTTTCTATCACTACTAATGTCGCCCCACAGAAAAGAAATGGGAGAAAAGGTGTTTTGAAGTTTTTTCACAGGGATTAGAGGAGATGCACCAAGAGCTATCCAAGGATGGTGAATACCATAAGCTTGGGCATGTGAAGACAACCCCACTGGACCAACACACTCTCGGTTTGCACACGTCTAACTTCTGTTTTTTCGATCAATGCACTTTATCGCATAAACTTGGAGCGTCTTTTATTTGCTTTTTTATTTCGGTTTGATTTTTGTTTGTCTTGAGACCACCACTATCATTTATATATGAGAGAGCTATTGGAAATTTGGGTTGAATTAAGTTGGATGCTATTAAAAAGATTGGGAAAGGGATGTTTGAGTTGATTCAAAAAGATACATATAGTTGCATGATTCATATGCTTTTAATGAATATTAATTTGCAAGTGTTTTATCAAGAGCTATATTTTATTCATGTTTTGATGCTGAATGTTACTTTAGTTTGTTTAACATGGATTGGTTAGTTCTATGGACACTTATGCATGCATTTAGACGGTCAACTTTCTCCCTCTTGCTAGCCCAAAAACTCCAACAAGCAAAAACTTGTTTTCCAACACCTTCAACCAAAGTTTTTCCAGTGAGTCCACCATATCTACCTATTAGCTTTATGCTATTCCAAGTATGTTTATCATGTTATATTGTATTATCTATGTTTCCGAATTAAAATGCTTATGTTATTGATTGTTATGGGAGAAGTTGGTTAAAAAGCTCTCACGAACTTAATGTACACTTTACTTTTATTCTGCACTTAATAAACATGAACCATTGTGATTAAAATTATGAAGTTGTGTGCTTGACAAGAGTCTTGGTTGGTAGTTAGCCCATATGTGCTGTCACATGGCAAGCTTTCAACGTGCTCTTAATTATATTTAGTTGATATCATGCACTTTTGTCTATGGATGCCTAACATTGTGTGAAATAAAGGTGGAAACTTGGCAAGTTTAAGGAGTAAGTATAAATGGCTAGAGAGACGCCTGGGCCGCTAACATAAGCCATGCATCATTCATGGTGGAAGTTTACTTACATGCCATAGTGGACCTTCAGTGAAGCACTTCACAATAAAAAGCTATACCCATAGTAAATAAAAGAATGCTGAGATTGTCCATTTTGTTTGTTTGTCTTGTCATTTTGACATGAGGCTTGTTCCATGTCCTGAGACAAGAGGTACCCCAGTTGACGCTCTTGATGACGCTTTTATTACTTGCAATGACTTTAAAACTTGAACTTGCTTTGTGACCCGAGTTGAGTAGCCAGTTGGGGAGGCTTTTGTATTCACGGGGCATGAGGCATCCAACCCTTACTTTGTCAAGCACATTACTCATATTTGCTTTTACTTTCAACTTAACCATTCAAGATGCTATGATAGGGGTAATGAGAGCTTGACACCAATGAATACCACATTGCAATCATTAACTTAAGTAGAAGCATTTGGAAGCTAGATGAGACTTTTGCATGTTTTACCTCTACTTATTTATCTATCTTTCCAAAGTGTCCACCTTTTATATTCAGATTTCATAAGAGTACTCTATGAACATTATAGGATGTTTTTACTTTTCATTATGCATACATTTGGTCCATAGTACTTTCTTCTATGTTACACTTTGTGAATTATCATTGAACATCCTTACATTGAATATTTGATATCGCTTCATAATCTATCTTGTATATTGCTACTCCTTTGAATAATGAATCATTTGACTCTATGTAGCAATAGTAATCATCTTTGATATCCATTGATAGTATTAAAATGCAAAGTCCATGTTAGTTTTATCACCTTCATACTCGAGGACGAGTATAGGTTAAGCTTGGTGATGTTGATGCATGTAAAATGCATACATGAACTTTGCATGTTATTACTAGATATTCCTACATATTTGCAACTTATATGATGTTATATTCATGTTTTATAATGATTTCGGGGATTTTCTAAACAATCCCCCCTCTTTTGGTTCTAACTCTGTTTTCCAGAAAACGTCTTTTTTAGTGTTTCGGACTTTCCGGGAGCTTCGGGACTCCAAAAAGGGCAAGGCCAAAGAGCACGGTTCAGAATTTTCGAGACGAACGCAATGGGCTGAAAATGAAGACCAGAAGCCCAACCAGCTGGAAAATAGGTGGTCCCACGCGACCAGATTCCCTGGCCGCGTGAGGCACCTCCTTTTCCCCCTCGTGGCTCCGATGCCGTCCGTTTTCGTCTCCGTGGCTTCGTCTTGATCTAAAACCGACTATAAAAATAGTCCCCCGAGGAGTTTCGCGGGGAGCGCCGCAGAAACACAGAAACCACGAAACAGAGACCTGGAGTTGCAGATTGGAGGAGGAAAACTCCGGCGGGGCGCTGCCGGGGTGGTCTCCATCTTCTCCAACGACTTCTCCACCGTCTCCATGTATGATCATTGTTGAAGTCCATATGATGTGCCTTGCATAAGTATGGATCTATCTATGTAATTCCTATGGTGGATATGCTGGTATGAGATAATATTTGTTATGCATTTACCGTTGTGTTGGAGCTTTTATGACTTGTCATACTTTGGAGATATTCTATGATGTATGTGATGGTTTGATTTATGCATAATGCCTTGTTTATCCTTGTCATGAGGTGATTGACACCACCAAGTGTGGATAGATGAGAGAGATGTGGTCATGCACACGAAATATGAATCATTACACTAGTGTTTAGAATATTGTCCATTAAGAAGTATGATGTATGTGGGTAGAGAGTGGCCTAGTGACAGAAGGCATAGGCATTAAGTGACAGTAATGTCGACCAACATTCTTTATCTGGGGGTAAAAAGGAAGAAGTATGATGTGGGAGTGACAACAAACCACGCTAGCCTTGCGAGGGTGACCCTAGCAACACAAATGATTATTTTCTTTCAACTATGTGTTTTAGGACATGTAGCCGTCATAGAAGTTTACCATTAAAGCATGACAATTGTGTATACTTTTATTATCCATAACATGATCACCACCATAGATTGAGAGAGAGGATGAGTGAAACCATGAACCCGTGTCCATTGTTCCCATAAGAAAAGCCCTTTGTCTTGTCCTCTTGTATTGAAGAGGATTGGGACATTTTTACATTTATTGTTTTGTTGCTCTTTAAATTCTTGCATTAAATCAACCTCTATTAATCCTTTAACTTGTTTAGTGCATAATCAACTAAAACTTGTGACACTTTAGTTGTAGGGAATAGATAACTTTTCCTTCTTGCTCCTGCGGATCGATACCCTACTTCCACATTGAGAGGTGCTACAGTGATCCCCTGCTCTTGGGGGTTATCACACCCTCCTCAGAACGCTTGGAGGAGAGAGTGCCACGTCTCCTCCAAGGACCGCCGAGGGGTTTTTTCCCGCCAAGACCCCTCACACCTCTCGCGTGCCCATGTCGGATCCCGTTAGCCTATAAAAGGAGGACCATGGCACCGGAGGAAGGAAGAAAAGAGAACAAGACGAGACGAGATAGAAGCAAGCTAGAGCTCAGGCAAGACTAGTCTAGGGTTCGGAAGGTAGAGAGAGAGGTGATCTCCCCAGGGCAGGATCTGCTCTTCGTCTACCTCCGGCCGAAACTCTGCCGGGTTCACCCCAGAACACCCTTGTACACCACACCATGATAAACCTCTCAATCCAAACATGCAGGAGTAGGGCTTTTAGCCTCCGGGCGGCCTGAACCTGGGTAACTCTGTGTCCTGCTGTATTGTTCGATCTCTCCCTCTCGACGAAGAACTTGGCATCCTTGCTCCCGGGTAAGACGTCTTCCAGCCTCCTTCGCGCCCCGTGCCGAACCTAAAAAGGGGGTATCATCTACTCCCGGTGTCCGCCACCCGAGACACGACACCGATATATAGAATATGGTAGTATCAAATAGCATCTAAATATGTTTTATAAAATTTAATGATTTTAAACCAAATTATCCATTTTGTTACTGAAAAAGTGTAACCTAGTGAGTTGTCGAGTTCGTCTGTTAAACAACTACTACTTACATTTTAATTGTACAGTTATGGAGTACAAACTTGTTAGCCTACATAGCAACTAGATCATTATTTGTTGTTGTATGGTTACTGAAGTACTTCTGCGCGTATCAGTTTGATTAATCTTATTTTTATCGCATGTCCACTTTGTTTCTGTTCCGAATTTGTGATCTGATATTGCTACTTCCGGGAAAGTTGTTGGGACTATCCCAGAGTGAAAGAGTGATGTAACCCAACGACAAGTATTTCCTTCGATTGAGAACCAACATGTATCGAACCAGTAGGAAGTATTATCTCTCAATTAATTAGCAGCACTTGTACACACACACAAAACTAAACTTGTCCCCAACGAAGGTTGTCAAGCTTTCATGTCTTGCCGGTCATTAGGATTAAACGTATGGTGTGATAGAAAACGATAAATACAAATGAATAAGTAAACGGAACAGGTTGTAGATGATAAGAAAACAAGTAAAAACAATAAAATAATAATAAAATATGGACTAGGGTCTATAGATATATTAGTGGCATCTCTCCAAACAAGATAGCAATATTGTGGTAAACAAATTGCAGTTGGGCAGGGTTTAAATTACAATATTTTTGATTATGATTATTCATGACATGATTCCTATAGACATTATGTTTAAAATCTATAGACCATTAATCCAACAACATCTATCACTAATGCTCCACCCCAAAACCGCTATCCATCATGCATCTCAAAGTTCATACAAACTTAGTATTGTCATAAATATGATGACATAATATCGATAGTAAAAAACACCATCCAAGTGTTCTATAACAACCATTGTTTTATTCTTAGTAGCAACAACACAATATATTTATTGTCCCTTACTGTCACCGGGATATAAATCCTAGTAAGGTTGAACCCCACAATCATACACCACTCACTCCGATGATCTACCCATCAAATTTGCCCAAAGTAGAATAATAAATCAAACAACATATATGAATATAAATTATGCAGCAAGGTAATGTTGTAGATATCAAAATAATTCATGAACATACTGATCATAAAGTGATAATCCATCATATCCCAACAGGAATTATATCAGATGGATCTCAATCATGTAGGACAGCTCATGAGATCATTGTACGGAAGAAGAGAGAGAGAGAGAGAGAGAGAGAGAGAGAGAGGATGCCATCTAACTACTATTATGAAACCGTATTCCAAAGGGGCACTATTCACATGGTGCTAGCAAGGTTGATAAAGATTGCTCCGAGAGTGGAATATCCCTCCAACAGGGTGCCAGAATAGGATTCCAGATTGGATCTTCTCGGAAAAGTAACTTGCGGGAGTGAATCCAGAAAATTTATGTGTCTCTGTAAGTTTCTGGTTGAAAAATAAATATAGGTGTTGGGAGGCGGTCGATCGGAGTCGCAAGGGACCCACACGCCCCTGGTAGCGTGGTGGACCTGCGTGGGAGTCCTGTGGGACATCCTAGCACATGGGTTAATCGGATTAATAGAATAATCATATCAACAAGGTGCATCCTTTTTTCCGGAACCTCATCTCGAAAAAACTCTGGTTAAGAGTGCTTGGCCCAAAGCAATTTCGGGATGGGTAACCGACTGGGAAGTTCTTCCCAGGTGCGCATGGGTCAGAACAAACTGCGCACGGAAAGATTGGTGTTATCCAGTCTAAACATTTTAGAGAGCTGACAGGGTAACGACCGCCAGCCCGATCTAGGCTGGCTCCGGTCTAAAACAAGCTTAACCTAAGGGGGTGTTCGGGATGTTAAATTTGGTATTAGAGCCGACCCTCGTGGTTACACGACCGTGTGCGGTCAAGACGAGTGGGACATGTGCTGACAGTGCACGCGCAGACTGGTGCCAAGAGGGGACATTCCTCACTCGTCGGTCTTATAAAGGGGTGTGTATGTGTCATCCTAGCTGAGGGCTTAATAGTTTTGATTAATGCAGTTATAGAAACTCATCCGAAAGTTCTTCCCGGGTGCCCCTGAGTGAGAACAAAGTGCGCATACAAGATTAATGTTGATCTGTGGTATCAGTTTGACAGTTTATACGTTGTAGAGAGCTGTCAGGGTAACGATCGCTGGCTCGGGGGGTGTCCAAGGTGTTACAACAAGTTAGTACGGGCCGCGCAAGGAAGGAGACCGAAGCCAGTTGAGTTAAAGTGTTACCCCAAAAATTTACGCGTGAGTCGCTGAGGCGTGTGTTGATCTTGCCAACAAGACAAACAGTCAAACAGGTCCGGTAGTCGTTATTTGATAGTACTATCATTTTTTTTTTTGGGATTATATATTAACTTAAAACAGAGTTCGTACAAGATTTGTAACAGACTTCCAAGAGTATCACTTTATTGCATCGATATACTGAGAACAAAATAGCAGATCAACAGAGGATCTGGAAACACACAAGAAATGGGAATCAAACGAATGGAATGAACAAAAAAAAAACACAACATGCATTATTGAACTCCACACATACGCAAAACGTTTCTTTTTTCCATCTCCATGCACGCATGTACGATTTAGTACAGGGGGTCGCTGACGATGTTGCACTGCTTCCTGATCCCGCCCTTGCTCCCGGCCGGCATGGAGAGCTTGCTGAGCTTGACCATGGAGTCGCCGAAATCCTCGTTCCAAAGCGTGGCGTTGTTAGCGTACTCATGGACATGCTCCCGCGCCTCCTCGGTCGTCAGCAGCTCCCAGTCGGAGTTGAAGCTGACGATCTTGGCGAGGTTGTTGTGGTAGTAGGTGTTGTCGAACAAGCTGATCTTGCGGACCCGGCTCGCGTGCCGCGGCATGTACTGGTTGACGGTCTTGTAGTCCTCATCGCGGAAGTTGTTGACCACTTCCGGGTTGGCCCTCGGGGGACACCTGGAGTTGAGCAGATTGCGGTAGCCCGGGTTGATCTGGTCTGCAGGCGCGGTGAGCCTGCCTCTGAAGGACGAGCAGTGGGCAACGCCGATGGAGTGCGCGCCAGAGAGGATGACCATCTCCTCCAGGTCGAAATCCTTGCGGGCGAAGTTATCGATGAGCTGCTGGAGGTTGAAGGTTGAGTCCGGTAGCTCCCTCTGGGCCTCGGAGGCCGAGGAGACAATGCCATCTTGGCGGCCGCCAGGGACCTTGTAGTGGATGCCCCCCCTGCTGAGGATGTTGGCGGCGTCACGGGCAGCGTACACAAGAATGTCGGAGCAGGACACAACTTCAGGGCACTTCTGCTCGATTTTGGCTTTGATCTTCTCAAGGAGGTCGAAGGCAGCGAGCCCGATGTTCGCCTTCGCCTCCTTCTCCGGGTAAGGATTTTGGTCGGACTTGTCCAGGAGGACAGAGCCATCGCACCCCTGCATGAATGGTAACTCCATGTCATTATGTTCAGTATTTATGTCATTGGCTCCGACCACACGTCGTATGGAACTCCAGATTCTGCAGGCAGTTCGTCCACAAGTCTGTGGGCGTCTCCTCCATTTCGAGGACGTCCATCAAAAAAGGGCATCAAAGTATATACATTCATGTATATATACACTCCGCCAACAAGACAGACACGCCCATCAATGCATAACAAAACATGGTACTCCTAATTAGAATTTTAAGCTCATCAAAGTACTATATACATTCAAGTATCTCTAAGTTCATTGTTCACAAACGTGTACCCTGTCGGTTTACTATGAAACATAGAATAATTAATGTTGAATAATTGATATATGTGCTAGTGAATGCATGTATTCAGCAGGAAAAAACGCAAGAAACGTGCGATGGATATTATTTGGCACTTGAGTGTAAATGCACATACCCTAACGAAGCAGTCGTGGAAGACAAGTCGGACGAGCTGGGCGCCCACCCGGCGGTTCTCCTTGATAGCCCTCCTGATGTGCCACTTGACGACTTTCTCGACGTCCACGCCCTTGCATCTCTTGTTGTAGTACCCGACCTGCAGTTCGCTAGCCTGTGCCGATGGCGCGGCGAGCAGGGCAGCCTGGACGGCAACCAGGGCACAGAGGAGAACCACCGAGAGCTTCATGTCAGCGAGAAGCTAACCGGCAGCTAGTCGGAGAGAGAAGCTTGCCTTGATTAGTTTTGCTGCTTTTGGATGTGATGTTGGGCTGAAGGTTAGAGGGGGTATATATAAGGTCGAGTTTTTGGCAAGTGTTTTAGCGGATCACGATTTGTATTTTTTTATTTAAGTGAACGGTTCATGATTTGTATTTTCATATACATGAAGGAATGGTTCATGAGGAGAGCCCAACGGGGACATGGGAGGCACTTTGCGAATTTGACCCAGTGTAGGACGGAATAGTACTATGTGCAGGCCATTGCTTTTTTTTTTTAGAGTAATGTACAGGCCATTGCTGATCTGGTTAGACGTAGAATATTAAATATTCTACACCAACACACGGCAACCCATAATTACAGTCCAACTATAATTGTCTACAATAATCCAACCACACGAACCTTCTTACCTTCCATTCGATGAGCATCGTGCCTACCACACTTATCCACAGGACAACGGAGGGCGAAGCAGAATCAGGCTACGATGTACAAACCCGCAAGCAAATGGGTGAGCTGTTGTTTGTGATCCGGTGAAGAATCGGTGGCCGCTGATCTTCACCGGATCACAAACAACCGCTCGCCAAGACGCAGACGCACCAACAAACATACACCCCAGTTTATTTCTTTCCCGGGTGTCCTAGGATGAACAAACGACGTTGTGCTGTGCATGTTGCCAAGGCCACTCCTGCCATTTCGAGGGCATGGGGCGAAACTAGAAACCGGGACCCTTAATACAACATCTTAATAATAACTAATGTATGTGAGTATGTCTACATGAACATATGGTGTTACGATACTTAAGACCATCTCCAACATCTGATATATTTTGTGCACCAAAAATAGCTTGATGTAAAATTTACATCACTAAAAAGGTGTTTTCAGGTCACGAAAAACGACCATTTCAAACAGTTGCCCTAAAATAATCCAGCGGCACCATAAATTTTGACTAGTTTTCTTCCTGGTTGGTTATTCTCCTTTTCTTCAGCTAAAAACGAGAAGAAAGATTGCAAGAGCACGACCGTCGAGACGAACAACGTAGGCGTAGAATATTACATATAGGCCTACACCAACACACGGCAATAATCCAACCACGAACGGGGTGGAGATTTTTGGATCCCGAGCTCCAGTGTTCCCTCCGGTTTAAAAAATTCGGAAATCATATTTGTGAGTTTCAAAAAAATCTTAAAACAATTTCGGGTGTAGCCAATAGTATATCTCACGAATGTGCAAAATATTAACATCAAAAACTATGTATTCTAAGCTATACAAAAATAATAAAAGTGTGGATCAAACTATGCATATTTTCAAATCTCCAATTTTTATCAGAATTTTTTATTTTTGTATAGCTCCGAATACAAAGTATTCGAAGTTGATATTTTACACGCTCATGGGATATACTACTGGCTACACCCGGAGTTTTTTTTTTTTGAACAAAACGGGCAACATTGCCTCATTTTATTAAAAAGTAGGAATGAATTGACCGGTTCATTAGCGGAGAACCGGCCGAAAACCGTTACAAGTGCACCAATGTAGTCATGGAACACCACATTGGGCAGACCCGGCCGACCTGGCTACCCACAAGGAACACACACGCCGCTGAGGAGAAAAACATCAACAAGGTCGTCATCGAGCGTCATCGTCGTCACTCCTCCCCGAGCAAGCGATTCCGACTTCACCTTCGGCGACCACCGACAAAGTCCTCGCCGCAGCCGGCGCAGAAAACTATGTCGGCCTATGCCAAACAGTCGACCCAAAGCGTCGAGGAAGAGGCAGCTCTGACTTCGACGAAGAGCTTCACCGGAGAAAGATGCACACCTTGCACCTATGGAATCCGCGAGGCCACTGCAGAAAAAGTAGCATCGTTGCCAGCCTGTCCGCCCCGAGACACGCAGCTCCGACTTCACAACTTCACAGCGGGACATAGCACGGACTGTCGGTGACGAAGGACATGCCGCGACTCGGCTCCGCTCACCACCGTCATCGTTGCCACACAGCTTCGCAACGCCACCATAGCACCCAAAACATCGTCAGCCGCTGCCAACCACCATGTTGTGTGAGTCCAGCCCACGGGCGTGCACACAGGAACCATCATCTTCATGATTTTTAGATGTTTTGAAACTCACAAATATAATTTTCAAATTTGTTAAAACGGAAGGAGCACCGGAGCTCGAAAGACAAAAAAAAAAACACTTTCTGCCACGAACCTTCTTACCTTCTTTTAATTCCATTATTAAATATCGTGGCTACCACACTTTTCCACGGACAGCGGGGAGGAGCGAAGCAGAATCAGGCTTACGATGTACAAATCCGTAAGCAAATGGGCAAGTAAGTTGTTCGGTAGTCGCTGTTCATTCACCGGATCACAAGCAACAGCTCGCACCAGAAACATAGCTTATTTCTTTCCCAGCTGGTTGTGGTCAGCGCACGACGAGGTGTCCGCGACCGCGAGGACACAACCGGCTCTCCGCTCACCAAGTCAGAGGCCACCCCGATGCCATCCGTTCTGCATCCCACGTCGCCTGTCTCCCTCAGCTCAGCTATTCTGAACGCACAGCAGCCAGCGCAGGCCACATAATTAAGGCCCATTCATTACTGAAACGAGCCCAGCTCGGGAGGGAGAAAAGAACAAACAGTAAACCGAACACAGATATAGCAGAGAACTGAACATATACAGACAGTGAACACAGTCGGCTGATTCAGTTCAAGAACTTGTAAAAATTCTCTGTTTTATGCAGAATTTAACCATTTAACATCAGGACAAATCGTGCTCCAAATAACCAAAATAACAACCAACAAAAGCCACTACTACAGCTGCCTGAATCTACACCAGAAAACATCACTTACCAACGTTTTGCACTGAATTTCAGCAAGCACCTAAAGAAGATCTTGAACAGATATACCATCAATTTTACTAGGACCCTGCAAACACAGAGAAATGATTGAAACATGGCAATACCGAGACTAGCTTAGGTGTTGGGGATATACCGACTAGAGGTATCACCAGCATGGATCAATCCGGCTAGTCCAGGGTGGTCCGCAGTGGTGGTAAAGGCTTTGCCTACCGGGCGGCCCAGATAGCTGACGACCAAGGCATGCGGATGCCGGCAAGGAGGAGGCCCAAGACCGAAGCCCATGAAGCCACCAAGACCAAGATGGAAGGCGGCAGACTTGCCGGCTAGGTTTAGAACTCTGTATGCTTGCCGGATACGTAATCACCTTGTAACCCTAGGTCCGGCCGCCTATATAAGCCGGACCTCGGGACGCCTTTAGGGCATACTTTCACACGTTCAACAACTCATTGTAACCCGACCAAGGCTATTGCCATTATAGTGAGTTATAGCAGCACGTAGGGTCTCACCACCGCCGTGAGATCCGAAGCTGGGTAAACTGCCTTGTTAGATCCCGACCTCGACGACGTCCACCTTCTTGCCCTACGTTCACCCTCGGCTAGCAGGACCCCGTCTCCTATCTCAGATGCTGATACGACGACAGTTGGCGCCCACCGTGGCAACTTCAAGAAAGCAAAGGAGTGCGAACGTGGCAATGCCGCCTTCGCCGAGGCCGTCCTCCACGCAGAGGAGTTGGCCATATTGAAGAAAGAGGCTGATACGTCCCAGTTGCCGGAAAACGTGAAGACAGCCGAGCCCAAGAAGACTTTCAAGGCCTCCGAGGAAACAAAGAAGGCGGATCTGGTACCAGGTGATAGCTCCAAACAAATCACCATCGGATCTGGTACCAGGTGGAGAGACAACCATCTACCTACTGCCATGGACCCGTAGTCCAAGGATGAACTACTCACGCATCACTCCGGAGGCAGGCATGGTGATGTAGAGCCCTCCGGTGATGATTCCCCTCTCCGGCAGGGTGCCGGGAAGAGCTTCTGAACCCTCTCGAGCTAGGGTTGACGGCGGCGGCGTCTCTGGAACTTTTCGTGGATAATGGCTCGGTTATCTAGGGTTTTCGCGTCGGGAGGAATAAATAGGCGAAAGGGCGGCGGCTGCGGAGCCACGAGGGCCCCACACCACCCCACGGCACGGTTGGGGGTGGGCCCGCGCGGCCCCATGGTGTGGGCGCCACGTGGCTCCCCTCCATGTCTCCTCTGGACTCCGTATTTGTGTTGGAAAAATAGGAGGTTCTGTCCAAGTTTCGTCCAATTCCGAGAATATTTCCAGACTAGCTTTTCTGGAATACAAAAACAGCAGAAAACAGGAACTGCCACTGTGGCATCTTGTTAATAGGTTAGTCCCAGAAAATGCATAAAAATGCTATGAAGTGTATATAAAATATGTAACAATTGGTATAATATCAACATGGAACATCAGAAATTATAGATACGTTTGAGACGTATCAAGCATCCCCAAGCTTAGTTCTACTCGTCCTCGAGTAGGTAAAACGATAAAAACAAAATAATTTCTGAGGTGACATGCTACAATCATAATCTTGATCAAATAATACTGTAAAGCACATGTTATGAATGAAGTGATCCAGGTCAATGGTCTATATTTTGCTAGCAAGTAGATAATGAGCAAACAACTGAATCATATAAGCAAAAACTTTTCATGAATAGTATTTTCGAGACAAGCATCAAGGAGTTTTGCATAAGAGTTAACTCATAAAGCAATAGATTCAAGCAAAAGGTGTTTAACCAACACAAAGGAAGATTTAACTTTCAGTAATTGCTTTCAACTTTCAACATATATATCTTATGGATATTTGTCAACACAAAGCATATAATAAGTGCAATATATGAGCATATAAAAATTGTTGCACCAAAGTTGACACTAGTGTTTGCTTCTAAGATAGAAAGAAGTAGGTAAACTGACTCAATATAAAAGTAAAAGAAAGGCCCTTCGCAGAGGGAAGCAGGGATTAAATCATGTGCTAGAGCTTTTTAAGTTTTGAAAAACATACAGAGATTGCATAAAATATCTGACACTCCTCCCAACCTTTGCTAACACAAGCCATGGCTAACCGAATCCTTGGGTGCCTACCATCAATCACATACCATGGAGGAGTGTCTAGTTTTGAGAGGTGTTTGTTAATTGTCAACGAATGGTAGCAGATGAAAACAGTATTCTCCCTATCAAACAGACTTTTAAGAGCGGCTCCCATGAAGGACGTTATTTCTACCAGCAAGGCAGATCATCCCTCTTCTCTTTTGTTTACACATGCAGGTATTTCACTGTTTGGCATTGCTTACTGATAAATCAGGGCAAAAATGTGAAGAGAATTAAGCGGTTAAATTTGTAATTAATTGGGACTGGGCACCCCGTTGCCAGCTCTTTTTGCGAAATTATTGGATAAGCGGATGTATATGCCACTAGTCCAGGTGTAAAGTCTGTTTGACAAGTCGAATAAAGAATAACCCACTACTTCCTCATGAGCTGGTAACATTGACACAAAAAGGAATAATAACAATTTTGAATAATTTAAAGGTAGCACATGAAAATTTACTTGGAATGGCAAGAAAATACCACATATAGGTAGTTATGGTGGACACAGATGGCATGGATTTGGCTCAAGGTTTTGGATGCACGAGAAGCATTCCCTCTCAGTACAGAGTTTAGGCTAGCAAGGTAATTTGAAGCAAACACGGGATATCAACCGACACATGAAAACATATTGCAAGCATTATAAGACTCTACACTGTCTTCCTTGTTAACCAAACCATTTTACCAGAAAATATCTAGACCTTAGAGATACCAAACATGCAAACCAAATTTTAACGAGCTTTACGGTATTTCTTCATTAATAGGTTTTAACTACATGATGCAAAAGCTTAATCATGAACTACTTAATAACTCAAAACAATTGACAAGTATCAAATTATCCAATACAGCGATCTACAAGAATATGTAAGCTTTTTCCATTATACCATCTACCACATGCAACATTTTCTGTTCCAACCAAACACCAATCAATTTATTTCAACATAGACTCTCCAAACAATTATAAGTGAAGCAAGAGAGTACTTTCTTTAAAAGAACTAACAGCTCTTAATAAGAGATGCATGAAAAACAGGAGCTAAAAGCATAGCAATAGCTAGACAAGAATACTCAACAAGTATAAGTGAAGAATAGGAGTATTTATATGAAAAAGCGGAGCGTGTCTCTCTCCCAATCGAGAATGCTGGGGTCCAATCAAGTTGACCATACGAAAAATAAAATACTGATAATTTGCTGATGAAGAAGGGGATGCCTGGGCATCCCCAAGCTTAGACGCTTGAGTCTTCTTGAAATTTGCTGGGGTGATCCATGGGAGCATCCCAAGCTTAAGCTCTTCACTCTTCTTGATCACATTATATCATCCTTCTCTCTTGACCCTTGAAAACTTCCGCCACACCAAACTCAAAGTAATTCTCATTAGATGGTTAGTGCACAATCAACAACTCACATGTTCTATAAGGACACAAACATGACCGTTACTTTTAACATTAGCTACTGCAACTGATGTTATGTGAAGCTCTTCACCCTAAAAAAGAATTCCACTCAACACTAGTAAAAGAGAGAATGCGAAAAATAAAAGACAGAATCTGTCTAAACAGAACAGTCCGCAAAGACGAATTTGTTCGAGGCACTTACGATGCTCAGATCGAAAAACTTTAAACTAACGAAAGATGAATACATATCTGAGGATCACGCACAAAAAATTTCAGATTTAAATAATTTTTCTGTGATTTTACAGAATTAAAATGGTGAATAGCAGAAATCTGTTCCTGCGCAGAAATCCAAATCTAGCATCATCTTCCTATTAGAGGCAATACTTGGCACAACAATGCGATAAAATAAAGATACAAAGGAATTGTTACAGAAGTAAACAACTCCTTGACTCAAAAAAAGAAAAATTGCAGAAATAAAATAATGGGTTGTCTCCCATAAGCGCTTTTCTTTAATGCCTTTCAGCTAGGCTTGATAGTTTTAATGATGCTCACATAAAAATAGAAAATGAAGCAAAAGGAGCATCAAGAAGAAAATTCGAATCAAATTTAAGTCTACCCCACTTCCTGTGCATAGGAATCTTGTATACAAATAAATTCATAAAGAACAAAGTGACAAGCATAGGAAGATAAAACAAGAGCAACTTCAAAACTTTCAGCATGAGAGGTGTTTTAGTAACATGACAGTTTATAAAACCATATTTGCCTCTCTCATAATAATTTTCAGTAGCACCATGAACAAACTCAACAATATAACTATCACATAAAGCATGCTTTTCATGATCTACAAACACATAATTTTTATCAAGCTCTAAGATAGTGGGATCAAAATTTTCAAACCCACTTTTAACAATTTTATAACAAGATGATTGATCACTCTCGAAAGATATGAGACTCATAGCTAAGGTCAAGACCTTTTCAACCCTATTTTCATTAGTAGTACAATTAATATTATCAAGCAATATAGAACCATCATCTAGAGCTTTATCATAAACTTTTTCTAAACAAACCTCCTTATTACCATGCATTTCGATATCAGGCACAAATAAAGGATTATCATAAGATTTATCAAAGTAGCATGGATTATCATAAATAACAGTAGCATACTCATTTCCACAAGTTTTACTCATAGGTAGGGGTGTAAACGGATCGGATCGGATCGGATAATGCGCTTTCCATATCCTTTTAAATATTTCTTTGTCGGATTCGGAGCGGAGCGGATAATGACCGGATGCGGATTCGAATGCGGATAAAATCGGACTACGGATTCGGATCGGAAACAGAACGGTTTCGGATCGGAAATGGATAAACTTGTCGGATAAATACGTGCACACAAACATAATTTCACAACACAAACTATGTCGACAATACAAATATCGAAACAAATAACACTGGAGTGTCGGAGGTTCAACATCACACGAAGTTTCTTATTGAAATATAGAAGCAAGTAGCCGGCCAAGTAGGAGATCATATCCCTTACGTAATAACTTCTCAACATGGGGTTCTTCATGTCCAGATGTGTCTCTGCCTTCCTGTCCTGTGAGTGCGATGATAGATAATCAGATTGTACAGTTACAAGAAGATTAATAACAACTGATCTAAATAATGGAAGAGTTAGAACAATGCATACCAAAACTGCTTGCTAAATCCAGCTGACGAGCTTATTTATTCAATATGCCTCTTTCTTTGTCCTACGTATTGGCAAAAAAACAGCAATGTTAATTTGGAACTTCATTGCCTTTGCCCAAATTCGGTGGCTCTTCCTCACCATGCAGGTCTGCTCCTTGACTTCCAGATGGGGGTGATACAACCGTACCCTGGCTTGCACTTGCACTTCTTCTTGAACTTGCGTTCCTTTTCCCCAATATCATTCTCATACGATCTGGAAAGAAAAATATATTGGTAACGAATCACTGTTTACAGGAAGCTTACAAGCTGTATCAAGCAAGATTCATTTTTTGTGTGTGTGTGTGCTGATCCGTGTGTGTGTGCGTCAAGTAGCAAGCGGGAACTAGGGAGCATCAGATTTGGGAATATATTAAACTACACTGCAACTATCTTTCACACAGCGTGTCTACTATACGGAAATATATTAAACTGATCTACGGTGCATGCATGGCGTCCGTCAATGATCTAGTACGATTCAGATTATGGATTAATTAGAGCGCTCAAATTGACTACTCACCTCAGTGTCCATCACGGCCGGCCGGATTGCCGAAGGCCGAATAGATCCGGCGCACGGTAGCCGGCAGGCGCCGCTAGATCCTGGGTGACGGCGGAGGAGCGGAGGAGGCAATGCGCTAGCAGTAGCACCGTAGCACGCGGTGATTACGACGTGATTGGCTAGGGTTATATGATATATAAACACAATGGCATCTCGCTAATGGACTAAATGATATTTGGGCGTTGGGCCGATCGGTTTGGCTAATTTAATCGGATAATCCTAATTGTGAATGTCGGATAATCCGCATAAAATGCCGGATAATCCGCATCCGCCGGATAATAGCAATACCATATCCTCTACCGTATCCGTCGGATATCCGCTTAAGTAATATCCGTATCCTTATCCGTATCCGCCGGATTCGCATAATTACGTACCACATCCTTAAAAACGGAAACGGATGCGGATTCGGAGCGGAAATTATCCGTACCATTTACATCCCTACTCATAGGGAATATTTCAAGAGAATCCACGGGAACATAACATTCATCCTCCTTTGATAAGGATGGAGGGTGATCAAATAATGTAAGAGGTAAAGAGTTACTCTCATTAGAAGGTAGGCATGGGTAGCTAATCCATTCTTCCTTCTTTTGTTCATCACTCTCTTCCTCTTTTTCATCCAATGAGCTTTCAACTTCAGCAGTAGTTTCTTCTTCTACAGGTTCCTGCAAGACAATGGTCTCTTCTTTTTGAGGATGTCTTTTCTCAAGAAATTCAGTAATATAAGGATTATCATTATAATACTCAAGGCAATATCCAAGCATAGCAAAAGTATCAGATCTATAAGGAGCATCATCATCTTGAATATAACCAACAATTTCATAGGCACCCTCAAAAACAAAAAATTCTTCAATTTGTTCAAGATTAACAAAGTCATAGTTTCCTTTAGCATAAGCAGCCAAGGTTTCATTATCATTATAATCACATTGGAAAGGGAGGTGTTTATGCCTTCTACAACATAAAGATTCATTAAAGCAGTAGGATTCATCATAAGTAGAGCACAAGTTTTTAGCAAAATAATTCAATCTACTTATTTGTTCCCATAAATATTTCCCTTTTTAGATAAGCGGTATTCCTTATAATAATTTTGTTGTTCCTTTGTGAACCCACTTAGCCAATAAAATTTCGCTTCAGAGAGACCAGCCATTGATAGCAAGTAAACAACTAGACATAATAACAAACCGAAATAAACTAGATGCAGAAAACTAATTTTTTGTGTTTTTGATAAATAAAGCAAACAAGACAAAATAAAAGTAAATTAAGCAAGACAAAAACAAAGTAAAGAGATTGGAAGCGTGAAACTCCCCTTGCAGAAATCGTTTTGCTCCCCGACACCAGAAAAAGAGCTGTTGCAGAGAGTTAGAGGAGCTCTCAGAAATATTTCTTCTCCCCGGCAACGGCGCCAGAAAAAGAGCTTGATTGCGTGGATCACACGTTCGCTGGGAGACCCCAAGAGGAAGGTATGAAGCAGTGTAGCAGCAATTTCCCTCAGTATGAAACTAAGGTTTAATCGAACCAGTAGGAGAAAGAAATCACTTCTGAAGGTTGTTGGTGGCGGAATATGGCGCGGCGCAATACCAGGGAATCTGACGCCAACGTGGAATCTGCACACAACACAATCAAACTACTTTGCCCCAACGAAACAATGAGGTTGTCAATCTCACCGGCTTGCTGAAAACAAAGGATTAAACGTATGGTGTGCAAAACAGTAGTAAATTGCAGAGAATGAAAAAGAACAGTGTTTGCAGTTGGTTGTATTATCAGTGTAAAAGAATGGACCGGGGTCCACAGTTCACTAGTGGTGTCTCTCCATAACAGATAACTAACATGCTGGGTGAACAAATTACAGCTGGGCAATTGACAAAATATTGAGCGCATAACAATGCATATATATGACATGATGATTACTATGATATTCATGTGGGCATTACGACAAAATACATAGACCGTTATCCAACAAAGTCTATGACTAATAATCCACCGCCAGGTTGTCATACCGAGTTCCCCGTTGGTATTAAGTTGCAAGCAACGGATAATTGCATTAAGTAATGTGCGTAAAGTAAACAAATGCATTAGACCTAACGGCGTACCCTTAAGCTAAGCATCGGTTATTTTATCCCTAGTGGCAACAGCACATCCACAATCTTAGAAGTTATTGTCACTCTCCCAGATTACCGGAGGCATGAACCCACTATCTAGCATAAATACTCACTCTTGGAGTTACAAGCATCTACTTGGCCAAAGCATCTACTAGTAACGGAAAGCATGCAAGATCATAAATAACATATGAGATAGATTGATAATCAACTTGACATAGTATTCAATATTCATCGGATCCCAGCAAACACAACATGTAGCATTACAATAAGATGATCTTGTTCATGATAGGCAGCTCACAAGATCTAAACATGATAGCATAAAGTGGAGAGACAGCCATCTAGCTACTGCCATGGACCCGTAGTCCAAGGATGAACTACTCACGCATCACTCCGGAGGCAGGCATGGTGCTGTAGAGCCCTTCGGTGATGATTCCTCTCTCCGGCAGGGTCCGGGAAGAGCTTCTGAACCCTCCCGAGCTAGGGTTGACGGCGGCGGCGTCTCTGGAACTTTTCGTGGATAATGGCTCGGGTATCTAGGGTTTTCGCGTCGGGGGGAATAAATAGGCGAAAGGGCGGTGGCTGCGGAGCCACGAGGGCCCCACACCACCCCACGGCGCGGTTGGGGGTGGGCTCGCGCGGCCCCATGGTGTGGGCGCCACGTGGCTCCCCTCCGTGTCTCCTCTGGACTCCATCTTCGTGTTGGAAAAATAGGAGGTTCTGTCCAAGTTTCGTCCAATTCCGAGAATATTTTCAGACTAGCTTTTCTGGAATACAAAAACAACAGAAAACAGGAACTGGCACTATGGCATCTTGTTAATAGGTTAGTCCCAGAAAATGCATAAAAATGCTATGAAGTGTATATAAAACATGTAACAATTGGTATAATATCAACATGGAACATCAGAAATTATAGATCCGTTTGAGACGTATCAGGCGGTATCCACGGCATCGCCTAAGCCTGCCGGCACTGCATAACAACCAATTGTTACACATTGTGGTTTGTGACTCAAGAATTCAAGATAACAGGGAGATGAAGGAAAAAAGTCTTACCTAAGACATGCTCGTGGATGGCGTTGCCCTCATCCAGGTGGCCGGCAAGCGTCTCTTGGGCTAGCTGGACCGCCTTAGAAAGTTGGTCCTGCTGCTCCTTGGCGTTCTTGTTCACCTGGGCGAGGTTGTTGCCCAAGGCTTCCAGTTGCCCCGTCAACTTGCTGACCTCGGCGGCATGGGCTAGATCCCGCTTCTCCAGCTCCTGCGCATGGTCCGCCTTCAGCTTCGACACCAACTCGGCAAGATCTGCAGCTTCGTTCATCAAAGCTTGCATGTCAGTGGAGTTCTTGAGAACATCTTGCGCAGTGTTTTGCAATTCTACAAATCACGAGGAACCCGACTAAAGAACTTGTCGAAAGGAAAAAATTCAAACTAGACGAACGAAAAGAAGGCAAAGAAACTTTTCACCTTCATCCTTTTTGCGAGCCTCTTCTAAGCTCGCAATCTGGGCGTTCTTCAGCTCGATGTCTTGCCGCAGTTGGTGGCACTCCGCGTTCTTCCTGCCTTGAGCTCGAAAAAGCTCTGCGTTGGACGCGAGAGCCGCCTACAAAAGGAACGCAACAATTGAGACCCCGTCAATAGACCACTCCGCCGGCTAAAAACAATTTTTTAGCCGCCAAAGTGCTCGAGGGCTACGACTAGGGATTACCTCAAATTCGTTCTGGCATTGGTCGTAAAGTTGATCCATGTGCGAGTACCAGCACTTTGTGCCCTCACGCATGGTCTTCAATGTTTCGCGGGGATCTTTCGCTCCCGCAGCAAAGTTGGGGCCAGACTTGGAGGAGGAGGCACCAATGCTCTCCCCCGTTTCGTCTGCCGGCTCCTGCTTCATGGCAATAAATCGAGCGGCATCATTAGCCGAAGCTTCAGCCGTCTTGGAAGTGGTAGGGCCGGCAACAGATTTCTTGCCCCCCATCTTCACCGCAGCCGCCTCTGCAGAACTAGTAGGCGCCGTGTCTTTCACCGAGTATGTTCCCGGGCAAACAACTACGGGAACGCCGACAACAGGCGTTGTTGGTGCGGTGGCTGGAGAAGATCTTGGCGGCTTGCCCCTACCAGTAGCAATCTTCAGATTGGCGCGAAGCTTAGGCATGGCAGGCTTGGCTCTGTAAACAGAAAAAGTGCAAGCCTGTCAGCAAAACTCATTATATCGAATGGCAAGCTAGATAAAGCGAAAGCTTGCTTACCGTTTAAGAGGGACATTCTCCCCTAAGGTCTCATCCTCTGCATCAGCAGAGGTGGCCGCCTTCTTCCTCTTCTCCAGATCTTTGGTGGAGCCGCCTACCTTGCGCTTCTTCGACTTGCTGGCACCGGTATCGTACCAGTTGGGAGCCAAGTCGGCATCCTTCAAGGTTTGCAGCTGAAAAGGAAAAGGCAAAAACATCAATTCAGCATCCACTGGACAAAGCACTCAAGTAAAAGACAAAGGTAGCTCCGGCTTACCACTGGGGCTAGGTTGTCATGAGTGAACATGGCGACGCCTTCGGCCGCCTTCACAAAAAGAGGCTTGATGAGCTCTCTAAGCCGGTACTGCAGCACATCTTGGTCAAGGGTGCTGTTACCGGCGTCATCCGCCTTATACTCGCACATCTTCAGTGGGCGATGGTGGAGCGGTATTATCTTCCTTTACAGCCAGCAGATGACGGTGTCTACTCCGTCAAGTAGTGGAGCCTCCATCGTCTTGGTCAAAAACTCAATCCGCCTAACAGCAAGGCGGAGGTCATTCGACAAACTGCCGAGTGTCACCTTTGCCGTCCAGCAGGCCTTGTGAGTTGGCGGACCATTGACGAATACCGGCATCCCTTGTGTCGTGCCGGGTGTCGGGATGTCCTTGCAGTAAAAGAAGGTGCTGGTCCAATGCTTCACCGACTCAATGTACGGGATCTTTGGATACCAGTCAGGTTGGCGGCAGTTGAAGGTTACACTACCGCAAGTCGCCAGCTGGCCGCCTCCTATGGTTTGCCGCGGCACAGAAAGCAGTACTGGAACAGCTCTATAGATGCAGCTATGCCTAAGTACCCTTCGCATAGCGCCTGGAAGCCAGCTAGCACTAGAATACGATTGGGCGCTATGTTGTGCGGCTGCAACCCATACAAGCTAAGCACCACCAAGAACATGGCTGAAAGCGGCAATGACATACCGCGGAGACTGTGCGACGCCAACATGACGCGCTCGCCGTCTTGAGGGTCGGGGACGGTTTCGTCGCCTGGTACCCGCCAAGCGCTGTCTGCCTTGGGCGGTATGTAACCGTCATCCTCCAGCTCCTGCAGGTATGCTGACGTCATGCATGACGGCAGCCAGTATCTGGAGCCCAGCTCCGCCACTTCCTCTTCTTCATCGGCAGCGTCGTCGGCGGCAGCTTCTGGCTCCGCCGTAGCCTCGGCGTTGGTCGCCGTCAGGGACGGAAGGGGAAACGTAGTCGTGGCCGCCGCTGGTGCCACCGGAGAGGGAGAAGAAGAAGACACCACGCCCGCAACCGCGGCGGGGAAATAAGAGGTCGCCGGCGCGGTGTTCGCGGGAGCACCCGCCGGTGCAGATCCAGATCCAGCTGCACCCATCGCCGTTGCAGCCGTTGCCGCCGCCGCCGCTGATGCCTGCTCGTTCTGGCTTGCCATTTGGCATGGAGCGCCGCTCAAGTGTGCTCGCCGGAGTTGGGTGCGAGATGGAGGAGCGCTCGAGGAGAGGAGGTGGCTGTGGTGATTGCGAATGGAGAAGGTAAACCCAACCTCGTGTTATCTTAGGGGTATTTATCCCCTTGCACCGTGATTCGCGCGCGAGTCTAGCGGAGGCACGATCTCCGCAACGTGCCCACGATTTGCACGTCATGGCTGCGGCGTTACTGCCGTCGCCTCGATTCCCGCGCGTAGTGGGGAGATAATCATGGCGCATTTTTAGTTCAAACTGTCGTGGACTTCATGACGTCATTCGTCAGCATTTGACGGATCAGTCAAACTGACAAGACCTTGCCTGGAAGATTCCTGACAACAGTCAGGCCGTCTTTCCCATGTTGGTGGCAATGTATCCGGCAACTTTTAGTCGGATTGCCGCCTGATTCAACTTCGGAATGCTTCAAGCTCTTCAGCCGCCTACTACAAGAACAAGGCGGATATCGCAGATGAAAGAAGACAGCGCTTGGAGAACTTCAACCCTTCCGGGGGCTAATGTTGGGGATATACCGACTAGGGGTATCACCAGCATGGATCAATCCGGCTAGTCCAGGGTGGCCCGCAGTGGTGGTAAAGGCTTTGCCTACCGGGCGGCCTAGATAGCTGACGACCAAGGCATGCGGATGCCGGCAAGGAGGAGGCCCAAGACCGAAGCCCATGAAGCCACCAAGACCAAGATGGAAGGCGGCAGACTTGCCAGCTAGGTTTAGAACTCTGTATGCTTGCCGGATACGTAATCACCTTGTAACCCTAGGTCCGGCCGCCTATATAAGCAGGACCTCGGGACGCCTTTAGGGCATACTTTCACACGTTCAACAACTCATTGTAACCCGACCAGGCTATTGCCATTATAGTGAGTTATAGCAGCACGTAGGGTCTCACCACCGCCGTGAGATCCGAAGCTGGGTAAACTACCTTGTTTGATCCCGACCTCGACGACGTCCACCTTCTTGCCCTACGTTCACCCTCGGCTAGCAGGACCCCGTCTCCTATCTCAGATGCCGATACGACGACATTAGGTATGTTGAAATATAGCAATAATTCGAATACCGTTAGCAAGTATGTGAAGCTAGTGAAGGCATCGCAGTCCTTGTTATTAGCATTTTCTTACATGAGTTTCTCCACCACCATCATTCTTTTGTTTCTGCACAAATCAACCAACTATGTTATTTATGATGTACTAATGAATAACATAGGAGTCTTGTCGAGCCAATTTCTAGGTCTCTTTCAACTTTTTGGTTGAACTTCTTTTTCTTTAGGCGTGCAGAACTAAGCAAACCCTGCTCATCTTTTTGAACATTAATTAGGTTGGACATTAGATAAATCACTCAAATAGTTGTAGATGCACTCATTTTTTTCCTCTACTTGCTTAGCAATGTGGTCCAATGCAAGAAAGTAAAGGCGTCATCTTCTAATACCTCCCTGCAAGAGTCGCTTGCCTCGGACATGAAGGTGGTCTCATCGTTCTCGATTCTCAAAATCAAAATGCACGAAGAGAACAAAGGAAGGTGGAACTTCTACTTTGGTGTGCAAGGCCAAAATCTGAAAGTGATGCAAGTCGATAGGGGGGTCAAGATCATGTCCACACCGGATCAACAGGTTTTTTTGTCAAGGAGGTCACGCACATCCTAAAAGGGAGGAGAGAAAGGGCCATGGATGTCGAGGCCCAGAATGAATTTTATGCATTTTGGATGATGGCTTGATGTGGCCGTATTTTGGTTGCATTTTGGTGGCCGAACTTTTGTTGGTCGAGCCTTTGTTGGCCGAACTTGATTTATCTATATTTTGCTAGCGAGATTTGTTGTTGGCATTGAATGTTCTCCTACAAATGCAGAAAATAATTAAAAAGGGGGCAATCAAAGTGATTCGGCCGTTTGGGGTACCGCTCCCAAAAATGGACACAATTTGAATGGTGTCGGACTAAATTTAGTGGGTGCCACTACCAATACCTGGTCATGGCCAGCCCGGCCCGGATGACCCGACCCGGCCCAAAAATCCTGGGCCGGGTCAGGTTTGCACATCGGGCCGGGCTCGGGCCTGATTTTCATGCCCGATAGCCGTGCCGGTTGGGCTCGGGCTTACCAAAAACAAGATTTTAGTTGGGATCGGGTCGGGCCGGTCGGTCCTAGTGAGGCTTTTTCCGGCTCGGTCCCGATTTCTGCGCCCTGACAGTCGGTCCGGGCCAGGCTCGGGCCTAGATTTTCTGCAACAGGCTTTTTAGGCCCAACCTGAATCCCGGCCCGGCCCGGGAAATGGCCATGTGTACCACTACCTATGGAGATGCTCTTACGGATTGTATTTGCTTCCATTCTTTTGTCATGTTGTTCTGCTTTGTTGCGTGCAGCACGCTACTTCACCTTGATGTTTGTTTGGATGATATGTGAAGCTCCAAAACTAATGGACCGTAAAACAAGATAAGGCAGTTCGACGGATTGTTAGGGCATCTTCAACGGCCCTCCTCAAACCGGACACCAAATATGTCCATTTTGGTCCATTTGTGGCGCTCTGCAACCGCAAATGAGTCTCTGGTCCAAATTTACACAAATGTTAAAGAGTAGCAAATAAATAGTCCACAAAATAGATAAACAACATGGTTCATAATTTTCCAGCATAGTTCGCACAATAAAAATAGAATAAAATAGACAACATAGTCGCACAATGAAATAAAATGGAGAGAAGACACTACTGATTTCCCAGGTGAGTCCGCATATGCTCAACCAAATCATTCTGAAGTTGATCGTGAGTGTCTTGATCACAGATCGCATGATGCACGTGGAGATACGTCGAGTCCTAGCGAGGGCTCAATCAACTCCTCCCAAAATTCCCACCCTTGGTCGAAGACCCTCTCATCATGCTCATTCTCGACGATCACATTGTGCATGATCACAAAAGGGGTCATCAACACATACAATTTGTGCACCCAAGCATTCCAGGAAAGGCTCTACTCTCGTTGATCGACAACAAACAGGCAGTGTCTGCAACATTTGGTTCCTCAGATACTCCTCACCATACACCTGAACCACAACTTTGCAGAATTGATACATGGACTCTAGGCAAGTAGATCGCTCATGAGCAAATACTCATCAACGAGATCGTCTGCTATTCCATATGCAAGCATCCAGAGCTTCAGTGAACATCTGGTAAGAACAGAAGCCATACTTACCGATGGCATCCGGCGTCGTCTCAAAGTAATCATCATATAGGCTCACCCCTTCCAGAACACGCATGCACACATGCTTTGCCATCCGAAAACGGCGGCAAAAAACCGGCACCGGATATGTTGGCTTGTTGGATTGAAATAATCCTGCCAAAGTGGGTAATGGCCATTTTCCTGTCTTGGTTCAATGCCGGCGGACGCACAATAACCGACCCTACATGTCGTGGAAGTCCACTCTCGTTCAAGTTTTGGATGAGAGTTACCACGTCTACCCAAATGTCGGTATCATCGTTGGATGATTCATCCAAAGTATCGATGAAACGAGAGTAGAATAACTCGTCCCCGCTATCCATCTACACAATAATCGACAATACATACATGTAGGGAACAATCTACCAGCCTTTACAAATGAAGAAAAAGAAGGTCCCCGTACCTGGCCCGGCTAGGCAATCCGTCGAACGGCTTGGCTGCGTTGGAGTTCCCCGGCGAGGCCAAGCCAAAGGTGCAGACAATATAGCCAATGGTTGATGTCACGCCTTCACGCACCGTCGGCGTATGTGGCAACGCGGAAGTCTACCCGCTGCTCCGGGCGGAGGATGGCGGCGGGTCGACAACTTCTCCAGCAAAAGCGTCCTAGCGCGGGCCGGTCTACGAGCGCCGCCGTGGAGACTAGCTATGGCCGCGGCGGGTCCGGAGGGGACGGCGGCGAGAATGGACCAGGCGGCGGGGCGCTCGGGGTTGAAATGGGGTGGGAGGTGGGGTCTTGTGTGGATGTCGATTAGGCCCGGGGCGGACACATGAGGACCAAGGCCGGACGAGTACACTGTCCGTTTTGCCCAAACACGGACCGAACTTGGGCCAGATTTGGAGCAAAACGGAAATGTCCACCCTCGCTTGTCCCTTTGCGGTGGGCCGTTGGAGTCTGCCCCTATTCCAGCGGACAGAAACGGACGGACCTTGTCCGTTTGCGGAGGGATGGAGATGCCCTTAGGTAAGAGCATCTCCACCGGCACGCTCCATTGAGTGTCCGGCAGCCCCCAATTGAGGCCCAATTGGGGGTGCCGGACATGTGTCCGGCCAATTGGGGGTGCAGCCCACAGCGGCGCACCCCAAACAAGCACTCCAAAAAAAATTCCATCTAAACCACATCGGCGGTTGTTCTTGCATTTCAATACGAATTGAAGATAGAAAAGTATAAATTATTACAACACAAGTTCAAATTCGAATGTAAAGTTCAAATAGGAATGCAAGTTTAAAACATGACATATTCAAACCGGCCCCGGCTGAGTTGCTTTGATAGCCCACACGTGCATCACAAGGTCATCGTGCAGCTGTTGATGCCTTGTTCCATCACGAATTTCCCGATGTACGACAAGAAATTCTGCATACTTCGCCGGAACGCCCGGCTGTGGATTGGCCATAGGGCCCTGGAAATCGAACACCTCGTTGACCAGTTGCTTCCTCGTATCTCTTTCCTCTCAATAATCATGTTGTGCATGATAACGCAACTACTCATGATCTCACACATTTGATCTACCGACCATGAAAGACAAGGGTAGCGGACGTGGCAAACCTGCCCTGGAGCACTCCAAATGCCCGCTCCACATCTTTGCGGACAAACTGTTGCCTCTTTGCAAAATGGCAATCTGCCTCGCCAACAGGGTTATGGATAGTCTTCACAAATCTTGACCAAGTAGGATAGATGCCGTCGGCAAGGTAGTACCCCTTGGTATACTCATGGCCATTGATACATAGTTGCATGGTGGAGTTAGGCCTTCACAAAGTTTCTTAAACACCGGGGAGCGTTGGAGCACATTGATGTCATTGGCGGCACCGGTCGTGCCGAAAAACGCATGCCAGATCCAAAGATCATAATCTACCATGGCCTCAAGTATGACACTGCACTTTCCGTGATGTCCTGACTTATACATCCCCTGTCAAGCGAACGGGCAGTTCTTTCAGTTCCAATGCATGCAATCGATGTTTCCAAGCATCCCTGAAAATCCTCTTGCTTGGCCTTGTGCCAAGAGATGAGCCGTGTCTGCCTCATTTAGTGTTCTCAGATATTCTTCTCCAAACACTTTCACAAGTGCCTTGCAAAACCTGTAGGTGGCTTCGACGGCGGTGGACTCAAACATACGGAGATAGTCATCCAACGAATCGGCGGGAACTCCGTAAGCAAGGCACCGTATGGCCGCCGTGCATTTATGAATAGATGAAAATCCAAGGAGGCCGGTGCAATCTCTTTTCAGCTCAAAGTAGTCATCGTATTCCCGAATGCCATGCACGATCCTGCTGAATACGTCCCTGCTCATCCTAAAGCGCCGGCGGAATTCATGAGGAAAGTTCGCTGGCCTCTCGGCAAAGTAGTCGATGTACAAGAGCATGTGCCCAATTGCTCTGTGACGTTCCTTGTTGGCCTTCCGCCCCTTCGCTGATCCTCCAAACTTCGGCGCCGCGTCTGGCTCGACTGCCGCATCTAGAATAGCAGCCATGACCATCTCATTCTCCTCGTTGTCGGCCGCAAGGGCGGCATCCTCCGCCATCATTTGGAAAAACATGAACTCGTCGTCGTTGTCCATAGCCTAGCAATGGATCAAGGCCACAAATGAACAATCAACGCAATGAGCCTATGAACGAATGGTCGAACAGCTTGCGTGCGGGGTGGGAGGGAGGAAGAGCTATACCGGGCTGAATTAGTTGCGCCGGCGCAAGACGAGGTCGGAGACCGGCGGGGAGCGGCGGCAAGCAGGCCTGCGTGAGCGCTGCAGCTTGGGCCCCGAGTTGCGAATCAAGCAGGCGGCGACGATAGTGGCGACGATGGTGCGAATCGTCAGCGAGAGGAGAAAGAAGGAGGGGGTGGGGAGCGAATGAATCTAGTCAAGCCGGCGTTGTGTGTATGACGGGCGGGCCAGCCCTGTCGGAGGGCATGTCTGCCCCATGTTCGGCACCCCCGAGAGGGCCTCCAAAGTTGGGGGCCCTTTCGGGGTTGCCGGACACAATTTTGCTCGGACCAACCCTTGGGGTGCCGCTAGTGGCGGTTTTTGGCGTCCGGACCCCAAATAGGCCTTTGAGGGTCGTTTGGAGAGTGCTGTGGAGATGCTCTAAACTATGAGGGAGCATAGAACCGAAAACTGATATGGTCTGAGGATGCTTTAGCAAAACAGACTACGAGAATCTTCAAGCAGAGCGGAGGCAATGGACGGACGTGATAAGCCCGAGGCACGTGGTCGGGATGGCTTTTCCGAACATTGATGTGACTCTGTGTAGGCACGTGGTTGATGTCAAACTAAAGATGAAGCTGGGTTCGTTCTGGCTCACCTCAAGTTGCCAGCTAACTTTGGCTTTACCTAATAGAATAAGCTAGGATTCCACCTACCATGCTTGACATACACGCTCACAACGAACAGGCCACCAACCAAGCAGAATAGTATAGTGGAGGATGGCTACGCTTTTCAAAATGTTCGTCAGTAGTCCACTAGTCCAGTCGATTCGCACGCACCGCATATACTCGTCATCAGTAGTGCCGTCGATCCATACCCAGCTGCGCGCCATGGGGTCGCCGGCGGAGCCACACGTCGTGGAGGACTGCCGCGGCGTGCTGCAGCTGCTCAGCGACGGGACCATCGTCCGTTCCGCGGCCGCGCCGCACGTGGTGGAGGACCGCGACGACGGGCGGGTCGAGTGGAGGGACGCCGTGTACGACGCAGAGCGCCGCCTCGGCGTGCGCATGTACCGGCCGCGCCTGCGACAAGGGAAGCTGCCGGTGCTGGCCTACTTCCACGGCGGCGGCTTCTGCATCGGCAGCTACGCCTGGCCGACCTTCCACGCCTGCTGCCTCCGCTTCGCCGACGAGCTCCCCGCCGTCGTGCTCTCCTTCGACTACCGCCTCGCGCCGGAGCACCGCATCCCGGCCGCCCACGAGGACGCCGCCACCGCTCTCCTCTGGCTCCGCGACCGGCTAGTCGCTGGATCCGCCGACGACGACGACGGCGTCCATGCGTGGCTCACCGACTCCGGCGCCGATCCGGGAAGGCTCTTCGTGTCCGGCGACTCCGCCGGCGGTAACATGACGCACCACATGGCCACGCGGTTCAGGGCGACGGGGCTCGACCCGGTCAGGATATCCGGGTACGTCCTGCTCATCCCGGCGTTCGACTCGAAGACGCCGACCCAGTCCGAGCTTGCCTCAGATGGCACCGCGTTCCTCACCCGGGAAATTGCTGAGCGGTACAGCCGGCTCGCTCTGCCGGTCGGTGCGAACAAGGACCACCCGATGCTGAACCCGCTGGGGCCGGACAGCCCGAACCTGGAAGTCGTCGGCGGCCGTATGCTCGTCATTGTCGGCGGCAATGACATGTTGAAGGACAACCAGGTCCGATACGTGGAGCAGATGAAGGCAGTGGGGAACGACGTGGAGCTCGTCGTCTTCGATGGCAAGGAGCACGGCTTCTTCTCCAGGAGCCCGTGGTCGGAGACGGGCAGCGAGGTCGTCCGAGTCGTCGGGCGGTTCATGGATAGAGACACAGCCGATTCAGCCTGAGGTTGGCAGCAGCCGCCGGTGCTCTACCGGTCTACCCGATCTGGAGCCTGAGGAAAAAGGTGGGGTATCGTGGCGCACAGGAAAAATGCCGGGCCAACTGTAGTACTACTACAAATCTCAACTCCCAATTGGAGTAGTTCAGTACAGCAAAGTTTAACTACTACTCCGTAGTACTTTGTTTGTTTGATGCTTTTTTTACCACGCACCATAGAGCGCATGGATCTACCATGCTTGTCTACCGTGCATGCCCCACCTTTAATCCTAGAGAGTTATAGCTACTTACCCGTCGGATGTAGTGGTACTACGGTAGTACGTGTTGGTTATGTTTAAATGTACGTGTTGGTTATGTTTAGCTGTTGGATGTAGTGGTACTACTGTAGTAGTAGTGTCGGGATATAATCCTTGGGTGGTCACAACTATCCGAAATCTACCGGATGCTCTGAGTCAGCCGGCTGGTCGGATGTAGCTAGCACATCGGATACTCTTCCCGGGTGACAAGCACTAGAAGACAAAGTCCCGGGTGACAAGCACTAGAAGACAAAGAAGAGTACATCGTTGGCCACCGAAGTCAAGGAAGGCGGCCGCACGCCTCCTGCTCTCTGTAGTCTACCCGACGGGACGGGAGGAGCAGACTAGCCTGCAGGCCGTCAGTGCCACCTCATGGACGGTGGCACAGTCCCGCATGACAGGACCATCCGGCAGCCCGGCAGCCGGTCGTGTATTTCTCTGTGCCGGCTCCTCGCACTATATAGGTGGAGCCTGGTTTTCCTGATAGAGGGTTGGAACCTAGATTGCCTCATTACCCCCCCCCCCCCCCCCAATAGCCCTCACCAAGGAAGAGGACATTGTATAAAGCTCAAGGAGCACCATTGTAGCCCGTGTGATCCCCATCTACATAGCTAGACAGGAGTAGGGGTGTTACCTCCACACGAGGGCCTTGAACCTGGGTACGTCTCGGTGTCAAGCTCGTATCCGATCCCGTGCGTACGCCGTCATACGCCATCTGAGTCCCCACGCAAGAAGTCATCTCCTGATGGCACTGTCGTGCAGAATACCACGACAGTTGGCGCCCACCGTGGGGCCGAGCGCGACGACAGGAGTCACGTTCCGCACGGGACCCCGCACCGCTTTCGGCGAGCGCATCGCGTCAGGTCTCATCCTGACGCTCGGCGCGTTCGACTGCATCATGGACAACGCCGGCTGCTTCGCAGATGCCCCTCCCCTCGACGGAGGCTCCATCATGCACTTTGGCGAGCACTGCGTCTTCGTCTCCGTCATCCCTAGTGAGTACCCAGACAACGTGCTCTCCTGTTCGGACACTTTGTCCATCTGCTCCGATTCCAGCGACGAGCCCCGCACCTATGCAGAGGTCTACACCACCAGCACCGCCTCTGAGACGGATCGGCGCCGCTCCCGGCCCAAGGCTGGAGGTCCGTCCGCCACGCTGGAGGACGGCACGCTCGAGGCGAACATCGAGGACCTCCTCACGCCCGTCAACATCGGCACTGACCCGGCGGCCGCAGGCGCACTGTTGGAAACGCAGCGCCAGCGCATCATCGACAACGCCCTCGAGATTGCCGCCACCAAGCGCCGCCTCGCCGCCAAGATGCGGGAGTACGACTCCGCCCACAACATCACCCCGCTCCGTGACACCGTTAGCCGGCTGGACGACGTCTCCGCTCCACCAGGCTTCGTCATGCCCATCTACGAGAGCCCCGCCAAGAACATGCGCGCGGCCCAGACTGCCGCCCTCGAGCTCGACAACCTCGCAGGCGACAAACTGATTGCCCAGTCCAAGCGCGTGCAGCAGCTCCTGAACGCTGCCAACCACATGCAGGCCGCCTCGGATGGCAACGCGGCCCATCACTCGGACGCCAGCAAGTCCAGAGGCGCCTCTTTGCTAGCCGGCGACAAACCGAGGGCCTCTGGTGGCCCTGAGAAAAGCGTCACTCTGGCAAGGACAAGCGGCGTCCGGACGACCATAACCGCACCCGCCACACCGACAATCGACGAGACGACAACCGGGACTGCGACTGGTTGCGAACCGGCAAGGAGAAGGCTCACCCTGAGACGACTCGGAAAGCCGACAAAGACCCCATCACCGCTCGGCTAGGCCCCTTGGGACCGGAACCCGACGCCGACCTGCGCGACCGCATCGACAGCCTGGCCGCATCCCGCGTCATCGAGGAGGAGGGCCCCGCTGGCCCCGAGTGTTTCGGCCCCCGCATCAAGTCGGAGCCTTTCCCGTGTCGTTTCCTCCTTCCTTGGGAGGCGCCCAAGTACAACGGCGCGGCCAAGCCGGAGGACTGGCTGAACGACTACCTCACCGCCGTTGGCATATCGTGCGGCAACAAGCAGGTAGCCGTATGCTACATCCCGCTCATGCTGGTGGGCACGGCCCGCACCTGGCTGAACAGTCTCCCGGTTGGCAGCATCAACTCCTGGCTGGACTTCAAGGAGGTCTTCGTCGAAAACTTCAACAATACCTATAAGCGCCCGGGTCGTCCGCGCCACCTGCAGCTGTGCAAGCAAGGCAGCAACGAGTCTGACCACGACTACCTCACCCGGTGGTCCGAGCTCCGCAACGCTTGTGAAGTGGTGTCTGAGGAGCGAGCCATCCAGTTCTTCTCCGATGGGTGCAAAGATGGCACCATGCTCAAGCACAAGCTGATGCGCTCCGAGCCCAAAACCATTGCCGAGCTCCTAGACACGGCGGAGAAATACGCCACGGCCGACTCCGCCATGAGGACGGAAGTCCGGCTAGACGACACCGGCAAGCCGGCTGCCACCGAGCCAAAGAGAAAGGACCCGCCCAACACTCGCGACGAGGCCGGCTCCTCCAGACGATACGCCGACGGTCGGTGGGACGACCCCAACAAGAGGAAAGGCCAGTACGCGGAGAACCGCCGTGACACCCAGTACGTCGCCCTCGGCGAGGAAAATCGCCCGCGCCCAGATGGAGACAGGGGCCGCATGAGGGAGAGCCGTCCCTGGCAGAAGACCAAGTGCACCCTCGATAACATGCTCGACATGCCCTGCAAGTACCACATCGTCCACCGCAGCCCAACAAACCACACTACCCGGCAGTGCAGTTGGACTGCCCGGATCGCTCGTGGCGAGTGCCTGCCTGCAGCCCCTCCTCGCGCACCGGCCGGCAGCGACCGTGTTCGCAATGACGACCGCGCCTGCAACGATGATCGCTCCCGCAACAACAATTGCCGAGCTCCGGACAACCGACGTCGGACTCCGCCTCACAGGTCTCCGGCTCGCGCAGCCGACAACTGGGGAGCCTTTCCCAGCCTAGCGAGCGCGACGACAAGCGTGCCAGGCGTCAGCGCCATGCGGAGGTGAACGCCACCATCCCTCCCGTCCTCCAGTACATGAACTGGTCGGAGAAGCCCATCACCTGGGGACGCGAGGACCATCCGGCTGTCATGCCCCGGCCAGGCGGCTATGCACTGCTTCCTGGACCCGATCATCCTCACCGACGACACCGCCGTCACGTTCTCCAGCGTCCTCATTAACTGCGGCAGCAACATCAACATCCTCTACCGTGACACGGCGGAGAAGTTTGGCGTCAACCTGGGCCGTCTGGACCCAGTTCGACTACTTTCCACGGCATCGTGTCGGGCTCTCTTGTTCCCCGATGGGTCAAATCAAGCTGGACGTCATTTTCGGCGCGAAGGAGAACTTCCGAGGTGAGCCCATCTGGTTCGAGGTGGTCGACGACCAAAGCGCGTACCACGCGATCCTCGGGCGCCCGCCCTCGCCAAGTTCATGGCCGTCCCCCACTATGCCTACCTGAAGATGAAGATGCCGGGTGAAAAGGGCATTATCACCGTTGTGGGCGACTACCGACGTTACTTGGACTGCGCGTCGGCTGGCGCAAAGATGGCGGACGCCATCCTCATGGCCGAGGAGTTGAAGGAGATCAAGCGTAAGGTCGCCGACGATCCTACTCCGGCTCCCGAGCCCAAGAAGCCGGCAGGCGAGACCACGTTCCAGCCTGGCAAGGACACCAAGAAGGTCCTGCTCGACCCGACCGACCCCTCCAAGTTCGTGCTCGTCGGGTCCAGCCTCGACAGCAAATAGGAAGGCGAGCTCGTCGACTTCCTCCGTGAGAATCGGGACATCTTCGCGTGGTCTCCAAAAGACATGCCGGGTGTGCCGAGGGAGTTCGCCGAGCACTCGCTTCATGTGAAACCGGGCACAAAGCCGGTACGACAAGCCCTCCGCTGCTTTGCGGAGGAGAGAAGAAAAGCAATCAGAGAAGAGATAGCCTGGCTTCTAGCCGCCGGGTTCATCATGGAAGTGTTCCACCCAGAGTGGTTAGCCAACCCCGTTATGGTGTTGAAGAAAAATAAAACTTGGCGCATGTGTATCGACTACACCAGCCTCAACAAGGCTTGCCCCCAAAGACCCCTTCGCCCTGCCCCGGATCGATCAAGTAATCGACTCCACGGCCGGCTGCGAGCTGATGTCGTTCCTGGATGCCTATTCCAGCTATCACCAGATCAAGCTGAACCCGGACGACTACCTAAAAACCGCCTTCATCACCCCGTACGGTGCCTTCTGCTACCTCACCATGTCATTTGGTTTGAAAAACGCAGGAGCCACGTATCAACGGTGCATGCAGAAGTGCCTGCATAGCCAGATTGGCCGAAATGTGCACGCATACGTCGATGACATTGTCATCAAGACCAAGGAGAGGGGAACCCTCCTTGGCGACCTCAAGGAAACCTTCGCTAACCTCCGCCGCTTCCGGATGAAGCTCAACCCGGAGAAATGTGTGTTCGGCGTCCCGGCTGGCAAGCTACTCGATTTCCTCGTGTCGGCTAGACGGATCGAGGTCAACCCGGACAAGATTGCCGCCATCGAGCGCATGCAGCGGCCTCGAAACCTGAAGGATGTGCAGAAATTTGCCGGCTGCTTGGCATCCCTCAGCCGCTTTATCAGACGGCTCGCCGAGAAGGCCCTCCCGCTGTACCATCTCCTCAGACGGGCAGGTGGGTTCACCTAGAATGAGGAGGCTGACGATGCTTTCCTCGGACTCAAGAAGGCCTTGTCGACTGCATCGGTCCTCGCTCCCCCAGCGCCCAGGGAACCAATGATGATGTACATCGCCGCCACCAGCCGTGTGGTCAGCGTTGTCTTTGTGGTAGAGCGCATGGAGGAGGGCAAGACGCAGCTTGTCCAGCACCCCGTGTACTATCTAAGTGAGGTGCTTTCCACTTCCAAACAAAATTACCCTCACTACCAGAAGATGGCCTACGGCGTGTACCTCGCCGCCAAGAAGTTGAAACACTAATTCCAAGAGCACCCCATCACGGTGGTGAGCTCCGCTCCCCTCTCGGAGATCATTGGCAACAAGGACGCACAAGGCCGCATCGCCAAGTGGGCCGTCGACTTGGCGGATCACCACATCCTCTACGAGCCAAGGGTGGCCATCAAGACCCAGTTCCTCGCCGACTTCTTCGTCGACTGGGCGGAGACGCAATACCTGCCTCCGACCCCCGACTCCTCACATTGGCACATGCACTTTGACGGCTCCAAGATGCGCGGGGGCTTGGGAGCCGGTATCGTCCTGACCTCTCCCAAGGGAGACAAGCTGGAGTACGTCCTCCAGGTCCACTTCACCGCCTCCAACAATGTCGCCGAGTACGAGGCGGTCGTCCACGGACTCCGGCTGGCCAAGGAGACGAACATCCGCCAGATCCTCTGCTTCGGGAACTCGGACCTCGTTGTGCAGCAAGTATCCGACAACTAGGATGCCAACATGGCCTCCTATCGATTCTTCGTCCAGCAGATCTCCGGTTTCTTCGAGGGCTGCGAGTTCCACCACATACCGCGAGCAAACAACTAGGCAGCCGACACCCTGGCACGCATCGGCTCCGCCCGGACGACCATCCCACCCGGGATCTCCCTCGAGCATCTGTATAAACCGTCGATCACGCCGTCACCCGACTCCGAGTCCATTTTCATACCGGACCTTGGACCCCCGACTTCCTCTGCGGCTACTGGCTCGGCGGATCCGAGAAACATGATCATTGACTCGGGGGCTGGGAACCCGACGTCGCCCTCCGGCTCCAAGGACCCGGGGGCTGAAGACTAGACACCGGAGGACGTTTTCGTCGTCCGGGAAACGCCATCTTGGGCGCAGCCTTTCCTCACCTACATCGTCAGGGGTGAGCTGCCAGAGGATGAGGTCCAAGCAAGACAGATCCAGCGCCGGTGCAAGGCATACACCATCATCAACGGCGAGTTGTACAAGCGCAGCATCTCCGGCATATTCCAGAGCTGCGTCACACGGGAGGACGGCTACGACCTCCTCAGAGACATCCACCAAGGGGAGTGCGGCCATCACGCATCGTCAAGGGCCATCGCGGCCAAAGCTCTCCGCCACGGTTTCTACTGGCCAACCGCGTTGGCCGACGCAGAAGATCTGGTCTGCAAGTGCAAAGGCTGCCAGTTGTTCCGGTCGCAGCAGCACCAGCCGGCTTCCGCCTTGAAGACTATCCCCATCACCTGGCCATTCGCCGTCTGGGGACTCAACATGGTCGGCCCTTTCCGGACAGTGCGAAGCGGGCTAACGCATCTCTTGGTGGCAGTGGACAAGTTCAGCAAGTGGATCGAGGTGAAACCCATCAAGACGCTGGACGGCTACAACACCATCGCCTTCTTCAAGGACATCATCGGCCGGTACGGGTACCCACACAACATCATCACCGACAACGACAGGAACTTCGCCAAGGGCGTCTTCGCGCGCTACTGCGGCCGTAACGGCATCTGCCTCGACCTCGCCGCCGTCTCGCATCCGGAGACCAATGGGCAAGTCGAAAGGACGAATGGCCTAATCCTGTTCGGCATCCGACCCCGGCTAGAAGAACCGCTGCACCGAGCTCCCGAATGCTGGCTCGACGAGCTGCCCTCTGTAATCAGGAGCCTGCGCACGACGCCAAACCGATCAACCGGCTACACCCTGTTCTTCCTCGAGTACGGCACCGAGGCAATCCTGCCAGTCGACATCGAGTACGACGCGCCGCGAGTGGTCCTGTACACGTAGACGGAAGCGAAAAAAGCGCGAGAGGATGGAGTCGACCTCCTAGAAGAAGCACGCGAGCTGGTGCTGTCAAGATCAGCCATCTACCAGCAGAACCTACGTCGGTACCACAGCCGTCGCGTGAAGCTGATCGCTTTTCGCGAAGGAGACCTCGTCCTCCGATGGATCCAGGACAAGAAGGGCATGCACAAGCTATCCACGCCATGGGTGGGTCCCTTTGTCATAAGAGAGGTCCTGCATAACGGCGCCTACTACCTCGTCGACGCGAGAAAGCCGAAGAAAAACAAGAAAGACACGTCGAGCAAGGAGTTGAGAGGCCATGGAACGCCGCCCTCCTCTGCCACTTCGACACTTAGGTGTAAGATGTACGTACCCTTGTATCCAAACAATAAATAAAAGCGGACTGTCCCAAGCTACACTCGGGGGCTGGCCTTTTGTATCATTTCAAGTTCGCATACCTCCCCTGTTCCCCACCGGCCTCCCGGACTCGTAACCCGGGGGCTCGTCGGCTGCCATTGGTTCAACTTTCCAAAGGCTGGTTTAGTACCGTGTATCGGCACCAGAGGCCCACTCTTCGGTTCCAGCCGCAGACCGCAACCCGGCAGTTCGGCTGGCAAGAGCAAAAGCCCGAGGTCGCTTGCACGTGAAAAACACCAAGGGGAAGGATGGCTACCGGCTCCCACGAAGCACCCGGACCCCGGTTGCTAGGTCTAAGTACTGTGCCATGCGCGTTCGACATCTCTTCGGTTCCGGCTACAGACCGCAACCCGGCCAGCCGGCAAGAGCCTGCGCCTGGACGGCTAAGTGCACAAGAAAGAGATCGAAACATCCGGAGAAGGGCGAGTTGTCCCTTTTTCAGGCATATGCCTTCGCAGCCTCGCTCTTTACTCGCATACATCTTTTTTTTACTTGGCACTGCTCACTTCTCAAATCAACCTGTGTTCGACACGAACAAACCTAACCGGCTCCCGCGATGATCCGGCACCCGGCAAGTCGGCTACCGGCCAAAGTACCTCCATCCAGCTCCCCTGTGGCCAACCGGCCCGAAACTCGGGGGCTGGAAAAGAAGAATAGTCCAAGACAGAAGAACAAAACCAAAAGAAGAGAAAGTTCCGACTCGGCTTCCCTTCAGCAAGCCAACCCAAAACTCGGGGGCTGGGGGACACCCGGTTGGTGTCAAAAACAAGAAAAGCAGCAAGAGAAAGGTGCAAACTGCAGAAACAAAGCAAATAAAGGAGTCGAAGCTCCGCTCCAAAGTTCACAACCGAGTTCCACACACGCACGCGAGCAGAAAGTTAAATGTTTGCTAACAGTTATGCCCGGCATCCCGGGGATTAAGTTCAAACATCCGGCGCCCTGCTCGGCTCGGGCACCTTCGACGACGTCTGGCTCTGGCAAGGGGTTTTCTCCGCCTCGCTGCCTCCTTCACCTTCCTTTGGCTCTGGCTCCGCGTCCACGATGTCTTTAGTAAACTTACCAAGATCGGAAATCCGGACCTCCGGAGGCCCGTCGAGTAGCGGCTCCCCGACGTCCGCGTAGAAGCCTGAAGCCGGAGAACGCGAATGAGGGCGAGAAGAAGGAAGGCGCTAACATAAGAGAAAAACAGAAGGTGGACAACTGACGGAGTATGGCTTCAAAACGTTAGATGAGCACAGTAAAACTGAAGGCCATGATTGCCACGCGCGAGGAGTAACAGCAGGCCACAATCTCCCTCGACGGACGGTTGCCGCACACGATCCTTCACATATGCGGTTGCCAAAAAAAAGATCCCGCCCCGGGAACCGAGGCGTCACTCTGCGCTCTGCAGCGCGCAACGTGGCTGGCGTTATCCCTGACATCAGCCGCGGAGCGCTCGATGCGCGTCGGCTCCCGCGGCCGGAACCGCTCCATCCGGAGCCCGACACCGCGACCGCTACATCAACATCTACAACAACAACAAGTGCTTAGCTCACGAAGGCTTCTAGCCATGCCGGCATCTAAGCCTCCACGAGCTCGGGGGCTACTGTCGAGGATATAATCCCCGGATGGTCACAACTACCCGGAATCTACTGGATGCTCCGAGTCAGCCGACTCGTTGGATACCGCTAGCTGGATCTTACGCCGCAGCCTACTGGGCCCTATGTCATAGCTGGCACATCGGATACTCTTCCCGGGTGACAAGGACTAGAAGACAAAGAAGAGTACAACGTTGGCCACCGAAGTCAAGGAAGGCGGCCGCACGCCTCCTGCTCTCTGCAGTCTACCCCGACGGGACGAGAGGAGCAGACTAGCCTGCAGGCCGTCAGTGCCACCTCATGGACAGTGGCACAGTCTCGCACGCCAGGACCATCCGGCAGCCCGGCAGCCGGTCTTGTATTTCTCTATGTCGGCTCCTCGGACTATATAAGTGGAGCCGGGTTTTCCTGATAGAGGGTTGGAACCTAGATTGCCTCATTACCCCCACCCCTCATAGCCCTCGCCAAGGAAGTGGACACTGTATACAGCTCAAGGAGCACCATTGTAGCCGTGTGATCCCCATCTACACAGCTAGGCAGGAGTAGGGTGTTATCTCCACACGAGGGCCCTGAACCTGGGTACGTCTCGGTGTCAACCTTGCTCGTATCCGATCTCGTGCATACGCCGTCGTACGCCATCTGAGTCCCCACGCAAGAAGTCATCTCCTGATGGCACTGCTGTGCAGAATACCACGACAAGTAGTGTGTTTTTATGAAACAAGGCAAAAGGATTGACATTATCGTTAATAAAGAAGAAGATAGTTGTCCGATTTATAAGCGAGGAACCGGCCGAAAACTAAATCAGATACCCTACCATCATGTAACATGACCATCGCGAGAGCCCACAGCCACCATGCGTGCATGGATACTTACACAGTTGTCGAGGTTACCTCCGTGTCATCGTCATTACTCTGCAGCGACTCCGATTACACCACAAGACCACCAAAGATATCATCGCCAAAGCGGCGCCTAGAAGCCCATGTCGGACAATGCCAAACAGATTACTCTTCGCGCGGAGGCAGACAACCCCGGCGCCTAGAAGCCCACGTCGGACAATGCCAAACAGATTACTCTTCGTGCGGAGGCAGACAACCCTGATTCGGATGATGACCTCTAGAGAGGAGATGTGCAAGACCTGCGCCGAAGAAGATCTTCACCGCCCGAACCATCCCTGCAGGTCCCAAAGGAGGAAAGCGACGTCGAGAACGAGGCTCGTCGGCCGACCCAACCGGGTCTAGGCTTTCACCCGGAAAGTTTGCTTCAAGGAAGTCGAGGTCGAAGTAGACTCCACTGAGGCACCTCCAAGCAATAGAGCGACACCCACATGCGCCGTCGCGGCCACTGGCAAGAGTCAGGCCAATCTGTAACCAAAGCTTCTGGAATGCCACCTCATGCAACCAGCCGAAGTTGGCCCACGCCATCACTGAACCACTCACCCCCACCCCCTGGCGTGGCGACAACACCACGACAGGCTACCGCCAACCTCGGAAACTAGATCTAGCCGCCACCCACCTGCAGCCCTGGAGCCACCGCGGAGGCCGACGCGCTGCCCTTCGCCGGAGAGCGTAACCATCAGATCCTGGAAGGAGGACGGCCACCCCCACCACGCCAAGCCGAACAAGCTCGCCTTCTCGTCGCCGCCGCTGCCCAGCGGCCACTGAGCCAATGACGCCGAACCGCTAGAGAAACATCGCCATGGACATGACCACCACAGCGCCGCTGAGGGTGGGCCGAACCTCACTCGCCTCCGTCTCGGGATCAAGATTCCGCCGCCATGAGGGAGAGCCGGAGGCCCCCATCCCCTTAGGGAACGAGTTTCGTCGCCACCGCGGACCTAGCCGGGAGCAACGGGAGAGATGGGGGAGAGCTCCCCGACGGTTAGGGTTTGGGCTCTCCCGAGCCTCAAGTCAGGGGCGACACGGGAGTCGTTTCCTACTACTATACTAGTGGATGAAATAGTGCTAATCTGAACAAGGGAAAACACACACGACGGTTGAAGACCCACAAGTATAGGGGGTGTATCGCAGTACTTTCGATAAATAAGAGTGTCGAACCCAACGAGGAGCAGAAGGTGCTGGCAAGTAGTTTTGATAAAGAATTCACTGTAAAAGCTAGCAGACAGGTTTTCAGTAGTATTCGAAACAGCAGAAACAGTGCAAGTAAGTAAACGAGCGCGGCAACAAATGCAGCGAGTGGCCTAATCCTTTTGAGTGCAAAGGACAAGCCGAGTGTGTTACTTATAAGAGACAAATGTTCCTGAGGACACATGGGAATTTCGTCAAGTGCTTTCGCTTCGTGCAACTGGTTAATTTCATTGTTTTGATAAGTGTTGTGTGGGTGAATCTATGCTAACGCACCGCCCTTCCTAGGACTAATACGCACTTGTGATTATACCCCCTGCAAGCATCCGCGAATGCAGAAAAGTAATTAAGATAAATCTAACCACAGCTTTAAACTCTGAGACCCTACGCTCCCTCGTGCACTATCTTACTAACGGGGGTTCAGGTTTCTGTCACTCCGGCAACCCCTCAACTAGCAAGCTAGGTACACGATGCATTCCCCTAGGCCCATAAAGGTGAAGTGTATGTAGTCGACGTTCACATGACACCACTAGAAGAATGACACCACAACTTAAATATCAAACCATTAAATATTAACGCAGCATTATTTCACTACTAACAACAAGACATCATCATATGGATCATGATCAGAGATGATATGGCAATGAATAACAATCTGGACATGAACACTAATCCACCAAACAAACTCAATAGCATCAATAACAAGGAGTAATCAACACCGGGAGAGTCTCCCCAATGAACTAGACAAGGTACAGCCCTAGATGTTACAGCAAGATGGATGTGGAGTCGGTGGAGATGATGGTGATGGCGCAGTGGATGGTGGTGATGATGATCCCGATGAAGTCCAGCGTGATGACGATGACGATGGCGATGATTTCCCCTCTCCGGGAGGGAATTTCCCCGGCAGGATCTCCCTGCCAGAGAGCTCTTTCTCTCTCGGTGGTTTCCGTCCCGTGGAGGCGGCGGAATATTTCGTGGACGTACCCCCCGTGCTTAGGTTTTCGGGAGGCAGATATACGCGAAGAGGCAACCTGGGGGGTGGACCCAGGTGGCCACGCCATAGCTGGGCGCGGCCCACAGGCCAGCCGCGCCCAGGTGTGGCGTGGGGCCCACCTGGCTGCCTCCTTTTGGCTGCCTCCGGCATCTGACATTATAAGACCCCAGAATTGGTTTCGTGATTTTTGGAGTTCCGCTGATATGCTGACTTGACGACGCTTTTTCCAGCAGAAACCTGACTCCGGAAGGATAATTCCCAATAATCATCAAACATGCAAAATAAGGCAAAATAACATAAGTATCATGTATTAATATGAAATATAAGGATAGATAATGACAAATTATGATATAAAATAGTGATGCAAAATGGACGTATCAACTCCCCCCAAGCTTAGACTCGCTTGTCCCCAAGCGAAAACTGAGCTCAGTAAACAAGTCCACATGTTTATGGAGTGAAGTGTCGATAATAAAGAATACGGACAAGAAGCATCAGTATTTACTCAGCTAAACAAGTCATTTTAAACAGCAGTCTCTACACATTCTACTTAACTTGGAACAAGTAATGGAACAACCACAAATAAAGGTACATTAAGCAAACCAATTGGATGTGGCAAACTGTGTTCTTGGTCAGAGAACAATCAACATTCTAACTTATCTTTCAAGAAGAGTCTTTATACTAGAGCTATATTGCAGAAATAGAGTTGCTCAATCATCACTGTTCCTTTCACATTCCAAAGAAAACTGTCAAAGTCATATTCTCAAAGATAAAACTTCATGTGCTCAAGCAAAGTAGACAAAACATGATAGGAAATATTATGAACTATAAATGATTGTATCTATAACAATTCGAGTGCTTGCTCGGGATAGAGGGAATAGGTTTACTGACTCAACAATAAATAAATGATAGGCCCTTCGCAGAGGGAAGCAGGGATTAAAACGTGTGCTAGAGCTTTTTAGTTCCCGAAGGCATAGAGAGTGTAAAAATATTGCTTTGAGAGGTGTATGCTATTGGTCAACAAATCAGTGGTAGAATCCTTGTCATCTTCCATACTAATTAACTTTTAGAGCGGTTCCGAGAGTTTATAGAACTGCACTTGTAACAAGCACTTATTGATGACACTCCTCCCAACCATTTCTTTCCACAAACCATGGCTTGACCGAATCCTCGGTTGCCGACCAACAATCACCGTGGAGGAGTGTCTATTTATTTATTTATTTATAGGGTGGACTAACCAGCTCTTTTAATGCAAAATAAAAGGTGGAGAAGCAGATGAAGCTGCCAATCCTTGTAAATCAGTTAGCATGGAAGATGACACATCTGCTACCACGTCCTTATGAGCTTGGTGAACAGTGACACAAAAAGGGATATAATAATAGTTTTGAATAGTTAAAGGTAGCACACGAGAAAATGTACTTGGAGTAGTGCGAACACTACATGATAGGTAGTTATGGTGGACACGAATGGAGTGCTTTGGTTCAGGGTTTTGGATGCACGAGAAGTATCTCCTCTCAGTACAAGGTTTTAGGCTAGCAAGGTTTAGTAGCAAGCACAAGAATTGAGAGAGACAAACACTTATAGATCTAATAGAACAACCATGCTATCTACTTTGTGGGCACAAAACACTTTAATTCAAGAATAATAAACTCATTGGCCAACAAAGAGGAAAACAATAGGGATAATGTTATTGCAACCAGTTCCCTCTTTTCTACTTAAGTGTAAAAAGTATTGATACTACTGACCAGTCTAAGTTTGCCACAACCAACTAAATTTACTTGCTGCACCCAAAGTGATGCCAATACTAATGTAACAAGATCAGCATATGACAAAGGACTTGCTGGCTAAAATAAAGTGTGCAGAAAGTAAAGATAAAGCTTCTCATTAATATTCCATCACAATAAACCTCACACCAACGGATACAACGATAACCAACTAAGGAGTGATACTCCACATTGCAAACTATCTCATATGATAACTTCTCTACTCATGGTACTAAGCAAAAATATAAAGATAAAGATAAAGATAAAGATGGTGATACTGAAAACACCCCCCCAAGCTTGAAACAAGCTGGGAGTGTGTTGTTACCCATGGTGAATTACTCCCTTGGCGGTGATGGTGGTACGACAGTAATAGGTGTTAAGAACCGTGCGAGCATTTGGCGAAGCCGATTGTTCTCTTCTTGAAGAATTTCCACTTCCGCCCTAAGGACTCGATATTGTTCGCAAAATTGATCCGTGACCCTTATTGCTTCAGTAGCCGCAGGGAAGGCGCTCAGGTCCGGAACTGCTGGAACTGCTCCCTGCATATTATGAGAAAAAGCACGTTGAAGGTTAACAGATCCCACAAAGGTAGGATTGCTGGGCCCATCGCCTCTTGTAGCTTGTCCTCCTTGATTGCGGCGCTGAGCCGTCCTGATCTCTTCTCTAACACTTCGATCCATGTCGGCCCTCCTAGCTGCAACTTCTTCATCGGTTGTCCAACCAGCGGCGTTCCACTGGTTCACATCCCTCTCAAGTTCACGCCGGCGCCTGGCTGCGTAGTCCTCCGCACAAGAGCCTTGAGACGACATGTCTAATACCAAAGGAACCTGCCAGAAACAGTTCGAAAAGAAACGCGACGAAAACACGAGATACGGACCTCGGGAGATCCGGGTAAATATATAGCGGAAAATAACGCGTGAAAAGGAAGGCACAGGGCGAAGCGGAGTCGGAGGGGGTCTCCGAGGCGACCACGCCATAGCTGGGCGCGGCCCAGGTGGGGCCCGCGCCCTGCTGTGGCGTGGTGCCCTCGGGCACCTCCTCCGGCACTTATTCGTCTTGATATTTCCAAAATTGTATAAAAATAACTAATATAAAAGTTTCGAAGTAAAACGCGGACTTTTTCTTACCGAAACTCATACCTACTTCAAATCAGACTCTGCAGTTTCCTGTTTCTGAGTTTTAATAAATTCCTCCGGAGATACCATTTGAATAATATCAACATTTTCATTATAAGATTCTCCAGAAATATAATGTTTAAGTCTCTGCCCATTAACAACTTGAGGTTTGTCACCGTCAAGTGAATTAATTTTTATTGCACCAGAACGATAAACTTCTTCCACAATGTAAGGTCCTTCCCATTTTGAGAGTAATTTTCCTGCAAAAAATCTGAGACGAGACCTATACAATAAAACTTTATCACCTATGCAAAATTCTCTTTTTAAAATTCTCTTGTCATGCCATCTCTTAACTTTCTCTTTGAAAAGTTTAGCATTTTCATATGCTTCACTTCTCCATTCATCTAGAGAGCTTAACTCTAGCAACCTTTTCTCACCAGCTAATTTGAAATCTCTATTAAGCTCTTTGATTGCCCAATAGGCCTTGTGTTCTAATTCTAGAGGTAAATGACAAGCTTTTCCATAAACCATTTTATAAGGAGACATGCCCATAGGATTTTTATATGCTGTTCTATAAGCCCACAAAGCATCATTAAGCTTTCTAGCCCAATTCTTTCTAGACCTATTGACAGTCTTTTGCAAAATCAACTTAATTTCTCTATTTGATAACTCTACTTGACCACTAGTTTGAGGATGATACGGTGAAGCAATTCTGTGATTGACACCATATTTAGCAAGAGTTTTTCTAAAACCACCATGAATAAAGTGTGAACCACCATCAGTCATGAGATATCTAGGCACACCAAACCTCGAGAAAATAACATCCTTAAGCATTTTTAAGGAAGTCTTACCATCAGCACTAGAGGTTGGTATAGCCTCTACCCACTTAGTAACATAATCAACAGCAACTAGAATATGAGTATAACCATCTGAAGCGGGAAAAGGACCCATAAAGTCAAATCCCCAACAATCAAAAGGTTCAATAACAAGAGAATAATTCATAGGCATCTCATTACGTCTACTAATATTCCCAACTCTCTGACATTGATCACAGGTCAAAACAAATTTTCTTGCATCTTTAAAAAGAGTAGGCCAATAAAAACCTGATTGTAGAACCTTTTGTGCAGTTCTGTCTCCGGCGTGATGTCCTCCATAAGCACTACCATGGCATTTATCCAATATTTCCTTCTGCTCATGCTCTGGAACACATCTTCTCATAATACCATCAACTCCTTCTCTATATAAATGTGGGTCATCCCAAAAATAATGCCTCAAGTCACAGAAGAATTTCCTCCTTTGCTGATAAGTAAAAGTTGGAGGCAAATACTTGGCAACAATAAAGTTAGCATAATCAGCATACCAGGGACAATCATTCGAATTTACCTTTATAGAAGCCAACTGCTCATTTCGAAAATTGTCATCAACAGGAATAGGATCATGCATTATATTTTCTAATCTAGACAGATTATCAGCAACAGGATTTTCAGCACCTTTTCTATCAACAATATGCAAATCGAACTCTTGTAACAGGAGAACCCATCTAATAAGTCTAGGCTTAGCATCCTTCTTATCCATAAGGTATTTAATAGCAGCATGATCAGTATGAATAGTTACCTTAGAATCAACAATATAAGGTCTAAACTTATCACAAGCAAACACTACTGCTAAAAATTCCTTCTCAGTAGTAGCATAATTCTTTTGAGCTGCATCAAGAGTCTTACTAGCATAATGAATAACATTTAACTTTTTATCTACTCGCTGTCCTAAAACAGCACCTACAGCAAAATCACTAGCATCACACATAATTTCAAATGGTAAAGTCCAGTCTGGTGGTTGAACAATAGGAGCAGTTATTAAAGCCTTCTTCAAAATTTCGAATGCCTCTTTACACTCGTCATCAAAAACAAATGGAACATCCTTTTGAAGAAGATTGGTAAGTGGCTTTGAAATTTTAGAGAAATCTTTAATAAACCTTCTATAAAAACCAGCATGACCAAGAACACTACGAATACCTTTCACATCTCGGGGGCATGGCATTTTCTCAATTGCTTCCACTTTAGCTCTATCAACTTCAATACCTCTTTCAGAAATTTTATGCCCAAGAACAATGCCTTCATTAACCATAAAATGGCATTTCTCCCAATTAAGAACAAGATTGGTTTCTTCACATCTCTGCAAAACTTTGTCAAGATTGTGCAAACAGTTATCAAAAGAAGTTCCATAGACGGAGAAATCGTCCATGAAGACTTCCACAATTTCTTCACAAAAACCGTGAAAAATAGCAGACATGCATCTCTGAAAAGTAGCAGGAGCATTACATAAACCAAAAGGCATACGTCTATAAGCATAAGTACCATAAGGACAGGTAAAAGTGGTTTTCTCCTGATCTTCCTTTCTAACAGCTATTTGGGAAAAACCAGAATAACCATCAAGGAAACAAAAATGAGTTTTCTTAGACAACCTTTCTAACATCTGATCAATAAAAGGCAAAGGATAATGATCTTTCTTAGTAACCTTATTGACCTTACGAAAATCAATGCACATTCTATAACCAACTACAACTCTCTGAGGAATAAGCTCATCATTTTCATTAGGCACAACAGTTATTCCTCCTTTCTTAGGAACACAATGAACAGGACTAACCCATCTACTATCAGCAATAGGATAAATTATACCTGCTTCAAGAAGTTTTAATACCTCATTTCTTACCACTTCCTTCATCTTAGGAATTAAACGACGTTGATGCTCAACAACAGGCTTGGCATCAGGCTCAATATTAATAGCATGCTGACATATAGCAGGAGAAATCCCTTTTAAATCATCAAGAGTATAGCCCATTGCGCCTCTATGTTTCTTCAGAACTTGCAATAATTTTGCTTCTTCATCTCCTGAAAGTTTAGAACTAATAATAACAGGATATATTTTCTTATCATCAATATGAACATACTTAAGATTATCAGGTAAAGGCTTAAGATCAAAAACAGGGTCTTCGGGGGCGCAATTCCCAGGTCCTCCACAGGTAAATCATGCCTAAGCATTTGAGGTTGACGCAGAAAGATGTCGTCAATCTCCCTTCTTTCTTCTGCAAAAACTTCACTTTCGTGGTCTTCCAAAAATTGCTGCAAAGCATTGTTAGGACCAACAGCAATAGAAGCAAGCTGTTCAACTTGAAAGTTCTCATTAGGCATTTCAGGTTCATAATGATTCTTAGCAAATTTTGAAAAATTAAACTCATAAGACTCTCCATCGAATCTAGTAAATTTTTCTCTTTTTGACAGTCAATAATAGCACCACAAGTATTCAGGAAAGGTCTACCAAAAATAATAGGACAAGAGTCACTAGCAGCAGAACCGAGAACTAAGAAATCAGCAGGGTATTTAGTCTTACCACATAAAACTTCAACATCTCTGACAATGCCAACTGGACAGATAGTTTCCCTATTAGCAAGCTGAATAACCACATCAATATCTTCCAATTCGCAAGGATCAATTTCCTTCCTGATTTCCTTGTAGAGAGCATAAGGGATAGCGCTGGAACTAGCACCAATATCACAGAGACCATAATAACAATGCTCACCTATTTTAACAGAAAGCACAGGAACACTAGGCTTTCGAGCTCTTTTAGGATGTGTAACCATGTTAGAAGCTTCTTCACAAAACACAATATGACCTCCTTCTACATTTTCAGTTACAAGTTCCTTAACCATAGCTACTTCATGTTCTACACTAATTTGCTCATCAGGTTCCCTAGGTTTACGTTCACTTTTGCTAACCACACTAGCCAAAATAGAGTGTTCTTTTACTTTAACAGGAAAAGGTATTTTTTCAATATAGGGTTCTGGTATAATGCGATCAACAGTTTGAACTTCAACATTTTTAGCAAGAGCAAATTAGCATTATCTTCATAAGGTTCATGATACTTTTCCCAACCTTGTCTAGGAATATCGAGATACGAGGCAAAGGCCTTAAAGTAATTAACAACAACTTGAGAATCAAGACCATAAGTAGCATTAAAATTACGAAAACTATCAGTCTCCATAAAGGATTTAATGCATTCGAAATCATAATTTATACCTGACTCCCTACCTTTGTCGTTCTCCCATCCTTCAGTATTTTCCTGGATACGATCAAGAAGATCCCATTTATCTTCATCCTTCATACGAGTGAATGACCAAGAACAAGAAGTGTCCAATAAATCTTTATCATGATAGGAAAGTCTTGCATAAAAGTTATTGATGACAATATTACTTGGAATCCCATGAACAGGGCATTTGAGCATTAATAATTTCAATCTCCCCCAAGCTTGGGCAATACTTTCTCCCTCATAAGGCCAAAAAGTGAATATAGAATTCCGATCCTTATGAATCTCACTTGGAGGATAAAACTTGTAATAAAAGAGAGGGACAATTTCAGCCCAGCTCAATGAAGGACCATTCTTCAGCAGACTATACCATTCAGCAGCTCTGCCATCCAGCGACAGAGTAAATAATTTCCTTTTAATAATGTCCATCGAAATACCTGCACACTTGAACAAACCGCATAGTTCATGTATATAAAGCAAATGATTACCAGGATGAACAGTTCCATCATAGCGGTTATCCATAATACGTCCAACAATTTTCGTAGGTATTTTAAATGGAACAATCTCAGCAGATGGAGGATCATCTACTACCGTAGCAGTGGTAGTAGTCCTCCCAAACAGCGAACCAAATGGATTTGACTCCATAACAGTCATTACAGTAAATAATTTCCTTACCAATTTCCTTACCAATAGCGCTTCACTCCCCGGCAACGGCGCCAGAAAATAGTCTTGATGACCCACAAGTATAGGGGGTGTATCGCAGTACTTTCGATAAATAAGAGTGTCGAACCCAACGAGGAGCAGAAGGTGCTGGCAAGTAGTTTTGATCAAGAATTCACTGTAAAAGCTAGCAGACAGGTTTTCAGTAGTATTCGAAACAGCAGGTAAAAACAGTGCAAGTAAATAAACGAGCGCGGCAACAAATGCAGCGAGTGGCCCAATCCTTTTGAGTGCAAAGGACAAGCCGAGTGTGTTACTTATAAGAGACAAATGTTCCTGAGGACACATGGGAATTTCGTCAAGTGCTTTCGCTTCGTGCAACTGGTTAATCTTCATTGTTTTGATAAGTGTTGTGTGGGTGAATCTATGCTAACGCACCGCCCTTCCTAGGACTAATACGCACTTGTGATTATACCCCCTGCAAGCATCCGCGAATGCAGAAAAGTAATTAAGATAAATCTAACCACAGCTTTAAACTCTGAGACCCTACGCTCCCTCGTGCACTATCTTACTAACGGGGGTTCAGGTTTCTGTCACTCCGGCAACCCCTCAACTAGCAAGCTAGGTACACGATGCATTCCCCTAGGCCCATAAAGGTGAAGTGTCATGTAGTCGACGTTCACATGACACCACTAGAAGAATGACACCACAACTTAAATATCAAACCATTAAATATTAACGCAGCATTATTTCACTACTAACAACATGACTTCCCCATGTCCTCAAGAACTACAAACTACTCACAAGACATCATATGGATCATGATCAGAGATGATATGGCAATGAATAACAATCTGGACATGAACACTAATCCACCAAACAAACTCAATAGCATCAATAACAAGGAGTAATCAACACCGGGAGAGTCTCCCCAATGAACTAGACAAGGTACAGCCCTAGATGTTACAGCAAGATGGATGTGGAGTCGGTGGAGATGATGGTGATGGCGCAGTGGATGTGGTGATGATGATCCCGATGAAGTCCAGCGTGATGACGATGACGATGGCGATGATTTCCCCTCTCCGGGAGGGAATTTCCCCGGCAGGATCTCCCTGCCAGAGAGCTCTTTCTCTCTCGGTGGTTTCCGTCCCGTGGAGGCGGCGGAATATTTCGTGGACGTACCCCCCGTGCTTAGGTTTTCGGGAGGCAGATATACGCGAAGAGGCAACCTGGGGGGTGGACCCAGGTGGCCACGCCATAGCTGGGCGCGGCCCACAGGCCAGCCGCGCCCAGGTGTGGCGTGGGGCCCACCTGGCCCACCTGGCTGCCTCCTTTTGGCTGCCTCCGGCATCTGACATTATAAGACCCCAGAATTGGTTTCGTGATTTTTGGAGTTCCGCTGATATGTTGACTTGAAGGGGAGCCTTGGCGCAGCGGTAAAGCTGCTGCCTTGTGACCATGAGGTCACGGGTTCAAGTCCTGGAAACAGCCTCTTGCAGAAATGCAGGGAAAGACTGCGTACTAAAGACCCAAAGTGGTCGGACCCTTCCCCGGACCCTGCGCAAGCGGGAGCTACTGCATCGGGGCTGCCCTTTTTTTTTTTTTGCCGCTGATATGTTGACTTGACGACGCTTTTCCAGCAGAGACCTGACTCCGGAAGGATAATTCCCAGTAATCATCAAACATGCAAAATAAGGCAAAATAACATAAGTATCATGTATTAATATGAAATATAAGGATAGATAATGACAAATTATGATATAAAATAGTGATGCAAAATGGACGTATCAACAGTGTCGTTGCGGGACTCAGTTTTTCAGTGACTTTGAGAAGCAAAGTGAACGACGCAAACTCACCTTTTGAGCCCTTCTTTTCAGATACAACGTACCAGATTGGCCCGGAGTTGTGGCTAAATTTTTTGAAGTGTTCAGAAATTTTTAAATCTTTTTAATATATCATAAGTGTTCCGTTATGTATTGTGAGATAGTTTCAATTCTTTTGGCTAATTGGTTTGTGATTAAATAGCTTTTTATGTTACAATCAATAAATATTTACGAACAAATTAACCTGTAGCGGACCTGCACTTAAAAACTGGCAAGATCCCTGTGTATAGTGCAAACCACTGGATCGATTCATTTGCACACACAGTTTAAGATGTAATATCACAACAAAGTATCAATTATTACACGTGTTACCAATACTTAGGAAAATATCCATAACAAATTGCATAGCACGAAACTAGCTTTGAAAGAGTAAAGCAGCGGAAATAAAAGTAGAAGTGAGTCTCCACCATCTTCATGTGCCACTGGCGAAACATGTTGGTTGTAGACTCGAAACCCTTAAACGAAACCTCACTCATCGTCGGAACAACCTGCAACCGGAAAAATGTTGCAACAAGGTGGGTCAGAACCATATAAAATGGAACTGGCAAGTGACACTCTGTGGACACTTAGTGGAATAACTCTAATATACTATATGCATATTTGGCTTGTGGAGTTCAAGACTATTTTGCATAAAGCCAACTTTTTCCTATCCTTTGAAATCATTTTCTTTCTCCAACAAGAAAATGAGACAATCCTAGCATATCCGGTGTCCTTGTGAGACAAGTCCTGATACACTCGGTGTCCTTTCCAATTGGACCTGTGAGACAATCCCAGCATATCCGGTGTCTTTGTGGGACAAGTCCTTATACACTGGGTATCTTTTCTACCCTTGTTCGCCCTTCAAAATTTTTACTTGAGAAGTTGGAATGTTGGGATCATCCGTTGACGTCCTTGATCAGCTGCTCAGAATTGTCCGTAACCGGGGACACGGCTAAGTACTTAGTTTTGACACTCTCAAGAGGTTGTGCACGTTCACCATTAGACTTAACCAACCCAAACTATCCCCACACTCCAATAGTGATAGGGGAAAAGAAGAAGGTTAAGACGAGATCCTTCGGAAGCATTTTCCCACCCCATACCGGTCTGACGCGCTCCACCTACAATCCTCTACCACCACCTGTCAAGCCAGGGTGAGTCCACGCAACTTATTCGATCAAGACAGAGTCCATATGACCAATGGCTGCACTGGAAGCAATCTTCACTTCGAGTAACTTCAAATCCCTTTGTCCCTGGGTGACAATCCACAAGTGAGCCAATCTCAGGTAAAACCATAGAAATGGCCCTGAGTAGCCACTCAACCATAAACCACCATAGCAAAACCAATCCACCCTGGAGTTTCATTGACTTAGTAGTATTTAGCTTTTTATAAAATAACTTTTGCATAGAATCAATATTTCTACTAAGTTATTACATAGGTTCCTAGACACATAGGAATAAGGGGCAATTCGAAACATGTCTTGCATAGCTGTAGTAAAACACCTAACATGCATACTACTCAAAATAGCTACTCATGCATAGATAAAATACTTAGGAATTTCATGAATGTGCCACTTGCCTTTGATAGTTGTCGTTGTTCGCTAACTCTTTTCAACGTAACTCGTAGCTCTCCGTTCAATCTAAACAATATAAACAAAGAACAATACACCAATCAACATACAACACAACATCAAACATGGACAACAACAAAACATCTGGGTTTGCTTTAAAAGGGCTTAACATATTTTAAAACCAAGGTTTGTAGAATCAAAACATTTTAAAGACTTTTAGCACAAACTTAAAATATAAATAACTTCACAAATATGGCTTCATGTCTCCCTGGTCAGAGGGCAACTAAACAAAACTAAAGCAATTGGATTCACTCAAAACGCTATTTTTAAACTAAAGTTATGTCAAAAATATTCAAACTTCCCATTTGAAATTTGAATACATCTAAGTTTGACAAAACAGAAAACTATACAACCAAAATATTCTACTGGTTCTAAGGATTCCAAATATATAAAAATATTTGAATTTGGATAAACAGAGAAAAAGTAATGATAAATCTAAGGTACATGGGGTTTTCTGCAAAAACTGCTAATTAAACTAATTCGGGAAAATCTTCAGAAATCCTTGTCCACGCGGCGGCTTCTGATTGGCTGGATCTGCTGACTGTGCTGCTGACAAAGCGCTGACTGGACGTCGACGTGGCCTCCTCTTATTCGCCGGTACCGATTCGTTTAAAGGATCTAATCTTATCCATACAAAGCAGATCTAGCGGTATAGATCTAACAGACCAAAAATAATCTACAGGTTAAGGGCTTTCCAAAAATATTTTATTTACAAATTTTGAACTTATAGATTTAACTATTACTAAAATAATGTTTTACATGTTTCTGTAAATAACAAGTTTGTGCACGAATAAAGTACAAGTGTTTATTATACTACTGTATTCCACACGTTCATACGAATCCATAGATTCCAAAAACATTGAAAACGGAGTTACGGTTGATTTGATATGGAATTAACAAGTTTTATCAATTTTCTGGAAATTCTAAAACGATTTAAAAGAATCGGAGCGATCTGATTGGTCCGTACCGGCGGGCGGACGCATGCGGGATCACGGGGAGGACGCAGTCGTCGGAAATGGAGGCAACGGCAGCGCGCGGCTCGCGCTTGGACCGCGTGGCTTCGGCGTTGGTCCTCCGGGCTCGGTAAGGAGACGACGACGTGCGGGGCGAGGCGGCAGAGGCGATGGAGGTGACGGCGGCGCCGATTGCTTCCTCGAACGGCGCTAGGACGCGGACGGAGAGCTCGTCGCGCCGGCGAGCTTTGGTCGACCTCGAATCCGAGGTTTGGCTACGGAAGAAATTCAAAAGAGGGCATGAGGACCTGCGAAAGGACGTGGGGAAGAGTATGAGAAAGGTCTCGGGGTCGGGGGTTGCTACCTTGGCCGGAAACGGAGAAACTCGGCGGCGGCCGAATGAACTCCGGCGAGCAAATTCGCCAGCCTGGGGGCACGATTCGCACGAGAGGGAGAGGGGAAATGGAGAGGAGTGCGTGGGCCTTTTATAGGAGGAAACGGCGCTTAATATGGGGCATTAAAACGTCCGGAATCAGGACGGAAAGAAACGGCAACGTGTGAGCTGTTCGTGCGTGAATTCCGTCCGGCTGGACGTTGAAGACGACAATGATGTCAGCGATGATGTCATCAATTTTTCTTTTTATATTTTCTGATTTTTCTTAATTTTTTTATATCTTTTGTTTTAAGTGTCCAAATTAGCTCAAACTTGTTTCTAAAAAATTGTAAAATCAATATATGTTATTTAAAACATTCAAACACACTTTTCCAAACATTTCAAAATTTGAAAATTTCAAAATAAGTTTAAATGCAAATTAGACACCTTATGTCAAATTTAAAAATAGGGTTTTAACAAATCATTTTGGCTTAATAAAATTCTTAAAACACCAATATAATAATACCTAATATACCCTATATTGTACTCAATTTTATATTACAATAAGTAATAAAAATAATTTTATGTTTTAAGTTTTGGTAAATCATTTTAAATACAAATACTCATTTTATTATGGGCTTTATAAATGCAAAAATAATAGTTTTACTTCAAAATCTTTAAAATAGAAGATAAGGGGAAATTTTAAATTATTATTCCATAATTTCTTATTTTGAAGATAACATAATTTAAACTTATATTTTAAATAAATTAAAACACTTTACACTTATTGTTTTAGGGTTTAGTAAACTACTAATTTTAAAATCATATAGTTTAACCAAAACCTTTTTAGAAATAGGCATGCTTTATTTAACATAAGCATTTTACAAATATGTTTCTAGGGTTTGATAAATAGTCACAAGTTAAATATTGAAAATCAAATAATTGGAATAAAACTATTAAACCTTTTGAAGAGGCCAAATGTCTTCTATATTTGGTTTCTATTATAATTTTAATGTTTTTTCTTTTAATAAAAACAAAAGTTTCAATTTTTAGTGACTTATAACATTCCAAAATATTGGGATGTTACATAATCATTAAGTGAATTTAAACTTTTCAGAATATGCAACGGAACATTTGCGATGTACTGGAATTATTTCAAAAATTCTGAACATTTTGAATTTTTCGCCACGAATCTGGGTCAATTTGATGCATTGGATCTGAAATAAAGGGTATTTTTTACTGAAAATTTGCATGCTCATAGTGCATTGAGTTGGCTACATCCAGCTCTTTATCTCGAATTTTTTGAAACGTTTTCAAAAATATTCAAAACGGGCTGCCTAGAGCCGTGCTCCATTACGACTATTCTCTCAGGCTGGTGACTTTGCTTCAGTGAGTTTCCTTCACTGAAGCCGAGTCTGTCGTTGCGCACGGTGCTTTCCGTTCGTAACTTAATCCAGTCGTAATTTTTTGAGATGTTGCCAAGCGGGGCCTATTTTGTGAGATGTCTTGACTGACCGCGGTTTGCCACCCAGCTACCGCAAGTGGCTATTTGTATCCCTTCAATCTCCCACTAGTCACTACTCCAACTTCCGTCTAGCTAGGCTTGCATTAATTAACTTTAGGAAGTATAGTACAGTACGTAGTATCGAGTCGAGCTATAGTGAAGGACGACAATGTCGTCGGAGCCGCCGTACGTAGTAGAGGACTGCCGCGGCGCAGTCCAGCTGATGAGCGACGGCACGGTGCGGCGCAGCATGGAGCCGGCGGCGGCGTTCCAGGTGGATGTCCCCGACGGCGACCTTGGCGTGGAGTGGAGGGACGTCACGTACGACCCGGAGCATGACCTCAACGCGCGCCTCTACAAGCCCCGGCACCTGGGCGCAGCCAACGACGCGCAGCTCCCCGTCGTGGCCTACTTCCACGGCGGCGGCTTCTGCATCGGCTCCGGCCGCTGGCCCTGCTTCCACGCCTGGTGCCTCCGCCTCGCCTCGGAGCTCCCCGCCGTCGTTCTCTCGTTCGACTACCGCCTCGCCCCGGAGCACCGCCTCCCCGCGGCGCAGGAGGACGGCGCCACGGCCATGTCCTGGCTCCACTCGACCGCCGCCACGGACCCCTGGTTCGCCGGCGCCGCCGACTTCTCCCGAGTATTCGTCGCCGGCGACTCGGCCGGCGGAAACATCACCCACCACGTCGCGGCCAAGTTCGGCAAGACGGGTCTCGGCCCGCCCGTCCGGCTCCGCGGGTACGTGCTCCTCATGCCAGCCATGGCCGGCGAGACCCGCACGCGCGCCGAGCTGGAGTGCCCGCCCGACGCGCTCCTAACCACCGAGATGAGCGACATGTACACCCGGCTCATCCTTCCCGACGGCGCGACGAGGAACTACCCGGCGATAAACCCCGCCGGGCCGGAGGCCCCGGGGCTGGAGGCCGTGGCGATGGGCCCCATGCTCGTTGTCGCGGCGGAGCATGACATCCTCCGGGACCGGAACGCGCACTACGCGAGGCGGATGAAGGAGGAGTGGGGGAAGGATGTGGAGCTCGTGGAGTTCGCCGGCGAGCAGCATGTGTTTTTCGTGGTGGACCCGTGGTCGGAGCGGGCGGACGAGCTCGTACGGCTCGTTAGGAAGTTCGTGGTCGACAACATGGACACGGAGTAGCCGAGCAGAGTGATTGGTTTTGGTGTCTGATTAGGCTTTGCCTTAGCGCACTTGATCCCACAAATTGAATAATGGCAACGCCATCTGGATGCTCGTGCTTCTAGATCGGATTTGCTGGTGGTCAGACTTTCTTTTCTGGATTGAATGGTTTTTCTTTTCAGTTTATGTAAAGGCAAAAACTCTTTCCTTCAATAAACTGATGTTTTGCTGTCATAAAATTAATAATTTATGCACTTGTTTTGGCCCATTTTGTCCATTCTTTTACTGATTGTTTCGTTACATTTTATCGAAGGAAGAATTATTTTTGTCTTCATAGGAATTGTTCTTCTTCAAACTTATCAATTAGACTGTTCTGTCGGCAGGACGATTGACTCAAGTGAGATCTACACCAGCTCAATATTGTGTTTTCTTCATCATTGCATCGATAATTTCTACTACTCCTACCTTTATCTAAAGAGTATAATCGTGGGGGGGGTAGGAGGCTCACCGTTGCTCAGTCACTCTCGGCCGTAGATAAGGATTTACGGTCGATCTCAGCCGTCCGTCTGCGCTGTTTTTTTTTTTACTGTGCCCGGTCCCGCCTGTCATTGACTGCGTGGCTGGAAATTTCGGTGCACACAGCTGCGCGGTGGCACTGGCCGTTATTCCGACGGCGCCGCGCAGGGTAGAATCGTCTTTTCGCGCTGCGCATGAGACAAAACTCCACGCCCGCGGTGAAACCCTAGCTCCAATCCCTGCTCGTGTCTGCTCCCCAATCTCCTCCCGCGTCTCCTCCTCTTGCTCGCCTCTCGCGCCGCCGCCTCTCTTCTCCTCCCGCGTCTCCTCCTCTTCCGCAGTCCTCGCCGTCCTTGGCCATCCCTCGCGCGCCTCCTCCTCGTCGTCCAGCCCGCCGCCGCCGCCGCAGTCCTCGCCATCCTCTCCAATCCCTCGTGCGCTCTCCTCCCTGCACCCGCCGTGGCCTCGAGCCGCGCCAAGAGGAGGCGCATGGGGAGGTCGCGGTGGCGCCAAATCAGTGGCGAGACCACCTCGTGCGCGTCGCTCTGGTTGGGCCGCTCAGCCGCGTGAGACAAAACTCCACGCCCGCGGTGAAACCCTAGCCCCAATCCCCGCTCGAGCCTTCTCCCCCAATCTCCTCCAGGGTCTCCTCCTCCTGCTCCTCTCGCGCCGCCGCCTCTATCCTCCCCAATTCCCTCCCGCATCTCTTCAGCCGGTGGTTGAGAAGCTGCACGAGGCTCCACCTGTCTGCCGTCCTGCTACATGAGGAGATGGTGGCGGCGGCCTCCCGCATCTCTTCAGCCGGTGGTTGAGAAGCTGCACGAGGCTCCACCTGTCTGCCGTCCTGCTACATGAGGAGATGGTGGCGGCGGCCGCGGACGGCGGCGGCAGGCCGGCAGCGCCGGCAGCGAGCAGCGGACGGCAGCGTCGGCGAACGACGCTGGCTTCAGCGAGCATCGGACTGCAGCGACAGCGAGCGACGGGACATGCCTGAGCTGGTCCACACCTCCTCTCCTCTCCCAGGTCGAGCTGATGCGGGCCGAGGGCGAGATGGAGGAGAAGGCCAGGACGGAGCTCATGGGGCTATGAGGCCAGACGGACTGTGCACGAGGGAAGTCGCCGACCTCCAGGCGCGTCCAGTGCACGAGGGCGGCCGAGGAGCGGCACCAGCTTGTTCGGCAGCGACCACAGCGAAATCCTGATGAGACTAAGGTGAGTTTCTCTCCATCTTTCTTCCCCTCTGATCCTGCTCTCTCGCAAACAGATTTGGATTTATAATTATATCCAATAAAGATATCCTCAACTTCAGGTTTGTGCAGGGACGCATGGTCTAAAACAGATTTAGATTTTTCTTTTAAGAGTAGGATCGTGGTGTACATAAGGCTGGTTGTGAAGGTTTATTAGAAGGTGTTGGCGCAAGCTGGTATGCACTGTATTATTCAGTAATATTATTTAGCATGAACATGTTGCCCTTCAAACTGATATTTATTTTCTTATTGTTAATCTCTGAAGGTGTATCTTTTACAAAATGGGCAACTGAATACGAGAAATCTGGTAGGCTTTTAGTCAAAATCATCCAGAAGTTGCAATGTGATTCTGAAGTAGGTGCAATTGTTTGATTTGTGTGTGTTTTACATATTTATTTTGTAGCAATGTGGGGATGCTGATGAGTGTGCTTCAACTCCTGAAGCTGCTTAACAAGCATCTAAACTTGCTGAAGAGCGCATTAAGAACCTTCAGGTCCTTGGTGAAGTAGAATTCCGGTGTGGAGGAGGCCACCGGTGGCGCTGCTGCTGCTGCACGGTTTGTTGCTAAGCCCCCATTTTCTCTCTTTGGGTTTAATCTACTTAATCCGTGCTCACCATTCTGGATTTTGTGCAGTGAAGTGATTTGTGGCTTAATTTGGATCATGCCGGGCAGTAGGAGGAGGATGGTAAAAAGAGACCATCCAGTAGATGGAGCGGGAGTTCCTCAGGGCCTTTGTAAAACAGAGGTATACATTTGTGATCACTCATCCCTTCGTTTCTTATATTGGTAATCCCTGGCTTGTGCAAATAACTCTTGATCACCATGTTGAACCCAGATATGTTACCTCTATTATTAACATCTCAAAGTGTGTATTACCTTTCTATATAGCTTATGTTCCTGCATGGGATATTAATAATCCTTCTGTACAAATCAAAAGGATTATTGCCATTACCATCCTGTTTCTCTTATACATTTGGACTGTAAAAACTTTTTAATAATCTATAAAACATGTGACAACCACGGGTAATAAAATATTAAAAGAAACAACAAGTGTGACTGTTTAAATATGTTTTCAAATCTATGTGTTGTTATAAATTACATATGGATATAAAATGTATTTTTAATAATCTGTATAAATTGTGACAACCACGGGCAAAAAATTAAAAGAAGCTACAAGTGCCGCGCGGCGAGCCGCGCCGCACTGAAAATCCTTGCCTAAAGAAGGTAAAGCAGTAATTCATTATGTCCACCTGATGGGCAATGCTTAATTTTGTTCCTATGCTTTCTAAAGCTTCTGTAGTTACAAAGGAGTGGGCAATTAGCTCAGCTCTTTGCCTCTCATGGCAATTAGCTCAGTTACAAAGGAGTGCTTGGTTACCTGTTTCCAATAATTGCGGAGATGGTGAACTCATTATTATTTAGTTTAGTAATTCAAAATTGTTTATCATCTTCTCTGGCTATTATCGTGTTCATGAAGGGAGTAGGTTTAACAAAATAATGAACTGTTACGGTTAGTTTATGGGCACTATTTTATATTATATCTTATCCGATTTCAAATGTAATTATTTTGAAAGTATCTACCTGTTTGGAAAAATAGGAGGGTAAACTCACTATTATCAGTTCATGTTGGTGGCTACAAATTCAGAAGTTTCTCTTTTCAGGCCAGGAATCATCTCCCCCAAGTCCCAATCAAAAGCACTCAGAAGTGCTCCAGCTCGTGGTTGTCCACCAGATCGATGGCCTGGCCAGAGCAGGGCACTGACAGTGTCAGCAGTCTCGCCGTCTCTGCGTCGTCCGCAGGTATACCAAATCCTCACCTTGCCTTCCCAACCGCAGACCCGAAAATCATCTCTCTCTAACTCCAACCCACATCTACAACACCCTTTTTCTTTCCAATTTGTTGTTTGATAAATCGAGCATACTGTGATCTGTACTTTTACTAACTTGACATTACTAATTTGTTTCCATGGCTTAAGGTACATCCATGGCTCAACTTTTGGATTCATAAGGTGTGTGTTACCCTGTGAATCTGTGATGCATTCCTGTCATGGTCTTCATCCAGCAAGTATTTTATTGATTCCTGTTAATTTACAGCTTATAGTAATGACACCTCACCTCAGTGGCTCAGTCTGTGCAATGCCTTACATAAATATTATTTGCTAGGTATTTCTTTTGCCAAGATGGCGTTACTGCTTTGTTAGCTATGCATAGAACAACTCCCGCTCAGTCTGTTGTTGTGTTAATACGTGTGCTATACAGAATTTCAGCTCTCAAATACTGTGAATAGGGAGGTGAATCTCATGTTCTCGGTTTTTTAGTGTGAATAAGGAGCTGAATCTCATGTTCTCAGTTTTTTTAGTATGAATCAGCTTATGTTGTACATTTATTTTACCAAGTTATCTCAGCCCTAATTTTTTAGTTGCGAAAGGTATTAGGCTGCTTATCAAACTATTGTCTCCCTTAGCCCCTTCATACACTCTGGCATAACTAGATTTGCTGCACGCTAAACCCTCTGTTTTACCATTTGTGATTTTGCGGTCAATACATGCCAAATCTTTTGGCGTCTGTTTGATGTGTGTCCTGACGACTATGCTTCCTGCAGGTGCTATTTTATCCATGGGTTGCTAGCGGAAGCCTTGCGGTGGGCTTCCTCGACCTGCCTATGTTAAATTGTTTAGAAGGCATAAAGTGGCATTTATTTTGTACGTATGTTTATTTCTCATACATGATCTTTCATGAATTGCGAAGTTTCATTTTATGGTTATTACTGGACAAACTGATATTCCTCTTTGTTTATATAGCTTCTCATGTGTTCCGCAATATTTCGCAGAATTCTTTGTTAGCAGTTTGAATATCAATGTCATGAACAATCCACATATTTTGAGGAAGAGTTCAATCCATTTGTTGTTTCTATCAGGTGAAATAATCAGGGTGGCGACGACAGTGGTGCATGCTCCACCATCTGCATTTCTGGACCATCTTTGTCACTCGTGGTGATCGACAGATCTAGCAACGCCTTTAGATGGATTTCCTAGGGCAGAGCATGGCATCGACTACAACAATCTCGGTGGGTACCACGCCACCACTTATTTGATTACTTTGTTAGCTCATTTTAGTTTTGACCGTTTTCACTTCAGTGTGGTCATTTTTGGTTGTGTTCCTTTTTTCTTTTGCTCAGGGCCTTCTTTTTCCTATCGCTTGAGAGAAATGTCATTTCTTCACAAGGTAATATCAGCTCATCTCCTCAGAAAATTATGTGTATGTTTCTGCTTCACTTTCGGTTACATTGATGTCGATTCCTCTTTTATTGACAATAATTCAAGCAATGTATTCCTACTGAGACAAATAAATTTGGAGATTAACTTCTCCTATTGTATATTTGAACTCCTTACTGTCATTAATTAACAAAGGGGCAAACTAAATGCAAATAATATTATCTGATGGATTGTTCCTTTACTGAAAGAATACTCCTTCTATTTCTTAACTGTGGTAGTTAGTAACTTGCGCGCCTTCTTTAACAGAGTTGATTATCTTTTCCCTGTATCGTTCAAAGTTTATCAGCTAAATTTCTGTTTTAGTATTGTGTATTTTGGATGTTGCTACTGCTATTGCAGCCAATAACAAGTTTGGGCACTTTCTAAGCTCATACTAAACAGCCTGATGGGAGCTCGATTATTTCCTGAGTACCAGACTCTTAATATATGAAATAGAATTTTGCCTTCAGCGTATAGTTTACCACCTGTGTAACCATTGATTTTGATTCACGGATCTTAAGAGTTTTAAATATCAGGCCTTAATTCCCACGACAGCAGTAGGCTGATTCCAGCATTCTTATTTCTTATATTTATCTTCCTTGTCATCTGATGGTGCTTACACAATGGTGGCCTGCCTATTAATCGAACGGTTTATGTGATTAGACTATTCAAATAGTTCGTGTAAGTTTGACACAAATCTCTATTTCTCAGTCGACTAATCAATGGTGAAGAGATTTATAATAAAGAGGTTTAGCGCCAAAATCTTCAGTCTATGCCTTTTTGGCTGATGTGGGCATTGCTCAGCCTTTGTTTCAATAGTAAGTACTACTTCTACCTTATGGTGCCTAAATAATCATTATTAAAGTGTTCAAAAATACATTTTTCCATGTTCAAAAAAAGATTTTTCAAGAGTATTAAACTGTTCTTTTTTCCATGTTTTTAAGGATAGTAAAGGTGGTAAACTCATTATTATACATTTAATTTGGTTAGTGAAAAGAAATAAAAACTCATGTCTGTGCTTTGCATTTAGAGATTTGGCTACTTGATTATGTTTTCCATTACTTCTCTGGCTCATCACAGTCTATTTTGGCAGCAAAAGTATTTACTACTTTCTTCTCCAGTAATCGTGTTATAATTCTTGCGTCTTGGGAGTAGAGCGTAGAGGATCCAATAACTGTGGGTATGCGACTAAGGAGACCCAGAGGCATTATTACCTTACAATGGTTGCTATGATTAGTCATGCCTACTGAGTTTTTATAAATTTGTTTCTGGTAGAGCCCTATGTGTGTGACCACATGTTCTGTTTTCTTTCACCCACATGATTCTGTTGTCCTCTAATTTATTAGTGTATTGTGGTGAAGAAATAATTTTATTGTTTTCTTTTCCAAAAGAATAAGAACTGTCTCTGATCAAAACACAGGTTTTTAGGATCTAATAATCTACTGGACAGTTTATCCGCCTATTCGATATTATGCCTTATTCCTCTGTGCTCAATATTCTAAAACTATGCTTGCACTTTTCTCCATGTTTTAAAAGATACCGCGGGCAATTGTTTTTTGAATCAAATGTATATAATACATCGATCCATCCATCGTCTCTAATTCGACATGTCAGTACAGGAACAAGAACGTATCATCCACTTCATCTGCTCGCAAGGCTTTGTTCGAAGAACCTGACCATCAAGTTTATTTTGCCTGTTCATAGTCTAAGTCCATGACTGCCTCAAAAACCCGTGCTTGGTGATATTTTGGTTCTGCCATCGAGGTCTCTGTTGCTGAATGTCTCATTGTTAATGTTGTTGAGACCAGCTACCTCTGCCTTTTAAAATCGATTTCGGTTACACAAAACTCATCAAGTGTTTCAGAAAACCTATGTATTTAGTACTGCTTCCTTGTGATCAAGACTTATGTATTAAATGTGGTGTGAATTTCTATATTACTTCCCTGGTGTGTTTCATCATTGGTTTGATCTTCCAGTTTCTTAAGATTTTTATTATATGATGTTCTGATTATTGATTTCACACGGTGCGGAAAATCGGCTTACAAATGTATAGACCTGTGATCAAATCCATATGGATATAAATATTCTTTTAATGATCTGTATAAACTATGACAACCACGGGCAAAAAATTCAAAGAAACAACAAACGCCGCGCGGCGAGCCGCGCCGTTCGAATCTAGTTGCAATATATAAGCCCCACGCGTTCCTTGGGGTCAATCGAAGGCTACGTCAACTCATGAGCGTCAAAATCATGTAGGCTCCACGCGATTGATTAGCTCCTCTCTCTCTATCTTCTCCCATGTTCTACTCACTCCCGTTATCTTCTTCTTAAGCACATCTCTTTCAGGGCAACCACTAGTAGTAAGAACGACACTATAAAAACTGATAAAAATAAATCTTTCGGCAACGGAAAAAACCTTGCCTCGTTACTGATATGAAGACTTGTCGGCAACGGAGGGATTAACTGTCACCTACGAGGTCTGTTTTTTGGTAATGGTTATTAACTTAGTTCCTTTGCCTTAAGGTCGACCTCATAAGTTACGGAGTTTCTAGTTCCACTCGTTTGCACTGAGGGTTTTTAAAGCCTGATACATATATTCATTTCGTTAGCATGCAATATATATTTCACACATCTCATTTAATCTCACACATCACAAGCATTAAAATGTTAACAAATATCATTCATATCACAATGTGACCTTTACATTCCCATCACAATGTCACACAACATAAGCAATAAAACGGCAAAAAATATATCCATACTAAGCATGTCATGTAAAAGGACGGAAATAATTAACGATTTCTTCCTGTATCCTTTTCGCCAATCCTCGCAGGTGTCACTCAAACAATTTCGTTTCATCTCAGCTTTCTGATAGAAGGATATAGAAGCTATGCACCCTATACATTAATAAAAAGTTACAATTGTAAAGTATATATGCTAAAACATAAACGAACTGAATTTAAACAAAACTAAAATGGTAACTTACCTACTTATTGAGGTGGCTCTCGTTGAGGAATTGGAGCAGCCAATCCACGTCTTGTCAACAAGATATTGCCATGTCGCCAGTTTCATAGGAGTCCTGACAACAACAATTCTCTCCATGGAGGCCACCACTGGATCTGACTTTTATAATCTGGTGTTACGAAATCTAATCTAATACTTCACCGATATGACATTTTGGTCACACTACATAAAACTATCTTACTTATAACGTATTTTATGCAGTGCACCAAAACGTCACAGTAGCGACGGGTGGATATTTGTATTAGGTTTTGAAAGGCATCAACTTGATATCTTTATTTAAATGTAAATAAGAATTGATGTTAGTTTTGACACTCTACAACGAAAATTATGCTAAAACTAGTGGCATGGTAACTAGTATAAAGAAGTTAGCTAGCTAAGCTAAAACCGGTTGCAAGTGGATAATAGGCAAGTTAACTATATTAAAACATTGGGATTTTAACTATGGTAAAACTAGTGGCATGTTAACTAGTATAAACAAGTTAGCTAAACTAAAACCGGTTGCATGTGGATAATAGACAAGTTAAGTACATTAAAACAGTGTGAACTTAACTATGCTAAAACGGTGGCAAATCAAATATGGTAAAACAATAGATATGGACACATCTAGTATACTAAAATCGGTTGCAAGTTGCAATTTAAGTATACTAAAACAGTGGAAGTGGACATATCTAGTAGACAATGGGAAGTCAACTATCTAGTGGATTGATACCTTGGAGATGTCGCCATTGGATTGAGCTAGCGGATCTGTTAGCCTGCAAATAGATCTGGACGAGGCGGATGTGGAGGTGCCGATGCTTGGCCGCGCCGCAAGGGGAATGGCGGAGGCAGCTAGCGGCATCGACGGAGAGGAGGAGGCGGTGATGCTTGGCCGCACCGCGCCACAAGGGGAAAGGCGGATGCAGGGAAAGCGGTGGAGAAGAGCTTGTGTTGATGCCGGCCTGGCCACTTGGACGAGACCGCCTGGGCGGCGATACCAGCCGCGCCAGTAGGAGCCGCTGCCACACCATGACAGATCTAGGGACAGTGCGGAAGAGAGTTGAAGGGTTAGGGTTTTGCAAATGAGGAAACCCTATATAGAGCAGTAGGTACACAGTAGGAAACGGAAATTTCCTAAAACCATTTCCTTTGTGTATTTCCCCCTGATGAATGGGATTTATTAGAGACGATGGGCATTTCCTATTAGCTATATAGAAAATATTAAAAATAATGAACTAAACTATATACGCAGTAGATATTAATAATAATGAACTAAATTGCATATATGCTACTACTAATTTTTTTCTTACGTCCTTCTTCCGCGCAATCCCCTCCTCACGACGTTACTTGTTGGGGGTCATCGGAGGCGGAGGCGGCGGCGACACGTCATCTTCTTCGGGGGTTGCATCTTTATCGTCCGCCTTCATTCCCTTCTTCGCCAGCACCTCGTCCTCCTCCTCCTCATTGTCCTCATCCTCCTCCTCATCATCCCACTTCTAATTGGAGTCAATATTCCAGGGCAGCATCGACCCTTCCATAATGTAGCGCAACTCGGTATCAGGGCTTGACAGCGGCGACTCGTCGTCTGTCGTTCAGTCCACAGACCCGTCACTATATATGGGCGGGACGATCGAGCAGCGACAGAGTGAGCTCCTGTGATTCCAACTCTAGGGTATCTCGGATAATTACTATGGCGTACTGAGATAACATGAAGAGAGAGAGAAGAGATTCTACGGTTTACTGAGATAGCATGGAGCGGATTTTATTACGAGTAGCGGGAGGTTCCACTTCATCGTAAATTGAACTGCATGTACTGGGTCCGCTTCCAATTCCAAGGAGATGGAACGTGTCGACATTTCTAAAATTATCTGTTTCCATCGAGATACATATTGGAAACGGGTTACTATATATGACCGTTGCCAATCTAATGAGTAACGGACACTGGAATCAATGTTGACGGTCCAGCCGTTGCCTATATCTGTCAGCCTCGTCGGTAATGGGAAAATTACGAGGTACCATCGCCTCTATCGCTGTTGTTTCCATAGAGGGGTGTCCTTAATGTCGTTCTGTACTGCACCCACCATCGAGATGGTGCCGACGATGCTGCGATCGTTAGGGAGTCACGGTGGAGAAGTCATCGTAGAGAATGGAGCGAGCCTGGAAGTGAGCACTCGAGCAATGGACTTATCACTGGGGGTGGGGATGCGGTCTGCGACAAATACTTGCTGGTGTTGCGGGGGTCTTCGAGGCGATATCTGGGGCGGCTGCGAACAAGTGGTGGCCGTGATTTGAGAGGGCGGGACAGTGAGGTGGCTACAAGAGTAGATAACCAGGTTGAGCTACAAACATCTATGCAGTTTCACATTTGCACGAATTAAATAAAAGATAATTTGGATCTATCAAATATTGTCGTGTCTCGGATCACGGACACCGGGAGTAAAAGATACCCCCTTTTTAGGTTCGGCACGGTGCGTGAAGGAGGATGGGAAACGTCTCTCACGGGTGATCCAGATCAAGCTCTCCTCTCAACGATGGAAGCAAGCAACCACAGGGACACAAGGAGCTACCCAGGTTCAGGCCGCCCGGAGGCTAACAGCGCTACTCCTGCATGTCTGGATTGATGAGTTCTTCATGGTGGATCTTACAAGGAGACCTACGGATAGAGTACCCGGAAGGTTTGGCCGGAGGTAGACGAAGGACAGATCCTGACCCTGAGGAGATCACCTTCCTCCTCTACCTTCCCAGCCCTACCTTCCCAGCCCTAGTCTAGTCTTGCTCTAGAGTTGCTTCTCATCCGACCTCCTCGCCTCGGTGCCTTGGTCCTCCTTTTATAGGCTAAGGGGATACCACACGAGCACGCGAGGGGCGTGAGGGGTTTTAGGCGGAAAACCCCTCGGCGGTCTACTGGAGGCGACGTGGCCTCCTCTCGTCCAAGTATCTCGGGTGGTTAGGCGTGGTGTTCCGCCTTTGGGGAAAGCGGGGCGGCCAAAGCCTGACAGCCCCACCGATTACGCCCACTGTGACGTCACTGGGGGCGCGTCCTTCGTCTTGACGCCCAAGTCTTCTACCAGCTTCCTGAATGAGCTGGCGTGCTTATCCTCTTCGCTGTACGGAGGGGGAACCCGGGTGCGCGCCTGGCCTCCTGCCGGGCGCCTGGACCCGCGGGTGCTCCATCTTGTTCGCTGGGTAGTAGGTGACCCCGGAAGGTCACCTGGTCCTTAGCCGTGGTTTGTCGATGTCGAACTTGACGAGTTTCCTTAGGGCAGATGGGCTGGCCCATCTGCCGTTCTTGACTCCTTGCCTTGTCCATCTTCTTGGTGGGCCCAGGTTGTGGATCCACTTTGGCAGCATCAGGGGAATCCCATGTTCCACTGTTGCGACAAATATATACTCAAACGTGTAGAATGTACTACGGAAATAAGAATATACCTGGAACCTACCAAGATAATTAAAGGGTGAAATATGTTGGCATGAGTTCAGACGTCGTTTGCGGCAAGATTTCGTCGCCGATAGTTGAAGGTAGAGTCGAAATCGCTTGCTCGAAAAGAAGTGACGGCGATGACACTCAATGACAACCTCGACGGCGATCTTTCTACTCTGTGTGGGTGGCCAGATCGGTCAGTGGTGCACAATGTGGTCGTGTAACATATGATGACATTGGTGCAGTTATATCGATTCTTAAAGCCCCCGTGAACAATCGGTCAATTCTCTTCTGCTTTTTTAATAGAATGTGGAAAATTTGTCCATTTTGTTAATTTTTATTATGAGGTATCCACCGAAACGGACAAAGATAGACAACTCGAGATACCGGGCAGCATTCATGTGAGACAGCAACCCGATTTCATTCTGTCTTGTGCACATGAAACCAACGGCCAAATTGCCTATCGGCTTGCGCATCTCAGTGCTGCTACTACGTGGTAGCACACTGCACACTTGTCACCTGTACGCCAAGCTGGCTCCTGGCTCCAAACCTCCGTCCCGCCTCCATTCCATGCCACCACTCGCGCCATCGCGACGGCCAGCCGCGCCCACATATGCTGCGACGGATCTCATGGCAACCATCTCTTCGACTTCAACGTCGTCCGCGTGGCGACGCTCGGTGAGGCGCCGCACGCCGGTGAGCGAGCGTGAGGAGGGCGACCGCGAACTGGGGCGGAGGGTGGAGGAGCTGGAGGACGAGGTCGAAAGAATTCGGGTGGAGAAGGAAGCGGCGGAGGCAGAAGAGGCGGCTCTGCACGCGGAGTTGGACGCAGAGCGCGGCGCGGCGGAGACGGTAGCGAGCGAGACCATGCTGATGATCGAACGCCTGCAGCGAGAGAAGGCGGCCGCGCTCTTGGAGGCGCGCCAGTTCCGCTGCCTCGTCGAGGGTCGCGCCGAGCGCGACCACGAGCTCCATGACGAGCTCGCGTCACTCTCCGACCTCGCCAGCGGCTACCTCTCCCTCCTCCGCGCCCACGCCATCGACGCGGACGACGAGGACGGGCGAGAGGAAGCTGACGGCGACAGCGGCACGGATGTGAAGGGCGCGCTTGTCCAGGAGTCGTCTCCAACGCCTCCTGCAGAGGAGTACACGATAGGCGTGGGGTGCGCGGCCGTGACGAAGGCCGTGGCGGCGGCAGTGGTGGAGGAGGAAGGCGTCGTCCCTGTCGTCGATGGTGCAGTGGCTCTGTACGCGAGGGTGGAGGCGCTGGAAGCGGACGGGGCGGCCACGCGGAGGGAGACGGCATCGCTCCGGGCTGAGCCAGCGCGCGTGGTACTAGCGAAGGAGATGGCGCGGCGGCTTCGCAGTGAGGCGGAAGCCGCCGAGAGGCTGGGAGCCGTCACGACGGCGCAGAAGCCACGCTTCTCCGTGCTCGCCGTTTGCAAGGTATAGTCTGCAATTTTTACTTGTACTAACAGAACATTTCTTGGGAACATGATAGTTTTGATAATGGTGAAATGTGGAGTGTAGTAGTACTAGATATCATCAGTTCTACACGTCAATGTCAATTCATGTTCCATCGAAACTGAAATTAAAGCAGTGCCATTTGGAAACTCTGACAGCGGCTTATCTGTTCCACGATCCATTTTCCTCTGAAGCTATTAGTCACACTCTCCAATTCACCGTGTGTGTGAGAACTGCAGATTCAACTGATTCCGTCTCAATTTCTACGGTGGCTCTTCTCCATGATCCTAAGGAGAAAGAGATGTTCTACGGCCAGGTATGCACAAACACAACAGGTTCTTCTTTCTTTCCGTTGCAGTTTTCTGAAGATCAATTCCGAGCTTACTCAAAGGGTATCTGGTGAATCTCAGATTAACGTTCGGCCTGTCGACGGCGCTCCTCGGCATGCTTCTGTTCCTGGAGAGATCCGCAGCCGCGTTACATCGCCGCCGTTGTCCGCCGCGGCTCCCACATATGTGATCAACTGATTCATATCAGCTCCAAGCGCTCCGTCCTGCAACGTAACGCCTGCAGCTGCAGAGGGAGCTCAAGTTTAACCTTGTCGAGTCGACAGCAAATATATCAAATTTAGAGTCTTAGTCTAACTAAGCCTCATGCATAAGTTTACTACTCTCCGTTCCAAATTATAAGATAGCTTTTGCCTTTGTTTCAAAAAAAAAAATTATAAGATATTCTGACTTTTTTTAATCATAGGTATGAAGACGTGTTTTTCTTCTCGAGTGCGTGTCTCTTGATTTTGTTCATCGTGAAGCGACATACATCCCTTGTTGTGATAATAAACGAAAACTGCTATATGCAACTCTAATTGCACCTTCTCTCTTCAGTTCTTCACTTCATCTATCGTATTCTTTATCTTTTTATAATTTCTTCTTATCATCTTAAATCTATTTAATCGCTTGCTCCATCTTCCGGGTTATCTCTTGAGCTAGCTCTACATTTTTCCGACTTTCTTCTTTTCATCAACTCTAAAATTCAAATCTTCTAAAATGAGTATTTTGCCTGCATGAAAATGCTTCAACACCATTTTCATACCCCGAACACCACCTTCAAATTGATTCCTACATGACAATGTCCAAATATATTCAATTTGACAAATTTTTGCATGAACTCAAAATCAAGTAAACCCCGTAATATCATATCTCATCGGAACCAGACACGACGTTATAACCGGGAAGGGAAGCCACGTCCTCGTTGGTGCCACTCGAGACCATGACGGCGACCACACACGGGAAGGACGGCGGAACCATGAAACTCACGAGATGGTGGCGGGTCGAGCAGTGGAGGCATAGGGCACGAAGAGCTACTGGCCAGAGATGAGCACTTATCGGATTGCTGGAGGGTTGGGAAAGACACAGGAGAGCGCCGGTTGGCTGAGTAAGCGGTCTCACATCGACGCAAAAGCTCGGCGGCAAACAAAATGGGGCCGTAGCTTGATGTGGCCGCCGCGAAGGTCTCTACGCCCGAAATTTGGCCACGAAAGGTGAATATGGAGTGCGAATGACGGCGGGGTGCGGGGTATGGCCGGGGAGGGAAGAGGCCTGAAACGACAGCAGAGCTAGGTAAATGGTAGCGGGGCGGGAGGAAGAGGGAGGGAAGGTCGGGCGAGAGTTGCAGACGATTTGGAGAAGTTTTGAGTGGGTCAAGCTTGACTCAAGCATATCAGATCCGACGTGGCGAAAATTGCAGTCCACTAAGTGGGTTGGATACGAGTTGGTGGGGATAACCCGAACATTTGGGTTAGATATAGGGATCCAATTGGATGCATGACAGTGTTTTCGTCTGGACCGTATCCGCTCGTCTGCCCGAATGTATAGGTAGATTTCTTCGTATAGGGAGAAGTGAGGACTGCTCGGTGGGCTTTGGACCTTCGGTGAGTACAAGTGCACAGGAACAGGTAGTAGTGGTAGGCCTTAAGTAGTAACGTAGTGTTTGCCCCGTATCGAGTGATGGGTCAGAAAATACATACTCACTCTTATCCAAAATAAGTGTCGCGGTTTTCAACTAAACTTAGTTTAAAACTGCAACACTTATTATGAATTGGAGGTAGTACATGAAATTTTGGTTTTAGCTCACTGAATTGAGACGGTATGTGTCTTTTGTACGGTACCTCTTCTCTCTTTGTTGGTTAGCCAAGTGATCACACGCTTTGTTCGTGATATAGACCCTCACACCGAATACGTGAAGTAACAAACTCACTGTATATTGTAAAGCTTCCATCTCCATTCCACGTGTGTGGAATTTGTTTCATATGTGTCCTGCTGCCCAACAGAATCAACAGAGTAAACCCGTCCGAATAGATTTGACAAATCTGCCCGTGTAAGAAATTAGGAAAGAGCCATTTGTCACATTTCGCTCTCTTAGAGAGCAATGCATACATTTCGCTCTTCCAGAAAGAGAAAGGCACATCTCTCACACATATAGAAAGGTGGTCCCAAAACCAATATTTTTGTGGTCCCAAAAAAGTATCTACTGAATTTTTTTATGGTCCGTAATTATTATTGGTAGAAAGATTATTTTCTATCTACTCATTTTTAATCTAGCTAAATTTATATGTTTTACCTTCATAAAAATTTAAGTATGGTGTGTACTATCAAAAATAAACGTACTAAAGCAATACCATCGTTTATATACTAGTCGGTTAATTAAATAATACATCACATTGTAGTTTTTACCTCAAAATGGAGATAAATACATGCCCACCACACTATAAAAAACGAACTCGTTACCGATGTAATTTTATCGCACACTCGGCAACAAGGGAATCAGGGCGAGTGCGTCCCAAGAACTCGGCATCACGAGGCGCTTGGCAACTAGGGCCATTTGCTGAGTGTTCCTTTGTTTGCGCTCAGCAAAAGGTACACCTATGCCAAGTCTGCCACCAAAGCATCGGCAGTAGTTCCGACACTCGACGACATCATGTACACATGTCCCCTAGGGTCACACTTGATGGTGCTACTCTTATTGCTGAGTGTAACGTGAGAGGCACTCGGCAAACACCCGACCTTCAGTATTTGCCGAGTTCCTTCTAATATTGATCTCGGCAAAACAAATTATTACCCTCTTTTTCAAACTCTTATTATCCCCTCTCTCTTTCACGCGCTCGGATCTACTCCCTCCGTTCACAAAAGGATGTCTCAACTAACTCCAAATTTGGATGTATCTGATACATCCAAATTTGGAGTTAGTTGAGACATCCTTTTGTGAACGGAGGGAGTATGTGACAGTCTATGCCAAGCGTGTCAAGAGTTATGATGAGTGCACGGTCACTCGGCAAACAAGTGGGCGTAACTGGGGTACTCGTCCCTTTTTCCGCCAATGTGGTATTTGGCGAGTGCCGAAGTTGACACTATACTATCATACCCATCTCCTTCGATTACCTGAACCGTACAACTTGCACCCGCATATCACCTGAACAGGGTAGTGCCGCCAGCCTGTCTCTCTCGCAGGTTTTCACTCCATGGAAGGAGAAATGTATGGTTGCTCTAACAGCATCCACAATGGTTGACGCTTATGCAGACGCTACAAGAATAAAATAAATGTGAGAAACTAAACAATATAGATAAGCGCTCAGTTCTGCAACGCAAGATGCTAGTTTCAGTCTCTAAAAAGGTTTAAGCGCCTTGTTTGTACAACACATGGAAAACAAGCGCCTCCCCATTCGCTTGGCAGGTCAATCGATTCACCCAACAAAACAGAAAAATCACTAGCGCTCGCCTCTACGGGCGGGGCAAACCGGATGGAAGCGTCGACTCCTTTTGCGCCGGACTCCCGGATTACATGCAACAACTGCCGATCGTCCAGGATTTTCATCCTGGCGTCGGCCTCCAAGTGCTGTGTTGTGGATGCTCTAAGGGTGCGAAATATGACACGAGGAGCGCTTTGCCTTTTAATTTCCTGCCTTCAGATCCGGTAGAATTCCATTCAGTGTGGGTTACTTACTTTTTTTTAGATAAAAGGGCTCTCTCCCGATTTCATTAACAAAACCATCATTAACACATAGTGGGGTTACTTACTTACTTCTGTCAATTCGCGGAAGGGCATGTATCTACAAAATCACATTGTGTGTACGGATACTACTTGGACGATCAATTCCTGGCCCTTGATTTCTCGCCGGTGTCCGGTTGCAACGGTGAACGGTGCCCGTGACGTGTCGCATGCATCATCGATAACTCCGTAGGCTCCCATGACGCCACGTCTCGTCAGCATCCTAGGATAAACCAACGAACGAGATGCGGAACGCAAGGATCGATCCATAGCTCTTCCACGTACGATCGAGAGAGAGAGAAAGCAGGAGGGAGAGATGTGGCCGTCGTCGCTGCTGCCCGCGGCTGCAGTGCTGTACCCGCCGCCGGCGTCGGCGTTCGTGACGGCGATGTCGGTGGTGTCGTTCGCGTCGCTGGCGTCCGCGGGCCTCTCGGAGCTCCGCGGCGAGCACATGGCCTACTCCAAGTTCTGGCACGTCGTGTCCGGCCAGCAGAAGCCGAGCGCCGGGGCCGGCGGCGCGCTACTGTCCAGCCGCGACGGGATGCTGGTGGCCTACGCGCCGGCGCTCGTCGCCGCGGCGGCGTCCTTCGCCGTGCCGGGCGCCGTGGAAGGGCTGCGCGCCCAGATCCTCGCCGCCGCGCTCGCCGTCCACTTCCTCAAGCGGGTTCTTGAGGTAATGATTCGGGTGCCACAACAAATCTTTTTTCAAAAACATACCGTATCACCTCCACTGTTTCTACACCGACCCTTGGACCGCAATGTACTGTTGCACCCAAGAATGGTCCTGTACAAGAGTGACGTTCTCGCTACCACCTGAAAATTTAAGAATTTCAGCCAGTTCCAAACCATATTTTGTGGTAACCGAGCAAGCTCTGTGATTCACTTAGCAGATATCGATCTGACCGATACCATATTTCAAAATAATTTGTCATTCAGTTCTATAGCTTTCTATTTATTTTATCTTTTGCTCTTTTAGGTACTGTTCATCCATCGGTACAGCGGAAACATGCCACTCAACACGGCGCTCACGATCTCCTCCAGCTACCTGTTCAGCACCATCACTATGATCTACGCACAGCACCTCGCCGTCGGCCTCCCTGACCCTCCAACCGACCTACTCTACCCCGGCGTGATCTTCTTCGCCGTGGGCATCGCCGGCAACTTCTACCACCACTACCTCCTCTCGCAACTCAGGACGGGAGGCGAGGACGACAAGGGGTACAAGATCCCCAGGGGCGGCCTGTTCGAGCTCGTCACCTGCCCGCACTACCTCTTCGAGATCACCGGCTTCTTCGGATTTGCGATGATCTCACAGACGGTTTACGCGCTCGCCATGGCCTCTGGCACCGCGGCCTACCTCGTCGGCCGAAGCTTCGCCACCAGGAGATGGTACGAGTCCAAGTTCGAGGAGTTCCCGGCGAGGATCAAGGCTCTGGTGCCATATATCTTGTAGTGCGCTAGGAGATTAATTATAGGATTGTCTACATATAAGTAGTCTGAGATATGTCTAAATTGACTAAAAAATACAGCTATGCGACTTTGCAAACAATGAGCACAGCAACTTTAGGCCACCGATGTGCAACTTTTGGCAATTAAGATTTCTGAAGAAGTTCAGACAACTGATAATTAGTCAATTAAATGAATTAGTTGCTTGGTGTAAGATTTGTGATCGGATGGTTCAACTAATGATATCGATGACGTTTTTAGCTTATGATGCAGCCACCTGACAAACATTGCAATTACCAGAAAACATTTCTCAACAAGTTGTACTGAAATTAATTGGCCCTCTTACAAAATTTGACAATGTCGAAGTCCTGGGACGAATAGACTGCTTTCATTCTAGAAGTCATCATTGAGTTTAAAAAAACATTGATTTGTGAAGATGGGTGTTGCAGCATAGCTGAAAGATAAGACCAAGCAAAGCATTATACTCAAACAACAGATGTTGCTTACAGGGCAAGAAAGATAAAATGATGGATGTGTTGAAATGCATTCTGAATGTTTCTTCAGGTAACACCTTCTTTCTGAGAAATATGGTAAAATATACAACAATGGTACCAGTAATATTTTGCATATCTGTTAGTCAAACCACACATATTATTATTAAACATAAATTAAATTCTACTCCATCACTCGTCAGACACTAGAAAAACAATTTCTGTTCTTAAAGATGTAAGAACCTTTTTTTGGAGCAACTGATGTAAGAACTTATGTCACGAATTCCTTTCGGTTGTTTGAAACCCGACACACTTGTTATTCAATTAATCTCTTTCTTCCAGAGAAGGACATGATCATTTTAATCAATCGAGTGTTCTGTTTTCCTGTAAGTGCCACCAAATTTTATTGCATTGCATCCCTAAATATTTGCATTCTGGTAGTACTAATTCCGTGAGACTTGAATCCAAGCCAAATTCTAAGAGAGTTTAAAGTTTTATCAAATTTCATTTTGATTTCTTTGTCAAATTCAATCGGAAATGTTAATCGTGGGGCCAGATATTGAAAACTGACAATACTGAAGCTTGAGTAATTTATCTAAGTGCTGCCAGAAAATTTGCATTTTGGTCAATATTTTGGTGACACATGAATCCAAACCAAATTCTAAGAAATTTAGAAGTTTCGTCCAAGTTCATCAAACTTCGTTTTTGTTGTCATGTCGCCGGATACTGAAAACCGAAATTACCGATGTTTTGGTAATTTGTTTCAGCGGTGTCAGAAATATTTCAGACACTGAATTGTAACCATGAATTAATCTTAGATCTCTTGGGAGCACAGTTTCTCCACTTAAGAATTCAGAGAAGTCCATTGTACTCCATTGTAGCATGTGTGTGTTAATTAACACAACTATTAGGAACTGTACAGTAGCGACAAAGAGGAACAAAGAAAGAATTAATGACCACATTAGGTAAACTAAGTCTCACATCAGTACTGCGCATCCTGCAAGATCATCACCCAAATGTTCAATTTCACCAAGCTGTTTCGAACAAATTAGCACTCGATGAGGTCTCGTATGGCCTGCATGGTGGCCGGCGAGAAGATGAAGCTGCTCGGGGACAGGAGGAATGCTGCAGCACCTGGAGAGGTAGAAGGCCCTGGATGGCCATCACCACACGGCGCCCGCTGCTGCTGCCCAAGCGCGAGAACCAAAGCTTCCGCGGCGACCGACGTCGAGGTTCCGTCGTGGTCCCTAGCTCCGGACGTGGCCTCTCGCTCCGGCAACGTCGCCGCGGTCGATGTCGACGACGACTGTTCCTTACCCGTGAGCCTCTGCACGACGGACATGAACTCGTCTGGCCCAGCGTGGATTATCCTCGGCGTGCGCTCGTAGATGATCACGGGCCCAGCTGGTCCAGCGTCAGAGCTGCCGGCGACACGGAGTTTCTTGGACGCCCTGGTCGTCAGGCTCAGCGGCTGCGGCCTCGGGCCCTGGATACCAATTGATCTCTTGGCCTTGGAGTTGGACGACGACGACGACATGGCGGCGTGTGACTGTGTGTTATGTATGTGCTTGCGTTGTCTTTGCAAGCGGATTTGATTTGCTCCGATGCAAGGCGCCATTGATGTTTATATAGTGGGGACGTCGCCGTGATAGAACAGGATGGCAAAAGAAATGGTGAGCCAAACTTTGATTTGTCTCCAACTTTCCATATCCGTCCACGGTTGCAATTCTGCATGCACGCGAAAAGGTCAGAGCCGGGGATAAACTAGTGTTGATTCCAACGTGTTGTACAAGTTGGTGGTTGTGTATTATATACTTCTAAAAAAAATAGTTTTGTTATGTGATCCGTCCCTGGATCCGTCCTCCATTAGAAAAGTTTATACCCACGCAAAAAAAAAGTTTTATACTTTGTACATGTAACATATTGACCGTTACCTTTTGTATGATAATCCATTTAAAGCGGATCAAAAATATTTATCATGTCAATATTTTTATGACAAACTTATATTAATTAACTAATATTAGGTTAATATTGCATATCGGTAGTTATTTAACACAGATGGAGTACAGTTAAGTAGAAGAGTGACCCGTGCTTTTTCCGCGGATAAATTTATTATAGACATTGTGTTGATGTAAGTGTTATTTTCTACTTTGATAGGATCTCCAACACACTACTCTAACCATCCTTTATGTATGAAAAATTAGCTATGGGACAGTTATTTTCCCTTTTTTGTCGTAATACACGGCAATACACGTCTTTGTCAGGTACCATTACAATTTCGTGGCACATTTATGGAAAAGTTATGATTTTCGGCACCTAAAATTATAAAATTACCCTGAAGTTCATGTGCCCAGAAATTTGCAAGGTCTCTATCGAGTCGTTATTATCTCTACTTTGAAGTATCACAGGCTGCAGCGACACTACAAACCCTAGTGCCGTCCTCCATCATCCCAGCAAGCCCGCCGCCATGCCTTCGTCATCCCCAGCGAGCCTGCCTCCCTCGCCCACGAGCTTTGCCTCCCTCATATCTATCTACCCTAGATTGCAGCTGCCGACAAACATGTGCCCACGCAGCGAATAGAGCACATGCGCACTTCTCTAAAAAACACAATAGTTGAAACTGTTGTGTGCTAAACCTTTTTTTGTTGTTGTTATGTTCTACCTGTTGTAAGAGTTAAATTTGTTTTCAACCTTTCATGTTGAATCTGTTCGGTCATACTCCCTCTTCGCCAAAATATAGTGCATATTAGATTTTTTTATGGTCAAACAATATCGGCATCTAGAGTACCAAATCAATACGAGTAGATTCATCATAAAGTACGTTTTCATATGTTATACATTTGGTATTGTAGATATAGATAATTTTGCCAATAAACTTGGTCAAAGTTAATTAACTTTTGACTTTCATGAAAATCAATGGGCACTATATTATGGTATGGAGGGAGTGTGTTGTTGACCAATTTGTGTTTTGCAAAAAAAAATCTGAATTCTTCAAAGTGCTTTTCTTGGGACTCAAATGTATAGTTCAAGCTGAGGTCAAATTTTGCCTGAATTTATTTATTTTGCACATCAACGTACAAAATTGATACGTCCAGGCTCCCCTCGTGGCTAAAATTTGTATTAGTGGAAACAAGAAGCTATTCAAAACAAGGTGTAGAATGGTTATCGCAAACAAAAGTTTTAAACTTTCCAATTTAATTGATTTTGTGTGTTTTCTCAAAAATGTGATACAAAATTGTAATGATATATGGAAAAGATGTGTTCCAGTGCAAAGGCCGGAAAATAAATTCATGTAGCTATTTTTTCCATTTTTATCGGTATAATGATACAAGATTATATATAATAGTAGGAAAATAATAAGCAATGAAAATTATAAAAAAATTTGTATAAAGTTAGACCAAAGTTATAGCAATTATTTGAGACAGAAGTAAGTTCTTAAATTTTCTCTCGTTACTTTTCTGTGTCACCAACAATTATATTTTTTTGTTAGCTACTATATTATCTGTAATGTATCATTCAAATGTATGGAAAATTGTCCCTAATAAGCATGAATTTATGATCATGATTAAAGTTTAGCAAATTTTATTCATTACATGTATAATGTTTTTCCTCCTGAAATTTTAAATCTATTACCCACAAAATCTGAAGATATTGTATTATTATGTGACTAATCATGAAAATCATATTTTTATTTTTACTATCTAATTTTCCTTCGGTCACTCCGTATCATTCCCTGGTATCTATAATTCGAGCAATTTTTGTACATTTTTTTTCAATACGAACAGAATCTACCATACGTGATTCACATGTACAATCATGTCTTCTCTTCCTCAACCTGCCACACAGGTCATATGATATTTATGTAGTTAACCTAGTTAATAGAGAATGGATTTTTTGGGAATTATTAACATACTAATCAAATTGGCCTTAAGTTAAAAGCGTTATCATAAATTCAATGCGCCTATCAAACCGTTCTACCATTTTCCATCCATATCTGGTATTGTCCTCTAGCCTAGGCAGTTAGAGAGCAACGGAATAACATGTCGGCATTCTTTTTTATTTTGGATAAATTTTAGCTAAGAATTAAAATAATCATTTATGACTTATATCTAAACTTTATCTTAGTTATATTTTTTAAAAATTACATTTTTTGGGTGCAATATCGGGCACCCAAATGCTTCCCACAATTTATGCGCCCATGTTTTTTTGTGTTAGCATATACTTCCAGTAAAATTCTAATTGTTTACTACTACATAGTTTACACAATGTGTTATTTCCCACTTTTATTCTTGTAACATCTTTACTTTACCTTTTTTTCTACAATACCTCACTTGCACGTGTAACACATTGGCATCAATTCATTGAATATTCTTTGGTTGTGTAATGTATCCCCTACACAGGATTCTTATATGCATATTTGCTCTTTGGTCTTCCCGATTTATCGGTCTATCATTAAAGCTCAAATCATTAAAAAAAATTGATGTCTCCATTCTACTCATGTCTCTTTTGGTTTGCCAGTCCTTTAGGCATCACTTATACAGACAATGGATAATTGATTTGTTACTCGTAATATATTTACATATGTAAAACTCTCAGCTTTCCATAATTCATGGTGTACAAATCTCGAAATTATGAGTAAATTTTTAATATTATTTTGTAGAGTACAATATTTTTTAAATATCTAAAATTGGAGATTAGAAACGTTGATAAAATTGACCAAATGGCAGTTTCATGTATATTATTTTGTTTGACTTGTTGAACTGGTCAAAATAGATATATGGTTTGCCTAATTTAGATTCCGGTTAAAAAAACGTGAAGGGGAATAAAAGCGTAATAAGAATTTGCTGGCAGCATGACGAGGTCATCAAATACGAATCAATCATCCAGACCACTCCCAAGATAGTCACCGTTGTAATTAGGGTCCACGTCACAATCAGTAGACCAAATAAACATTGTGGTCCATTTTAATCAGTACTCCCTATCCCATTTTTTGGATGCGTATTAGCTATTGTAGGAGTCAAAATTTCTTTAATCTGATCAACCAGACTGAAAAATATACCAACATCCCTACACTAGTAAGATCAGCCAAACGTAAAACGGTTGATTTTGGCGACCTCACGCGATGGAAGGAGAAATACTTTATCAATTTAACTAGTGGCTTGGTACCATAGTTTCAAGCTAAGCCTTTACGTACCGGATGATGCACCGATGGAAAGAGAAATACTTTGTTAATTTAACTAAACTAGCTTGGCTCCAGGTCAAACATTGCACAGCACGCACGTGAGCAGAAAAGTATGTCCTAATTACAGATTCACTTTTATATTTAATTCATGTATGTTGTTGCCACAGTGGGTGTAACATGAATAGTAACATCAGTGCCACGTAGACAAAAATCTGATGTGGCAGGTAATTAATGAGGAGAGAGATGATTGTGGTAACACAAGAGCAAGTTCAATAGTAGAGCCAACAGCCGGCTATATGAAACTGTCATGTCATTAAAAGTTAGCCTTATAGTTAGCTCATACAAAAGAATTCGCTATAAGGTTGGCTATTAGGTTAGTATTTTTCTCACTTTGTGTCTTTATCTCTCCTCGCATTTAATGTTTTTGCCTAGAGCACGCGTAGAGGCTAGCTCTTACATGAGAGCACACTCCATCTCCTTTTCCTTGTCTATCTCCTCCACATAGGCAAAAGTGACATGTAGGCGGGCTATAAGCCCACTACTGTATTTGATCTAATATGTTACCGTAACATCACATATTTTAAGACAAGATAAAATATAATCTAATAAATATGACACTACACACATGTCCCTCCTCACTATGGAGGTATAAATTCGAGTAGTAACATATGCATGTTACTAGTCTAAATTACTATCTATTGTGAGCAGGCTAACATACGAAACCTAATTTCCAAGCGACTGTCTGTCGTCTTTCACCGTCGTGCCTCCTCGTCCTCCGCAGAGGCCTGGCCGCCTACTCCGGTAAAGGCATACACAGTGATTGATAAGACAAGTTTTATTTTATCCATTGCATGTCGATAGAGAAGATAAAAAAATGTGTATGATGGATTATCTTTTTCCATTAATTCTCTAACCGTCATTATTTGCATGCTCCTCAAATTATGCCACGACTAAAACTAAACTGGGAAACATGTTACTAAGATTACACACTCGTGCGATGGAGAAAAACTCTTATATTTTTTGTTGATAGGATCCACACTGCGTATTCCACAGATTACAACACAGAAACAAATAAAGCACCGAAATACGCAGACGAACAGGGCAAAGAAACTCAGCACAACGGCGAAGCCTGCCGAAACAGAGCAAACGCCGAACCACCGCGATGCCTGGAGAAGATCTTCACCGCCGCAGAGCCGCCGGAGACGAAGAACCCAGACCACCACCACTCCCGGAAAGGAGAGAGCCCACTCATGAAGAAAGCCGCAGGAGCCGCCCGCTGCAAGCAACGGAACCGAAGCACAAATAACGAGCACGGCCAAGGCTTCTTCTTCCCGCAACCACCACTCCTCCACCACTCCCTGCGCTGAGCTCGAACTTGACCTGCCGGAGCCGCCGCCGCAGCCCCACCTTGATCACACCTTGTCCCCTCGCCTCCACGGCCGGCCAGAGCAAGACGGAGCAAGACGGAGAGGAAGCAGAGCACACAGACGAAGACACTCCAGCCCAGACCACCATGGCCAGCCGGAGAAACCAACGCCGCGCACCAAAAGTCGACGAAGAAGCACTTCCTGTACAAGCAGAGGAGGCAACCAGCGCGAGGCGCTAGCACTCCGCCGCAGCACCCCCAGCACCCCCAAGACATGGCCAGGAAAAACCATGCCAAGACGAAGACGGGGGCAGGGGACCAAAACTCCGGAAGCCAGCCGCCACCTCCGCCACGGCGACCGCCCTCAGAGCACAAAACCTCGCCGGATCCGTCAATCCGGGAGGGAACCAAGCCGGAAACTCGTCGACGCCGCCCGCAGACCGCCGCCGAGGTGGAGATCGAGCTCCGGAACCCTTATTCGAAAGCGCCGCCGCAGCACCCACCTCGGCAGCGACGCCCCGACAACCTAACCTACTATCCACAAGCCTCGGGCACAGATCCGTGGTCTCCCCACTCTCCCACCGCCACGCCGGCGGCCGGAGAGGGAGGAGACCGACGAATCGGCCGTCGGCGGGAAGAGGAACTTGGACGCGCTCCCTTTCGCCTCTCTCTAACAGTAGCAGAGGGGAGGGGAGGGACGAAGCGGTCTTGAAAAACTCTTATATTTCTTACTAAGAGAACATCTAACCTACTTTATCCGTTTCTGTTTTATCCATCTAAGTAATGACTCTACGTTATATTGCTAAGATATAATCATTGAACATGTCATAAGACTCGATACGGTCAGAGCTCCCACTGATAGGAAGTCGAACCTATCTAGGATTTTTTTTCTCGTTCCACATTTCCGTCTCCTTTAGTTGGCCCTTCGTGTCCAACAATAAAACACCAGAGGTGAATTCGATACCGCCCATTTCTTGTAGAAGCAGAATGCACTGACCATAATAAGAATCACTGCTAGTGTTGAAATACCGGTGGTTACTTTATAATATTAGTGTGAAAACTTCTTAATTTAACTTTTTTGTCTTAATTCGGAGAGGGAAATGTAATTAATCGAGAAGGGGATATACCCATGCCTCCAGCAAAATATTAACCAAAAAAAAATTGCAACCATATGAGGCCTCTCCATCTGTATTCCACCATAATTTCAAGAGTTATCAGCACGAAATTATGTCGAGATCCACGACATTCGTAGGCACCGACCGCCTCTCGATGGGACGATCGACTACACTACATCAACTGTCTCCACCGGTGGACCCATCATGCATCAGACGTCACTGAAATGAAAGTATGTCATCACCATCATGATCTTCATAAGTCAAGTCCCCCTTGTCCTCTAAATCCATTTTCCTCGCAAAAAGTTTCACATTTAGATTGGATGTTGTTCTCCTCAAACCGACCGTGAAATGCTTAATTTCACCCAGCCAGCGCTTAGCCGTTTGGCAAACACGGGCACAATGTTGATGAATTATTAATTGTAGGGTCCATAGCTCCTCGGCATGACCTAGGCGACAATGGCAAATCTTCGGCAAAGTATGTCTCTGTCTACCAAGAAACCGCCAAGTGTTTCTTCAGAAAGGCAAGACCCCTGCAGGCTTAATCACCCAGATTCTAATTATAAAAGAAAAAAATCACCTAGCTTCTGCCAAGTGGGTCATTTGGCCAGATTGACAAATGAAATTACTGATGTTTCGAGATTTTCAGTGATTTCAGTGGTCCCTAATATATTTCAGGCTTCAGCAGCTAAAAATTGAAACTATGGATCAATCTTAGATCACTTTAGATTTCCCGAGTACAGAATTCAGACAAGTTCAAAATTCATTGTAATCAACGAAAAAATTAAAACAAACACAACTGTGTAGTGTGCATGTGAACTTTCTCGCAACACCATCGCCTAAATCTTGAATTTTACCAAGCTGATCGATTCGAACAAACTAACACTCATCTGATGAGCTCTCGTATGGCCGGGGAGAAGATGAAGCTGCTCGGGGACAGGAGCGATGGTACAGCGCCCGGAGAAGTAGAAGGCTCTGTACGATCATCACCACACAGCGCATGCTGCCGCTGCTGTCCACGCATGAGAACCATATCCTCCGCGGCCGACGACGTCGAGTTCCCGCCATCGTTCCTAGCTCCGGACGTCGCCTGTGGCTCTGGCAACGTCGCCGCCGTCGATGTCGACGACGACGACAGCTGCTGACCTGTGAACCTCTGCACAACGGTCATGAACTCGTCCAGCCCCGCGTGGATGACCGTTGGCGGGCGCTCGTACACGATCACCGGCCCAGCTGGTGCGCCGACGCCGCCGACGCGGGGTTTCTTGGACGGCCGGGTGGACAGGCTCAGCGGCTGCGGCCTCTGGCCCTGGAGGCCGCCAGCTGATCTCTTCGCCTTGGACGACATGGCGGCGTCTGACCGTGTGATAGTATTGTGATGTGTGGTGCTTACGCACGTCGTCTTTGCAATCGGATCTAATTTGCTCCGACGCACGCTGCCATTGATGATGCTTATGTAGGGGCGTCGCTGTTGGAACGGCCTCGACCTAGTCTCACGCCGGGAGCGCACGTTGCCGCGGCGATCGCGGACGCTCCCGCACCCTGCGCGCTACTCTGATGTATTCTGTTATCCTGCACTCGCCGCCGCACCCTGCGCGCTATTCTGAGTTCCCTAATTCAATTCGCATGTGTGCCGTGTTAGAACAGGATGCCAAAGAAAATGGTGAGCCAAACTTGAAATTGTATCCGTGCATGGCTGAAATGCTGCGTGCAAAGCGAAAAGGTCAGAGATGGGAATAAACTATAGTGTTAATTCCTCCGTAGGAAACAAGTTGATGGAATGGTGGTTGTGTATATTTTTTCCTAACTTTCTGTTTGAGGATCCATCGATCTATTCGCACATACGTAGTAGCCTAGTCCTAGGGAAAACGGAATAGATTTGTGTGAAATGGCGAGGTGAAACAAGTCCTCAAAGAATTTCAAACTGTCGAACATGTGCGATTAGTATGACAAAATTCGTCTACTCCCTCCGATCCGTAAAGAGTGGTACGTTGAACCTGTACGTGACCAGTACATTTCTTACGACACTTATACCGGATTGGGGGAGTAAAAAAATTCAGACATGAACACGAAATTAAAAGTTAACGATTAACGAAATTCGGAACCGATTACCGGAATTGAACCACACCGCATCATTTTCTTGTAGACCTTATTTTGAACCAAGCACCGTATCATTGATTAGAAGTAAACAGATAAAATAAAAATAAAGAGATTGACCGGAACCACACATATGACACCCTTTTGCGTGTGTTGCAGCTGCTCAGCCTAGAGGGAAGACAAATGCTGATTTAAGAGTGCCACCGTTGCAGCTGGTGGCTGGCCCAAAATCTCGTACAGACATCTAATAACCACGCTATTGCAACTCGGGGGACTCTCAAAACTGCATAATACTCTAAACGTAAGTCAGTTAGTTGATCTGTTGATGCTGTTACTTCATGGACGGGGCAAGCTTGCTCATACTTGAGCTGCATTTAACACGTGTGACGTTTACTCTCGAAAAAACACGTGTTACATGTGTTCATGTTATAGGCTTTATGATGGGAAGACATCGGAGAATAAAAGAGAAGGAACGGAAGCATAAAATGAAAATACTTGGGTGTAGAGGAGAAATTATAGGGAATAGCAAAGCACTCCCTCCGTTATATAATTATTGTCATGGTTTTAGTTTCAATTTTGAATTATGAAACGTAGGTTGTAGGAGACAAGGTGAAAAAGTAAACGGAATTAAGCCCAAAGGAGACTCATACTTATCATCTGGGACATTTGCTCCATAATTTAACTTTCCTGAAGGTTGCCCGAAATTTCAATAGTCCCAAAGAAAGAATTTATAAATGAAAGAAAATAGCCGGATATCAAGTGAAAATACAACCCAGCTCTGCCTCCCTATCGGTGTCCACTTCTCCCACTTCTTACGAACGCGCACACAGTGCACTTTCCTTTTCCCGAGCGCTCTCTCACAAAGCCTCCGTTGAGAGTCTACCGTCCACCGCTGTCCCTCCTCTTTCTCTCCGGCGGCGCTGCCGGCAAGAGGATGGCATACGTGATAGGCTTCCTTATATATATATATAGTAGAAGTAGAGTTAGGTGTACTATTTTTCCTTTAGCGTGGTTGGCCTAGTGGCTTTTCGAAGCCTATCGCCGGCGCTAGCGAGCGGCGCCCAACGATTTTTAAAGTTGTGTTTCGTGGCCATGGTGGCGAGATACTGCAGGTGGATAGGGAGAGCAGCGTCGACGTCTTCGTCCATAAAGCTCGTGGTTCCCTTGCAGTTGGGTTTTGGTGCGGGCAACGTTGGTCCATCTTCTTGCGCCATGGTGAGGGACGGCGCGTAGTAGAGGCCATACTGGGCCATGGCCCGGCTTTGTCTCTCACTTTTACCATGAGATTTGGTAAATATTTGGCCCACTAACATCAATTGGCCCAGTCTACCATGACTTGGCCAATCCTAGATGTGATGTCACACTCCGCCAGTCGCCATGGCAGCGAAGTCGGAAAGATTTACACTAGTAGAAAAACCATCTTTGGTCCAGGGCCGCCCCAGCCATTAGCCCCGGTTCAGGTAAAAACCGGGACCAGTGCCTGGCACTGGTCCCGGTTCGAGTTGCCACGGCCCCGTGGACCATTGGTCCCGGTTCGGTTGGGGGTATTGGTCCCGGTTCTTGGCACGAACCGGGACCAAAGCTCCAGAGCCAGACACGTGGCGTGCGGCGGAGCTTTGGTCCCGGTTCGTGCCAAGAACCGGGACCAATACCCCTCCCTGCCTATAAATAACCCCCACCCCCCTTCTCTCCTCTAATTTTTTTCTCTTGGATTGGTGGGAAGTGGGTGCTATTTTTTTTTCCTTTGCCACGCACAAGATGTGTTCGATGAAATGCCCGACCCACACTTAAGTTCACACAAAATGATATCCTCGGCCGAGGTTAGCAACTTTATCCTTTTCGTCTGTAATTGATACAGAAATATTGCACGTGTCGATGTACGGTGGTCATTTCACTATTCAAGATGTTATTGTAATGGTATTTGATAAACTTAATTATATATATGATGCAGATGGATGCACGGATGCGATGGATGTACGGCGAACGACGCAGTTCCGAGTTTATTGCAGGCCTGCATAAATTTCTCGATGTGGCTGAGGCAAACAAAGTGAATAATTTTATGCCTTGTCCATGTGAGAAGTGTCGGAACGTCAGGGAGTACTCTGACCCGAGAACCATTCAAGACCACGTGATTCGGAAAGGTTTCATGCCCAGCTATAATTGTTGGACCAAGCACGGAGAAAGAGGGGTTACGATGGAAGACAATGAAGAAGAGGAGGATGATGACAACTATCCTATGTTCCCTGAGGAATGCGGTGATACTGTTATGGAAGACGTTGAAGAAGAAAGAGGTGAACATCGGGCATCAGATGAGCCCGCTGATGGTCTTGGTGGGGTCATTTCTGATGCAAAGCGAGAATGCGATACAGAAAAGGAGAAGCTAAAGTTGGAGGCCATGCTTGAGGATCACAAAAAGTTGCTGTACCCAAACTGCGAAGATGGCAGCACAAAGCTCGGTACCACACTGGAACTGCTGAAATGGAAGGCAGAGACTGGTTGTTCTGACAAGGGATTTGAGAAGTTACTGAAAATAATGAAGCCGAAGCTTCCAAAGGATAACGAATTGCCCGAGACTACATACGAAGCAAAGAAGGCTATCTGCCCTCTAGGATTAGATGTGCAGAAGATACATGCATGCATTAATGACTGCATCCTGTACCGCGGTGAGTACGAGAACATGGATAAATGCCCGGTATGCAATGCACTGCGGTACAAGATAAGACAAGATGACCCTGGTGATGTTGAGGGCGATGACGAGCCCCCCCGGAAGAGGGTTCCTGCTAAGGTGATGTGGTATGCTCCTATAATACCACGGTTGAAACGTCTGTTCAGAAACAAAGAGCATGCCAGGTTGTTGCGATGGCACAAAGAAGAGCGTAAGAAAGACGGGAAGTTGAGACACCCCGCCGATGGGTCCCAGTGGAGAAAAATCGACAGAGAGTTCCCGACATTTTCAGATGACGCAAGGAACTTAAGATTTGGTCTAAGTACAGATGGCTTTAATCCTTTTGGGGAGCAGAGCTCCAGTCATAGCACTTGGCCCGTGACTCTATGTATCTACAACCTTCCTCCTTGGTTGTGCATGAAGCGGAAGTTCATTATGATGCCAGTGCTCATCCAAGGCCCGAAGCAACCCGGCAACGACATTGATGTGTACCTAAGGCCATTAGTTGATGAACTTTTGCAGTTGTGGTCCGAACCAGGTGTACGTGTGTGGGATGAGCACAAACAACAGGAATTTGACCTACGAGCGTTGCTGTTCGTAACCATCAATGATTGGCCTGCTCTTAGTAACATTTCAGGACAGTCAAACAAGGGATACAATGCATGCACGCACTGTTTAGATAAGACTGAAAGTATACATTTGGGAAACAAGAATGTGTACCTGGGGCATCGTCGATTTCTTCCGAACAGTCATGCCGTAAGAAAGCCCGGCAAGCATTTCAACGGTGAGGCAGATCGCCGGAAGAAGCCTAACCTCCCTGATGGTGATGTTATATATGACATGGTCAAGGATTTAGAAGTAATCTTTGGAAAGGGTCCTGGCAGTCTATCTGTTCCGAATGACGCTGACAACCACGTACCCATATGGAAGAAGTGCTCTATATTCTGGGAGCTACCCTATTGGAAAGTCCTAGAGGTCCGGTCTTCAATCGACGTGATGCACGTGACGAAGAATCTTTGCGTGAACCTGCTAGGCTTCCTGGGCGTGTATGGGAAGACAAAAGATACACCGGAAGCACGGGCAGACCAGCAACGTATGAAAGACCCATACAACAAGCAGACGGATAAAGGGCGTCAATACTTAAGCAGCTACGCTCTTACCAAAGCAGAGAAGGAAATCTTTTTTGAATGCCTGAGCAGTATCAAGGTCCCGGCTGGCTTCTCGTCAAATATAAAGGGAATAATAAATATGGCAGAGAAAAAATTCCAGAACCTGAAGTCTCATGATTGCCACGTGATTATGACGCAGTTGCTTCCGGTTGCATTGAGGGGGCTTCTACCGGAAAATGTTCGAGTACCCATTGTGAAGCTATGTGCATTCCTCAATGCAATATCTCAGAAGGTCATCGATCCAGTAACTCTACCAAGTTTACAGAAGGCTGTGGTCCAATGTCTTGTCAGCTTCGAGTTGGTGTTCCCCCCATCATTCTTCAATATTATGACGCATCTCCTGGTTCACCTAGTCGACGAGATTGCCATTCTCGGTCCTGTATTTCTACACAATATGTTCCCCTTCGAGAGGTTCATGGGAGTCTTGAAGAAATATGTTCATAACCGTGCTAGGCCAGAAGGAAGCATCTCAAGGGGCTATGGAACAGAAGAGGTCATTGAGTTCTGTGTTGACTTTATTCCTGACCTTAAGCCGATTGGTGTTCCTGAATCGCGGCATGAGGGGAGACTGAGTGGAAAAGGCACGCTAGGAAAGAAAGCACTGATATGTAGGGACGGGCATTCTTTAACTCAAGCACACTACACAGTTCTACAAAGTTCCACCTTCGTGGCTCCGTATATCGAGGAACACAAGAATTATGTACGCTCCAAGAACCCGGGGAAGGATGACTCCTGGATTAAAGAAAAACACATGGAGACCTTCGGCAGTTGGTTGCGATTACAGCTCATGAATGACACCACTGTCGGAGATCAGCTCTACTTGTTGGCCGCGTCACCATCTTCGACTGTATTGAATTTCCAAGGGTACGAGATAAATGGGAATACATTTTACACGATCGCCCAAGATAAAAAGAGCACCAACCAGAACAGTGGTGTCCGCTTTGATGCAACAAACGACGATGGGCAAAAGGACACATACTATGGTCGCATAGAGGAGATATGGGAACTTGACTATGGACCTACTTTTAAGGTCCCTTTGTTTCGGTGCAGTTGGGTCAACATGAATGGAGAAGGGATAAAGGTAGACCAGCTGTACGGGATGACAACAGTGGATCTCAAGAATCTTGGTTGTTACAAGAACGAACCATTCGTCCTAGCCAATGATGTGGCTCAGGTTTTCTATGTGAAGGACATGTCCTCCAGACCGAAAAAAAGAAAAAACAAGCAAACGAATACATCAGACGATGAGCCAAAGCGTCACGTAGTTCTTTCAGGGAAAAGAAACATCGTGGGAGTCGAGGACAAGACAGACATGTCAGCAGATTATGATAAGTTTGATGAAATTCCGCCCTTCACAGTGAGAACTGACCCAAGCATCCCGTTAAATAATGAAGATGCTCCATGGTTACGGCTGAAGCGATCATAGGCCAGGGACATACGCGAAGAAGGGTTCATGGCTTTTATGTAAATCAATGTAATGTATTAGCACCGTAGGGCTGTATGACGGGAATCCGAATGCTTTGTATACTGCAAATCATCGCGTGGTCGTGAGCAGCAAATCGACCTTCGATCCACAGCGGCAAGACGTCTCTGATGATCTACGACCGTCCCAAAAAGTGTTGGGAATGTCGCAGATCATCAGAGCGCCTTGCCGCTGCTTGGATCGGACCGAGGGGCATGGCTACCACTTCCACCACCACCACCACTCCCACCTCCTCGGCAATTCATCATTGCGTCACCCTAATCCAGTGGCTGGATTCAACCTACCTGAGGGCTTGTGTTTCCAACAGCGTCGTTGTGTTGTCATTGTTCACCGTCCTACAGGAGGTGGCTCCAATGGCTGGCCGGTGAACAAGGACGAACACAATAATGCCAGGGAACATGCCAGCAGGTAGGCTAAATCCAGCCATTGGATTCGGTGGCGAAGGTAGACGCTCGTTGTGTGCCGTTCGCTGCAGGGACGCCGCTATTTATAGGCGATTAGAAAGTGTACCTGTGGATGAGGTGGGAGTGGTGGTGGTGGTGGGAGTGCTGATCCAACAGCTCACAAGCCCTCAAAAGAAACACACCCCTGATCCAACGGCTCACAAGCGCTCGAAAGAAACACACGATCCGTGTGATTCTTTAGTCCCGGTTGGTGTTACCAACCGGGACTAGTTCTAAAAATCCAACAGCTCACAAGCGCTCAAAAGAAACACACCCCTGATCCAACGGCTCACAAGCGCTCGAAAGAAACACACGATCCGTGTGCTTCTTCCTTATTGGTGGGAATCCCTTTAGTCCCGGTTGGTAAAATTGCGCGGGAACAAATAAGCCCCTTTAGTCCCGGTTGGTGGCTCGAACGGGGACTAAAGGTCTCACTATATATATGTAGTCATGGCCTCCATTGGCATAGCACATCTAAACTCATATCTGCAACCTCATCACTCTCCCATGGCTTCCACCGTACCCACTCTAACCTACTCGGAGGCGGAGGCGCTTTCCGCCTCGAACTACCCCTGCCCGCCCGGCTACGACGTCCCCGCCGGCTGGAGGCTGAGCACCGGAGGCGTGCCGGTCCCTCCTATCCCTCAAGGTTTGGCACGTCGGGCGGCCATCACGAACCACTACTACCTCGAGCTCACTCCGGAGCAGCGGATGGATCCCCGCTGGCATCCCGACTACCGCCCGACTTGGGACGCCTTCTTCATCAATCGGCGTGAGAGGGCGCTCGCCAGGTACGAGGAGGATGGCCCGCCTCCTTCGAACTTCAACGAGGCCGGCCGTCGGCTGTGGTGGAGCGGCCGAACTCTCCAGAGCGTCATGAACTACATCACGGCCGGCGATAACCCCCGCCTGCGCTACCCTCACTTCCAGTCCAGGCGCCCGACGACAGCGCCGCCCGACGACAACGACGACGACGGCGGCGACTACGACGACTACGAGGACGAGTATTATAGGCCTAGGCAGGAGTATGACTAACCTATGGTTTGTCTATGTACCCAAGATTGTTGTCATGAACTACTTCTGGTCTAGCTAAGACGACGATCGTGTAAAATGTATCCAAGATTGATGGGTGACTACTTTTCGCATTGATATTAAACAAACCATGCAAATTACATTGACAACATAAACCAACGGCTCACAAGCGCTCGAAAGAAACACACGATCCGTGTGCTTCTTCCTTATTGGTGGGATTCCCTTTAGTCCCGGTTGGTGGCTCACAGAGTGATCCAACAGCTCACAAGCCCTCAAAAGAAACTGTTCTGCATTAATAATTATTATTACATATTATAAATATAGGTTCACTGAAATTGTTCTGCATTTACTTCTGCTTGCCATGGGATTTTACAACACCAAAAATAGAATTAACTGAATTAATAATTATTATTACTTAATCATAAATCTTACTTAATCATTTTTGATCGATTTATACATATTATTAGTCGAGTTTGGATTTTGGATTTTGGATTATTTATACAAATTCAAACACTTTTCATGTTGAAAGTTTTGTCAATTCAAAATATGCAATAAAGTTAATGCATTTTTAATTGAAAATGGCAAAATGGTTAATAGTTTGTATAGTTAGAATAATTATTTTAGAAAACAGAAAATGGTTTTGGATTATTTATTCAAATTTAAAAACTTTTCATGTTGAAAGTCTTTTCAGATTCAAAACCATTTGAAATTCATATCCAAACACCTAAATAAGAAAAAAAAAGGCGGGAACAAAATTTCAGAACTGAAAAGTTCGAAATAATTTTGAAAAAGGACTCTTTGGTCCCGGTTTCTAGCAAGAACCGGGACCAATGAGTCCATAGACGCGCGCCGCGATCTGGCATTAATTACCCACTCTTTGGTCCCGGTTGCTGGCAAGAACCGGGACCAAGGCATTGGTCCCGGTTCTTGCCAGCAACCGGGACCAAAGACCCCCTGCTACTTAACTGCTTGCCTTCTCCTTCCCCGATTCATTCGCAGAAACGCTAAGGACCGGAGAAGAAGGAGGAGCCCGTGCCGCCGCGCCCGCACGCCGTCAGGCTGCCCAACCTCCCTCGACGCCGGTGCCCTCGACGCCCGCGCCGCCGCGCCCACACGCCGCGCCGCCCGTGCTGCAGAGAGGCAGAGGCCGAGCCCGCGCGCACCTCCACGCGCGGCCGGCCCGAGCCGCCACGCCGCGCCGCCGCCCGAGCCTCCTCCTCCACGCGCCACCTCCACGCGCCGCCCCCCGCCGCGCCCCGCCTACGCCGGCCGTCGATCGACGTCCGCGGCCTTTTCCCCCACACGGTGAGCTCCTCCCTCTCCCCTGGTACCATGGCGCCGCCGGTGCATCTCCCCTGCCTCCCTTCCCCTGACCTCCCCTACCTCTGCCCCTGTACGGCAGGAAGAAGAAGAAGGCCGACCCTCCACGCCGGCCACGCCCCTCCACGCCCCCGCTCGCGCCGCCCGGCCCCTCTCGGTGAGGGTTTAGAACAATTTGAAATTAGAAATTAGAAATTAAATGTATGAATTTGTGTATGAAATTAAATGTATGAATTAGAAATTAAATGTATGAATTTGTGTTATGAAATTAAATGTATGAATTAGAAATTAAATGTATGAATTTGTGTTAGGGAAAAAAAATTACGGGTTTACGATACGAGTTAACGAGTTTACGGGTTTACGATACGAGTTTACGGGTTTACGATACGAGTTTACGGGTTTACGATACGAGTTTACGAGTTTACGGGTTTACGATACGAGTTTACGGGTTTACGATACGAGTTTACGGGTTTACGATACGAGTTTACGAGTTTACGGGTTTACGATACGAGTTTACGGGTTTACGATACGAGTTTACGAGTTTACGGGTTTACGAGTTTACGGGTTTACGATACGAGTTTACGGGTTTACGATACGAGTTTACGAGTTTACGGGTTTACGATAAGTTTACGGGTTTACGATACGAGTTTACGATACGAGTTTACGAGTTTACGGGTTTACGATATGAGTTTACGGGTTTACGATACGAGTTTACGGGTTTACGATACGAGTTTACGGGTTTACGATACGAGTTTACGAGTTTACGGGTTTACGATACGAGTTTACGGGTAGATTTTGCATTGTAGCTAGATTGTAGATTATATTGATGTTAATTTTAATTTTAGCTTTGCAAATGATTTTAGCTATATTGATGTATATTTTAACTTGAGTCTTATGTTCTTGATCTTAATGGCTTTAATTTCTTGATGTTTTAGGGTTTAGGGTCTCCGAGTTCGCCGTCGCGCCCAAGAATCCCCGCCCGAGGTGCTCTGCCGCTCCCCGCCCGAGGTGCTCTTGCAAATGAGATTATAAGGCAGCATATGAAGTTTCTAATTTGTTCTTGCAAATGAGATGATATTGTAGATGTATCTTGACATATGGAACAAGTTACCCAACTAAAGTTTTGTGCATTGTTCTTAATTTGCAGAAACTATGGAACGAGACGAAGATCAGGAAAATATCCTCCAGGATATAATCCGCGGGCCGGAAGATATTGTCGATGTCACCACGGAGTTTTTGAACAACTCCGGTGAGGGAGATGAGTCTCTCAACCGAAGAGACGGCTCCGGTGAGGTAGAACCCGACGGCGGGGTGAGGGAGAAGTCAGCGAGGGAGAAGCCGACGAGGGAGAAGCCGAAGGCTCCGGTGGAACATTAAATGTTGCAAACTCCGGCGAGGTGCATATACATATATTAATGAAGCCGAAGATTGTATTAATTAAGCCTCTGCTGTCTATATACATATATTAACGCTCTTTCTTCTTTTAGCCCTCCGGATCGAGCAAATCTTCTGTAAGGACAAAACGAGGCCCAGCCAAAAAGTTGGGCGACCAAGAAAGGTACACGATCGAAAGAGTCGCTGAAGACGGCACACCGACTGCTCCCCCTGGTGTTAAAAATAAAATGGTAAAGCAATGCGGAGTTCTTGTTAGGGACTTCATCCCGATCACCGTTCGAGAATGGCATCGGCCAAAGGAGAAAGGACAGCTATATGTCAGCGTTAAGGGCAAAGAAAGACTTTGGAGAAAGCTCATGGTTAATTTCACCCTGCCGGCGCCAGAGGTGGATTCAGATGAGGAGGATCCAGATGAGGCAGAAAAGATTGCCCGGAAAATCATGGAGCAAAAAGTCAAGGACTGGGCACTTAAGAAGATGGCCGAGCTATTCAAGAACTGGAAGAAAAGATTGAACAACCTGTTTGTCAAGAAAAATAAGACTCCAGACTTCGATAAAGGGTATGAGAAGATAAAGGACTACTGGGAAGAATTTGTGGCGTACAAGAAATCAGAGGAAGCTCTGGAAAAGTCTGCAAAAAATGCGGCAAATGCTGCTCTAAAGATGTACCACCATACTATGGGGCCTGGTGGCTACGCTTTTAGCATGCCTAAGTGGGAGAAACTTGAGGCGGACCTGCTGGCTAATGGGATCACTCCAGAGCCACTCAAGTGGATCGAACGGGCAAGAAATTGGTTTTACGGGCATGGGGGCACGTTGGACGCAGAAGGGAAGTGCATATATAACAGAAGACACAAAGATAATCCCCTACTACCCATCCAAGAAATTAGAAATGCAGTAAAGGATGTTGCAGAGGGACGGTTCATTCCCGATAGAGAGGATGACGAGCTCACACGCGCCCTTGGGAATAAGGAACACGACGGACGGTTACGAGGCGTACCTGGCTCCAAGCCCAAGACAATTGCGATTCCCGAGCACAGGAAGAAATTTCCTGATAGAAGCCATCAGAGGAGAAAGGAAAGGGAGGCAATGGAAGCACGCGCTGCTGCAGACCGGCTGCGTAATATAGAAGAAGAATTAAAGCTGCAGAAGGAACAAATTGCCGTGCTTAGCCAGCAAGGTACTAGCGGCCAATCTCAACGGCACATGGTAGAAGCTGCATGCGATGGTACCGGTGGCCCATCGAATCGGAAAAGCAGCGTGGCTTCCACGGAGCTCCAGGATGGTAATGATGATGCAGTGGCTCCTCTTCGTCGCTACCCAGTGGATGATATCACGGAGAGCACACCTTGTGAGCTGCATGTGAAAGTTTATAACATATCCGTGAAGGTGGCGGTCGGCTATGCCCTACCAATTGGACCTAATCCAACTTACCATTTTGCTCCGGTTCCAAATGGCTACGCTGTTGTCGGGGTGGATGCAGTGATGAAAGATTTTGAGGAGCTGAAGCTGCACCACCCTGCAGGTGAAGATGGGGAGGTGCTTGAACTTGGAGAAGCCAAGAAAGCGCCAATTCTATGGCCAAAGGAATTCATCGTGCTTCCGAACTGGCAGCCAAGGCCATCGACTCCTCACCAGTCTCCAGCGCAACAGTCCTCTTCACCGCCTCAGCATTCTCCAGCGCAGCCGTCCTCTTCACCGCCTCACAAGTCTCCAGCGCAGCCGTCTCCGCCGCCGCGTGACCAGTCTCCAGCGCAGCCGTCTCAGCAGAAGAAACGGACCAACGCCGCTCCCCCGCTCCCCACTCAGAAGAGAGGTCGCACTCAAAAGATAGTCGACATCCCGACGGTTCCTCCCAAGAGACCTTATGACAGGACTGAAGCGGAAAACGCCGAGGTAGTGGCTGCCTACAATAAGGCTTTTTTTGCACCAAAAAAGCCCGAGCAAAAGAAGGTATATGATGCAAAAACCAAAAAGTGGGCTATGTCCTTCCTTGAGCAGCCATCCCAGATATCGATGAATCTGCCATCTGACTATGGTCGTGAACTTACTAAGCTAGCACGTGCCCAGTCTGAGCAGAACAAGGGAAGAAGTGCAAAAAGCGGGAAACAAATTGCCCAGCTCGGACAGCAGAAAAATCAATCGGTCCCCCCGCTCATAGTGTGTTCCGATGTCGACAAGGACTTCAGAGCCGCTATGGATAAGGACCTGGAATTATTGGACCCCAGAGCCATAGCTGCTGCTAAAGAACTTGGTGTCACTGTATCGCAGGCCAAGGAACAGGCTACCGCCTTGGGTATGAGCCTTGGTCAACTTTTAGGCTATGAATATGCGCCAATGTTAGAGATGGCACGGAAATATGTCCAAGGGGAGCCTATGGTCAGTAATGAGGAGCTGACGGGTCTATCAACACATATGCGAAATCTGCATACCTGGTACCTGGTGCACACATCAAAGAAGGACGCGAAAGAGTGGTTTCCGCTGGACGTTAGAGTGGAGCATTTCTTCAAACGTTACATTATACATGTTCAACTGACTGAACTGTTCCAGTTATTCCAAAAGCGCGCCCTCGACAAATCTATCCTCTCTTGCTATTGTCTGTAAGTGATTTATTTTCGTAATTAAGTCTCTAGCTCAGCTCGTTCATTGCCTGTATTATATTATCCTGACTATATATATCCTTTTGTACGCTATTATGCAGAATGAAGATGCTGGAATGCAAAAGATCTAGAGTTTTTGAGGTTGGGTTCGTTGACCCATATATCGTGAATTCACATACGTTAGTCAATCACCCCAAAGACGTGGAGCATGACCTGACCACCTTTTTAACCATGCAACATTTCTGTACGGAAATACTATTTCCTTACAACTTCAGGTGAGTGTTTCTGTCTTGTACATATTTTTATTTGGCTTTCTCGATGTTAAGTGTAATTGATGAGCTATGCATGTCTGCTTTATGTAAACGTCCGCAGGTTCCACTGGATTCTGCTAAGCATTCAACCTGACAAGTCCATAGTTGAAGTCCACGACTCATTAAGTTGGGACCAAGCGTTGTGGTCCGACATGAAAGAAATGCTCAACAAGTAATTTCAATCATTATCGCATTATATCGCCCTCTTTCGTTCGTTCCCTGATGTCAAGTAATTAATAACTCCTTTGTTCATTTTCTTTGCCAAAGCAGGTGTTGGACAATTTTCAAACAGAAGGTAGAAGGTCCATTCAAAGATGAGCTAACTTATAAAACGGTGAAAAGTCCGCAGCAGCCACCGGGGAGTAATTTATGTGGATTCTACGTTTGCGAGTTCATTCGCGAGTTGACCACTGAGCGGAGAACAACTGCTTTCAGCAAAATGCGGGAGAAGATCGACCCAGAACGGCGCGTACAAGCAATTCAAGAGGAATTGGCGGGATTTCTGCTTAGGGAGGTCATCGATGAAAAGGGAGAACATTATGCTTCGGACGATGAACTACATATGTGATCTATCTCCATGTAATTAAATACTTGTATTCTCGCAAGAGATCGAATATTAATTATATATGCATCAACGTGTACTGTGTATATAGTAGAGCGTATAATATGCGTACGGAAACGATGGAGAGCACGTCGGCGATGCGAAGAAGGGGGAGACGATGGAGGCACCGACGAGAGGGAGAGGGGGCACCGGCGAGAGGGGGCACCGGCGAGAGGGAGAGGGGGCACCGGCGAGAGGGGAACCGGCGAGAGGGGGCACCCTAAACCCTAAATACCAAAAAAAAAAGGCACACATTGGTCCCGGTTCGTATTAAGAACCGGGACCAATGGGTCTCCCCCACGCCCAGCCAGAACTGGCCACGTGGACCAGCATTGGTCCCGGTTCTTGGACCAACCGGGACCAGCATTGGTCCCGATTGGCAACCGGGACTGATGTCCAAGCCCAACCGGGACCATAGGTGCTTTTTCTACTAGTGTTAGGTAGTGTTGTGTGTCCAGCTGGCTTCCGGCCGCTTTGAAGTGGTGATGCTGCAAGATAATGGAGAAGATTCTCGGCGCCCCAAGGTATGGTGACCGACCCAGGTGACCATAGGTTGTTGGTTTTCGATGCTGGCGACGATGGGTGACATTTGTTCAACCTCCGAGTGACCCATTTCTCTTGGTTCCAAGTGGTCTTGTCCCCAGCACCGGTAAGGATGGCCGTGGTTTGAACTCCTGGTACTACGACTGCACCAAAGTACATGATTGGGATTTTCAGAATTATATTATTTTAGTAACAAACAAGGGATGTGTTTGTAATTGTGTTATTGATCAGGTCCCACCCGTTGTAATTTGTAACTGCATCGCTGTTAATTAACAAGGCATCCAGACCTCCGGGATCTCTCCGGTTTGACAAAAAAAATACTGATCGCAAAACAATTGTTGCCCTCGAGCTCTAGTGCTCCCTTTTTTTTAAATCCGAAAGCTAACTTTTGCCTCCTAAACGATTCTGAAAAAAAAGCATATAGGTACATATAGAAGTATAAAATGCACGCTCGAATTTTTAGAGAAATATATTCATATGTGATCTGCACAAAAAAGACAAATGTAGCAAGTAAAATCGGTTCGTTTTGAGATCCATGATTTTGTCTATTTTATGTAGCCTACAATACAACATATTATTCAGCAAAACTATACAGATATGTAGATCACATATATATATATATATATATGTATGTATCCATGCAAATTGTTTTAGAATTTTCTGGAATTTTAAAATACCATTTCCGAAATTTTCAAAGAAGCCGGATCACTCGAGCTTGCCTGCGGACCAAAAATTCTCTCTCTCCAGTACCCATGCTATACTATACACGGTGGTGGAGTCAAAAATCCTCTCTCCAGTACCCATGCTACTATACACGGTGGTGGCGGCGGCAAGCCGGCTGCGAAACGGAGGGGCGAATTAGGAGGTGCGTAGATGATGATCTCGGTCTATCCAACAACACGGGCTTGGTTCTCTGCCCATAAGCCAATTGTCGACCGCCATGTAATTAGAAAATGTGAAGATTCTAAGCATGAGACCAGCCACCAGGCAGCATTCTAAGCAGGCGTGAAAGACCGTCAAGCATGTTCACTAAATCCCATCCGCATCGCAGCACCACATTGCCTACTGCCTTACATTAGCCTTACTATATTTTTTTAACAAAACATGTAACATTGCCTTATTTTATTAAAAAAATAAAGGGAATTGACTCATTACCGGGGACGAACCGGCCAAAAACTGTTACAAGTGCACCAATGTAGTCATGAAACATGATCACATTGGACAGACCCGGCCGACCACGTGAAACACAATACAACACATCGCCGAGGAGAAAAACATCACCGGGGTTGTCATCGAGGGGTCATCGTCGTCACTACATTAGCCTTACTATTAGACATGCCTCTATATATAAAAGTACACGTGATTCACTTCCTCTCGCACAGTCCACGTCACCCCAAAATTCTGGCCGTCCGATCGACCGCACGGACGACCCAGATCACGCCAAAAACCGTGCTGCTACAGTGATTAATTTCTTCCAATCACGCGGCGACACGTCGCCCCGCACGATATTTGGCGTGACGATTTTGCAAAAAAAACGCCTGCAAAGGACTTTATAGCAATTTGCGGAAAGGCCAGGGACTTTTTTGCAAAACAACCGCAGAACACGGTCTCCCTCCTCTTCCTCTCTCTCTCCCGCGACACCGCGGGTCGCCGTCAGCGCCGGCGCGCATCGCCGCCTCCTCGCGCCTCCCCGACCAAATCCGCGGCCACGGGCGTCTCCGCCGCGCCGCCCTACACCTCCTCGCCGAGGGATGCGTGCCGGAGCGCCGCATCCGCGCGGAAATCGCCGCCGCAGCGCTCGGCGGCCGCCGCCATGTCCATGCGCCGCCGCGGACGCTCCGGCGACCAAACGGTGGCGGCGCCGCCACGTACGGCCGCGTCCATGCGCGTCCAGAGCACTCAGGCACGCATCCTGGATCGCCGCCGTTCGACGGCGGCGCCGTGGTCATCGCCGCGGCAGTGAGAGCCCAGGGCAGCGCTGACGTCAGCGCGACGTCAGCGTGGGCCCAAGCTGCCATTTTTTTGGGGAAAAAATCGGAAAACTCGGAAAAAAATCGAAAAATTCGGAAAAAAAAACCGGAAAATTATTAATTTCTTATATGTGAGGCCTACTAATTTATGCAGATTTCCAAAAAATAAATAATATTACAAATTCACTAACTTTAAAACTATCCACCGGGAAAAATTGGAAAAATATATAGAAATATCACAGAAAAAATTAATCACTATTTAGATTCAAATATTTTCAAATTGTAAACGACTTTCAGTAGCCACCATTTTACAAAGTAAAAAAAAATTCTACACAACTTCCAAACTGAACAACTTTAAAAATCTGAAAAAAATTAACCTTACCCTTTTTTTGAATTTCAATAATTTTCAAACCTAAACGATATTCTAATATATACACTCTCAAATTTGAATTATAGCAACACATCCGCTACATACAAATTTCCATATTTCAAAATTTTAAATGCCTTTTGAACCTAGCCATTTTATAGACGTGAAAACAATTCAAATCCAAAAACTTGCCAATTTAACCAATTTGAAAGATCTAGACAATATTTTAGCCGCAAACTTTCTTTCAAATCCGTTAGCTTCCAAATATTCAAAAAAATTAAATGCCCAAATTTTCAAATTCGAATTTTGCCCACACGCGCGGCATTGCCGCGCTAAGTTGCCTAGTACTATACAACACTACAACAGGAACAATTCCCGTGTTTTCACTACCGAGCATATACATACTACCATTAAAATACTTGCAAGGTTTCAGCGGTTTCGACGCCGAATGCCTCTCCAGAACGTGCAGTCCGCACCTTCCTACTACTCCAGGAAACAGCGTGCGTCGCTTGAAAAGCCCTGCACGAGTTACAACATAACGCATCATATCCACTGCGTGGCTACGCGAGGTTGGAAGCAAGTACGGAGTACATTGGATTGATTACCGGAGAGCTTCGTTGATGTCGGCGTTCTCCGGATCCAGCTCCGAGGCCTTAAAAAGGGCGTCAGAAGTACTAGCGTAATCCTAACACAATCACGTATCAGATGCCTCGTCAGTAGGGCTCAGAGTTCATGTGAAATCGACACGGATCGGCACATGAAAGAACGTGAAGGAAGAGTTTGACAGCTGAATCTAGTTTTTCGGCGGATCACCTCAAGCAAGCTGAAGGCCAATGCCTGATGGTAGTAGCCTTTCGCGGAGGCAGGCTGCATCCTGGTGAAGGCCTGGGCGTCCGAAAGAGCCTCGTCGCCGACACCCAGGCTCAGCCAACAGACGCTCCTGCTTAAATATAGCATAGCGTCCGTGCCGTCGAACTTCGTAGCCTACAAATTAATGTAAAAAAAAAGTCTCCAAATTCAGAACTTCGGAGAGGCTTTGATCCCGTTAGGGAAGGCCAAAAAAAAGTTCTTCCGCGTCTAGAGCGTGCGCATACAAAATATCAAGAACAGAGTACGTAGGACATACCATGCTGTACATAAGTATGGCCCCATCATAGTCCTTTGTGAATGCCAAGTACCCTTGTTGTTTCAAATCATCTTTCCTGGTACAAGCGGCTTTTATCACCTAAAAAAAACTACTTTTAACCTGGGTTTAATAGTACTAGTAAGGCCTTTGACTATGTTTGGCAATTCCACAACTGAGTGCATTCAGGAGCATGTAAATTAATTAACCGAGACATGCCCACTCCTAAAAACTACATCAGGAACCAGTGTTCTTGTGATACTAAATAGTGCATCTTTTATTTCTCAAACAAAAAAGAACACAGTGTATCTAGTTAACAGCAGTATGACATACCCACTCCTTGTAAACTGCAGAATTTACATATCTCACAATGCCACCAACACGGGTTCGAAAAAACAATGCCACCAACACTCCAGTCAGGCACATCTCGGCAGCGTCGAGTTACAGGAAACAGAGCCTCAACGACTTCCAATTCAGCATGGACTACGGCAAGTTCTATCGGCAACCTACCAAGCTGTTACCGAGAACGGAAGCTATCAGTTTCTTGAGCACAGTTTTGCTCAGGGCTAAGGATTGCAATTCACAGAAGAATAACAAGCCTTGAACACATACATGTAACTGATGCGCGGATGAAATGTTACTGGAAAGAAGGCTTTAGTATGCTTACTTCGTCAGAAGCGTTTGGGTCTGCTCCAGCCTCCAGCAAGCACTTGACGAATGGGGCGCTGTTACTACGGCTGCATGCTAAGAACAGAGGTTTTGCTCAGCTCCACTGAATCCACCGCCGTTAACATCAGCTCCAGCCTAGTTTACATTTCCAGAACAGCTTCAGTGGAACGAACTCGTGACAGATCCGAGAATTGCTAATCATTCAGCAGCTGATGTTCGTGCGAAGCAACTTGCATAGAGTTACGGGCGGGGACTAATTAGCAGAAGACAGTGTCGTTGTAGCACCTGAATGAGTAGCTTCATGCTTTCCAAAGAGTCACAACAAGCGACGAAACCAAGGGTGTGAAGACACAATTGGCAACCTTATTCAGCTACAAAGTTGCAATTGATCAACCTTATTGCTCATCCAACGAAGCCTAGAATAAAAATACACGCAAGAACGGCCGGACATACATCGGCGCCGTGGCGCAGCAGGACGGCGACGATCTCCGGGCGCGCCCCCTCGGCGGCGACATGCAGCGCAGTGCCGCGGGGATTCGCCGCGCCCACGTCGGCGCCTCTGTGCAGGAGCAGCATCGCCAGCTCCCGATCCCCTGAAGAACGCCAGGGTCGATTCGACAAAATCAACGCGCCCGCCGGTGACAAGAACGAGAGGAGGAACACGGGTGAGCCGGCGGCGTCGGCCGGCGACGTACGCACGCACATACCGTTGAAGGCGGCCCAGTGGAGCGGGGTCCGGGTCTCGCCGTCGGTGTCCGGGGCGCGCGAGCTAGCGCCGCACTCCAGCAGCTAGGCCGCCGTCGCGGTGTGGCCGAACGTGGCCACCAGGAGCAGCGGCGTCTCGCCGGAGGAGGAGGCGACGTCGACGGGGAGACCGAGGTCCTGGACCAGGTAGCGGCAGACGTGCGTCTTACCGTTGGCCGTGGCCAGGTGCAGAGCCCCAAGGCCGCAAGTCGACCAGACGCCGGCGGCGCCCGTGCCTGTGCCGCCCCGCGCCGCCACGTCGAGCTGCACCGCCATCCCTTCACGGCCCAGTGCCCGATGTAAGTTTAGTGGAGTGCAATGATACAAGCTTCGGTGAATGCATCTGGGCACGTACTGGAAAGGAGGTCGAGGTTGCCGTTGATGGCAGCATGGAGGAGCACACGCCGCCGCCTTTCGTCTTCCCGCTCATCCACCACGACATCGACGCCTATGTAACAAGTATATCGAATCAAAAGCAAAGAGACGGATGTTGAATCCCATGTACCCGGCGACAGACAGACATACCTGACGCGTTAGCCGTACACGACGGGGGAGGCGGTGGCGCCGACGAGGGCGAGCACGCCGCCGTGCTCATGTCGTCCCTGGTCAAGTGTGAGTCGGTGCACACTGTGTGACCGCTGGTTTGTGCCGTCGGGGAATGTGACCAGTTCGTTGTGACTTCTGCTTTGGTTATAGACTAGGTTAACCTGGCGCGGCAACATGCCGCGCGCGCCCCCGGTGTTAGTTTAGCTGTGTATATAGCTAGATTCGCTATCAGCATGGTTGTCGAAAGTTGTGGTTGAGAATTACTGCTAAATAAAAGTCGTGTCGGAGAATTATTGTCAAAGAGAAGTTCCGCATTTGAGAATTGGTGGCGTATTGCACGGCAACATGCCGCGCCCCCGGCGTTAGTTCAGCTGTGTATATAGTTAGATTCGTTGTCAGCATGGTTGTCGAAAGTTGTGGTTGAGAATTACTGCTAAATAAAAGTCGTGCCGGAGAATTATTGTCAAAGAGAAGTTCCGCATTTGAGAATTGGTGGCGTATTGAAAAATATTGTCATAATGTAGGAGAACTAACTTCAGAAAATTAAGATGTGTCTAAAATCTATTGCCGAGTAGGTCTGAAAATAACGGCAGAAAAAACTCAAGGCAATTTATTTTTGATAGGTATATATAGGTAATTATGGCAGAGAAATCTTAGAAAAAAGTTGTCTCAAAAGTTATCGTCGAAGAGGCTAAAAATCAGGAAAGGTGCGGCAAAAAAAATCGTTGAAGAGGCTGGGAAAAATATCATATAGGTGGTTTCCATGTTACTGTTTGTAAACTACTACTGTTTCTCGGTATTTTCCATGTGCACTGCTTGTTGGCACTCGTCGGTAGCACTGTTGTTTAAGAGTGGATTCGTTGTGGTGCGGTTAGTTAAGAATAGCGAGATGTACAGTGGCCGAATGTCGCACGAAAAGTTGTGTCAAAATTTATCATTCAATAGGCTGAAAAGAAGAAATGGGTCAATAGGCTGAAAAGAAGAAATGGGGAAAAAGAGAGAAAAATCGATTAGGCGATTTTTTGTATGGGAGGTAGATGTATATAAATGTGGCGGAGAAATTTCAGTCAAAAAATACGACCAAAAATACAGCTGGAAAATCTAAACTTGGTTGGAAAGTGTGTCAGTACGGTTGGAAAATTGTAGACAAAAAATACGCCAAAACTTGTTGTCAGAAATTCTAAAAAAGTATTAAAAACTCTAAAATGGCTAAAGAAAAACACCGTTAGAAAGTTTAAACTTATTTGGGAAATAGGCACGTGTAAATGCGTTTGGAAAATTTTAGGTAGGAAAAATATGTCGAAAGCTACTGTGGTGAACGATTCACATTTTTTGGAAAACGCGAGGACTTTTATGCAAAAAAAAGCGGTGTGCGTGGACTTTTCTGTGTGTTTTGTACCGGAGGAACGATTTACAATTTTTGGAAAACACGGGCGCACACTGTAGAAGTGCACATCGGGGACTTTACTGCCAAAAAGCAAGATTTTGAAACTTTGAATCTGTCAGGATTTGTCTTTTTTTCACAGCCTGAAATACAATGAATTCGAATATTAGAGAGAAATATGTATATGTCCGTTAAATAAAAATGTTGAAACATGAAAATTGTTTGGAAGGATGGTATCCATCTACTCGTGAGAGGAAAATTCAAACGGATGACCGAGTGCGACGAATTTGACAAAATTCGTCAAATGTTTTTGCGAACCTAGATCCAAAATTGAGGAGTTAGAGTCGATCAAACTCGAAACCGATCACGAGAATGAAACTTACTGGTCGACACGCATATAGTTCGTGTATATGCTATCATGAAAAGGAGTCAAAATTAAGATGTACTGTTCATCAGGTACTGTTCTTTATAATCGGTACTGTTCATCCTGACCTTTACTGCTTCACCACGTACTGTTCACCCGGTGATGTTCATCATCACGTACTGTTCATCACGCTTACTGTTCGTCGCATTTACTGTTCGTCGCGTACTGTAAAAGCGCCTTGTGTACGCCGCGCTCGTGTGTTAAAATTCATATTTAAAAATGGCTGAGAAAATTGCGTAAGTGCTTCACCTTTATATATAGTAACTAGGAAAGATGGCGCGTCGACACGCCGCGACCGTGTGTTAAAATTCATATTTAAAAATGTCTGCATTTAAAAAATTGTTCAAATTTTAAAACTGTTGGATTAAAAAAATCACATTTATTAGTTGTTTAGATTTAAAAAAGTTGGTAAATTTGGGAAGTTATTTAATTGTTCAGATTTTAAAACTGTTGGAATTCAAAAAAAGTTCACATTTATTAGTTATTTAGATTTCAAAAAATTGGTAAAATTGGGAAAGTATTTATATTTGAATTCTTTTCATGTTTACAAAATGCTTAGTTTTTGAAGACATTTGTAAATTTGTAATATGTATCATTTAGCAGTTTTTTTGGAAATTTGTTTAAATATCCTAAAATAATATCTCGCCGCACTCTTCGCAAAAACTCATCGGATAAAGATTAATTTTTATGTACAGTTGGAAAATATGGAAAATAAATTGCATTTTAAATTTATCTTAGCGGAATAAATATCGTTGAACAATTGTTGTTAGGTAATCGTTGTAAAATCACCCTTATAAGTTTTAATTTTACATGGATAGAGAGCAATAGTTTTTTAAGTTAAAGTAACAACAAAATTTGAGTGGGATAAAAAAAGGGAAAAAAATATGAAATACAATTTATGGAATATTTAAATTGCGCATATTAACTTATTCGAGTTGGTATAATATGTTTGAGTTTTGTTTTAAATATTTAATTTAATTCAATAATCAGAGTAAACACATTATATGGTTATCTATTTAATTCAATTCATAATTAGAGGAAATGAATTTCTATTTTCCTCCAAATATTACTCGGATTTTTGAATTTAAAATTGGCGACGTTCTAAAATTGTCTAAGCTTGAAAATCATTGAAATTGGGGAAAAAACATTTTAAAAATAGTTGGATTTTGGAGATTGCTCAAATTTGAAAATGGTTGTAATTCAAAAAGAGTTTACGTTTTGAAAACGTTTAGATTTTAAAAATTGGTTAAAGTGGAACCGTATTAAGGTCTGAATTCTTTTGTCGTTCATAAAATGATCGGGTCTGAAAGAATTTTAAAATTTCTGGAGGTCTTAAATTTGAAATTTGGATTGAAACGGCATACGCCGCGGTCGTGTGGAGTAAAATATTCAAATTTTGGAAATGTCCGCATTCGAAAGCGGTTTAGATTATAAAAATGTTGAAATTCAAGAAATCTCTATGTTGAGAAGTTGTTCAAATTTTTTAAAATGGTCAAATTGGGGAGCTATTCATATTTGAATTATTTTGACGTTTATTAAATGCTCAGATTTTGTGGTCATGTTGATATGTTTGTCGTAAGTGTGAATACCGCGGTGTAAAAAATTTAAATTTGGAAATGTCCATATTAAAATTTGTTTAGATTTGAGTGTACTGAAATTCGGGAAATGTTTGCACATATTTGAAAGGCATTCAAAATATTGGAACGTTCAAATTTGAGTTTTGATCGTATGACGTGAATAGTCAGCGTTTATTGTTGTGTTCATGTTGATATTTTTGTCACATTTGTAAATACCGTGGTGTGAAAAATTGAAATTTGAAAGTGTCCATGTTCAAAATGTGTTCAGATTTGAATGTGCGGAAAATACAAAAAAGGTTTGTATTTATGGATTGTTTGATTCCCAAAAGTTAGTAAAACTGTTAGATTTGAAAGGCATCTGAAATTTTGAAATATTCAAATTTAGATGCCGCGTTTTTTGGTAAAATTCAAATTCGAAAATGGCTACATTTTTGAAATTGTGCACATTTGAAAATTATTGAAGTTGTATTTGAAAAGTTGTTAATATTTATTTTTAAAGAAAGGAAAATAGAACAAAAAGAAAAGGGAAAAAAATGGCCGAGCCAGCTGCACAGCAGCCAGCCCAGCCCAGCAAGCGGCCCAGCTGCCCAGCCCAGGCCCGCTGGAACGTCACGGTGATGTCACCTACAGGCGGGCTCTGCCGCGGCGACGTCGACGTCGCCGGCGTCGCACCCGCGCGATCTGGGACGCGCGGGTGAGCGCGACGGACGCGGCTCGACGCGGGGTGCGCGTACGTGGCGGCGGCGCCGCTTTTGGGTCGACGGAGCGTCGCCGTCAGTGGGCGGACGCGGCGGCGGCCTGCGAGTGCAACGGCGTCGATTCCGGCGAGCTGGCGGCGTCCCGGCAGGAGAGAGTGGGCGAGGAGGAAGAGGGCGCGACGGCGAAGGTCCGGGCAGGGGCAGAGCGCCGTGGCGACACGTCGGCGGCGCCGGCGACTGCGGGTCGCGCGGGGAGAGAGAAGAGGGGGAGCGAGTTGTGCGGGCGATTTTGCACGGAGGCCCCTGGTGTTACCGCAATTTACGAAACGGTCCTTTGCGGGGGGTTTCCTGTAAAAAATCTGCTTCGAAAGTCATGCGGGAGGGGTGACCGGCTGTTACCGGATGACGTGGCGTCATCTAATTGGTGGAAACGCGCGGGTACTGTTGCCAGGAACAGTACCGCGCGCGGGGGCGACGTGGCTCGATCCTGACCGTCCGTTCCTTCGATCCGACGGCCAGAATAAAAGAGGTGACGTGGCGCGTCGGAGAGGGCGTGGTCATGTCGAGCCTTTATATATAAAGGTATATGAGCGGCGGTGTACAGCACAGTACAGGCGATGAGACCTGTGTTTTGACGTGGCGCCAGGGGCTAGCAGGGCAGGACGTGGCACGCAACTTTTGGTGTCTACTCCGTATCAGTCACATACGTGGCAAACGCTGGGCAGTGTTGCCGCTGATCGCCGTAGCCAAATATACCCCTCCTCGCGGGAAAATTTACCGGGTGGCCACCTCACCGACCGGCATAGTTTTGACCGTTTTACGTGTTTCAAGCTTCATTTTTCTTTAAAATGGAAATCACTACTACTACTATATATAAAAGCGTGAGCCGTTTCGGCCACTGTAGCTTCTGTAGCGTTACACTGTAGCGTGCTACAGTAGCTACAGTGTTAGCTACAGTTTTTTTTTTTTTTTTTTGCGAAACCCGCAGAAAAATTTCGCGCCGACGAGTAGGTTCCACTCCCGTAATAAGGACTTTTCGAAAATTGCCTGTTGTATTTGCTCCATTCTCTCTCTCATGCGGCGAGCCTCCCGTTCCAATCGGCGGATGCGGAGAGGTGCGCCGCCGCCTCCCCTACAATTACACCGGAGATCGGCCGCCGGGCCACCGCGCACGCGCTGGAATAGCCGCCGCGTCGCTCGGCCTCCACCGCCGTGTCCGCGCGCCTCTGGCCGCGCTCCGGCGATCTCCGTCGACAATAACGCAGCGGCGCCGCCGCAACCGGGTACTCCGCATCGGCGCGCGTCCACCGCGGCCAGCCGCGCGAGCTGGTTCGCCGGGATTCGGCCGGATTCAGCCCGGCTCCGTCGTGGTCGCTGCGGGCAGCGCCGCCCGCCGCTGACGTCAGCGTCACGCCGAGGTGGGCCCCGTCTGTTAGCGTGACACGATCTTTCCTGGAAAATAAAATTCCAGAAAAATGAATAAAATTGAAAAATTCATATCTTCAGATTTATACATAAGAAAAATACAAAAAAAAAAACCAAAATGATCGCAGAAAAATGAATAAAATTGAAAAATTCATATCTTCAGATTTATACATAAGAAAAATACAAAAAAAAATACCAAAATGATCGCAGTAAAATAATCTAATTACTTATGTTAAAATGGAAAGATGTTTGCTTTTCCCCATGAGGTGAATATTTACAAAAAATTCTATATTCGTTCCACCATATTAGAAATTGAAATTAATAATTGCTCACATATTGTGTTCCATCCGAATATGTCGAGACGGTCACAAAAAATGCTTACTCATATTAGAAACGCAAAAGAAATTCAAATTTACAGAATGGTCCACCTTAACCAATTTCGATAGTCTGAATAATTCATAACCGCAAGATTCTACAACCTTCATTGATTTTCAGCCTTACATCAATTCTAAATATATACACTACCAAAATTTAATTTTAATTGCTACACGGGTGCGGCATGGCCGCGCCAACTCCACTAGTATATTATCATTAGACCTCATAGCACAACATGTCTCGGCAACAAGTCGTCGAGCAGGGATCAAGCTGCCTAAACGCACAATATAAAAGAAATATGATCTAACTTGATACCAAAAGACTGCCTATGAAAGCCAAACAACGATCGTTCATCAGTCGACAACACAGACTTGATATTACTGCATCTGCAACCTCCATCATGCTCCATATATACCAGTCGATGTCCTGCGAGTGGCTTTCCCGGTGATCTATCCGGCGTATCCGCGTATGCACTCGAGGCTGAGAGGGATTGAGCTGAAGATTTTGAGGAACCATCACCGAACAGAAGCTCAATCTGAGAGCGTCCCCGCTGTTAAATATGAGGATCAGTAACAGAGATGTTGTCGTCCATCTCTGGTGACACAGCCCGAATAGCGGAAGGACGCAATCTTCTACAAGGTGATCATAACCGTGTGTCTGAAATCATGATGAAACTATACTACACCCTTATATTATTGCCACTGAGAACTCTTCCATGGACTAGTGGTAGCCGTGCATATGCGCATAAGGGCCAGGTCTCGGGTTCGAGTTCTCACTTCTACCTTAATGGCAAACCCGGGGTGGAGTCCCCCCTCCGGTCTTTTTTTTTAAATATTATTGCCACTTCTGATAATCCCGCTAGTGTAGAGGCAACTCCAAGATTTGATGGAAACTTCTTTAGTCTGATCTATATGAAATAGGAGCATTCGAAATCAGACTGATTGAACTTGTCATTCTCCCAAAAAATACCATTTACTTGCATTACTAGGAGGACACCACGTGTGCTTGGAACAGGAGCAGGCTGTGTACAATTTTTGCATATCATCTTCTCCAGCCAGATCTTCGGCAACCACAGATCCAATATGGTGATGTGCTTCTCAAATTTAACCAGGTTATACCAGGGTTGTAGCAACAAAAGGAAGTAACTATCAATGGCTGCAAGCCAGATACCAAACCGATTGCTTGTAGGAGGAGAAGAAGCGGAAAACACTTTTTTGCTCCCGAGCTCCGGTGCTCCCTCTAGTTAAAAAAAATCAAAATCCTATTTAAAAGATTTAAAAAAATCATGCATGTTGCTAATGATGTATCCCATAAACGTGCAAAATTTTGATTTGAAATTATATTGTGGGCTACATAAAAATAGCAAATCTTGTATATTTTTGGAGATTTGAAAGTATGTACATTTAGATCCACACATTTGTCATTTTTGTATAGAACAGAATACAAAATATTTCAAACCAAGATTTTGCACGTCTGTGGGACATATCATTGACAATATGCAGGATTTTTTCCAGAATTTTGAAACTTATAAATATGATTTTTCTTTTGATTTTTTTTATCTACAGGGTTCACTGGAGCCCGGGAGCAAGAAATCTCTACTCGAGAAGAAGCAGCAAACCATTGAGCAGTGCCTAACAAGTACCAATCACTGATGAATGATAGCTACTAATGCCCTCTTCAAATAGGGTCCTGGAGAAAATCACATTAGGTTGCCTCAAGGAGCCTATAGAAGAAAACCACAATCACACCAATACTACATAACAAACTTCCATGTACTCACATAGAGCTTCAAATAAAATGAATAAAAATGTAAACTATGACATGAATCTCGACAACCAGTGGTGGAGCTCCCCTTAGGGCAAGGTAGGGCAGCCGCCCTACCTTGAATTTTGACAAATATATTCATGTGCACGTGTTTTTTCTGAACGATTTGAGTGGTTGTACATAAAATTCGGACTCCGTATGACAAAGTATGCTTGTTTTAGTGAACACTGCGCAAAACCGATTCCGAAATCAAAACTAGGACTAGATCTAGTCTAATTGGAAACAATTCTAACAAAATACGATTCTAAAAAATGTTCTATGTGTGGTATTTAAGAAGTTAAAACATCATGTCACTAATGATTATTTTTATATTGCTATAGACTATGCTACCACTGATTTTGACCATCATTTAGATGAATTATATTCGTAGTTGAAAGAGTCTTCTAAGCGATAAAGATCATTAAGATTAATGAGTTGATGATGTGTTACATCGAGTAAGAGATTTTCGAAAGTCCTGGTAAAAAATACATAAAAAATTCAAAAAAAAAAAAGAGTATAGCTTTGCCATGTTTTAGGCTTTATTATATTTAATATTTCTATATGTTTGCTTTTAAAATGATTCTAAATCATATACGGTGTGAATGTTTTGGCATTATTTCTGTACTCGCATCTTTTTTAGAATTCGCCCTACCTCTAATTTTTTTCGTCCTCCTCCACTGTCGACAATCTAGACAGATCTTGATCAAGCTCATGATTCCATGAGTTGGCAAACCTATGAAACAACCACCACTCATAAACATGTGTGATTATTCGAGTAAGGAATTCACCATCATCCTTCACATCAAACTATACCTACCTAGAGCACAACTTAGGGAAACCGCTAGCAGTACAACATAATATGGATGGAACCACATCCTCTAGACTCTAGAGGACCTGTACCGTCACCAAATACTTAAATGCAAATCACACAGAAGCTAGTTAGAACGCACCTCGAGTGTCATCCTCTTCAGGATTTGTTGTAGCGGCAACATCACCTGTCTGATTCAATAGCATGCTCTCCATGGGCATGTTGAGCAAACCATACGTCCTCATACATGTTTACCAAGACCGGCTCCACCCTGCAATCTCTCTACTTAATCCCAGTGATGCACCAGTCGCCGGATTTGGTTGCCGCCGGTGGCTAGACTCAGGTCGCTGCGTCAGGGGAGATAGAGCTCGCGCTACAGAGAGGGAGAGAGTGGGGCATCCTACCTGGGTACGTTTGGATCCTAGGCAAAATCAATTATAGCCTTGCCAAGCTAGGATCAATAATGCTACACCTACGGACGTTTGAGGTTACGGAATAGCCTACACGCTGACGAGTCTCCCGACGTGGAGCCAACGTGGAACAGAAACTGTCCCCATCCCCCAAAAATTAAGGGAAAAAATCTCAGGCAAGCTGCGACTAAATCCCCAATCCCTCTCCAGGCGACGGAGTGTATTATTCTCGTCTGCAGTGGTAGGGCGAGCTCTTTGCCGCAGGCCGCGTCACGGCGAGTTCTTGCACGCACACGGCGGCGTGGTGACCTCGTCGCAGGCTGGCGCGGCGGCGAGCTCTTGGTGGCAGCGTCACGACCGCGAGCTGCTGGAACATACGGCTTGCGTTGTGCAATTTGTCCAGGCGGCGGCACGGCCAGATTTTGGCACGGCCAGATTTTGCCATCAAGTGAACTGGCCATGAAAAGAACGAGGGCAACTTGAACCGTCGTTTGGTTTCGTAATCAGCTGGAGCCTGGAGGACTGGTGCGCCCCGGGGAAACATCGAAGGGTCGGAGCCGTCGGGATCGTCGTCGTCCACGACGGCGATGACGCACCAGCATCCATAGTGCTCCAGGCACAACGGTCAACGGGGGCGACAAGCCGGCCGGCGCGCGCGGTGGCGGCGCAGATGGCGGTGGCTCGATCGAGACGAGCAAGCTGGCCGACGGCGGCGCACCGGCAGTGTTCTCCATGCTGTAGAGCGGGCTGCACGACGACGTCACGGATCACCGTGAGTTTCGGCTCGTCTGTACACGTCTGTTCCCCGTCCCCACAGCACATGTGTCTACGTTGCTTCTCCACGTCAGTCCGTAATCGTTTTCCGTAAGTATTTCCCGTAGGTGTAGCATTACTGAGCTAGGATACACGTTTGGTACATATTGCTTTTGAAGGCCAGCTAGCCTCTCGAAGATAGGAAAATCTTGCCATAGAGGGAGAGCCGATTTGGCTCGCTCGCGACGGCAAACTCGTGAACGCAAAAAAAAATGCCTCCACGATCCCACGTTCCGCTGGGTTGACGTGTTAACTTGCATCCAAAAGCAAGCAAAGCAATGCATCCAAATGATTAGCCTGCTTAAACTTGCCAGCAAAAGCAAGCAGCCCAACCAAATGCACAGCCAAAGCAGGTTTAGCCAAGCCGAGCTAGGCTAAGCTGGCTAGCTCAGCTATGGCTACCTAGGCGATGGAACCAAACGTTCCCACGTGTCTGACTGTCTGCAGCGAGAAAGGCAAATTATCCAAGCATCCCAGCCGTCCGATCTGGCGCGCTTTTCCGGCACCCACTGCCAAACCGGCTCCGCAGTTTCACGTGGCCCCCACGTGTCAGCCGCACGAGCCCCTCCCCGCCTCGGCCATCTCCTCTCCTCCACCAATCCTCCTCCGATCCAATCCCCGAGCCTCCCCGTCGCCGGCGCGATGGGGAACACCTGCACCGGCCCCAGCACCACCGCGGACCGCCACGGCTTCTTCAATACCGTCTCCGTCGCCATGCTCTGGCGCCCCGGCGCCGCCCGCGCCGAGCCGGCGGTCCCGCCCCCAGACTCCTTCCCCTCTATGTCCTCCACCACCTCGTCCACGGCCCCCGATCCCGTCACCATCGCCGACTCCGACCTCTCCCCCACCTCCCGCCCTAACAAGCCCAACCCCAAGGTGAAGCGCGTCCAGAGCGCCGGCCTCCTCGCCGAGTCCGTCCTCAAGCGCGACTCTCCGAGAATCAAGGACCTCTACACCCTCGGCAAGAAGCTGGGCCAGGGCCAGTTCGGCACCACCTACCAGTGCGTCGAAAAGGACACGGGGAAGGACTTCGCCTGCAAGTCCATCGCGAAGCGGAAGCTCGTCACGGAGGAGGACGTCGAGGACGTGCGCCGCGAGATCCAGATCATGCACCACCTCGCAGGCCACCCCAACGTGATCTCCATCGTCGGGGCCTACGAGGACGCCGTCGCCGTGCACCTCGTCATGGAGCTATGCGCGGGAGGGGAACTCTTCGACAGGATCATACAGCGGGGGCACTACTCTGAGAAGGCCGCCGCGCAGCTGGCAAGGGTCATCATTGGGGTCGTTGAGGCATGCCATTCTCTTGGGGTGATGCACAGAGACCTCAAGCCGGAGAATTTCTTGTTTGTCAACCAGAAGGAGGACTCTCTGCTCAAGGCCATTGATTTCGGCCTCTCCATATTCTTCAAACCAGGTCTGACTTTGCCTGCTCTTGCTTCACATGCAGCTTCAGTTGACAATCTTTATTTAATGTACGGTCTCTTCTGTTAATACTACTTATTGTGCTAGGCTGCTAAAACAATTGGTTAAAGTTTTCTCGGTAGGTTTGTCATGCCTAGTAATAGAGTAATATTCCAATTTCAGGGATAAAAACATTGTATGACAGTAGTAATACTTAAGCGTCATCAAGTATAACAGTAACTGTGGGACACAGGCTTGTGATATGTGAAGACTTCCTTCATGCCGCTGTACTTGGGATAAGAGTAATTTCTAATGTGGCCCCTTCGCTATCCATGTGTGAATGTGGAATTGCTCCTCATGTTCATGTACTTACATAACCAGGTACACATGGAGTTTTGTGTGATGATAAGATCATTCAGTTTCTGCGCAATCACAAAACCTGCGACCAAACTCCTTTGTTGTGGATATTGAGCCCAAATAACATAAGCTTCGTAATTAAACAAAAGCTCGAGATTATATCAAATGCACACAAATGCTTAAAACTTTTAAGTATAAAATCCCTTTATCTAAAAAAAAACAAATGCACACCGTCTGCTCGGGTTGCTAGCTGGAGCAGGTTTTAGTGCTCGCCGGACCACCCATCCGTGTTGCAGACTCAGCCTCCGCATGGTGGGTGCTCACATTTACTCTTTTTTTAAATGCCATCAAGGGCTAGTCCTGGCTGGTCGAGTTTTACATTGACTAAAGAACATTATCTGTTAATGTCCACTAAAGTCATGTGAATTTATTTCGTGAAGGGTCATGACCCATAGCATCACCAATTGGTTTTCACTTTTTTTTTCTCACCTACTACACCAGCCATGTGAAGTCATAAAGAATCTCATGTAGTCTGAAAAGTTTTCATCTGGGAAGTATTACATAGCTATGGAGATTGTATACATGATCCAGGTGTGGGGCATATGGTTATGGCAAGTGATGGTGCATCTTTGCAGGGTTTTTCCTATAAATATTTGACCCCAGTGATTGAAGATTCATATGAGCACACCGCACAGAAAGTTCCGAATTCTTGAGCATTATATCGTATGATTCTGGTGATCCTGTTTGGAAGTGCAAGCGAAAAGGAGTGAATTCTTGCTTTTCGTTCCTGGTCTTTGGTTGTGGAATGGGTATTACTGACCATAATACTTAGAAATAAAATGACGTGCATGCTCATGCACATTGATAGTTGGAGATTTAAAAGAGTACACCTTACAACCTGTGTATGTTCTGAAATGGAAATTGCCAGGGGGTAGATTATATCTGTCTTAAATGACAGAAGAATAGTTCTAACCTGTATCAAAACAAACTGTTTTAAATGTGATTAATAATCCAGTGTGCATTCAGAAGAATAGCTCTAACCTGTATCACTACTTATATACTTCTTCCTATGCAATATGCATAAACATGATTCCTTTTACAGGTGAGATTTATTCAGATGTCGTTGGAAGTCCTTACTATGTTGCCCCTGAGGTTCTGATGAAGCACTATGGTTGCGAAGTGGATGTTTGGAGCGCCGGAGTAATAATTTATATTTTGTTGAGTGGGGTCCCTCCATTTTGGGATGGTGAGCATGCATCTAATCTTTTCGCTACATTATTAAACCTCTCATCCTTTCACACAATGTTGACAGTTCCCCAATTTTTTATTTTGTTATGGATACTGGTCCGTTTTGCAGAATCTGAGCAAGGGATATTTGAACAAGTTTTGAAAGGTGATCTTGATTTTTCATCTGAGCCCTGGCCCAGTATCTCAAAGAGTGCAAAGGATTTGGTTATGAAAATGCTAAACCGTGATCCCAGAAAGAGATTGACTGCCCATGAAGCTCTATGTGAGTACATGGAAGCATAAATACCACTTTACAATGAAATTTCTATTGACCATCCAGCTTCATTTTCACGTAAGCCTTTATTGTAGTGAGCTATCTTTGTATTGGCAGGTCATCCTTGGGTTTGTGTTGATGGAGTTGCTCCTGATAAGCCGCTTGATTCTGCTGTCTTAACTAGATTAAAACAATTTTCAGCAATGAACAAACTAAAGAAGATGGCCCTTAGGGTGAGTATTGAAATAAACTGTCTCTTGGTTTTCTACCAAATATATTGATTAAGCTATGCTCAGTATTTAAGCCATCATTAAACTGGGTGTTGCGTATAGGTAATTGCCGAGAATCTGTCTGAAGATGAAATTGCAGGATTGAGAGAAATGTTCAAAATGCTGGACACTGACAATAGTGGCCAGATCACATTGGAGGAACTAAAGACTGGCTTGCGCAGAGTTGGTGCCAACTTAAAAGAGTCAGAAATTGCTACTTTAATGGAAGCGGTAACTTTTCTACCATAATCATGGGCATGGTCTTCTATTTTCAGTTTTATGTATTCTAGATAATATTTGTTTGTCATTGAGTGCTACAACTCGAGAAAACTCTCTTGAATTAGGGTTCTTGAGATCTAACTTGACAACTGCGTATTGTGGTTATTTTGAAACCCTTCTTTAGTTTGCTGCACGAATTCTTGATTGATATTACTATTGGCATGTGCGGGTATCTCTTTCATGTCTTGAGAGAGAACTGTGCTATAAGGAGAATTCGATGTACTACTAGACATGAGATATTTTTTATACGAGACATGAGAAATTTATTAGGCCTTGCTTGAGTGAAGATATAAGTTGTGCAATTTTCAGGCGGACATTGATAACAGTGGGTCAATTGATTACGGGGAGTTCCTTGCGGCAACTTTGCATCTGAACAAAGTTGAGAGAGAAGATAATCTCTTTGCAGCATTCTCGTACTTCGATAAAGATGGCAGTGGTTACATTACTCAAGATGAACTGCAAAAAGCCTGTGAAGAGTTTGGTATAGGAGATGCACATATTGAAGATATTATCCAAGACATTGATCAAGACAATGTAAGTGGATTTGTTCTCATCATGAGACCTGTTAGATACTTTAGATCAAAAGGTTTATCCCTTTTTTTCTCTCTATCCAGGATGGCCGGATCGACTACAACGAATTTGTAACAATGATGCAGAAGGGAAATAACCCACTAGGGAAAAAGGGACAAGGGCAGATGAGCTTTGGTCTTAGGGAAGCGTTGAAGATACGCTAGTGGTAACTGATCTGCGCTCGTCCGACTTATCTTCATTTCTGTTGGATGGTCTATGTATCGCCTTACTCCTTATCGGATTATCTTTCTTGTGTCTGTCCACAGTCCATTGTTTGCTCCATGTGCCCTGTCATTGCTATGCGAATGATAGTGTAGCCGAAGGACCCGCCCCCCATGATCTCGACAATTCTTGTTCCAGCTAACCAACGCAGGGTACGATTACTTAACTCTCTGAAGTCAACCAAAGAAGGAATTCTCTGATGGAGGGAGCAAAGAGAGATGCTAGATTGTTGTGCCTCTTTTCGAATGAGAAGTCATCACCCTGCTTGTAGATTGCATGTATCTAGTTTCAGCATTTGAGTGATGGAGTGAGCAGCCTGAACTTTGGGAACTACTCCCTCCGTTCTAAATTACTTGACTTGGATTTGTCTAAATACAGATGTATCTAGACACTAAACAAGTATAGATATATCCATATTTGGACAAAACCAAGTCAACTAATTTGGAACGGAGGGAGTACATGTGAGCATGAAGTAGAGTGCACCCAAGGTTGTGTTCAGTGGCTGCGTGACTAAAAAAATGTGTATAGGCAAAATAAATATAATTAATGAAGCTCTTTATATGTCCATCGACCACACTGAGATAACGGATGCAAATGAATCCGAACGGAAGACAGAAGCTGGTATTTTTGTCTTGTGCCTGCTCTGGATTACCATGTAACGTTCAGTGAACGCCGTCAGCTGAAATATATTCATTCAGGGTCCTTTTTGTAAAAACTGAGGGATGTATTGTATTTATTTTTTTACTTTTTGTGAAGTCCTCCTTGTAATTGTCAACTCAGTTTAATGCAGTTAAAAAAACAGGAATGCCATATGTGATTTATTTTAGTCTTTTTCACTCGCTATATCATAACTTGCGAGACAGTAAGTTAATCCTATGTCGTGCATATTTGAGCAGCTAGGTTAAAAGGGGTCTTTAGCTTTAAAAAGTGAGTCTGACTTCGCAAAACAGGATTTTATATCTGAGAAACGTGTCATCCAACTCAATCAATCTGCAACAAAGCAAACAAAAAACCTAACAAACGATTCATGACTTCTAAACAAGAAAAAATCGTCTCGACGAACTTTTTGGGTCACTTTTTATAAATATAAGTCCACACAAGAAAAATGCAACACGATGATGTCTGCAATTCATGTAGGACTAAAAAACATTATAGTCTAAACTGTCTAGTCAATCAATGTTCACCTTTTGTTTCGTTCGATGAGGTTTTCAAAACAAGATTCTACTCGACAAACTTTTTTCGGCCACTTTGGTTACTAATGCAGTAAGACATAAGTTACAACATATTCCTTAACAAGTTATCACATGGCAACTTCAACTTCAATGCCAATATGATAGCACCTCATAAAATCTTCGGGTGGCAATTTTGAATTGAAAAGAAAAATCACTCCCCGTACATAAGCTACCAAATCTCAGTCCACCCAATATTTGTAGCATCAGAATAAAATAAAACTTTCAAGTTGTGTGAAATTTTAGTGGGATTTTTGCTTCATGTCTATATATTACCGAACCTACTGGGTCACACGCTTAAGATGTTTCAACCTTTAGTGAGAGTTATTTGTATGGTAGGTAGATAAGAGAATCATCGGAAACGTTTCGATGTTACCGAAATAGTTTCAGAAGTGTTCTTTATTGAGAAGACATTCGATGTCTGAGAGACCTCGAAAATGTTCCAGGACTTAAATAAGCAGATATAATATGTACCGGAGCCATAGAAATAGTCATATTAATGTCGGATTTATTCCGAGATTTTATATAGTCAACATATATATGATGTTCGAATATTATTGGACAAACACCGATGGAAGGAGAAGTGCCGTGAGGGGTCCCAGGGTTGACCCAGGGGCCACGGGCCACCTAGGGGTACTCGCATGGACCCTAGGCCCACCTAGGCCTACGGCAAGCCCCACCACCACCACTTGCCTTGGGGGCAAGGCACCCGAAGGAGGGTCCGGTTTGGATTAGGGTTGGGGTGGGGGGCCCTGGCCCCACCCTATGGCGGTGGCTCAGGGAGGGAAACCCTCCCGGAGTCGGCTTGCCCTACCCCTCCCCCTCCCCTTATATAAAGCTAGCCCCTCCCCCTTTGGAGGGCACCCCAGTTGATCTGTCTCTCTCTAATCTCATGTGTTGGGAAAATTCTCTCTCTCAAATAGATTTAATAGATCTAATCTAAATCTATGCCGCAAGGCTGTTCTCTCATCGTCTACACGACGCCCTGTATGAGAGAGTGTTGGCGGTTTGAAGCTTTGGATGCATGGATAACGGTGGAGAGATCATAGGTTCGATCTTGGATTGGGGAATCGACGACATCCTCACCGCTAGGCTTAGCCGTGAGGATATTCAGCAGGCTTCATCGACATCTACTTCCGCTACAGGTGTTGCTGGTACTAGATCTAATCTCATAGTTACATCTTCATAGATTGATCTTGGTTGTTACGTAGAAGGCAATTTTTTCCATGCACGTAACCCTACATGCCGAACACACACCAGACATGTTTGGCACGTGTCCGACAACGCTATGTTGCAACGCCGGATCTGAACCCGAGCGATCTGTTGCGTCAGACAGTCCATCGACCACCCTACTTGCGCGAAGTGATGTGTCTTTGGCCATTGTACCCCTTATTGCGCCTTGGACTATTAATAGGACCCCTCCTCGTCAGTTTGGGGTAAAATAGATCTGAAACCCTAGAGCATCTTCTCTTTTGATCCCTATGTGGATTCCCCCAAGACCTCTACTTAGATTCATCTATTGAATTGTATCAACACGGCTCCTTATGGTTACTCTCTCTTGTGTGTTGGGATTTATTGGATTAATCTGTCCTGAGGGGGTTCTACCGGTTCTTTCTCTTCCGCATCATGATCCTACCGAGTGGTCGCCGATCTCTCCCTTCTAGGATTCTATTGGTCCACTAGTGAGGGAAAACAATCCACCCAAGAGTAATAACATAGGTTTGTGGTTGCGATGCAAGGCTGCCCCTCGTGTTTTCGCTTGTGTTCTTGACTTCCCCTTTGTGCTCTTCGTGTTCTTTGCCTTTTCGCCGTCAATCCGTAAAGATCGGGCCCCAACCCACATCAGAATTACTAGCTAGCTGCGCAAGAGAATGTGCCACAATGTTGAACTCTCTCTTGATAGAAGAAGCCGAACAAACTTGCAGCTTGGTCTTGGCTTCCACAATATCCTTGTAGATACTCCAAAGTTGGGAATGGTTAGGGTGGTGCTATTAGAAGCAATAACCGCAAGGGCACAATCTGACTCTAGCATTAGACAAGTGATATTTAGGTCGGCGGCCACCAACAATCCAACCAAGATCTGCATCTGATCCGGCCTAAAAAGCTACCATCTCATCAAATTAGTGGCATATGGAGTAGATGAGAGGATTAGGGTTAATGTTTCTTACCATAGCACGGAGGAGGAACGTCGGGTGGCGACAACTCTGGCACAATCGTCGGACGATCAACTCTGATCACCTCCTCTTCTCACTAGAGCAACATATCCATCGCCGGCCGCCTTCGGAATCGTCGGAGAAGGCTGGGAGAGGAACGTGACCACAATGTGCAAGAAATACAATCCGAGGGGCTTTTTGCAATTATGCACATCTAGCCGTTGCGCCTCCTCGGGCCCACTATTGACGTGGCAGTGGTCAAAAGCCACGCGGACACGTCAGCGTGTGTTCATATCAAATTAGAACCTCTGATGAACAAATTAAAAGGATATGGAAAATTATGATTTAGAACTCAGTTAACACTTCAGCGAAAGAATTAGGACTGTCCATATACTCCCTCCGTTCCAGAAAGTAAGACGTTTAAGTGTTTGTAGACCAATTTTCGTCACGTTACAATATTTTAAAAGTTTCCGAAACTACCCTCGCTGCCTCGCACTTGCTCCACGCACACGACGCGCACCCGTTCGCTCTCGCCCTCCTCATGCTCACCGATAGCTCCTTCCCCTCTCGTTCGCCATCGCCGTCGCCGGTCCCTCCCTGCCTCCCCGTCACCGCCCTCTCCCTGCCTCCCCGTCGCCGGCCTCTCCCTGCATCCCCGTCACCGCCCTCTCCCTCCCTACCCCGTTTCCTCTCGCATCCATCACACCCCGTGTGCGACAGAAATGAGTACTCCAGCGTCAAAGATGGAATTTTTAAGCTCCGGTGACGAACTTCTGGGCTATGGAGGCACCATATCTGCGTGCTCAGGCATTGGATCTTCGTGCGCCGGCGCGGGATCTGGGCGTCGGAGGCGCTGGATGTGGAGCGGCGGATCTTGAGCGACGCCGCAGCAACGAAGCGGAGGAACAGCGGCTACGGGTTGAAGACGGAGTCGTCGTCCTCGCAGTGCCCCCACCGTGGTAGCGCGGGCTCTGCCTCGCCACGCCACGGTGCTACGGCTCCGTGCGTCGGGTACTTTCCCTCTTCTTCTCCTTGCTATGGTGCTTGCTAGCAGTATGAGTACTGGTGCAGTAGAATCTTGAAACTGGGAGTTGCAGTAGCTGAACTTGGTATTGAAAACATGCTTGCAAGCTTGCTTAATTTTAGAAGCTTGCTTAATTTCTTTAAATATGAATTGTGTATCCTTGAGTAGCAGTAGCAAACTGAACCTTGTTGCTCTGTTTGCCAAAACAGTAAGCCAAAACTGAATTTGCTCTGTTTGCTTGCAGTAGCTTTCTTGTGTTTGTGTATTAGTTCATCTTGAACAATTTTTATCAGGACATGTGGGACACTTGCACTGAACGGTGCTTGCTTGTGCAATTTCGGAAACAAATTAACTGTGAGTTGTAGTGTGTTGGCTTGCAGTAGTGTATTCTTATTGTTCCAGTGTGTTGGCTTACACTGAAAATCCTCTCTGATAGTGTTCTTGCAGTGGAGTAGTGTAGGCAGTGCATGCATTTTGATTCAGTTTGATTCTGAACATGATAGTTACTCAAAGAATTTCCGTTTGCTTGCACTCGCACACAACACTACTCCAGCAAATGTTTCTTCTTTTTCCTGAATTTCAGTATTGCTCTTTTTTTTACTGCTTGCTGCCACTCCTACTCCTTGTATATCAAAAAAAAAAAAATACTGTTACCCCTTCTGCTATGAACTGAAGGAGTATTTGTGTTGTTTCTGAATTTTGTATCTGTTGCTTGCTTGCACTGCTTGTGCTTGTGCTTCTGCTACTAGTACTGCTTGCTGAAAAAAATTCCAGTAGCATGCTTGTGCTTGTGCTACTGCCACTGCTATTCCAAATGCAGTAGGAGTTGTTTCTGATTGATTGAGTAGCAGTAGCTATTCCAAATAACTTGTGCCTTATTTCCTGATTGAGTAGCAGTAGCTATTCCAAAGATTTTTTTGTTGCATTCGTTGCTTGAATTCGTTGCTTGCATTCTCCTCTGTTCTTGTACTCTCTTCTTCTCTGTTCTTTTAATATAACAGTAGCTTTTTGTTCTTGTTGTGTGCTCTGTAGTTAAAATATTTTCAACATAAATTCATGGAGTACTAAAATTCAGTAAACACTTGAATAAGTGAATAACAAGTGCAGTAGTGTTTGCTTGCAACAACTGAATAACTACAGTGGTAGCAACACATACACACAACACACAAGTTCTCACAGATACAGTAACAAGTTTTCAACTGCGTTGCTTGGAGATGAAATACACACAACGACACAACACATACACATAACACAAGTACAAGGAAATATACATGGATTGCAGTCCATCACGTGGACAAAAAATTATTTAGCTTATGTGGGTCCATCCTTCGTGAGATTGATTATCAGCCAGGTTATATATGAAGGTATAACATTGACGCACATAATTTAATACTAGTGGAATTTGGTGCGGCGGCACGCCGCACCCGTTGTAATTCAAAATGTTGAAATCCGTCGGAATTTTTCGTCTAGGGTATGTACAAATATTTAGTGAATTAAAATGTTCGAATATGCTTGTATTTTGACATAAATTTTTAATTTAACAGTTATAGAATGCATGATATGAGCGTTTATTAATTTTAACTCCGTAGCTAGATAAAGTTTATTTTGATTGTGTCCAAATGTTCACCAATTTGGAATGTTTAAATATGTCTGCATTATGCCATAAGAAATTAGCATATATTTTTGTGAATATGTTGACATATTTTAGAGTATTTCCAAAAAAAAATTAGCAAATTGATATGTTTAAATGTTTCTATTCTTCAGTAATATTTAATTTAATTCCATAATGAGTGGAAACGCACATTCATTGAATTGAATTCCATATTTAGAGAAAGTTCATTTAGATTAAATCCAAATATTTACCAAATTGAAATGTTCAATTTAAGTCCACAATTAGAGGAAGTGCATTTGTTTTTTTTTGTCTAAATATTCACCAACTCAAAATATTTAAACGTTTAATAAGTTAGATTCCCCATAATTAGAGGAAGTATAGTTTTGTCCAAATATTCACCAATTCGAAATATGTAAACATGTTCGTTTTTTTTGACATAAACAGTTAGCATTTATTTTTCTGAGTATTTTGATGACTTTACATAATTAGAGGAAGCGCATTTGTTTCTTGTCCAAATATTAACCAATTCAAAATATTTAAATATGTTTGATGTACATTTATTAAATTGAATTCCATATTTAGAGAAAGTTTATGTAGATTACATCCAAATATTTACCAAATTGAAATGTTCAATTTAAGTCCATAATTAGAGGAGGTACATTATGTGAGCATTTAATAAATTTAACTCCACATAGTTAGTGCATTTGTTTTTTGTCCAAATATTTATCAATTCAAAACATATAAACATGTTTGTTTTTTGCCATAAATAGTTAGCATTTATTTTTCTGAGCATTTTGATGTATTTTCCATATTTTTTCGACAGATATGGGTATTTATAGAAATAATTCAATTTTCTGGAAAAAAAATTCTAAAAAAAAATTTGTGGAAAATTTTCCAAAAAAAGGGCACTGTAGAAGCGCGGTACTGTTCATGTAAACAGTACCCGCGACGTGGCCACCTTCGCTGAAGCCCAAAGTGGGTGGGCTTTGCATTTGTTTTTTGTCCAAATATTCACCAATTCAAAACATCTAAACATATTTGTTTTTTACCATAAATAGTTAGCATTTATTTTTCTGAGCATTTTGATATATTTTCCATATTTTTCCGACAGGTATGGGTATCTATAGAAATATTTCAATTTTCTGGAAAAATATTCCAAAAAAAAAAATTTGTGGAAAATTTTTCCAAAAAAAAAATGCAAAAAAAAAGGCACTGTAGAAGCGCGGCACTGTTCATGTGAACAGTACCGCGACGTGGCCACCTTCGCTGAAGCCCAAAGTGGGTGGGCTTTTATATAGGTAGTGATTGCTTGCACTGCTTGAAGCACACAACACATACACACAACACACATGTACTCCATCTGTAGGGCATTAAAATGAGCACACAACACACATCTTGCACTGTTTGGAGATGAAGTCACTGGACATCTAGGCCTAGCACCTGTAGGCCATTAGCATACACTTCTGCGGGACAGTGCATCCTTAGAGGTAGCAGCCCAAGTCTCTCTAGCCTGTCTTTGTTAATATGAGGTGTTGTGTAGTCATTTCCCCCACTGTGGTTCATGATTTCTATCATGCAGCACTGCAAGGTTAGGAAAATTCTATTGAGCTTGTAGGAGTCATATCCCTCGAATTCTTCCAGAACTCCTTTAATTAGATCTTGTAGTGTTTTTGGGCTTCTACAATCTGTTAGAGATTGTATGGAGTTGAAGAACCCAAGATCGAGGACGTTCAAATCTGGGCTGCAAGCTGGCTGTTGAATCAGTCGGATATCAAGCCCGGTCTTCTCCACAGCCGCCATGAATTCCGGGTCATTAGGCAGTATATGGGGTCTAGCATTGTCCTGTTGAATGTATATTATCTGTCCAGGTTTCTTGTCTGGCCAAGCAGCCACTATTGCCGGCAAGACCTTGCCAATGAAGAACTCTCGCATCACTTCCCGATTGACTTTTAGTGCTTTAGTCTCTAGTGTACCCTTAGGCCTGTTATCACTCTTCCTAGCTGCTGGAACTTCTTTAACAAAAGGCCAGCAACCTATTTTTCCAGAGAATGTTTCATTTCCTGCACTGTTGAACCTAGGCCTTGCTACAGCCGTAAGGAACATCACTTTACCAATGCTGTTTTTGTTTTTAATTTGTCTTTTAGGTTGTTCTTCGTCAGGTAGGAGATAATAGTTTTTGTTTACTTTGGTCATGTTGAAGAATTTTTCGTCAACATGCACAATCTTGTGCATCTTGCTGAACTTTGGTCTTGCATCTGTTGTGGTTGTCTCATCAAGCATTGACACGCAAAATTCAACCCTATTCTTCATATGCTTTTCGGTTAAAGCTGGCTGCACGGCACTTGAGACCCTCTTTATTTCATGCGCAGTGAACTTTCTGAACAGTGTAGTGGGGCTGCAGCCTAACTGCCAAGACAGTGATCTTATGGTGGACCTCTTGTTCAGTGGAATAGTTGGGATCATCGCTAGATTAATATCGACTGCTTTTCTTCCACATCTTCCCTTCCTATTGTTCGAAACATCAACTGGCAAACCATTTTCAATCTGTTTCATTGCTTTCTGCCAAATCCGTTGGATGGCTTGAATGCCAGCTCCAAAGAATTCTGCAATCTTTTTCTTGTCATCTCTTTTAAATTTTCCCCATTGCTCATGCAAACAAAATGCATTGCCACATAGGCAGCATATTTCTCCTCGTCAGTGAGCAGTTTTCTTGTTCTCTTGGCTTGCTGCACACCTATAACAAGAAATAAAACAAGGATTTGTTAGCAGTACAAAGAACTTGCTTGTAGCAGTAGAAAATTCTTTGGATGAAAAGTACAGCAAGCACTAGTTAAAGGAGTACCTGCATTTTACTAATTCAGTGTAATGTTGACAAGCTTGCTTAATTTTACTAATTGAATTTGCTTTGTTTGCTTGCAGTAGTGGAGTAGTGCTTAACTGAATTTTATCTGAACATTTGTTAGCAGTAGAAAGAACTTGCATGTAGCAAGAAATAAGAGAAAAAATAAATTAAATTTGGTAGGAAACTTGCTAGGGAAACTTTCAGTTCAAGTTAGCATATTCTTGTTGCACAATTGTTGGTTTCACATTAGCAAGTATGAATGCTCTCAGCTTATGCTTACAAAATAAAAACATCTGACCAGCATTGTTCTTCTCATGCAGTTCAGAAGCCCAGAGAGCAGGTAGCTGATGCCGAAGCATTGCTGGACATGTAATGCATATGATCTTGTATTGTATCGTATAAATTTTCTGGATACTCTAATAACTGAGTTGGGTACTCAGTGGATAATGACTAAATTACTGTATGTATGTGTTGACCCCATATCCCCATGCTTTACTAGCTGCTTTTGGCAACTTGTGATACTGTAATTTTTAGTACTGCATTTATGTAGTTTTACAACTTTGTACCTGCATTTTGACCTATATTTTCTTCTCCTTGCATGATAATTTCATCTCCTGCATCTTGAACAATTTCATCTCCTGCATCTTGATTCATTTCATCTCCTGCATCTTGAACAATTTCATCTCCTGCATCTTGATTCATTTCATCTCCTGCATCTTGAACAATTTCATTTCCTGCATCTTGATTCATTTCATCTCCTGCATCTTGATCCAATTCATCTCCATCTTCTGCAGGTGGAGTGAAGTTCAAGTCTGGGAGAACCATGTTCTCCAAGCAGTACGTCTGGGCGAAGTGCTGCTGTACTAGGAGTACAAGTTTCCTGCTGCAGGTGGAGCCTTGGGAACGTGAGAGCGAGCTGCAGGTTGTGATGGACTTGGAGCGAGCTGCAACCTGGGAGCGAGCTGCAGGTTGTGATGGACCTAGGGTCGAGCTGCAGGTTGTGATGGACCTAGGGTCGAGCCACAGGATGTGATGCTACTGCTGAGGAGGTGCTACTTCTGCTGGTTGATTGATTGATTGTTTCTAGCGCTGCTGATTGATTGTTCCTTGCGCTGATCACCAACTCTTACAGGTGCCGGATTGGAGTTTTGCCATGCAAACTGGGGAGGAGTTGGCCGGAGGAGCCGGCCGGAGGTTGGCGATCTGCAGATGGGGAGGAGTTGGCCGGAGGAGCCGGTCGAAGCTTGGCGATCTGCGGTTGGGGAGGAGTTGGCCGGAGGAGCCGGCCGGAGGTTGGCGATCTGCAGCTAGGGAGGAGTTGACCGGAGGAGCCGGCCGGAGGTTGGCGATCTGCAGCTGGGGAGGAGTTTGCCGGAGGAGCCGACCGGAGGAGCTGGCAGGAGGTTGGCGATCTGCAGCTGGGCGCTGGCCACTCCCCTCCGGCGACTACAACACCAGGACCTGGAGCTGGCGACCTGGGTGCTAGCCACTCCCCCTCCGTTGATCTACAGCACAAGGCGCGAGGCGGGGCGACGGGATCTGGGCGAGACGAGGCGACTGGATGATTTCAAATATTTCGGCCAGCAAAACGTTTTCCTGTGCGGGATTGTGCGGCAGAAATTGTAATTTGATTGGTTATGTATGGGCAAAAAGGTCATTTGTGTGATTTTGGGGGCTGTCGGAAAATTCCTTTAACGTCTTACTTTTTGAAACGGAGGGAGTATTTAACTAAAAAAAGAGTCGGCTAGATGCTTGGCACTTTGATCCACATGATATTATTTCTCTTCTAGGGCATGATGTAACTAACTCTTTTTAATTGAACCGTGTTGCTCTTAACGGTAGAAAAAGGAAACCGGACAGAAAGACCCCAAATGCAGCACGTGGAAGCCGGTGGCGGGGCTGATGAGCGGCTCAACGCCCAGCCGTCCTGGATGACCGAGCCGTTGACAATTGAGATCGGTCTACGGCGGGACGCACTCGCGAGCTGCTCCCGTTTTTCCTTTTTTCCGAGTGGTTCTCCTAAACACGTAAATAAATACTCGGCGAGGTTTACAAATCATCCACCAAAAAAAAGAAAAGAGAAAAGCGAGAGCTTAATTCCCAAAATCCGCGAGCTCCCGGTCGCTGCTTCGTGTTCGCCTCGATCCATCGCCGTCTTCGATTCGCCTCGGGATCGCCCCTGCGGCGGCGTCGCCATGATGGATCCGGAGCTGATGAACTCGCGCAGGAGCAGATGCGCCGCATGTCCCCCGACGACCTGGCCAGGATGCAGCAGCAGGTCTCCCCACCCGATCCACGGCCTTGTTTCCTGCGTCTCATCGTATCGTTTTGATCTAAATTGACGCTACGGGGCATTCCGCCCGGCTCTGGAGTCGCTAGCGGTAGTAGATCGAGACGAGATCGCGCTCAGTTTGGCCGCCTTTTTTGTTTCGTTTATAGCGAATCGGGGTCAGAGTTGACGTGTTTCATACGAGTTGAATTGGTACTAGGAATTGGTATATCACTCCTTGAGTCAATTGGTGACGCTACTTTTAAGTCAGTTGGGAAATTAGATTGCAGTGTGTCTAGCCGTGGACTCAGAGCCAGGTCGGGCTGGGTTTGAATCGGCACGGTTTGCTTGCTTGACTGCTGACGCCAATGGGGTGCTGGTTTCTATGTGTTTACACTATGTGCAGTAGGAACGGTGTTGCTGCTTCTTTCGCTCAATTGCCTAAACTATATGCAACATGATCACTGTCGTTGGATAAATACGTTTATTGTCCTCTGCTGCTGGATATCTCCGTGTGCACTTCCGTCCGATTATGCTATGTCAGCACTGTTTCCTGTGTTTGTTATTTGCAGCGTCTGGCAGCATTAGCTTTTTGTTGCTTACTGTTATTTGTTATCTCCTGCGGAAGCACGGGTGACATGCGATTGACGATGTGCTTGTTGCAATATATTGATAATTGCAGATGATGTCCAATCCTGACCTGATAAAACTAGCATCCGAGAGTATGAAAAATATGAGAACTGAGGACTTCAAACGAGCCGCTCAGCAGCTGAATCAGACAAGGCCAGAGGAAATGCTTGATATGACTGAAAAAATTGCCAATGCTAAACCTGAGGAATTTGCTGCTATGAAGGCCCAGGCTGATGCTCAAATGTCATATGCGATATCTGGTGCCAAGATGTTAAAGCAGCAGGTCTGTACTAAGTCCAGTATGACCTTTTCATATAGCAGATCATAAGATAACGACATTTTCCTACTACTTTTGGTTGGAAATTTGGACAAACAAGCTTGATCATTTCTTTTAAAGCTCGAAACCTTGTATGTATAAAACAGGCACACTAGCACAATTTTGGATCACTCTAAATGAATTAATTAAAAACTTTTAAATGCTCTGGTTTTGATAATTTGGATACATAATTTCAGTCTTGCATCTGCCTGTTTATCAATCTTTTGCTAAGACATCACCATATCTTAACATTTATTTAATATATTAGTTATTGAACTTTCCATGTTTATATCATGAGTTTCCATAATATCACCCTCATTTGTTCTTACTTCTTTCGTTCCAGGGAAATGAACTTCACAGCCGTGGGCAGTATACAGATGCTGCTGCCAAATATAAGCTTGTGCGTTTGAAATCCCACTCATTTATTGTAGAAGTGACATGGTTGCCAGTCTGCCAGTTTAATTTATATGTTCTGTTGTTGATCAGGCCAAGGATAACTTGAAGAGCATACCATCAGCAGCTGGGCAAACTCTGCAGTTGCAGTGTGCCCTTAATTTAATGTCTTGTTACCTCAAATCAGCCAAGTTTGAGGAATGCGTAAATGAAGGTTCAGAGGTACGTTTGAGTGTTTCTACATTTTTACTGATAATATATGCGGGTGTGGTTACACATCAAAGTGCTGCAGTTATCTTAAATTCAATATACTTCCCTTCTTTCTGTTTATCACCTTTGCCATATACTCCCTCCGTCCATAATATATAATAACATCTTATATTGTTAGATGGAGGGAGTATTATCTATTATGAGTTGTTTCAATGAAAGCATATAACTCTCTTCAAGTTACTGAAACTCTATTGTTAGTTGAGCGACCCAGTGCTAACCCAACAATCAAATGTGCCACAGGTTCTAACTTATGACTCGAGCAATGTTAAAGCATACTATCGAAGGGGTCAGGCATACAAAGAACTAGGAAACCTGGAAGTAAGCATTGTTATGCTTTTTCTAAGTGTATATTTCTCGGTTTACTGCAATTATCTTTTCTTTTTCCCCAAACTTTAGTTGACTCGAATATGCATTCAGGCTGCTGTTGCTGACTTGAGTAAAGCCCATGAAATCTCTCCAGAGGATGAAACTATTGCTGATGTTCTGAGGTATGGTTTATTCTTTCCTGCACAAAATAAATGAAATTTGCTGATCTTGCTGCTGACGCTGACAAAAGTGGTTTGGAATTTTAGTTCTCGGCTTTTCTCCACTGTCGTACTGATAGACAACATTCACGTTGCAGAGACACCGAAGGAAAACTTGCAACTGAAGGGGGAGGAACAAATCTGCCAAAAGGTATTTACACTGATATTTCTCTTTGTAGAAGTAAATTATGCTGATCTTTTTTATTCGTTTATACTTTTGTACATCAAACCCACATTACTTTTTTTTTACATCAAACCCACATCATGGTGAATGAAAAACTTGAGGTTAAAGGACCCCATTCTAAGAGTATATATAATGTTATTTTGTGTGCAAATATATGTCTTGATGATCTTGGGGTAAAAGTGGCTTAATGGTAGAAACATATTAAAAAAACAAGTAGATGAGCCTTCAACTTGATCCAGGCAAACTATGATATTAGTGTAGGACTGAGATTGTGTACTGAAATATATATATTTCGACATTGGTTGGATGCTATGATATTTCGGTAGTGTTTGGTGTTACTTCAGTTTGGCTGATCAAACTCATCTTGGTTGTGTTGCTTTGTTTTGAAGGAGTTGTTATTGAAGAAATTGTAGAAGATAGTTCAGAGCCGTCAAGCACTGAAAGGAGTTCATCTACTGGGTATACTGTCTCACAACCACATGATAGAGCAGGAAACTCAAGACAACCTGACTCTTCAGAAAACTTAAGAAATGATCCTGCTACTATCAGGTAACATAGCCCTTTGCATCCGGTCTATATTTCTTTTTATTTGACTGCATGTCTGCATATTAATAGCCGGTTTTATAGATTATCAGTTTTTGCCACTTCAGATACCATGACCTTTTACTCTTTTAGTAACAAACATTATTTTGCAAGTGAACAATTTAACATGCACTGGTCTTACTTACTGTATCAAATACCATGTCTTAAAAAAAATGGTCCCATAGCAATAAATGCTTGCTCTTAGTTCCAATTGTTTCTTGATTCCCTTTACATGATGCGATTATTAACAATCGATGATCATCTATATAATTTTTTTAATATCTGGTTGTGCATGTTTGCTATCTGGAGTATCATTTCAGTTCATACTACACAGAACATATGCGATTGCAAAAGCTTCTGAGTTTAATAGACTTTTACTTGGATCTGGTGTTTGCTTGATTCGTTAGCATTACTAGAATGTCTTACATTTATTCATGCTGCCACACTTTCATTGTGCTTTTACAAATGATGCATAACCCTCTTGTTGTCCTGGTCAATAATATATCAGGTCATTTCAAAATTATGTGTCAAATAGTGATGATGGTGGGTTATCGAATTTGGGACTGCAAGGAATGTCACCTGAGCTAGTTCAAACTGCCAGCAATATGATCGGCACAATGAAACCAGAAGAACTACAAAAGATGTTTCAGGCTGCTTCTTCATTAAATGGAACAAACTCTGCTGCTCCAAATTTCGGATCTAATATGCCAGAAATATCACCTGACATGATTAATATGGCATCTAACATGATGGGCAAGATGTCTCCTGATGAACTGCAAAATATGCTGAATTTGGCTTCTCAAATTGGTGGCCCTAGTGGTGTCCCTCTGAGATCAGGGAGTAATTTGCGTCCTTCATCAAGAGCCACAACAAGTGCGAATAACATCCAGCCTTCATCTCCGCAAAATGTTGTGGAGAATCCTGATGAAATAGTAAACATCCAAAGGATGGACCAGCCGTCACCCAGTTCTCCACCTGATATGCAAGACATCATGAAAAATTCCATGAAAGATCCAGCAATGCGGCAGGTAAAAAATCTTTAACTCAAGGAAATTAGTTTTCATGAAATTTGTCTCTCATTACCAAGAAAAAAATGGTAAGGTTAGGATTTTAACATCTCTGAATTTTATCTAAATTAACAGATGTTTGCATCCATGATGAAAAACATGAGTCCTGATATGATGGCAAACATGAGTGAGCAGTTTGGTATGAAGCTCTCGAAGGAGGATGCTGCCAAAGCCCAAGAAGCTATGTCTTCATTATCTCCTGAAGATTTAGACAGAATGGTGAGAAACTGACTATAAAGATATCCCTCCGTCAATGTTTCCCACCTTCCCTTTGAGCTTTGTGCAGACCAATTATTTTTTTGCCATATATTCTGCTCTCAGATTAGCTGCCAGAATTCACTTAATAAGAACATTTCTTTGTTTAACTTCTATCAGACCAGGCCACAGTATTATTTAAGTTTGGAATTTTTAACCTCTTCTTATTTTGCATTCAGATGAAATGGATGGACAGAGCACAAAGGGGAGTAGAAGTTGCAAAGAAGACGAAGAACTGGCTCATAGGCAGGAAAGGCTTGATCATCGCTATTATCATGCTGATCCTGGCCTTCATCCTCCAGCGGCTTGGATTCATCGGTAGGTGATGGCCTAAACACCCATGATGGACGATCACGCCGTGCATCCGAAGATCGGATAGAAATAATTGTTCAGCAAAACGGTGCTCTTTTTTCCGAGCAAGAAGCGATAGTGCGAAATGAGTATGCCCTTCCTTGGGAAGGCCCGAGAAAGAGAAATAGTAGGATCTGCGGTTGTACCATTGTTTATTCTTTCATCATATGTTTTTATAGATTTGTAACAAAATAGAAGTAAAGTTCCCTAGTATTGTCATTTGGACAATAGGCTGACATGTAATGTTATTGATGTCCTGTGTTATTTGGCACCAGAGAATCTGCAACTTATGTTGGAAGCATGTCTGGCTATGTTCAGATTAAAAGAATGAGACTCGTACCTAAATGTCTTGATTTAGGATTAGCCATCTACATTATTTACAGATAATAAAAGGAAATGCATACTGTGTGTCATCTGGTCGTAACATATGGGTTTTAGTGAGTTACCGAATAAGTCTCCAGCGTGTAGCTGCCAACTTGGTAGATTATTAGGATATTTTTATTGTTCTGCAGTTGCAGAGCCCAAGAGGCAAGAGCCGGTCCCCATTGTGTTTGCTAAAGATCTCCTCGATTGTAGCATGTAGGATCAAGATTCAGATTGTCCTATAAGTTTGTAGTCGCTATGATTGCACACTACTCGTGATCATGCTAGGAACTCGACCTTATTCTATCTATCTACTCCCTCCGTTCCAAATTAATTGACTTCCATTTGCCCACATGTAGATGTATCTAGACTAGATACATCTACATGTGGGCAAATGGAAGTCAATTAATTTGGAACGGATGGAGTATAAAAAATGAGCAACGCAGACCTTCCGTACGACCAGGTTGGAAATAGCCATCTAGTACGTTTGTAGAAATTATAGCAGTTTTACTACTTAATCTAAAAAAAATGCAGTTTTACTACGATTTTAGATGATTGCACGCTAAAAAAAAGCATAAATATGATTCCACGCATAAAAAAAGAGGTAAACCATTTAAGGGCCCAACCGGGTTCGAACCGGTGACCTATTGATCTGCAGTCAATTGCTCTACCACTGAGCTATGGACCCATTGCTGATTTTTAATCGTCTAAAACTGTATCAGTACAATACCGGTAAAGGCACTAAACCGACTTTGCTACTCTCTAAAAAAAAATACCGGTAAAGGCCACAAGAGCTCGGCCAACCTTTGTCTTCGAAGGACATAGAATTGAGAGGGAAGGAGGACACTAAGCCATGAGCTGCAGTGTCGGATCGAGCAAGGACTAGAGGAAGATCAAAAAAAAAAAAAAAACTAAGAGCTTGTAACATGTAACTATTCCATAAAAAAATACCACATGCCAAAGCACAAAGAAGCTAAGGCGCAACTGCATAAAATTTTGAGTGTGTGTACTCGATTCTTGATGATCAACTAACTAGATAACTCGGCAGTGACAACATATAATGGTCCTATTTCTGTAGCTGTTTTGGTGTCCAGAGTTGATTCACCGGTAGTGCTTTTGTGATGAATAAAATCTCGTCGTATATTATTTTTGGATAACTCATGCATGCACCAGCAAGCAAAGTGGACATTATGCATGGACATTTCTAATCAGATTTTTCTTAGATTCTCGATGAGCAAGGAGTGTGGGCGATGGATTCGAGAGTGCCTAAATCTTATGTCCCGTTGAGCACCTAGACCTCAACATAGGTAATAGTTTGCAATCTCCTTATTCCAATAACATAAAACTAGGCAACAAATTGTGGGTCATCTAAATCCAAACACAAACATAATAGATTTATCTTAATTGTTTTTCGAAAAGGAGGATGAGCCCCTCAATGCAATGCACACAACCATATTATAGGTCAAGTATCGTCCGAATAAATCGGCTAAAAAGAAAAAAACCGAGGCCATCTGCCTCACACAAACATCTACACAAACCTACAACAAAGCCTATGACAAGAGATCGAACAACGAAAGCACATAATTCATAGAAAAATCCTTCAAGAAGGGTTCGTCGCATGTACCCTCATAACGGCGCTTCCAAACATAGGTCGATTTCGAGATTTTTATCCCCAAATCGACATTCTACCCATCACATTAAAAAAGGGCACAAGCACAGGAGCGTCGACATTGCTTGATCTTCTGTTTTCACCAGAACGCGCATACTTGTCAAAATCATCTGAAAGAGCATATCTTTCATCTTACTTTTGGTGAATAAAGATAACATGAATAGAGACCTAATAAGCTGCTATGTTGTCAAGTTTGTCTGTTCCAGGTTCATCAAATAAGGAGGGAGAAAGTTTTCATCAATTCTGTTTTGGCCGGAGATTTCCGGAGCAAGGCCGGAAATTCCGGGGGGCGGAAATTCCGGGGAGGTGACCGGAAATATCCGGGGCAAGTGATTTCGGCTAAGTCATTAGCAAGGTCTGGTACTGGAGTACCCCAGCTGCTGGCCGGATATTTAGCCGGAGATTTCCGGCCACCCCGGATATATCCAGTGGTCGACCCGGAAATATCCGGCACTTAGCCCGGAAATATCCGGCCCTCTGAAGACTGCAACGGACAGATTTTCTGGAGGGGTATTTATACCCCTCCACCTACCTCCAGCCAAGACAAGCATTCCAGATTCTCTCTCCTCCATTAGTTGAAAGCTTCACCAACCTAGATCTCCCAATCCCTCTAACCAAACTTGTTGATCTTCGGAGGATTGAAGGAGAAGAGCCCGATCTACATCTTCACCGAGCCGTTCTTCATTTCCCCCTCATTTACTTGAGGGCCCCTTGGCTAGGATTTCCATTAGGAAAACCTAGCTTCTTATTGTACTCACTTGTTGTCTTTGTGACAGATTTGTAGCTGTTCGGGAGCCCCCAATCCTCTTGTGGGTTTTGCCCCGGATCGTTGTTGTAAGGGCTCCGGATTTCGCCTTGAAGGATTCCGATAGTGGAAGGTGAACCAAACCTTTGTGGTGCGGTTCATTGGAGAATAAGGTGACGCCTTTGTGGCGGTTGAGTTTTGACCTTCGTGGTAGCTCACACCTCTCCAACGAGACGTACTCCCCTAAAAAGGAGGAACTCGGGATTACATCCTTGTCTCCGCGTGCTTTCACTTCGGTTACTTCTATCCTTGTTTATAGTCCTTACTTCGTGTATCTTGTTTAGTTGCTAGCTTGTCATATAGGTAAATTCACCTTAGTTGCATATCTAGAGAATTTACCTTTTGTGTCAAGCCTAATTTGAAAAAGTACTAAAATTGAAGTAGCACCTATTCACCCCCCCCCCCCCTCTAGGTGTCATACGATCCTTTCAATTGGTATCAGAGCCTCGGCTCTCTTGTTGGGCTTAACCGCCTAAGAGAAGTATGACACGAAGTGAGGGTGATCCCGCGGAGGACCAAGCCACTACGACATCCATGGCCGATCTCAAATTGATGGAGACATCTTTGATATCGTCCATGGATACCAAATTTGCCGAGATGCGTGACTTGATCAAGCAACTCGCAAGTGGCAAGGTTCCTAAGGAGACCACCCCACTAGAGGACTCCGCTACCTCCCATGACGGTGATACCGAGGAGGAAAAAGGGGAAAAGAAAGGGGTTGAAGATGAAGAAACCGACCCTAAGAAATCTTCCACTTCTACCTCCACTCCCGAAGGTGGGAAGCCGGAGTACCATGGGGTTCCCTTTGTGTACTCCCCCGACCCACCTATCCATCATACTCGCATAAACCCTTTGGGTCCACCTCCTAAACTTAATGCATGGGCTTTTGCTACTTGGCAACACTTAATGAAATCTCATATCAACAGTTCCTCTATCGAGCTTTGGAGGATCATTCAAGAGGGATACAAGGCCGTGAATCCTAACAACTTGACAAGAAGAGAGGTGGCCGAGAAACAACTCAATGCTTCCGCTCTCCACATGATTGAACTTGCCGTTGGAGAAAGTGGTCTTCATCACATTCAGAATGTCTCCACCGCCAAAGAAGCTTGGGATTGCCTTTCCACGGTGTTCCTTGGGAATGAGAGCATGAAGAGGAATAGATTTGATGCTTTGAACAATGAAGTCGAAGGCTTCTACATGCTTGATAGTGAAACTGTCACATCCCAAATTTAGAAACTAAGAAAAACTTAGTTTCACAAGACCCCAAATTCCAGAACCAACAAAAACTTTTCAAAATGTTTCACTGATGAGTGTGTTTTGCTTCCCATTGCTGTGTTGACCTTGTGTGGACTTGGTTGTGATGTAGATCTTGTTCTGTCTGTTGCTTGAAAGGACAATTCCTCAGTTGTGCTTAACACTACCAATAAAACACACTTGGCAACAATTTGGAATGTGACTTAAGTTTAAAGCAAACTCCTCAAATTACTCAACAAATAGAAATTAAGATCATGAGTTAAAGAAAGGATCTTAATATATTAATCTGTCTACCTCACTCTCTATTTCTCTCAAGCAAATATTTTCCTTATGAGACTAATTCCCTGGATGAGGTAAAAAGATGACCATCTCCTTCTCATACCCCTCCCCTCTCAAAATTATATAGTTACCACTTAATTTTATTTAAACTATGAAATCTTATTTTATTCATTTGAATCAATTCAAATGTGTTTGTTTCTGACAGACACAAATACAAAAGCTAATATATTTGTCAAGGAAGTTCCAAGAGTTCCAAAAATAATATTTTGAACTTGCTTCAAAATTTCAAAGGATTATAATTTTGCATTTAAGAAAAATGCCATTTTTAAACCCTATGAACAAAAGTTGTTCAAAACATTTTATTTTGTAAAACCAATTTTTGTGGAGCTTCTACATGACAAGGGGAGCCTACCCAAATAATTTCAAAATTTTCTAAATTGATTTAGTGCCTCAATAAAATCCCTGAAAAGCTTCTGGTTTTAAAAGAAATAAAAGAAATTAAGAAAAGGACCTAGTTGTAACTGGAAACAGAACTCCAGGGGGTTTTCAGTAAAAATGTCATCTCTTTCCTGTAGCAACAACACGGCACGGCGCCGTGTTCGCTCGGCAGCGCTCGCCGCCGGACCCCCCCTGCCGCGCGCGTCCAGGCCCCCCCCTCTGCTCCCTGCCGCGTCGAGGAGAGCACGACGCCGTGCCGCCCTCGGCCCTGCTCCCTCCGCGACCGGGTCCCCTCCCCTCGCTGTCCCCAGCTCGCCCCGACCGCACGGCACCATGCCACCGTGCTCCCCTCCCGCATCGCGCACCGGACCCCCCCCCTCCTCTCCGCAGCCGCTTGAAGAGCATAAGGAGCCCCCCCTGAAGCTTCTCTGCTCTCCCTCCCGCGTTTATCTCCCCACCTGCTCCCTCTTCCTCTCTCTCTCTCTTTTCTTCCCTCACCACACCGAACCGTGGCCCTGGCTGCCGTCACGCATCGCCGGCGACTGAGGCCGCCCCGTCCAAATAGAAGACCGCCGCCGCCTCCGCCTCATCGCCCTCTACTCCTCTGAAGAAGGAATCGAGCCATTTCGTCGTCGTTCGAGCAGCGCGTCCCCGTCCTCTTCAGCCCCGGCCGCCACCTTGCCAAGAAGGTCGCGAGCATTTCCGACCCCCATTCCACGCCATTCTTGCACCCCTGTGATCCCCTTCCTCCGCTCTAGCTAATGGACTTCACCATTTCTCCTAGGAACCTCATAGTCGACGACGCCGTCCTTGCCTGCCCCCTGCTCGACGGCCGCTCTGCCGTGCACGTCGAGGAAGAAGAAGAGGAACGCGTACCTCTTCGTCAGCGCAGTGGGACGGCCCAGCGCTGCTGCCTCGGCCCAACCCTAGATCTGGCCCGTTTCTTTATTTTTTTTCTGTCAAATGTTTTCCTGTTTTGTTTATTCCTGTTAGATCTGCTTTAGGAAATAATTCACCATTTAATCCCTGTGCATGCAAATTGAGTGATTTAAATTTTGATGTGTTCCTATGTGTTTTCTTAATCATGCAGAACTGGTTGTTTGCAAAAATACATTTTTAGCAGTTGTCTAGAGTAGATCTTATAAAAAGTATGTTTTGCACTAATTAATTAATATCTAGAGTTTTCCTTATCCAAAAATTGCAAACTAAAATTCCCTGGAAAGCCTGAAGTGACACCTTTCTAGATCTGTTGGTCTCATATGCAAGTGAAGTCTAAAACCAAAGTTGTATTCATTCTTGTAAACACATCAGTAGCTCTTTGAGGATTTTTGTAGATTTTTAGGAGATGGATTTTGGAATGAATCCAATTGGTATGTCTTCTATATGTGTAGGAGAACATATCCCTAAATTGGTTTGAATTTAGGAGTCATTGATTGTCTGTGGTGCTAATTATAAGGTTTAGGCCTTTTTCTGCCTATTTTTAATTAGGGCTTTATAAATTGTGTGTTAGAACTTTATTGTTATAGATGTGTTTCCTAGCATGTGTAGGGTGGGAACCCACTGTTGTGGTGTGTTTCCTTATTCTACCAGCATGTTAGGAGAGCTACTTGTGAGTTATATAATTGTTAGGGTTTTATTCCCTATATAGTCTTTTCCTAGTAATTAGGAATTGCTATGCTAGTTTGTTTTGATGTTAGATTATTTGTGTGTGATTAATATGAATGCCTTGCTGGTTAATGATTATTGTGGTACTGTGCTTGCGTGTTATTATTGTATAGCAGGTTAATATGTTAGTACTGTTAGTGGTATTTGTTAGATATGTTGGTGTGAGAAAGATGTTTGCCTTGCTTGTTCAACGTGGTTGTCTCTAAGTTAAGTAATAGCTTGAGTGTCTTGTTAATGTCTCCACCTTAACTTGGTGAGATATTTTGAATTACCAAGATTAATTGGTAGTTTAACTTTTGTCTGAAGTATTTCCTGATTAAAGAAAAGTGGTTGTTAATTACCTCTAGTTGAGGATGTCTTTGTGCCCTCTTGTTTTAGCATGTTTGTGGTGTTATACTCCTGATTAGTATAATGCCCTTGTAAATGTAGATCTTAGTTTGTGGCTTGAGTGATTAGTTTAATACTTGTGGTTTGTTTCTTGTTTGTATACCACTTGTGGTTTGGTTTGCTTATTGCGTGTTGTTTTATTTTCATGCTGCGACGCTAGAGATAAACGCTACCGGGGTGGTATTTGGAAATGATTTATCGGAGAAGGATGAGAGTTATTCTTTGATCAGTGAGAAGAAGCCCCGGGAACATCATGCTGAAACCAGGCAAGCTATTCTCTGAGCTTGCATCTGTATACATCTATTTTGGTTCACATGTTTTACTTATAAAGAGCATAAGTGATTTATGTGGTGTTTGCCACTAAAGTTATGATTTTGAAAACCCTTTTCCAAAATACAAGTATATTATTTTGACACCCTATATGGAGATATTAGATGGAAATTCTTTTCAAACTATAGGATGGGAAAAATGTTGTTTACTCAAAACTCCTTTGAAAATACTTGTGTGGATATAGAATACCGAGATGTCGGTATGAAAGTGGAGAACTGGAGAATGGAGGTGTTTATGAAAAATGCACATTGTGTCTTTGTACTATGACGACCAGCCAATAATCTGTGCGACCACGTTTACCCCCATATGGGAACGGGGCTTAGTCATATAATTTGCTCTTATTAGTATGGGATACCTCATCGACGGAGATGACTCCGTTATGCGTGAGGGGATGGTTTGTGAACTCCCCTGACCTGGGTCCTCGCTCAAACTCTATGGAAAGATAAGGAGGAGGATTGAAGACTTCATAAATGTGGTCGCCGGGAAAAACATATGAGTCCTCACACTTGGGGTTGCCGACGGGGACCGGACTGAGTGTCGATGGGAATTATCATATGGGTAGGATCCTATACTAGCATGAGCAAAGGAGAGGCTATGGTCGGTGGCTCAACTTCGCATACACCTTGTATGGCGGGACGTGGCTGACACGATGAGCTACCGGATGGATGTGGGTTAAAAGCGTGCTACCTCTGCAGAGGGTAATAAAACTATTCGAATAGCCGAGTCCTCGGATATGGACAGTTGGGAGGCTGTCCTCTGACCATGTGCAAGTTTTGGAAATGTTTTAAGATTTGAAAGGAAAATGGAGATGTTGTTTATGTGCAACTATACCGATGAGTCGGTATGAGGTTGCTGGAAAAGTGGAGGACCCTGAGGGGCTATGATCGAGAAGTGCAAAGTTTTGTGTCCTGAAAGTGGGAAATGTTTGATGCAACTATACCAAAGGGTTGGTATAAGGTTGTTGGAAAAATGATTTGACTAGGAATGGTTTTGGTCGGAAAAGGAGGAGTTTTTGAGAAATAAACAAATGGTGATTTTCCAGGAAAAAGTCTTAAAAGAGAATTCTTACATAGATAGGTTTATGGGAAAAAGTTCTAAAAGCCTTCTTTTCTTTTCAACAAAGATATAGAGGTGTCTTCTCAAAATAAAGGGTTTTGTTATAATAAAAATGATGCTATTGCATGCTCATGTCGGGGGTAGTTTTGCGAGTACGTAAATGTACTCATGGCTGTGTCCCTGGATATTCCCATGTCCAGAGTTCAAGGAGAAGTATGCTGAAGACCGAGAGATCGATGACGTCTTTGCGAACTAGGGCGCTTCCCAGTCAGCTGCCTGTGGGTTGTGGCAAATGAATTGGGCTCCACGCTGTTTGATGATTTCCGCTGCAAGAACTTATTGAAGATTATTACTTCAATCACGTAAGTATTTTGATTCGGTATTTTTGGATATTCTTTTGATACCAATTTGATTGTGCTCAGCGACAGACTGATCATGGGATCGCTGATGTTGTAGGCACAAGGGTATTTCGGACAGCTAGTCCGGGGTCCCCACAGAAACTCATGAAGAGATGTATGCAAGACTCTTGCCCAAGACTTTTTCAATGTTGGGGCAACCTATGCGGATGATGCTTGGATCAAGAGGAAGTATGTGAATGCACTCATGCCCTTCGAGCCCATTGACTTGAAGGCCCTTCAAGGAAAATTTAATTACCTTGAGATGACATCCAATGAAGTTATGCAAGAGATGCAAGCATCCAAGGTTGCCACCAAGAATGCTCTAGACAACCGTGCTAGGGCCATGGGAATGAAGCAAGGTCCCTATCTTGCTTTGAAGGCCAAGGTTGTGTGTCTTGATGAACATGATGAAGTTGAGCCATGCCCGAACAACCTTCCTCCCGATGATCTTGAACAAGTCCTCCATGGTCACATAGCTCTTGCAACAAGGACTTTTTGGCGTGACCCGGCCAAGGCAAAGGCTCAAGTTGATCAGGCAAACAATCCAAGCGGGAAGAAGGAGTTTGCTAATAGGATAAAGACTTGCTACAATTGTCATAACAAGCATCACTTCATCAAAGATTGTACATATGAGAATAGAGAGCAAAACGGTGGAAGGCTTGTCCTCAAGGACAATCAAACATGATACAAAAGAAGCCTTTTGTCAAGAGGAAGCCATTCTTCAAGAAAGCACCAAGAATTGTGTTGATGACTCAAGAAGAGTATCCTTCCGAGGATTCCGAAGAAGAAGAAGAAGAAGAACCCACTCGTGAGGTGGCCGCTTTGGCCATTGTATCAACTCCACCTCCTTCTCTCTTTGAATCCCCCAATGAGAACCTCTCCATCAACACCGCTCGTTGCCTCATGGCTCACGTCACCGAGGTATCATCTTCTACTCCCAAGACTATGCATGAAATAGATGATAAAACTAGTCTTGTGATTAAGAAAGAACTTGTTGCTTCCGATACTATTGTGGCTAACTTGCAAGGTGAAACTAAGGCATATGTTGAGTCTCTCTTGAGACAACTTGATGCGACCGAAGAAATCCTTGATGACAAGGGAAAAATTGAGAGAGAGGATTCTCTCACCATAGCATCCTTGAATGCTTCCATAGAATCCTTGAATGCTTCTCTTGAAGAAGAGAGTGAATATAGAACCACTCTTGAGGAAAGAATTGAGTCTCTTGATGATAAAAATGATGAAATAATTGCTAAAATAATTAAAGATATAGACCATGTCCTTGCTAAATATAAAGTGATTAAAAAGGAGAAAGCCGAGTTTGTGGTTGCTAATGCTAGACTCCTTGAGGATGTGGAGAAACTTAACAAGGCTCACAAGGCCTTGGAAAGTACCCACTCTCTTCTAGTCAAGTCTCATGAGCAACTTCAAACTCAACTTTCTAAATCTAACTCATCTAGCACCACTACTCCCTCTTGTGATCATGCAAATGTTATTGAGGAAAATGCTAGGTTGAAGGTTAAGCTTGCCAAGGCCACTAGTGCCAAGACCTCTATTCCTAAAGGTAAAGAAAAGGTTGTTGCTCAAATTTTTGAGAAAAAGCCACACAAAGGGAAAGAGGGCCTTGGTTATGTGGCCAAGGCAAAGAAGAAGAAGAGCAACACCAATGCCAAGCCCGCACAAGCCAAGACTTCCATTGCGGATGGTAATGCCACTAGGGGCAAGACCACTCGTAGTGACTTTGCGGGGCATAACAATCCCAACTACATTCTTTATGTTGATTATTATGGAGATGTTTATGCAAAATATGTTGGTCCTTATGATGGTTACATTGCTTACTCTATTTGGGTTCCTAAGACCCTTGTTGCTAACAAAAGAGGACCCATTGAGAAATAGGTACCTAAAACCAAGCAATGATTTCTTGTAGGACTATGCTTCCGGTGGGTCTAAATGGGTGGTTGATAGTGGATGTACTAGTCATATGACCGGAAGCAAGGAGATCATGACGGAGTTGGGACCAAATATAAATCAAGCATCCGTCTCGTATGGTGATAAATCAAAAGAGGAGGTAACGGGTCTCGGCAAGGTGGTAGTTGCAAAGGATATCACCCTTGTAAATGTCATGCTTGTCGAGTCCCTCGGTTACAATCTTATGTCCATTCGTGCACTTAATAAGATGAATTTTGATGTCCATTTTACTATTGATATGGTGGTACTCTTGAGGAGCAAGACACTAAAGGTCATGTTCGTTGGGTATGTTGAAAATGAGTTGTTTGTGGTGGATTTTTCAGGGTCTACCAACACTCAAGCAATATGCCTATTCGGAAAGGCCGACGTGGGATGGTTGTGGCATCGCCGCTTGTCCCATGTCAACATGAGAACTTTGCAAAGTCTTCACAAGGGTGGCCACATTCTTGGACTAAAAGACAATGTTTCTTTTTCTAGAGATCGTCTTTGTAGGGCTTGTGTTGAAGGAAAGATGCATGATTCTCCCCATCCAAGAAAGACCATCATTTCATCAAAGAGGATATTGGAACTTCTTCATGTTGATCTCTTTGGTGCCGTGCCTCAACCAAGTCTTGGTGGGAAGAAATATTGTTTGGTGATTGTTGATGACTGTTCAAGATTAACTTGGGTTTATTTCTTCAAGACGAAGGATGAGACCCAACAAGCCGTCATCGACTTTTCAAATGAAGTTCAACGCAAACACAATGTCCCTATATTGGTCATTAGGAGTGATAATGGCTCCGAGTTCAAGAACTACACCTTAAATGAGTTTCTTAGTGAAGAGGGGATTCGTCATCAATATTCCGCTGCATATACCCCTCAACAAAATGGTGTAGCCGAAAGGAAGAACCGACTCTCATGGATATGGCAAGGTCTATGTTGGCGGAGTTTAAGTCTCCTCTCTTCTTATGGGCCGAAGCTATCTCCACGGCATGTCATTCATCAAACCGGTTATTCTTTCGTGTTGGCAAGAAGCTTACATCTTATGAGATGCTCATCGGCAACAAGCCCAACGTCTCCTACTACCAAGTATTTGGTTGTAAGTGTTTCTAATAAGAACAAAAGTGTTCGTTTGTCTAAATTTGAATCTAAAGCTTTAGAGGGTGTTTTTGTTGGGTACGGTGCCGAATCTCACACCTATAGAGTCTATGACAAAACCGTTGGGAAAGTCATAGAATCTTGTGATGTGAGGTTCAATGAGAATGACGGCTCCCAAGTGGCGCAATTTCATGTTTGTGATGTAGATAATGAAGAGCCTCAAGATGCTATAAGAAGAATGGGCATTGGTTTCCATCGTCCCGTTGAGATTCATTACGAGTCTCCTCAAGCAAGTCCAATCTCCATTCAAGTGGAGGCCTCTTCATCACAAGTTGAAACGGCGCCTATCATGGAAGCAAATGATGCACCACCCCAAGAACAAGTTCAAGACCCTCCTCATGTTGACCAAGTGGCTATGCAAGAACCAAGTTCTCCTATTGTTGATGCTAGCCAAGGTCATGACCAAGATCAACCCTCTCCTTCCATTGTTGAAGATGTGCTTCAAGATGATCAAGGTCATCATTCCGGTCAAGACGGGGACTCAAGTGATCAAGATGATCAAGAGAGACCTCCAAGATGCAATAGAGATATCGAAGCCCGTCGTAAATAAAGAGTTGCAAAAGACTTCAAAATAAAGAGTCACCGTCTTGAAAACATCCTTGGTGACCACAAAAGAGGTGTTACCACAAGAAGGCAATTGGCAAGCTTTAGTGAACATCAAGCTCATATTTCCATGGTGGAACCAAAGAAAGTGTTTGAAGCTCTTGAAGATCCGGATTGGTTAGAAGCTATGCATGATGAACTCAATAACCTCAAGCGCAACAAAGTGTGGAATCTAGTTGAGAAGCCAAAAGATTGCCGCAATGTTATAGGCACGAAGTGGATATTCAAGAACAAGCAAGATGAGTTTGGAATGGTTGTGAGAAACAAGGCAAGATTGGTTGCACAAGGGTACTCTCAAGTTGAAGGCATTGATTTTGGAGAGACTGATGGCCCTTCACGTAGTTACCCCACAACGGCGCCAGAAAACGGTCTTGACGGCCCTTCGTGTGATTACCTGCGTGAAAAGTAAATGGGTTAGGTTGAGACTCCAAGTGCAGAGTGTATGTAGTAGTGGAAGACAGTTTTCCCCACGAGGGGTGACTCGAGGGTTTAATATCGAACTCTCGGGGAACCAGTATTTCAGGTGTTATCTCCTTATCCTTCTCTTGAGAACCTGCAACAAAATAAATTGTTTTGTGCCCTCAACCTCACCAAGTGGTTGTCAAGCACAAGGTGTGAGAATGATAATAAAATAAATATGCAAACAGTAGTAAATATGCAATGATGGTAAAATAAATATGCAAGGATGATGGTAGTAATGATAAATGATATTTTTGGGTTTTTTATGATGAATGCAAGATGTAAAAGTGTTTTTGTATTTTCGGATTTAATAATGGCAGCAAACAAAAGTGGTGATAAAAGTGTTGGAAAGGTGTTTCTTATGATTAAAAATGGACCGGGGTTCATGGTTTCACAAATGCACTCTCTCTTGATAACGTGGTAGACAATGGAACACTAAAATTAACATGTAAGATGGCAAGACATGGTTTGACAAGTTATTAATAATATGGGCATCACGTCCTAACATAGAGATCTCAAGTATAAGTTGTTCTCTCTCTTATGCTCCACCAAGATGCGAACTAAATCATAACACCTTAGTAATTAAGATAAATCAGAGCATAGCAATAAGTTCAATGACATGAAGTTAAAATAAGAACATGCTAGATCTAGTCATGGAGATAGTGGCCAAGGTCACATCCACTCTCCGGTAGCATGGTATTTTTGTTTATCCCTAGTGAGGCAACAAAGTAAGGTAGAAAACCCAAGTGGATCGCAGAACTTTCTCTCACGTTCACTGCACTAGCCACCCCCGTTACTCCAACTAATGCACACGTTCCCCCTCACATGCTCTCATAAACATGCTTGATCATGACAAGTAAATAAGAACGGGGTACATAATATGCATCTACTTTCATAACTGAAACAAAACCATTGCAATCTCAAACATGTATTAACTCATAATAAAGATCCACCACAAAGGAATTACATAGATGACCGTAATCATGTTCAGCAGCTCATACGGTACTAATTAGTGAAGCTCATAGAGAGGAGAGATACATAAGTTACTTCCACAAACCCATAGTCCAGGGGTGGACTACTCCCTCTTCATCATGGTGTCGGTGGAGATGTTGTTGGAGGGAAGGAGACCACACCGGCAGCGCCCCGCCGGAGTTTTCCCCCTCCAATCTTCAGCTCCAGGTCTCTGTTTCGTGGTTTCTGTGTTTCGGCGGCGCTCCCTTTCGCGAAAGCCCTGGGGGGTCTATATAGTCGTTTTTAGGTCAAGACGAAGCTTCGGGAAGAAAGATCGACGGCAGCGGAGGCCCGAGGGCCAATGGTGGGTCCCACGCGGTCAGGGAATCTGGCCGTGGGCCCACCCCTTTCGGCCTTCTGGTCTCCGTTTCTTCGATTCCTTTGCGCCTACGTTTCGTTCCTTCCAAAAAAGTGATCCCCGTAAAATTCAGGTCATTTGGACGTCGTTTGGGTCCCTGAAACATCAAAATATAGAAAAAGGGGTTTTCTGACAGCGCAGGGTTAATTCCAGAAAAATGGGGAAGTTGTTAATTATCCCCAAAACTCAATATAAATCATGAATATAACCCTTATATGATGCAAATAACATGGAATAAAATGTAAAGTTCATGTATGCATTTTACATGCATCAACATCCCCAAGCTTAACCCATGCTCGTCCCGAGTATGAAGGTGATAAAACTAACATGGACTTTGCATTTTAATACTATCAATGGATATCAAAGGTGATTACTATTGCTACATAGAGTCAAATGATTCATTCTTCAAAGGAATAACAATATGCAAGATAAATTATGAAGTGATATCAAATACTCAATGTAAAGATGTTCAATGATAAATTCACAAAGTGTAATATAGAAGAAAGTACTATGGACCAAATGTATGCATAATGAAAAGTAAAAACATCCTATGGTGGTCATAGAGTACTTCTTATGAAAACTGAATATAAAAGGTGGACACTTTGGATAGATAAATAAGTAGAGGTAAAGCATGAATAAGTTTCATCTAACTTCCAAACACTTCTACTTAAGTTAATGCTTGCAATGTGGTAGTCATTGGTGTGGAGCTCTCATTACCCCTATCATAGCATCTTGAATGATTAATGTTTAAAGTGAAAGCAAATATGAGTGGTGTGCTTGACAATGTATTGGTTGAATGTCTCATGTCCCTTGAATACAAGTACCTACACCATGTGTTACTCACTTTGGTCCACAAAGTAAATTCAAATAAAGGTCATTGCAAGTAATAATAGTATCATCAAGAACTGCACTGGGGTACCTCTTGCCCCTTGACATGAACAAGCCCATGTCAAAACAACAAGACAAACAGACAATGAACAATCTCAGCACTCTTTTATTTACTATGGGTATAGCTTTTTATTATGAGGTGCATCACTGAATGAACATTATGGTTATGCTGTAAATTTCCACCATGAATGATGCATGGCTTAGATTAGCGGCCCAGGCATTTCTCTAACCATTTATACAAACTCTTTGAACTTACTAAGTATCCACATTCATTTCACCCATGATAGGCATCCATAAACAAAAGTACATGACATCAACTAAATATAAATAAGTGCAATGTTGAAAGCTTGCCATGTGACAGCACATATGGGCTAACTCCCAACCAAAACATTGTCAAGCCCACAACTTCATAATTTTAATCACAATGGTTCATGCTTATTAAATGCAATAAAAGTAAATTGTGCATCAAGTTCGTGAGAGCTTTTAACCAATTTTTCCCATGACAATCAATAACATAAGCATTTAAATTCAGAAATGTAGATAACACAATATAACATGATAAACATACTTGGAATAGCATAAAGCTAATAGGTAGATATGGTGGACTCACTGGAAAAACTTTGGTTGAAGGTGTTGGGAAACAAGCTTTTTACTTGTTGTAATTTTTGGGCTAGCAATAGGGAGAAAGTTGACCATCTAAATGCATGCATAAGTGTCCATAGAACTAATCAATCCATGTTAAACCAAGTAAAGTTAAAATTCAACATCTAAACATGGTAAGATAGCTCTTGACAACACTCTTGCAAATTAACATTCATTCAAAGCACATGAATTATGCAACTATATGTATCTTTTAAAATCAACTCAAACATCCCTATCCCAATATATTTAATAGCATCCAACATAATTCAACCCAAACTTCCAGTAGCTCTCTCATATATAAATGATAGTGGTGGTCTTATAAAAATCAAACCGAAATAACAAAAGCAAAAAAAAAGACGCTCCAAGTTTATACGATAAAGTGCTTTGATCGAAAAACAGAAGTTAGACGTGTGCAAACCGAGAGTGTGTTGGTCTAGTGGGGTTGTCTTGACATCCCCAAGCTTATGGTCTTCACCATCCTTGGATAGCTCTTGGTGCAGCTCCTCTAATCCCTGTGAAAAAACTTCAAAACACCGTTTCTCCCATTTCTTTTCTGTGGGGTGATATTAGTAGTGATAAACAAATAGGTTCCTTGCTGCATAAAATCCTTAGGCAAAAATTCATATGAATGTCCAGAGAGTATATAATGTTGTATGCCTACTCATAAACTCAATTGAATCAAAAAGATTCAAGCAAAAAGCTCAAAGAATGCATCAAACAATATCAAGACAGAATCTGTCCAGAAAAACAGCAGCAGCAAAACGCATTTTTCTACCCTACTTAAACTCGTCAGAAAAATCTGCAAAAAATCACGTATACAGAGGATGAAAAGTTGAAGCTACAGTTCAAATTACAGCTCAATCGGAGTTACAGATAAAAAATGAAAAATCAAACCGTGCACAGACTTCGTGCAGGCAGAAAACTCTCCGAAAATGAATAGCAACTTTTCAAACCCAAAATAGGTAAAACTTGGTTCTTTATTAAAAATCCCAGAAACAAAACTAACAAACTACTCTCTTGTTACAGCAAGAGGACTCAAAGAAAATCTCAAACAAAAACAACCGGGTTGCCTCCCGTAAAGCGCTTTCTTTATAGCCATATAGCTAGGCTTACTTACTTGATAATCAAAGGGGACGTAGCTCATGAGGGAGCTTGAACCTTGGTGTGTCCCTCTTCCTTGGGAAGTGTTCCATGCTCTTCTTGTGTGGAAACTGAAACTTCACATTCCCTTCCTTTGAATCAATAATGGCACCTGTAGTACGAAGAAAAGGTCTTCCCAAAATAATAGGACTAGAGGTTTTATTCCCCATGTCCATGATTAGAAAATCAACAGGCACAAAAGTCATGTGTAACTCTACCATAACATCACTTACTTTTCCTAGAGCATGTCTAATGGAATCATCAGCAAGTGCAAGTTCAATAGAGCATTTCTCAATATTTTTAAGTTCAAGGACTTCATATAGTTCTTTAGATAATATAGAGACACTAGATCCTAGATCAAGTATAGCATGGTGTGTCTCTTTTCCAATGGTTACTAGTACTTAGGGATCCAGATATCCCCAAGCTTAGGTGGTATCATAGTGTAGCGCCCCGACCCGACTGTTATACAGTGATACTGTGTCCCCGGTTATCCGATACCACCGGACACACTATCAAAGCATAATAGAGAGATCAGGACTTGTGGAACAACTGGCACATCACAGACTCTACGACACAAATCATATAGTTCAACTCTTATAACAGAGAAAGATAGCAAATGACAACCAGAGGTCACAGACCCAACATTACAACAAGCGGAAGCAAATTAAGTTGTTCTAAACAACAAGATCCAAATATGGCCTAAGAGGCCTACAGATAAACATCCAGCGCCAGCTGTTCCGGATGTCCCAAGCTGCCACCTGGGAACCCCAGACTACTCGTCGACGTCCACAAAGAACCCACCTTCGAGGTCGGTGAAGTCCTCCTCTGAAACAAAACAAACGACGTTGAGTTCGACGAACTCGCAAGATTATATATAGAGCTTTAGCTCGATGAGGCTTTCAAAGTTATATGGCTGTTTTGCATAAAGCTGATTTTATTTAAGAAAAACATAACTCAAAGGCATCGACTATTCAGAATATTTTCGAAAGGGGTAAGAAGTGACTCTTTTCTCTTTCGATCACCTTTCTCATCAACAACCATCATCACTGTACCTGTTCATCAAAGGCACCTCCCCGAATCACCCTCGAGGAAGCTCACCTTGCAATCTTGGAGTGGCACCTTTAGTACCCAGTTTTTAATCATTCCGTTAAAGTTATTCTATGGTCTTATCGTCCTTTCCCAAGTCGTCCGTAACCGTGGACACGGCTTTTCGAAAATATTTAATCCTGCAGGGGTGCACTGTGTTTACCTTCGGTACCGCCCGGCTCATTGCCTACACGTAGCTCTCTTCCGGGGAAAGCCGGTTGAGTGGGAACGGTTACAACCTTTACCTTGCTTGAGACTAACCCAGTATCATCAGTGGCGGTAGGACAAGAGGTACCTCCAGCACCCTGTCCCGCGGCCACTTATTTTCCTGACACCACCATCCTCATCTCAGTCTTGGCCACCATCCTCAACGCACGCGCAAATGGAAAGCCAAACTAGAGGACCCTCGGCTAGTCTGCCACAAGTTAGTCGGTCGACGAGGGCTCCATATACCCCACCGAAAGGAAACGCGCTCATTCTTGGTTCAAGAGGTAAAGAACCCGCACCTAGGCGGCGAGAGTGAGACAACACACCACCATACCGAGTGGCCTCTCATCCCCACCTTTAAGCATCTTATTACCTGTCACCACAAATTCTCCACCATCATCTGTACATCTCATCACCTGTTTCCAACCATGAAACATCCACCGGACTGCTAAGCATTTTAACTAAGCATGGCTAAGCATCAACACTACATAGTTAAGTATTTCAGGCCAACAGTACAATCCTATGGATACTAGGAGGGGAAACAGGTAATTGGCATCGGAATCTTAATGCAACTATAGGATACTCTAATCCAAGCAAATTGACATTTGGAACCGCATGCAATATTATAGTGGAGAAAATATTTGCGGAAAATAGGATAAGATATGCTCAGAGGGGGGATTACGCTTGCCTTGATCAACGTGCTGGTAGTACGGGTCTTCGGGGTACTGTGGAGTAACCCCGGCTGCTTGATCTATCGAACACAACAACGGAAGAACAAATCAAACACCACACATATGCTTAACAGATGCAATGCGCAAACATATGATGATATGACATTTTGAAGGCATTGGAAATATTATCGCAAGTTCTACCAATTCACTTGGGGTGCGAGAAATAATTATTCCCCAATAGAGAAATATTGATCTACCTTGTTTTTAATGTTTTCCTGTGCTCGAAAATGAGGTAAACATGCATGAAATGATGTCACTAGTTAGTCCATAAATTATGATCATTTTGGTATAACACACCATTTTTATGTTGCACCGATTAAAAGTTATTACTTTTATAACTTATCAATTTGGATACGTCCTTTTAATTATTTTAAATCCTCTTTTAATCATGTCCTGGTTATAATTTGAATCCAACACAAAACAACTATTTAAAACCAAATTAGAAGAAGGAATAGATTTTGTAAACAGGACAAACTTTGGTACTGTACTAACTCGGAATTTCCGATTTATTTTTAATTCGGAATATCCGATTCGAACCAAACTCCTCAGAAACGGCTAAGGACCGAGAGAAAATCAGTACTGGCCTAACTCGGAATTTCCGATGCTTGCAAAGATCGGAAAATCCGATGCTACAAAGAGGTGATAAAATTGGCTAAGGATCTAATCCATCTCTGTACTGGATAACCTCGATATTCCGATTCATTCTTCAATCGGATTATCCGACGACGACGACGTCATGGCGACACGACGGCTACTCTCAGCGAACTCGAGCTGTGGAACTCGAGCGACGAGACGGAGGGGAGAGGAAGGTGGGCATGCTCACCAGGAACACGCAAGCGTGAGTGGGGAGGCCGGAGAGAGGTCGACGGCGCAGAAATCGGGCGCGACGGCGATTTAGGCCAGCCCGGCTCGATTCCTCCGGTGGGGAGGAAGAACACGACACGGCGGAGCTGCAGGTGGTGCCGGATTCTCGCGGGGAAGCTTCAATCAGCGGCGAGACGGCGGAGGAGCCCGGCGTCCATGGTGGCTAGGTCGCGGGCGCAGAGGTGGGGAACGGGAGCAGGGAGAAGAGCGAGGGGGAGCAGGTGAGGTGGGGGCATCGTGGGAGGGTCTCCCTTGCAGAGGAGGGGCAGAGGGAAGGGGGCCCGGGCGCGGCGTGCAGCGTGGGCGCGGCCTGGGAGCACGGCGGCATGGCGCCAGTGGCGTGGAGAGAGACGACGCGATTTTCCAGAAAACCCCCTGGAAGTTTTGATTCCATCACAACCAGGTCCTTTTCCCTTTTAAACTTATAAAACCTTTTAAAACCAGCAGCTTCCGTGATTTAATTTAGGCACCAAAACATTTTCAAAAATTATGAAATAATTTGGGTGGCCTTTTTATACCATGAGGAAGCTCCACAAAATTTGGCGCCTCCAAATAAAATGTTTTGAACTCCTTTTGTTTAGAAAGGTGGATAGGGCATTTTTGCTAAATTCAAAAGTGTTGCTCCTTTAACAATTTGGAGCAAGTGCAAAAATATTGTTTTGGAGCTCTTGGAACTTCCTTGACAAATAGGAGATGTCGAAGTAATTTTAGTTTGCAAGATTGAGTGCCTTCGTTGTTTTGAAATTGGTTGAATCAAATTAGCATCTTGTTTGAAGTGGTGCCAAACAACAACAATTCACTAGCAACACCCACAATTCCCTAGCACAATTCCCTAGCATCAACAACATGAAGCATGATGCCATGATGCAATGAACACAAAAGTGGAAAATTTACACGGTTTTTAGTTGCTCAAACTCCGGGCTGTTACAATTCTACCCCCCTTACAGGAATCTCGTCCCGAGATTCTAAGGTTGCGGAAAGAAGTCGGGATACTCCTCACGAAGACTAGACTCTCTCTCCCAAGTTGCTTCTTCCTCGGAATGGTGAGACCACTGCACTTTGAGGAACTTGGTAGTCTTGTTACGGGTCTTTCTTTCGGCTTCATCCAGAACACGGATAGGATGCTCGCGATAGGTGAGATCTTCCTGAGATCCAACTCCTCATGATTGACCCCATGGATAGGATCCTTGAAACACCGGCGAAGTTGGAGACATGAAACACATCATGTACATTTGGGAATTTGACCGGTAACTCCAATTGATAAGAAAGATCTCCTCGCTTGGCCAGAACGGTGAAAGGGCCAACATAGCGAGGTGCCAATTTCCCTTTGATTCCGAAGCGGCGAACGCCACGAAGGGGAGAGACGCGGAGATAAGCTTTATCACCAATTTCATAGTGAATTTCCTGATGGTGCTTATCATAGTAGCTCTTCTGCCTAGACTGAGCAATCTTCAGATTCTCCTATGATTCGAACCTTCTCCTCAGCTTCATTGATCACATCCGGACCAAAGAGTGCCTCTCTCCGGTCTCGGACCAATTTAGAGGAGTGCGGCATTTTCTTCCATATAGAGCCTCGAATGGAGCCATGCCCAGACTAGCTTGATAGCTATTGTTGTAGGAGAACTCCGCGAAAGGGAGATACTTTTCCCAACCCTTGCCAAAAGAGATCACACATGCCCGAAGCATGTCTTCCAAACTTGGTTCACTCTTTCGGTCTGACCATCAGTTTGGGATGGTAGGCGGTACTGAAGTTGAGACGGGACCCCATAGCAGTTTGGAAACTCTGCCAAATTGGATACAAAGATACTTCCACGGTCCGATATGATCCTCAGAGGGACCCCATGCAATGGAACAATACGAGCCAAATAAAGTCAGCAAGTTGACTTGCCCGTATATCATCACGGACTGGTAGGAAGTGAGCAACCTTGGAAAGACGATCAATGATTACCCATATTGCATTGTTGCCCTTTTGAGATCGGGAAACCCGTGATGAAGTCCATACCAATTTCATCCCATTTCCACTCGGGACTGCAATAGGGCGAAGAGTGCCGGCAGGCCTTTGATGTTCAGCCTTTACCCGTCGACAGTGTCGCATTCAGCAACATACTTGGCAATTTCTCGTTTCATCCGAGTCCACCAGAATTGTGGTCGAAGGTCTTGGTACATCTTGGTACTACCGGGATGAATAGAGAGAGGTGATTCATGAGCTTCTTGGAGAATGAGCTCCCTCAAATTCGTTCTTTGGCACTACCAAGCGGTCACCAAAATAAACAACTCCGGATTCATCTTCCGAGAAACATTTGGCCTTCCGCTAGCAATGTTCTTCTTGATATTCAGAATACCCTCATCCAGCTTTGAGCATCCTTAATCTGGTCTACAAGAGTAGCTTTGATCTCCAGATTTGCAAGGTAGCCGGAGGGAACAATTTCCAGGTTCAAACGGGCAAACTCTTCATGAGAGCAGGTTGGGCCTTTTCAATCATCAGATTGTTGCAATAGGACTTCCGACTTAGCGCGTCAGCCACGACGTTTGCTTTGCCGGGTTGATAGTTCAGACTCACATCATAGTCCTTGATTAACTCCAACCAACGCCTTTGCCTGAGATTTAAATCCGGCTGGGTGAAGAGGTACTTCAGACTCTTGTGATCCGAGAAGATCTCGCAACGGTTACCAAACAGGTATGGTCTCCATTGCTTCAAAGCATAGACCACAGCGGCAAGTCTAGATCATGAGTTGGGTAGTTGTGCTCATGCGGCTTAAGTTGGCGAGAAGCATATGCCACCACATGGCCATCTTGCATTAGCACACAGCCCAAGCCTTGCAGAGAGGCGTCACAGAAGACGACGAAATCCTTGCTGTGTCCGGCAGGACAAGCACAGGAGCGGACGTGAGTTTGGCTTTCAGTGTTTTGAAGCTCTCTTCAGCTTCGGCCGACCATACAAACTTTTATCCTTCTTGAGAAGGTCAGTCAGGGCCTTGGCTATCTTGGAGAAACCTTCGATGAATCGGCGGTAATAACCCGCCAATCCGAGAAAGCTTCGAATGTCCTTGACTGACATTGGAGTTTTCCAATCCAGAATGGACTGAATCTTGTCAGGAATGACTTCCACACCATTAGCGGATATCACATGACCAAGGAAGACAAGTTATCCAACCAAAACTCACACTTGGAGAACTTGGCATAAAGACGGTGTTCACGAAGTCGTGTCAGAACCAACCGAAGATGTTCATCATGCTCTTCGTCGGTTTTAGAATAGATGAGGATGTCATCAATGTAAATGACGACAAACTTGTCAAGATAATCCATGAAGATGGAGTTCATGAGCCTCATGAAAGTAGCTGGAGCATTTGTGAGACCAAAGGACATGACGGTATACTCATATGAGCCATAACGAGTAACAAATGCCGTCTTTGGAATATCCTCCTTTCTGATTTATCTGATGGTAGCCTGACCTCAGATCCATCTTGGAGAATACCGTTGCACCAGCTAACTGATCCAACAGATCATTGATGCGAGGAATAGGATACTTGTTCTTGATTGTCACCGCATTCAACGGTCGATAGTCAGAGACTAGACGAGGCACGGTAGAATCCCTCTTCTTGACAAAGAGTACCGGACAACCCCAAGGTGAACTGCTAGGCTGGATGAAATCCTTCGCTAACAGTGATCAATTTGCTCTTTCAACAGAGCCAACTCTTCCACCGGCATACGGTAGGGCTTCTTGGAAATTGGAGCAGTACCGGGAAGTAGATCTATGACAAACTCCACACTTCGGTCAGGAGGCATGCCAGGCAATTCTTCCGGGAACACATCCGGGAAGTCACACACCACGTGTATGTCCTGGATTTCAGGAGGGGTTTCGCCTTCCATAAAGCAAAGGAGAATCTCAGGTGAGTTGGGTATGACTGAGATGGAGGTCTTGACAGTGCAGACCAATACTTCACACTTCCCGAAGAATTGGTCACGGTGACGGTCTTGGCAGCACAGTCGAGATTAGCCCGGTATTTGGCTAGCCAGTTCATGCCCATATGACATCAATGCCATTTGACCTCAGAGCTACCAAAGCGAAAGGAAAAGAGTAGTAACCGATAGTAATCTGACCTCAGGAGTAACCCCATCGGTTTGCCATTTGGAGCCAGGGTGGAGATCTCCAAGGGACGGCTCATTTTCTCGAACGGTATTTTGTGGTCTTTTGCAAAAGCTATGGATATGAATGAATGCGATGCTCCAGAATCAAACAAAACTGTAGCACGATTGTTGTTGATTCGTAACTCACCCATAAGAACGCCGGGGTCCTCTTCAGCTTCTTCAAGAGACGTGGTTCAGGCGACCACGCACAATAGGTCCAGCCTTGCCAGCTGGAGTGGCAGGGGCTCGTGCAGGAGTTATCGCGAGAGGTGCCTTCTGGGGGCACTCCCTGGAGTAGTGGCCAGCCTGGCCACAGGTGTAGCAAGTGACTCCAGGTGGAGCAGGTAGCATAGGACGGTACCCACTCCCGCCTACCCCAAGTGTCGAAGTAGTGGGGCGCGGAGGGGTGGCCTGTATCCTGCGGCTCTTGGCATGAATGGAGCACGAGGTACGGCGCTGTAGGGACAAACACCCTGCGCTTCTTGCTCTCAGAACCCGAGGAACTCTGGTGGTCCCCGTGTGCGGGCCTCTTGGAAGCTTCAAGTTCCTTTCTTCCTTGCTCGAGAGTGAAAGCCTGGTTGAACAGCTCCTGATAGGTCTGGAACCTGAAGGGCAGCAACTCATAGCGGAGCTGCGGCGAAGACCCTTGCGGAACAGCTCTTGCTTGTCAGCATCATTGGTCACGTCCCTTGGGGCGTAACGAGAGAGATGGTTGAACTCACGACCATAAGTGCGGAGGTCCATCCGTCCCTGTTGCAAATCCAGGAACTCCCTCCTCTTCAAGTCCATGATCGGCTGGGAATGTACTCCGCACGGAAGGCAGTGCGAAATCAGCCCAGTGAAGACATGGTTGGCTGGAAACAAAGCCACATGGCTCTCCCACCAACAGCCAGCAGCACCAACCAAGAGGTAGGTGGCAAAGTTGACTTGCTCAGCCAATGGGACATGCAGCGCGGAGAACTTGCGCTCCAAGCACGAAGCCAATCATCAGCTTCCAGTGGCTCCTTAGCATCAGCAAAGTGGGTGGCTGCGAGCGCAGGAACTCAGTGAGAGTGTTGCACTCGTTCCTCCGTGCATTCTGCTGCACCAACTGCTCAAGCAAGCGCTCATTGCGCCCACGGTTCTCCTCAATGGCCATCAAGACCTCAGCCATCGAGGGTGGTGGCGGCAGATCATCCTCATCATCATTGTGGTTACCGCGACCACCACGGCCTCCACGGCCTCCTCGAGCCATTCTGGAGATTTGACAATGACACAGTTAGTATCTTTCTCCGAATGGTCGAACAATAGCATTAGCGTCTACTCAAGTACACAGACTAGGGACGATAATACATTGTGCAGAAAAACAAGGAATCAACAAGATAGAACTTGGGTCAAAGATCAGCATCATGTGCTACTAGTGAGAGTTAAGAAATCACAACTTAACACACTCTAGTTGACACAATCCGGGACCTTATGTTCAAGTCCGTGGGTTAAAACCCAAAGAAAGGATCAAAGATTAACTTGGTAGAAACATCTGAGTTGATTTGGGATTGCAACGCAGCGGGAGCAACGTGACACATAACACTAAAGGTCGAACCCAACCCCGTTTCTAATCATTTTGAAGTAACAGACGAGGAATAAAACCTTTAAACTCAAATCGAGATAAGATTGCTCCGAGATTAGAGGGTAACCAGATAAGGAGTAAAAAGAATCCTAAGATGGTTTTCACAACTCATTTTTAGGTTAAAAATATTTTCACAAACACTAGACTCAACATCGACCAGTAGAAGGGTTTCCTACAGGCAGTACTGCTCTGATACCAACTTGTAGCGCCCCGACCCGACTGTTATACAGTGATACTGTGTCCCGGTTATCCGATACCACCAGACACACTATCAAAGCATAATAGAGAGATCAAGACTTGTGGAACAACTGGCACATCACAGACTCTACGACACAAATCATATAGTTCAACTCTTATAATAGAGAAAGATAGCAAATGACAACCAGAGGTCACAGACCCAACATTACAACAAGCGGAAGCAAATTAAGTTGTTCTAAACAACAAGATCCAAATATGGCCTAAGAGGCCTACAGATAAACATCCAGCGCCAGCTGTTCCGGGATGTCCCAAGCTGCCACCTGGGAACCCCAGACTACTCGTCGACGTCCACAAAGAACCCACCTTCGAGGTCGGTGAAGTCCTCCTCTGAAACAAAACAAACGACGTTGAGTTCGACGAACTCGCAAGATTATATATAGAGCTTTAGCTCGATGAGGCTTTCAAAGTTATATGGTTGTTTTGCATAAAGCTGATTTTATTTATGAAAACATAACTCAAAGGCATCGACTATTCAGAATATTTTCAAAGGGGTAAGAAGTGACTCTTTTCTCTTTTGATCACCTTTCTCATCAACAACCATCATCACTGTACCTGTTCATCAAAGGCACCTCCCCGAATCACCCTCGAGGAAGCTCACCTTGAAATCTTGAGTGGCACCTTAGTACCCAGTTTTTAATCATTCCGTTAAAGTTATTCTATGGTCTTATCGTCCTTTCCCAAGTCGTCCGTAACCGTGGACACGGCTTTTCGAAAAGATTTAACCCTGCAGGGGTGCACTGTGTTTACCTTCGGTACCGCCCGGCTCATTGCCTACACGTAGCTCTCTTCCGGGGAAAGCCGGCTGAGTGGGAACGGTTACAACCTTTACCTTGCTTGAGACTAACCCAGGATCATCAGTGGCGGTAGGACAAGAGGTACCTCCAGCACCCTGTCCCGCGGCCACTTATTTTCCTGACACCACCATCCTCATCTCACTCTTGGCCACCATCCTCAACGCACGCGCAAATGGAAAGCCAAACTAGAGGACCCTCGGCTAGTCCGCCACAAGTTAGTCGGTCGACGAGGGCTCCATATACCCCACCGAAAGGAAGCGCGCTCATTCTTGGTTCAAGAGGTAAAGAACTCGCACCTAGGCGGCGAGAGTGAGACAAAACACCACCATACCGAGTGGCCTCTCATCCCCACCTTTAAGCATCTTATTACCTGTCACCACAAATTCTCCACCATCATCTGTACATCTCATCACCTGTTTCCAACCATGAAACATCCACCGGACTGCTAAGCATTTTAACTAAGCATGGCTAAGCATCAACACTGCATAGTTAAGTATTTCAGGCCAACAGTACAATCCTATGGATAATAGGAGGGGAAACAGGTAATTGGCATCGGAATCTTAATGCAACTATAGGATACTCTAATCCAAGCAAATTGACATTTGGAACCGCATGCAATATTATAGTGGAGAAAATATTTGCGGAAAATAGGATAAGATATGCTCAGAGGGGGATTACGCTTGCCTTGATCAACGTGCTGGTAGTACGGGTCTTCGGGGTACTGTGGAGTAACCCCGGCTGCTTGATCTATCGAACACAACAACGGAAGAACAAATCAAACACCACACATATGCTTAACAGATGCAATGCGCAAACATATGATGATATGACATTTTGAAGGCATTTGAAATATTATCGCAAGTTCTACCAATTCACTTGGGGTGCGAGAAATAATTATTCCCCAATAGAGAAATATTGATCTACCTTGTTTTTAATGTTTTCCTGTGCTCGAAAATGAGGTAAACATGCATGAAATGATGTCACTAGTTAGTCCATAAATTATGATCATTTTGGTATAACACGCCATTTTTATGTTGCACCGATTAAAAGTTATTACTTTTATAACTTATCAATTTGGATACGTCCTTTTAATTATTTTAAATCCTCTTTTAATCATGTCCTGGTTATAATTTGAATCCAACACAAAACAACTATTTAAAACCAAATTAGAAGAAGGAATAGATTTTGTAAACAGGACAAACTTTGGTACTGTACTAACTCGGAATTTCCGATTTATTTTTAATTCGGAATATCCGATTCGAACCAAACTCCTCAGAAACGGCTAAAGACCGAGAGAAAATCAGTACTGGCCTAACTCGGAATTTCCGATGCTTGCAAAGATCGGAAAATCCGATGCTACAAAGAGGTGATAAAATTGGCTAAGGACCTAATCCATCTCTGTACTGGATAACCTCGGATATTCCGATTAATTCTTCAATCGGATTATCCGATGACGACGACGTCATGGCGACACGACGGCTACTCTCAGCGAACTCGAGCTGTGGAACTCGAGCGACGAAACGGAGGGGAGAGGAAGGTGGGCGTGCTCACCAGGAACACGCAAGCGTGAGTGGGGAGGCCGGAGAGAGGTCGATGGCGCAGGAATCGGGCGCGGCGGCGCTCGAGCGGCAGCGGCGGAGTACCGGACGGCGACGGCGATTTAGGCCAGCCCGGCTCGATTCCTCCGGTGGGGAGGAAGAACACGACACGGCGGAGCTGCAGGTGGTGCCGGATTCTCGCGGGGAAGCTTCAATCAGCGGCGAGACGGCGGAGGAGCCCGACGTCCATGGCGGCTAGGTCGCAGGCGCAGAGGTGGGGAACGGGAGCAGGGGAGAAGAGCGAGGGGGAGCAAGTGAGGTGGGGGCATCGTGGGAGGGTCTCCCTTGCAGAGGAGGGGCAGAGGGAAGGGGGCCCGGGCGCGGCGTGCAGCGTGGGCGCGGCCTGGGAGCACGGCGGCATGGCGCCAGTGGCGTGGAGAGAGACGACGCGATTTTCCAGAAAACCCCCTGGAAGTTTTGATTCCATCACAACCAGGTCCTTTTCCCTTTTAAACTTATAAAACCTTTTAAAACCAGCAGCTTCCGTGATTTAATTTAGGCACCAAAACATTTTCAAAAATTATGAAATAATTTGGGTGGCCTTTTTATACCATGAGGAAGCTCCACAAAATTTGGCGCCTCCAAATAAAATGTTTTGAACTCCTTTTGTTTAGAAAGGTGGATAGGGCATTTTTGCTAAATTCAAAAGTGTTGCTCCTTTAACAATTTGGAGCAAGTGCAAAAATATTGTTTTGGAGCTCTTGGAACTTCCTTGACAAATAGGAGATGTCGAAGTAATTTTAGTTTGCAAGATTGAGTGCCTTCGTTGTTTTGAAATTGGTTGAATCAAAATTAGCATCTTGTTTGAAGTGGTGCCAAACCACAACAATTCACTAGCAACACCCACAATTCCCTAGCACAATTCCCTAGCAACAACAACATGAAGCATGATGCCATGATGCAATGAACACAAAAGTGGAAAATTTACACGGGTTTTTAGTTGCTCAAACTTCGGGCTGTTACACATAGCTTCTTGATTGTACCTAGCAATCTTTTCTTTTAAGACATGATAAGCAATATAGGAACCAAAACCAGCTTGGTTAACATTAATGGAAGGATCACTTGCAAATTTTTGTAAGATATAAATTAATTCATGCAAGCTACACTTTTCTAAATCAACAAATGGTTCCTTAACTTCACTAAGCATTTTAACTTCCTCAACTTTTTTATCTCTATTATATAGATTAAATAATTCATAACGGTCATCAAACACATCTTCAGGTACTTGAGATTTTTCTAAACTTTCTTTAATTTTTACTTCCAATATCAAGCCATCAAGTAGAATGTAAGCATCAGCAATAGTAGTATTTATGAAATAACCCTTACATTCATTGTCTAAAAAGAGTTTAGAAGTTTCAGACAATCCTTTATAAAATATGTGCATGAGCATCCAATCTCTAATACCATGTTCCATTCCATAAGCTATACCTCTAAACCTTTCCCAAGTTTTAACCAAGGTTTCTTCCTTATTTTGTTTAAAGGTGATAACTATTTCTCTCATATTATAAACCATGGCTGAAAAACAAAACCTCTCAATGAATGCAGCTTTCAAATTAAACCAATTGCTAAAATTCCCAGGTGGCCATTTTAATATCCAATCTAGAGCTTTTCCAGCCAAGGAATAAGGAAAAAAAAGCTTTACTTTGATCACATTAGCAATGGCATGAATCAGGTTTAATTCTTTGCATCTTTCATTAAATTTACTAAGATGTTGAAGAGCATCTTCTTTCGGTTTCCCAGAAAAACGATTTTCAAAAATCAATTTAGTGACATTAGGATCTATCTCAAATTCTTTAACAGGGAAATTCCTATCTTGAGGAAAATTCTTAACACTAAATGGCCAAAAAGTTCTTTTCTCCATTGAGCAAGTTTTTATGTGTTTTTAATTTTTTTATGCAAAACTGAAAGTAAAATGACACTAATGCAACCGAAATAACAAATGCAACACAAAAATGCAAAACTGAATATAAATATGCAAACCGAAATATAAAGATGATATGCAAGACAAGAACAAAACAAAATAAAATGATTGTAGGTAAAGATGGATAAGATGATGCTCACGTAGGTGCAACTTCCCCAAGCTTAGGTTGTTACACAAGTTGGTGATGAAGTTGACTTGATGTGAGTGATCCTTGGATAAACCTTTCAGCTATGGTTCCCCGGCAACGGCGCCAGAAAACGTCTTGATGGCCCTTCACGTAGTTACCCCCACAACGGCGCTAGAAAACGGTCTTGACGGCCCTTCGTGTGATTACCTGCGTGAAAAGTAAATGGGTTAGGTTGAGACTTCAAGTGCAGAGTGTATGTAGTAGTGGAATACGGTTTTCCCCACGAGGGGTGACTCGAGGGTTTAATATCGAACTCTCGGGAAACCAGTATTTTAGGTGTTATCTCCTTATCCTTCTCTTGAGAATCTGCAACAAAATAAATTGTTTTGTGCCCTCAACCTCACCAAGTGGTTGTCAAGCACAAGGTGTGAGAATGATAATAAAATAAATATGCAAACAGTAGTAAATATGCAATGATGGTAAAATAAATATGCAAGGATGATGGTAGTAATGATAAATGATATTTTTGGGTTTTTTGTGATGAATGCAAGATGTAAAAGTGTTTTTGTATTTTCAGATTTAATAATGGCAGCAAACAAAAGTGGTGATAAAAGTGTTGGAAAGGTGTTTCTTATGATTAAAAATGGACCGGGGTTCATGGTTTCACAAATGCACTCTCTCTTGATAATGTGGTAGACAATGGAACACTAAAATTAACATGTAAGATGGCCAGACATGGTTTGACAAGTTATTAATAATATGGGCATCACGTCCTAACATAGAGATCTCAAGTATATGTTGTTCTCTCTCTTATGCTCCACCAAGATGCGAACTAAATCATAACACCTTAGTAATTAAGATAAATCAGAGCATAGCAATAAGTTCAATGACATGAAGTTAAAATAAGAACATGCTAGATCTAGTCATGGAGATAGTGGCCAAGGTCACATCCACTCTCCGGTAGCATGGTATTTTTGTTTATCCCTAGTGAGGCAACAAAGTAAGGTAGAAAACCCAAGTGGATCGCAGAACTTTCTCTCACGTTCACTGCACTAGCCACCCCCTGTTACTCCAACTAATGCACACGTTCCCCCTCACATGCTCTCATAAACATGCTTGATCATGACAAGTAAATAAGAACGGGGTACATAATATGCATCTACTTTCATAACTGAAACAAAACCATTGCAATCTCAAACATGTATTAACTCATAATAAAGATCCACCACAAAGGAATTACATAGATGACCGTAATCATGTTCAGCAGCTCATACGGTACTAATTAGTGAAGCTCATAGAGAGGAGAGATACATAAGTTACTTCCAAAAACCCATAGTCCAGGGGTGGACTACTCCCTCTTCATCATGGTGTCGGTGGAGATGTTGTTGGAGGAGAAGGAGACCACACCGGCAGCGCCCCGCCGGAGTTTTCCCCCTCCAATCTTCAGCTCCAGGTCTCTGTTTCGTGGTTTCTCTGTTTCGGCGGCGCTCCCTTTCACGAAAGCCCTGGGGGGTCTATATATAGTGGTTTTTAGGTCAAGACGAAGCTTCGGGAAGAAAGATCGATGGCAGCGGAGGCCCGAGGGCCAATTTGGTGGGTCCCACGCGGTCAGGGAATCTGGCCGCGTGGGCCCACCCCTTTCAGCCTTCCGGTCTCCGTTTCTTCGATTCCTTTGCGCCTACGTTTCGTCTCTTCCAAAAAAGTTATCCCCGTAAAATCTCAGGTCATTTGGACGTCGTTTGGGTCCCTGAAACATCAAAATATAGAAAAAGGGGTTTTCTGACAGCGCAGGGTTAATTCCAGAAAAATGGGGAAGTTGTTAATTATCCCCAAAACTCAATATAAATCATGAATATAACCCTTATATGATGCAAATAACATGGAATAACATGTAATAAAATGTAAAGTTCATGTATGCATTTTACATGCATCAGAGACTTATGCACCCGTGGCTCGCCTTGAGTCCATATGTATCCTTCTTGCATATGCAACACATCATAACTTTAAATTGCAACAAATGAATGTGAAAAGTGCCTTTCTTAATGGTCCTTTAAAGGAGTTTGTATATGTTAAGCAACCACCGGGTTTCGAGGACCCTAAATTCCCTAACCATGTCTACAAGCTTGATAAGGCGCTCTATGGTCTCAAACAAGCACCTCGTGCTTGGTATGAGCACCTAAGAGAGCTATTGCTAGACCGTGGATTTGAATTGGGGCAAATCGATCCCACTCTCTTTACCAAGAGGGTCAAAGGGGAGCTTTTCATATGCCAACTTTATGTTGATGATATTATATTTGGCTCATCTAACAAAGCTTTCAATGATGAATTTTCAAAGCTTATGACCGATAGGTTCGAGATGTCTATGATGGGCGAATTGAAGTTCTTTCTCGGTTTTGAGATCAAGCAATTGAATGAAGGGACTTTCATCTCTCAAACCAAATATACCCAAGACATGCTCAAGAGGTTCAATATGCACAATGCTAAGGGGAAGCGGTTTCCCATGGACACCAAATGCCATCTTGAACTTAACCATGACGGTATCGATGTTGATCAAAAACTTTATCGCTCTATGATTGGTTCTTTTCTTTATCTTTGTGCATCTCGACCCGATATTGTGTTGAGTGTAGGGGTGTGTGCAAGGTATCAAGCCGCTCCTAAAGAAAGCCACATGGTGGCGGTCAATAGAATCCTTCGATATTTGGTTGATACTCCAAGGTTTGGTTTGTGGTACCCAAAGGGCTCTAATTTCTCTCTTGCCGGGTACACGGATTCGGATTGGGCCGGTTGCAAAGATGATAGGAAATCAACTTCCGGGGCATGCCAATTTTTTGGTAGGTCCTTGGTGAGTTGGTCGTCTAAGAAGCAAAATTGTATATCTCTATCCTCCGCCGAAGCCGAGTATGTGGCGGCCGCTAGTGCATGCACTCAATTGTTATGGATGAGGCAAACTTTAAAGGAATACGGTGTCAATTGTGACAAAGTGCCTCTTTTGTGTGACAATGAAAGTGCTATCAAGATTGGCCACAATCCGGTGCAACACTCAAGAACGAAGCATATTGAGATTCGTCATCATTTTATTCAGGATCATATTGCTCGTGGTGATATTGAGCTTGGCTATATTCCAACCAAAGATCAACTTGCCGACATTTTCACGAAGCCACTTGATGAAGCAAGATTCACCTTCTTGAGGCATGAGCTAAATATCGTGGATTCTAGGAGCTTGACTTGACCATCTTGCATACACACCTATATGTTGACTATCTATTTGGTTTAGGTGTAGGCATGGACATAGGGGGAGTGCAGCCCTAATACATTGGACCATCCCTCCCCCATTATGCCGACATTAAGAACTCATTTGCCTCTCTAGTTTCATTTGTTGAAATTGTGAGCTTAAAATGACGAGTAGTGGCGGTCAACCCAAGATATATCTTCGCGGTGTCACACCACATACACTCATACATGGTGGCCTTGGCCACTGCCCTCTTCCTTGCGAAGAGTTGATCTTATTGGAGCTTCTTTAGATTTTATTGCCTATCCGTTGTTTTTATGGAAAACTCACTCAAATGTTGGTTTTTATGGCTTTCCATTTGGTTTTTGAACATGTTTGAGTGTGAAGTACCATTTCCAGTCACTTGATCTCTTCCTAAGCCTTCTTATCTCAAAAACCATGCTTTTCTTTCACTCGTGTCCTTAGTTTTTCTTTAGAAGATTTTTGGCGTCGGTATACCGAATATTTCTGGGTCCAACCCGGATATTTCCGGTGCCCTTTTTTCCGTTGCTATTTGCGGCTAAGGACCTAAACAACTTCAGTACTGGAGTTGCTGGAAATTTGCCCGGAGATAGTTCCAGAAATTTTCGGGACCGGATATATCCGGCCTTTGGGCCGGAAATCTCCGACGTAAGTGGCTCTGGGTCAACTGCTCCTTCGATCGGTTCATCCACCCCCGCGTCTCCCTCCTTCTCTCTCCTGCTCGGAACTCACTCGACGCCAACGATCTCGACGGGGTCATCCGACCTCGGATTCTTCCGGTTCCGTGCCGGATCTGCATCCCCACGCCTAGGGGATCCTCTTCTTCCAACTCGTTTTCTCCATGGAGTCCGGTAATCATCTCTATTTTCAAATCTAGGATGAAGTGATTTTCGTTTTCCCTAGTGATTCTAGAGATTTGTACCATGATTCTTTTGGTAGAAATGATCATCTAGGCTTGCCCTACTGTGTGTTAGCACCGATTTGATTTTTGTTGGAAATTCATTGAGCAAGATGCAAATTCTGACCGCTGCAGTTCGCACCGGATATTTCCGGCCCTTGGCCCGGAATTTCTGGGGCCGGATATTTCCGGCCAGCGGACCGGAATTTCCGGACGTGCTCACTCTGTTTCCACTATGAATCTTCTCATGCTACGCTTGTTTGTTCCTTGGACACGAGTGCTTACCCATGTGCTTTCCACTGCTCTTTCTCTCTATCTGCAGGCGGTAGCTCACGCCGGGGTCGAACAAAGCTTCTTGCCTCTCGAGGTCCTCATCCTCAGGTTGATGTGGCAAGTTCCGAGTCAGAAAGCAGCCAAGGTGCCATTGCAAAGAAGCGTCGACGCCAAAAGAACAAGTCTGTACGGCGGTCTCTGGACGATCTGTCTTTGTCTGAGTTTCGCACTTGGCGTTCGGCGTTCACTTATGAGGTTCCACAAGAGGAAGACATTGATACCCGTTTCTGGACTTCTCAGATGGAGCTGCTGCACCACGAGCTTTATCTCAAGTTGTCTGACAAGCACAAAGTTTGCCCTCACAAGGTTATCGACTTTCAGAAGCTAGCAACCAAGGCAGACTATTTTGGTGGGGCAGTCAGTGTAGTTGATGCTATGGGTTTGAGAGACTTGATGAAATCCTCTTGCAACTACAACATTCCTTTGATTCATCAGTTTTACTCCACAGTTGTGTTTGATTCATCTCCAGACCGTGGTATGACTTGGATGTCTGGGCCTCACAAGCTTCATGCTACCTTCCATGACTTTGTGGACCTTCTTGGCTATCCTTTTGAGGGCAACCTCAACCCTCAAGGTGAGCGTATGCATGTGGACGGTGTTACCCCCAACAAGAACATCTTGGCTGATCTCTATGTTACTGGAGGCTCTATTGGTACTATCTCAGGGCTCTTGCCGGTGTATGATATTCTGCTTCACATGTTCCGTCACACCATTGCTCCTAGCGCCGGCAACAACGATGATATTCGAGGAGGCCTTGTCCCTCTTTTGGCCTTCGCGCATGAGACTTATCTGCTTGATGATCCCGCTCCTAACTCTTGCCGTATTGATGTGATGGATTTCATTTTTCATGAGATGCATCAAGTTGTCATGGAGAGGAAAGTTCCTCCATATGCTCCTTATATTATGAAGCTCATCAAGCATCTCTATCCTCTAAGTGAGGAAGAAGCGAAGGATGTGGATCTTGCCCTTGATTGTGAATCTCACTCTTATGTCCGTTTGGTCCAGAAATCTGCTCATGTGATTCAAAAGCAAGCCACCATGCAAGACATTGATGAAGATCTTGTGACTGATTCTCGGTCTCGAGCTCCTAGTAACCCCAAGGTGAAGAAAGCTGGTCCTCCGAAGAACCGTCCATGGGTTATCCGCGCCATGGAGAAGATGTTGTGCATGGGCTCTGAACTCCACAAGGAAAACTATGACGCTTATGAAGTGAGGCATGCTATTCTGACCAATCAGTCCAAGATCATGGAACATCTCAAGATTCCCAATGCTCCCAAGCCTCCTAAGAAGTTGATTCCTTATGAGCAATGGAATGTTGAAGCGGTTAACTGGAACTATGAGGTCGAGGATGATGTTGATCTTGACGAGAATGGCAATCCCATTGACCCGGACGCGTGATACTTGGGGCGCTAGCATCGGTCTCTCTCCCTTTTTGGCGTAATGCCAAAGGGGAAGAAGTATCTCTATTAGGTCTTCGGGGATTTGCATGGGTGGGAGTACAAGCTTGCGTTTTTTTCTCTTCTATTTGTATCTTATGCTTGTTGCTCCCAACTTGTTTTATTTGTTTGGTTTAGGTGAACCTCTATTTGCATGTGTGGTAAGACATATGAGAACTCCTTATTGAACTATCTATTATGTGTATTATTGTGCTTGGCAAGTTTCCTTCTTGTAAGCTTATATCTTGGCATGAACTTGCTTGGTTTGTAAAATCTAGGGGGAGTTTTTCCAAAAGGTCGTGTGCATTTTGTATTCAAGAACATATTCGTAATAATGCACACACTTAGGGGGAGCCCGTTTATATTTTGCAAATCCCTCTAGTCATGTTGTCATTATTCGCCAAAAAGGGAGAGATTGAAAGAGCATATCTTTCATCTTACTTTTGGTGAATAAAGATAACATGAATAGAGACCTAATAAGCTGCTATGTTGTCAAGTTTGTCTGTTCCAGGTTCATCAAATAAGGAGGGAGAAAGTTTTCATCAATTCTGTTTTGGCCGGAGATTTCCGGAGCAAGGCCGGAAATTTCGGGGGCGGAAATTCCGGGGAGGTGACCGGAAATATCCGGGGCAAGTGATTTCGGCTAAGTCATTAGCAAGGTCTGGTACTGGAGTACCCCAGCTGCTGGCCGGATATTTAGCCGGAGATTTCCGGCCACCCCGGATATATCCGGTGGTCGACCCAAAAATATCCGGCCCTCTGAAGACTGCAATGGACAGATTTTCTGGAGGGGTATTTATACCCCTCCACCTACCTCCAGCCAAGACAAGCATTCCAGATTCTCTCTCCTCCATTAGTTGAAAACTTCACCAACCTAGATCTCCCAATCCCTCCAACTAAACTTGCTGATCTTCGGAGGATTGAAGGAGAAGAGCCCGATCTACATCTTCACCGAGCCGTTCTTCATTTCCCCCTCATTTACTTGAGGGCCCCTTGGCTAGGATTTCCTTTAGGAAAACCTAGCTTCTAATTGTACTCACTTGTTGTCTTTGTGACAGATTTGTAGCTGTTCGGGAGCCCCCAATCCTCTTGTGGGTTTTGCCCCGGATCGTTGTTGTAAGGGCTTCGGATTCCGCCTTGAAGGATTCCGATAGTGGAAGGTGAACCAAACCTTTATGGTGCGGTTCATCGGAGAATAAGGTGACGCCTTTGTGGCGGTTGAGTTTTGACCTTCGTGGTAGCTCACACCTCTCCAACGAGACGTACTCCCCTAAAAAGGAGGAACTCGGGATTACATCCTTGTCTCCGCGTGCTTTCACTTCAGTTACTTCTATCCTTGTTTATAGTCCTTACTTCGTGTATCTTGTTTAGTTGCTAGCTTGTCATATAGGTAAATTCACCTTAGTTGCATATATAGAGAATTTACCTTTTGTGTCAAGCCTAATTTGAAAAAGTACTAAAATTGAAGTAGCACCTATTCACCCCCCCCCCCCTCTACATGGTGCAACTTTTCGCCTGCCAAATCCCGGTGCTGAGCAAGTGGAGATCCTCACACAATTCTAGAAGTAGTTTGAGGCCCACTGCCTCTCTTTCAGTCGTTGTCCCATCTCTTCCTCCTTCAAAGCGGTCGATGGGAGATGGAAGAACCAGCCACAGCTGCAGCCATCCCACTGGCATCCTGCAACACCAACCCATCAGCCGACGCCGATAGTACCAGTGGCACTCAGCACGACCAGCGTGTTGTCGTATGCATCTGCGCAATGCCGCGAGTTTCCAGTGGAAAATCGGAACCTCGGCCCAACGTACTATCGTTTGTCTGAGCACCACCTGTTAACTCTTCTGATATCACCATTTAACCTAGACTCAACTAAGATCCCCCGTGAGCATACCGTCGACGTCTGCTGCTCGGCATCGCTCACCGCTCCCGCAAGAGGACTATCCTGGCCATCTTAAGTAAAGGCTAGAAATATTTTTCAGGTGAAGGATGGACTCATGCCTTCAATTGACAAACACGGTCATAATTATTACAAAGCTAGCAAGATAAGACAAAAAGTCATAGAAGTTTCATAATTACATTCAGAAAAAGGCACATGAACACGCATCTTGCTAATGCAACTCCTAGGTTCAATGATTTCAGGAGATCATCCATACATGAATATCAATTGTGTTGCAACAAGAAGCATAAGGCTTAATATATTATGAAAGCCTGCCTCCAATGAGAAATTAAAATCAGAAGCTTTCACCCATAGGGGTAGTATATAGTGCTCAACCACAACATTTTCAGAAAGAAACACCTTAGTACACATGTGCTCCACCTTGAACCTTTTTTAATTTACGCTTTCACTACGGCAAAACTAAACATGGTCATCCCTTCCTCCTCTGCAAAGAACGCTGACAAGAAGACCGACAATGTCCTTGGTACGAAAAGTATAATTTTTAGAGTCTAAGATGAAATTTTGTTTAGGTGTGTGACGAATTCTCAGTAGAATGAGAATTAAGTTAGTTCGCAGTCATGTGACGCAATCAAATTTAGTTGCAACTCATGCCTAGTAAGAATAACGAAAAAATCAACTATCATTTTTCTCAATTGCAACCCTAGTTGATGGTGTAACATTTGATCGAGCACTAACCTATCTGAGAATTAGCAAGTTTAGAAAACCTAAGTGTCGTGGTGGGAATCACGCAGATGCCACGGGGTGGCTTATTCTGGGGCCGAACGGATGCTTGTGGATTCGGGGAGGGATTGCACGATGGAGTCGCACACGAAGAACACAAAGAACACGAAGAACAAGAGCAAGAAACCAAGAACACAAACACAAGCACACCACGATGTACCCTGCTTCGGGGCCCTCGTGAGGAGGTAAAACCCCTACTGCAGCACTAGCCTACTTGGTGTATTCTTCTCTTTGTATATGGTGGGCTACAATCGCTCCTCGAGCTGTATGCTTTTCCATGGAGGAAGATTCAAGGAAGAAGAAGAAGGGGCAAAGGGAGGAAGAAGAGCTCACGGGCTGCTGCGCGCACCCGCGCGTCCCTCTCGCCCCTTCCTGAGGGCTCCCCCTGGTGATCCTTACAAAGGGAACCCAGGGGACAAATGAGTGGACAAGGAGGCACAAAGCACTGTACAAACACTGTTGAAGAGTTGACTCCTTCGTCTTCTAGCCCTTGTCTCCGGCATCTCCGGGAGATGTCGTCCTTGCTTTTGTCTTCTAGCCGTTGTCCTCTGAATCTCCACGTCCTCTTCTTATCCTCTCCCGAAGATATTTATGATAATTCGGATAAGGGTGTCCCGGCATCGGCGGAGATGATCCGGTTAAGGATGACCCGGCGTCGGTCGAAGTAGATTTGGATTGGAGGAGTGTCGAGGCCACCTGCCTCGACTTGGAGCCCGCCCGGCATCCTGGTTGAGGTAGAGGTAGCAGCCAACTCGACGCTATCTCAGTATAGCCGAATAAGGAAAGATTTGGTCTAGCCGATAGGTGCCGCCTTGACCCATCATGGGATGCACTGGAGATGACTCGAATTGATAGCTGAGTCGAGGCCTCGGCCTGCTGCTCCCAGAGGCTGGTTCGCTCCGAGACTGGGAGCTGACTCGGATCGATCCATCCCAGGCACAGAAGCAGATCGGCCCTATACAGGAGCTGGAGCGATGTGTGGAGTGCGCGGCCCAGCCAGGTCGAGGCGAGGTGGCCTCGAAGTGCTGCAAGCCGGCCAGGCCAGGCGAGGCGAAGCGAGCCGGCCCAGCTCAGCCGAGGCTGGAGTATCGGCCAGCCGGCCTGGCTCCAACTCGGCCCAAACCGAATCTCGGCCCATCTCCGAGGTAATGAAACTCGGTCCATCTGGGGGAGCTCGGACCACTGAGCGGTGGGATGCCGACCTGGCTAAGGGAGCGACCCGGCTAGGGAAGACTCGGACCCAGCTCGGGACTTGGAGCAGCTCGCCTTGCTGGACTGCAGGACGAATTCGGCCCATCCTGGACTATTCGGCCTAGGATGATTCGGACCGATCCGGGATATACTGAGCTCGGCCCAATCCGAAGCTCGGCCTGCCAGGAAACGAAGTAGCCGGCCTGCTGGAGGGAATTCGGCCTAACCGGATCAGAGTAAGAGACTTGGCCTAGCAAAGCTGGATGGAGACTCGGCCTAGCGTTAGCCCAAACCGAGTTAAACCATAGTTCGGTGGGTTTCACACGTTGGTTTGCAGTAAAGGGCTCGGCTCAGCCGAATTAAACATCTCGGACCAACTATGACTCGGCCAGCCAATGACAACTCCACCTGGGCACTGCTCATACCTCCTTTGACACCTCGGATAACCCAACTAAACCACTAACTCTGGGGTACCCGGGGATTACATCCCCGACAGTAGTCCCCGAGGCTGCGGGGGACTCGCAGAGTCGCGCGCAGTCTAATAAAAACAAATAACTGTACCAAAAAACCTCCTGCACCGTACAGCCTTGCCTTTCAGGCCAAATGCGACATCCGGTTGACCGAGCTCACCCGAATCAACAACGAGATGGACAATTTGAACTGGAAATATGTTGCCTGAATGGTCACCATTATATGTCGGTTCTTAGCCCTCCTGGCTTTTACCGAACTCGGATGCCGCCAGCGTCGGTTTTTAGCCCTCCTGGCTTTCACCGAACTTGGATGCCGCTAGCGTCGGTTAGCCCTCCTGGCTTTTACCGAACTCGGATGCCGCCAGCGTCGGTTCTTAGCCCTCCTGGCTTTCACCGAACTCGGATGCCACCAGCGTAAGCTGGACCGACATAAACCTGCAAGCATGTATCTCATATGTCTCGGTATCTCGGCCTCTCTGGGCATATCTCATATGTCTCGGTATCTTGGCCTCTCTAGGCATATCACATATGTCTCGGTATCTCAGCCCCTCTGGGCATATCACATATGTCTCGGTACCTCGGCCTCTCTAGGCATATCTCATATGTCTCGGTATCTCAGCCTCTTTGGACGTATCACACATGTCTCGGTACCTCGGATGTCCGGTAGCCACTTTGGGCGCTTACCGACATAAATGTCTCCAGCCTCAGCTGGTTTGACATAAGCATATCTCGAATGCCTGTCTTAGCCACTCCGGGCGTATACCGACATAGATGTCTCCAGCCACTGCTGGTTTGACATAACCATGTCTCGAATGCCGGTTTTAGCCACCCTGGGCGTATACCGACATAGATGTCTCCAGCCACTGCTGGGATGACATATAACCTGCAAAAACATAACTCAAAGGCTGCCTCTGGCTAACAAACATAAACAAAGATCTGGTATGCAAATGATGCCATGATACGCTGGCAAACAGAATAAACAACGATGTGGGATATGGAATGATGTCATGATATTGTGACAAACCGAAATAAACGGCGATCTGGGATGGGGAATGATACCGTGATACTATGGTAAACCGAAATAACCGGCGATCTAGAGAGTACCGATAATGCTAGGGTACCTTGGATAATTTGAGATAGCCAATATAACCATGATACCTTGGATTTCAATTATGATCCAGATGACCCGGAATTCCAATATGACCCGGATTTCCAAAATGATCTGGATTACCAATATGACTCGGATTACAAATATGATCCGGATTTTCAATATGATTCGGATTACCAATGCGATCCAGATTTCCAATGTGATTCGGATTACCAATACGATCCAGATTTCCAATGTGATTCGGATTACCAATACGATCCAGATTTCCAATGTGATTCGGATTACCAATATGATCCGGATTTCCAACGTGTACCAATTTGATCCGGATTACAATGCTCCTCGGATTTCTGGAATACTTCGGATTTCCAGGATACCTCAGTAACGAACGTTCTCAACAAAACCGATGTCACCTTTCAACGTTAGTCCAACATACAAATCATGGAAAATATTTGACGGGAACAACAATTATACTAGCCGAGGTAAACTAGCTATAGCACTTAACAGAGAACGAATCTAACAGCAGATACTATGCACAAAAAACTAGACTCGGTTTCAACCGAGTCCCCGAGTCACTTTTCTTATCTAGGAGGAGGTGCAAAACAGTCTGGCTATCCAGTCCCCGGGTCAAGACATCTTGTCCCGGGTAGAACACTTAGACAAAAAGCGAGGGGCAGTCCCCGAGTTACTTTTGAGACCAAACTAAACTGGACTGGCTATCCAGTCCCCGGGTCAAAACACTTTGCCCCCGGGGAAAACAACTAATCATGGCAAGAAGGGGCAGTCCCCGAGCTACTACTTACGATCAGCCTAGTGGCAAGCATCTTTAACATATTATAAATACTCACATAGCTATTCTGGTGTCGGGTAGATGTCATTGTTCGGGTTGAAGTAGTGCGTGAAACCAGATTCCCATTGGCCCTGGGAATTGCGAAGATCTTGCCTGGACCCCGTCCCATTGCTACCATCCGATATGCCGTGGCCCTCCACCTGATGCCGGCCTGGGATGCTGGCCTGCCGCATCATTAAAGTCGGCCCTAGCCGAAGCAAGGGAAAAGGATCTGACTCAGCCGCACTGGAACCTGACTCGGCCCATCCGAGACTTGTGACTGGCTCGACCCAGCCGGAATGAGCAAACTCGGCCCAACTAATGCATGTGGCGCCGGTACAGCCGAGACGGCACCACCATTGGCCCATCCGAGGCACGCACCCTTCGGCCCAAGCGAGTCTGGCGAAGAGGTCGACCGGACGACGTCTCGGCCCAAGCCGGGAATTGCCAGCCTGCTCCGGGGCGGAGCAGCGTGGCCCACCCGAGGTGAGGCAAACCGGCCCACCAAGGCTGACTGAATCCCGGCCCAATCCGGGGCGTACGACACCTGCCTGGTCAATGCTGACCCTGAAATGGCCAGCTCCGAGACAGGCATCGTGGCCCATCCAAGTCGATGGCGCACATGGCCTGCCCGAGGTAGGTCGATCTTGTCTAGCCGAGATGAAGAAGCACTGGACCTGTCGAGGCTGGCGAGCCGATCCGAAGCGAGCACATGCCCGCCCTGCGGATGCTGACCCCGGAGAAGCTGGCCTTGGCCTGGAATCGACCGCGTCATCTCGAACTTTTCTCATCTAGATCCAACGATGATGCCCGTTGGAGAAGGCCGCGGCGCAGATCTGGACGGCGGAGACGCGGCTGGAACGCGGCTAGCGGGCCGGTGAGGTGCCGCGTTGCCGGCGTCGCAAGCGAAGCAGGAGCAGATCTGGGATCTGCTGATGATGTCGTTGACGAAGGCTGCGCCAACTTCTGCTTGCTGCTGCAAGCTTGATCACGGAGAACAATGGCGATGTCGAGTCCCCGCGTTGATGATGAAGATCCCATCCGAAATATTCCAGCAAGCGCCATTACAGCCCCACGGTGGGCGCCAACTGTCGTGGTGGGAATCACGCAGATGCCACGGGGTGGCTTATTCTGGGGCCGAACGGATGCTTGTGGATTCGGGAGGGATTGCGCGATGGAGTCGCACACGAAGAACACAAAGAACACGAAGAACAAGAGCAAGAAACCAAGAACACAAACACAAGCACACCACGATGTACCCTGCTTCGGGGCCCTCGTGAGGAGGTAAAACCCCTACTGCAGCACTAGCCTACTTGGTGTATTCTTATCTTTGTATATGGTGGGCTACAATCGCTCCTCGAGCTGTATGCTTTTCCATGGAGGAAGATTCAAGGAAGAAGAAGAAGGGGCAAAGGGAGGAAGAAGAGCTCACGGGCTGCTGCGCGCACCCGCGCGTCCCTCTCGCCCCTTCCTGAGGGCTCCCCCTGGTGATCCTTACAAAGGGAACCCAGGGGACAAATGAGTGGACAAGGAGGCACAAAGCACTGTACAAACACTGTTGAAGAGTTGACTCCTTCGTCTTCTAGCCCTTGTCTCCGGCATCTCCGGGAGATGTCGTCCTTGCTTTTGTCTTCTAGCCGTTGTCCTCTGAATCTCCACGTCCTCTTCTTATCCTCTCCCGAAGATATTTATGATAATTCGGATAAGGGTGTCCCGGCATCGGCGGAGATGATCCGGTTAAGGATGACCCGGCGTCGGTCGAAGTAGATTTGGATTGGAGGAGTGTCGAGGCCACCTGCCTCGACTTGGAGCCCGCCCGGCATCCTGGTTGAGGTAGAGGTAGCAGCCAACTCGACGCTATCTCAGTATAGCCGAATAAGGAAAGATTTGGTCTAGCCGATAGGTGCCGCCTTGACCCATCATGGGATGCACTGGAGATGACTCGAATTGATAGCTGAGTCGAGGCCTCGGCCTGCTGCTCCCAGAGGCTGGTTCGCTCCGAGACTGGGAGCTGACTCGGATCGATCCATCCCAGGCACAGAAGCAGATCGGCCCTATACAGGAGCTGGAGCGATGTGTGGAGTGCGCGGCCCAGCCAGGTCGAGGCGAGGTGGCCTCGAAGTGCTGCAAGCCGGCCAGGCCAGGCGAGGCGAAGCGAGCCGGCCCAGCTCAGCCGAGGCTGGAGTATCGGCCAGCCGGCCTGGCTCCAACTCGGCCCAAACCGAATCTCGGCCCATCTCCGAGGTAATGAAACTCGGTCCATCTGGGGGAGCTCGGACCACTGAGCGGTGGGATGCCGACCTGGCTAAGGGAGCGACCCGGCTAGGGAAGACTCGGACCCAGCTCGGGACTTGGAGCAGCTCGCCTTGCTGGACTGCAGGACGAATTCGGCCCATCCTGGACTATTCGGCCTAGGATGATTCGGACCGATCCGGGATATACTGAGCTCGGCCCAATCCGAAGCTCGGCCTGCCAGGAAACGAAGTAGCCGGCCTGCTGGAGGGAATTCGGCCTAACCGGATCAGAGTAAGAGACTTGGCCTAGCAAAGCTGGATGGAGACTCGGCCTAGCGTTAGCCCAAACCGAGTTAAACCATAGTTCGGTGGGTTTCACACGTTGGTTTGCAGTAAAGGGCTCGGCTCAGCCGAATTAAACATCTCGGACCAACTATGACTCGGCCAGCCAATGACAACTCCACCTGGGCACTGCTCATACCTCCTTTGACACCTCGGATAACCCAACTAAACCACTAACTCTGGGGTACCCGGGGATTACATCCCCGACACTAAGCTTATTTTATTTTAGTAATTAACCATGAGCAAGGGCTCTTTTACATGGTACTACCTGTGTTTCACAATGTAAGCCTTTTTAGCAAACTAAACTAGCTTGCTAAAAAACTTACATTGTGGATAAGAGAGTACCATAAAAAGGTTACAAAAAGAACCAACCTTCCCCAACCGATAGGGTTAAGAATCTTCCCCAACACTTGACTTCCTTCCGGTCGTGATTGTCGTTTTCACTCTTTGAGTTTTCCCCACGGTTTTCAGGGTCAAACGAGAGCTTTTCTGGAGAAAATTACAAAAACCAACCACATTTGGGGCTCTGACAACAAGTCAGTACCATTCTTGGTGATTTTTGCAAGTCAGTACCAACCGTGGGGCTAATGACAACAGATTGCACAAATTCCTATCTAAACATATTTTGACACATACTGACTGGTGGGACCCATCGATAAGAGCCTAGTGGCAGCACACGTGGACGTGAGGCTGAGGTGGACGTGGGGCCCACCAGTCAGCCCCACACCTTATTTCCCCTTCTTTTTGTTTCTCCTCTCCCACTCAAGCCCACACACCACACGCGCCACCGCAGACCGCCGGCCGGCCCTATGCCCCACTGTGGTCCAGCGCCGCCGTCCGCCCCCCGTCGCGCCACCACATCCCACTGCCTGCCGTCGCGCCTCCATGGCCCAACACCCGCAGCGCACCACCGCCATAAGAGCGTCGCCAGCCCCGTGCAGCTACGTGCTCGCCGCCGGCCCCGTGCAGCCCCATGGCCGCGCCGGCCACCGCCGCCGAACTCATCGCGGCGCTCGCCGGCCCCGTGCGCAGCGCCGTGGCCGCGCCGGCCACCGCCTCCCGAGCGAGCAGGGGCTGCTGGAGCTTCGGCGGCGGCCTCCCGCCCCACCGTACCCTGCTCCTTCCGCATCTCTGACGTTCTCCATCGCAAGCGGGAACGCGCGACCGACGGAGGAGGCAGGGTGAGGGAGGGCTTGCCGGCGAAAGAGGTAAGCCACGGGCGGGGGTCGACGGAGGAGGCAGTCCGCGGCAGCAGCTGTCTCCGTCCGTGGCGCGCCTTCGGAGAAGGCCAAGCTGGCGCCGGGCGCGTGCGGCGAGTCTTCGTACACGGCGGTCGCGGCGGGACGGGGCCAGCGACCGCTGCGCCCTCTCGACGCGGCTCTGCAGGCGAGAGGACGACGGTGGCTGCGCCGGCGGTCGCCCGATTTCCTCTCCCTGCTGCCAGCGCCACCGGCCTCCTTCTCGTGAGGAGTTGAGCGCGCGGAAGGCCGAGCCCGGCTGCTGCGGGACGACGGCGGCTGCGGCCGAAGGCCGATCCAGGCTGGAGCTGAGCGCGCGGAGAGGAGCTCGCACGGACGGAGAGGGAGGCTGTGGTCAAGGGATTATCCGTGCGAGAAGATGGGGAATTCGGGTGAGAGAGAAGAGGAGGAAGAAGGAGAAGAGAGATAAGATGTGAGGCTGACAGGTGGGCCCCACCTCCACGTCAGCTCCACCTCCACGTCAGCTGCCAACTAGGCTCTTACCGATGGGACCGACCAGTTAGGCTGCTGTTAGATAAGAATTTATGCAATCTGTTGTCATTAGCCCCACGGTTGGTACTGATTTGAAAAAATCACCATAAATGGTACTGACTCGTTGTCAGATCCCAAATGTGGTAGGTTTTTGTAATTTACTCACTTTTCTGATTTGCAAACCGAGAGAGCTCGAGACAAATATACCAGTTCGTACCCACCAACCACTGGTCCTTATGGCGGTCCACACATGTCAGTGACAGAAACTGCACAAACTAACGACGGACCCACCCATTTTAGACGTCCGGCGCCTGGGTCCCACCCGTCATTGCCGCGAGAGGTAGACGGAGGCCACGCGTTAAAGCGGCCATTTTCTCCGTCGACCTCGTCGTCTCCTCGCTCCCGCAGACGTGCTCCGTCGTTGTCGTCGTCGCAGCCGTCCCAAGGAGAACCATTCCACACGGATTTCCTCGTTTATCTCCGGGAGACCCGGGTACTCGGTCAGAAGCACTCCATCTCTCTCGCCGCTTTGTTCTATCTTGGGTCGAGCTCGCTGGATAAGGTGCGATTTTGGGGGCGATATTTTCCCTCGAATTAGTAGTACCATCTTGATTTGTTTTGGACGGACCGTGTTCTTTTCAAGCAATTAACCGGCTGGAATTAGCTCGATTTGTTGGATTTTCCGCGCGAAGATTCTTAACCTCGTCGTTTGCGTTGCTGCAGGGATTTGCGGGGGACGCGGCGGCGACTCTTCGGTCGACTTGGTTCTTTGTCGGATTAGCGAACGGAGACGGGGGATGGACGAGAAGGCGTCGAAGATGGAGAAGCTCTCGTCCGCGGCGGCGTTCGTGGAGGGCGGCGTGCAGGACGCCTGCGACGACGCCTGCAGCATCTGCCTCGAGGCCTTCTGCGACAGCGACCCCTCCACGGTAGCTGCCTCTCTCTTGCGGCCGTCATGGTGATTAGCGAAGGAAATCTTGGATGTTTGATGCTGTTATTGCTTCTTGTTTTGAATTGTCGCAGGTTACAAGCTGCAAGCATGATTTCCATCTCCAATGCATCCTTGAGTGGTGAGGACCATGCTTTCTTTTCTTTACAATCTTCTCTGAAGCTCATTAACCATTCGATCAGAAATCCAAAGTGATATTGCCTGAAACTATCATATGACTGTATTTTGACGTTAAATTTGTTCATTCATGGTAAGATGGAAACATTGATGAACTAATTTGAGGGCCAAATTGGATTAGTGACGAGTTCCAATCTCCTTTCTTGGTTCCTGGATGATTGGTTTACCGCGTTGCACATTTGTCTGGAGGATTTGTTGTTCTGCACCATTCATCTGCAAGTCTTACTTGTAATTTGGAAGAGTTACAATTTCTTTTTGTAACTGTTGGCTGATCGGTTTGCCACATCTGAGTTGCTATCACATACCTTCTGATGCACTAAATGCAATTGATGCTGCAGGTGCCAGAGAAGCTCCCAGTGTCCCATGTGTTGGCAAGCTATCAGCATGAAGGACCCTCTGAGGTAGAAATTCAGCTTTATGTAAACTAGGAGTGAAATTACAGTCGAGTCTCACTTACATTCTTGAATTACAGTCAAGAGCTCCTAGAGGCTGTTGAACAAGAGAGGAATGTGCAAGAAGATCGCTCACGCACGACAACTGTTTTTCGTCATCCAATGCTTGGACATTTTGAGGTATCATTTCGTATTTCGTGTGCTCTTCCATTATCACTTTCTTGTTGCCTTGTCTCGATCTACACCAAATGGTTGTACTGCTACTGATACTGTTATTTCTTCCAGGTACCAGTAGGTACAGATGATGCTGAGCTTGAAGAACGTATCATGCAACACCTGGCCGCTGCTGCCGCGACGCGCAGGTCGCACCGCCATGGTAGAAGGGAAGGCCACCGTGGAAGATCAGGAGCACATGGTCGCACACAAATTGTTGTATTTTCGACAGCCGAAACTACCTCTAGTGACCCCATTTCTTCAGATTTACGGCACGCAGGGGACAGTGAGCATTCTTCTGCTATAATATCTGCTCCTGTGGATACCACGGAAGAAGCATCTGTCGACACATCAGTGCACACCAATGCTTCTCCTAACTGCCCCTTCGGATCAAATGACAGGTGATTTCTAATTTCATATGACATAACTACACAAGGGCTGAAATCTATGTTTTTGCTTCTCATTTATTGGCGTAACACTTGCTGCATGATGAACTTGATCAGAATGTGTGGCGATGAATCATCTTCCATCAACCAAGATGGAGCTGGACCATCTGATCCACAATCGTTCTCAGAAACGCTCAAGACTCGCCTGCAATCGGTTTCGACAAAGTAGTACTCTCTGGCTCTTTCAAACTTTAGAGACCTTTTAAAAACCAGCAGTATTAGCTTACTTATATTTGCTGTTTCCTTTGACAATGCCAGATACAAGGACTCTATAACAAAAAATACACGCGGGTGGAAGGAACGGTGGCTCACACGTAGTGACACGATATCAAATCTTAGTTCTGACGTGAAGAGAGAGGTCAATGCCGGAATGGCCGCTGTGTCTCGCCTGATGGAACGGCTAGAAACGAGGGATGGGAGTGGCTCTGGACCCTCATCGGCATCTTCAGACAATGCTCCTTCTCCTTCTGCTACGGATGATCAGAGGACACATCGTCTAAATTTCCCGTAAATGGCGCCTCATCTTCGGCGACTTGCGCGTCAAGATCTGGTTCACAATGAACCAGCCTATACCATAAAAGATGGATTTATTTTTAGGTGCAAGATCTTGCATCTGGTACCATTAGAACAGTCACATGTAACGCGCTTGATATGTGCATCCAAAGACGCAGCTGTAAAGAACTTGTTGGAAGAATGTACATGACTCATGAGGCTGGGGTGGTGCAACACCCATAAAAGGTTTTGTATCCTATCAGGCCATCTTATGAGTGACAGGATTATCACGGACCCCTAACAAGTGAGATGAGATTCATGTCTGCAGAAACTTTTAATATGAAGATGCAAAAGTAACAGTAACTGCACGGAGAATTCATTTCATTGTTGATATAATTTTACATGGATTTCACAGCGTCTTCAGTCTATGAAGCTAACATGATCCAGTGCCATTTAGATTCATCCAAATTTGCATAATTTTTCTGGCATAACTGGTGTGTTCTTTTCCATGATCTCTGCTGTCTAACACAAAGAGCTGAACTAAATCGTGTGTTATTGTCCAGGATCTCTCCTTTCTAACATAAACAACTGAACCAAGTTGCCCATTTCAAAACAAAACAAAAAACTGAACCAAGTTGCGTTATTGTCCAGGATCTCTATGCAGGAATTCGTAGCTGCCCATGCCACTCAGTGACGTCACCCTCGAACAAATTTTCTACTGCTTGATATGCCACTTGTTTACTGGTCTAAATGAGTTTTTTTTAAATGGAGGCCAAACCTTTTTTTTAAACCTTTGCCTCAAGAAGAATAGAACTGTCCAGTTGTTAGCGGAAAACCAAGCGAAGACCGGTACAGCCGCCCTAGACAGCCGTCATGTAACACGACCTCCGCTAGGACACGCCTGGACGCCAACACAAATTGCACACACACTGTCAAAACAAATATCGCCGCTGAAGTTGCCCACCAGTTTCTTTGTTATCACTCTTTCCCAATCGAGCGATTCCGACTTTACCGAAAACCAATCATCTAAGTAGCCATCGCCGCAACGGCCTTACTGCGTTAGCCCACGCCAAACAATCAACCCCTCGCGAACGAGCACTGAAACTCCGATTCTGATGATTAGTTTCGAGGAGGAGTATGCAAAACTCTTGCGTAGATGAAGATCTTCACGGGCGGGCAGCTCAATAAAGGGCATTGTCTCCGCTCGAACGACGTGAGAGCAGATCCGACTTCGAAGAGGGGCTGCCACCCGCTCCATTTCACCGGGAACGAGCAGTAGGACCAAGCCCGCACCGCCCGCTGTTGTGCAGCCGGAACAACCAGAAGTCGAAGCTTCTTGCCATCAGAGGATCAAGCTCCACCATGCGAGAGTCCAAGCCCCAACGCTCCACCAGAGGATGCCACAGAGGGCACCGTCATAGGCCGCCGCTTCGCCGGGGGAAACGTGCCTCCCCCACCATGGGTGCCACCACGGGAGGAAAAAATGCCCGTAATCGCCTTCTGCCCGAGATTTGAAACTACAATTTATCGAACCAGTAGGAACCATTATAGTCTCAACTAATGATGGATACCTGCACACAACCAACAAACTAGACTTGTTATCAAGCTTCTTGTCTTGCTAGTTACAATGGTAAATTGTATAATGTGATAGGAATTGATAATTATAGATAAATAATGAAATGGACCAGACTGTAGATGATATGAAAACAATGAAAGAAACGTTGATAATAATAAAAGATAGACCGTGGTCCACAACTTCACTTGAGGCATCTCTCCAAACAAGATAGCAATGTTGTGGTGAACAAATAACAATTGGTCAGTGATTAAAAAAACTACAGTTGGTCAGTGATTAAGTTGCAATATTTATGATTATGATTATTCATAACATCATTCATATAGTCATTACGTCAAACACATATAGACCGCTAATCCAGCAACATTTATAACTAATACTCCACCCAATACCGCTATCCAACATGCATTCCAAAGTATTAAGTTCAAATAAACAGAGTATTGTAATAAGCACTGTGACATAATGTATACAATATCAAAACCATCCAAATATGGTAATGATACCGTCGTTTTATCCTTAGTGTTAACAACACATTACAACCCTTGTGTATTTTTGTCACTGGGATATAGGTCAATGTAAGATTGAACACATTATCATACACCACACCCTTTGAAGATCTGCCTATCAAACTTGACCAAAGTAGAAAAATAATCGAAGAGCATATACGACTACAAATCATGGAGCAAAGAAACCTAATGGATCTCAACAAAATTCATGAATAATATGATCGTAAAGTAACAACTCATCATATCCCAACAAACACAACATGAAGCTCACCATATGGATCTCAATCATGTAAGACAACTCATGAGATCATTGTATTGAGAATCAAAGGGAGAAAGACGTCATCTTGCTACTTTTGTGGACCCATAGTCCAAGGAAACTACTCGCATATCGTCATGGTAGCAGCAATGTTGATGATAATGGCTCCAGAAGTGCATTCCTCCTCCGACAGGGTGTCGGAATAGGCCCCCAGACTGGATCTTTGCGAACAGGAACTTGAAGTGGCAGAACTCCAGAAAATACGTCCTCCCGAAGAGTTTCGGAATGAATAATAAATATAAGCATCGAGATGCGATGGAAAGGAGGCACAGGCCTCCCCGCGGGTGCCCAATGTGACCCCTGGCCACGTGGCTGCTTCTTGTGTCCACGGGAATCCCGGTGAAATATAAGTTTCGTGATTTTCTTGGTATTTTTCTTGCTCCAGAAGTATTGATTTCCTGAAAAGTCAAAACATGCACAAAACAACTCGCTCTGGGCACTAGTTAAATAAGTTATTCTAGAAAAATGATAAAAAAAATATAAGAGTATACATAAAGCATGTTAGAATGATATTATAGTAGCAAGGACAATTATAATCCAAAGCTTAGTCCCTACTCGTTCTCGAGGAGCTAGATGATAAAATACAATTATTTTTGATTGTGAATTTTACCCAATATAATCTTGATCAAGCAATATAATTCATGTGAACTCAAAATAAAGTCAACTATTTCGACATCCACGCAGCACTTGCGCACGAGTCTCAGTCTTACTACTTAAATGACAAAATTAGAATAATGATGGAGGTTTAAAGTAAAACAAAGAGAACAAAGTTACACACCATTAAGGTAACCATTAGGTAAGGGGAGGCTTTATAGTCGATGTTGATGCAAAGAGTAGGAATTGCCATGCAACAGATGCAATAGAGTTATGAATGTATAAAAGCTCTCAAATGGATTAGTGCGCACACTTTTTTCTGCATAACCAATGTGTTTTTCCCTAGTATCCAGGTTGTCTACTAGTTCGGTCCCAAATTAACTGATGTTCTACATTTATACAAAGCATGACTTAGAAAAATTCCTATAAATTCAATCCTATGAATCAAACAAATTTGTATACATACGAAATCTTATAGAATTGGAATGGACATAACATTGCAATCCTGCATTTTTTTATTCCATGGTAATATATCTTCAAAATATAAATGGAATTTGAAACTTTTGGTTTGCATTCGACCTTTTTTTTTAGCGTCACTGGGGGCAGCACCCTACATTGTGACAGACACATGTCCAGCACCCTAAAGAGAGCACAATTAAGGGTGCCCGACACAAATTTGAGGGTGTAGGTGGAGATACTCTGGGCCTGTTTGGTAGGCTGCATCACTTTCTCGTAGTCTTGGGGGCAGGCTCCAGGGGCAGTGCTGAGTAGAGCCACCCCTAAAATCATGTTGTGCTTGTTGTTTGGTTGCCTGCATCAAAAAACGAGAGCTCTCTTCGTGCAACACAACCAAACAACGAGCTTGTGTTTACCGATTCGGTTAGTCTCACCATTTGCTTATAGGTGTACTTACCTCTCACTATGAAGTAGCGGTAGAACGACGAGCATGACCACGATGCGAGCGGCGGCGGCGGAGGTAGCCTGTCTGCGAGCGGCGGCTATGACGACGGCTTGAGCGACAACGACGAAGCTGAGCAGACGACATGGCGATGGAGCTGAGCGCTTGGCGGCGGCAAGCAGACGGCATGGCGGCAAAGCTGGACGGTGAGAAGTTGGCATGACGACGACGACACGACATGCCGATGGCAGAGTTCGACGAAGACGAGTTCGAGCAGAGGTTGAAGAAGACGGTGACACGAACAGTCTAAATACGCGTCCTCAGATCTACCCATCTACAAGCATCGAAACGCAAAACTTACAACACGATAGTTGTGCGGCATGACGAGGTGAAGCTGCTCCTCAAAGGAAATCGAAAACGATCAGCTGTGTGCGACAAGATCTGCAAAATTCGGTCAAAAAAGCTTTAGACAAGAACACGAAATTAGGACCGCACGGTTAACGAAAGTTCGAACTGATCGCCGGAATGGAACAGCAGCATCAAAGCACATCATTTGGGTGTACACCTTTTTTTGATCCGAGCAGTGTATGAAGAATTGGAAGAGGGTAAGTGAAAGAGAGAGTGAGGGAAGCAACGCCATGGAACGAACTTGCATGCGTATCGCTGCTTTTTGCAGCTGCGCGGCATGGCCGCCTGGAAACGGCCGATTCGGCCGTTCCTCCAGGGCCTGGCCCGAGGGTGCTTTGAGAAGCGCGCTATGCAGGCCCAAGAGCAAAAGCAGGCAACCAAACTAGAGCACGCTGCAGCTGGCGGGCCAGGCCAAGGGTGCTGCAGGCTACCAAACGCGCCCTCTAAGAACGGAGGCAGTAGCCAAACGCCCAAACCAAGTCATGGACCCATGTACATACGAACTTCAGGTGCCGATGTCACACACGCTGACGCCACAGACTTTGCTCCGTTGGTCATGCCACTTGTGTACATATGAACAAACACAGGAACAAGATCCTCTAACGTAGGCAAAACTACTGCAGAGGGACGTCGTTGGCTGTGATCCTCTAGTTTCCCATCCAACGGCAGCAGCTCGAACTAGTCAAAACAGTCGGGCCAAACCTAGTCCAACTAAGCTTGTGGCCTCCCTTGCCGCCGCCGCGTCGCGACAGTGTCCGCCTTGGAAGTTCGCCGGCAGTCAGAGCAGTACCTGTGAAAGTTTTAGAATCCCTAATTTCTGTTGTATTGATCTGGACCCTGGTGGGGGTTTTATATAGGAGTACAAGGGGGTAGGAGACTTGGAGTACAAACTAACCCTAATCAATCCTAACCGTACATATACTCTAACATCCCTCCTCAGTCGTAGCGGGAGTGAAGCGGACGATTGCGACTGAAGAGTCCTGTGCGTCCGTCGCCTCCTCCACCTTGTCATCATCGCCGTCCCCTTCTGGTTCCTTCTCTTCCCTCCCGCAGTCACAGCGGGAGTGTCATGGACGCAAGGGATGACGCGGATGCTGTCGACCGGAGCTCTTGAGTTGCTGTAGACGTGTGTATGATGTTGATGTCGAGGTAGCCGAGCGTGATGTAGCCGTGGTCAAGGTTGTCGCGGTCGGTGTAGCCGATAGAGCCGAAGGCGCAAAAAAATTGCGTGGTTTTGGGTTTTGAGGCGGCGGCGGCAGGGTTTCTGCGGCGGCGGCGGGTTTTTGGGCGGCGGCGGCAGGTTTTCTGCGGCGGCGGCGGGATTTTTACCAGGCGGGCGAGGCGATCGTGCGATCGCCCTAGCAGAGCGCCGGCGAAGTTTTTGGGCGGCGGCGGCGGGGTTTTGGTTTTTGGCGGCGTGCGGCAGCGACTCGCTTGGGAGCGGCGGCAGGCAGGCAACGGTTTTTTGTGTCATTGTGCGGCGGCGGCAGCGGATCTGCACCTTGTCATCATCGCCGTCCCCTTCTGGTTCCTTCTCTGATACCATATAGAATTGCTACACTAGCCATCTAGACCAAAAGTCCGAACTGATGGAAAGGGGCTAGGCAATATATTTATATTCAACACTCCCCCTCACGTTTAGTCTATTTTAGTACTTAGCGTGGGATAGGAGCGGGCCACAGGATCTTTTTTCCTTTTTTTTTAATCCGCGTGAGCGGGTCTCGAACTCGAGACTTCTTTGAAAGGACAAGGATGTCGCCTAGAGGGGGGGGGGTGAATAGGCGATTAAAACTTTTCCGGTTTAGGCTTGCTAATTGCGGAATAAAACTAGGTGTTTAAATTAACAAGCCGACAACCTAAATAAACTAGGCTCACCTATGTGCACCAACAACTTATGCTAAGCAAGACAAGCAACAAGGTGATAGCAATATAATACTTCAAGCACGAAGGCTATCACAATGTAAGTTGCATAAGTAAAGATCTCGGGTATAGAAATAACCGAGGCGCGCGGAGACGAGGATGTATTCCCGAGTTCCTCCTTGAAAGGGAGTACGTCTCGTTGGAGAGGTGTGAACCGACACAACGGTTCAACAACCACAAAGGTTTCACCCTCTTCTCCGATGAACCGCACCACAAAGGTTTGGTTCACCTTTCACTATCGGTATTCCTTCGAGGCGGAATCCGGAGCCTTTCAACAACAATCCGGGGCACAACCCACAATGGGTTGGGGGCTCCCGAACGGCTCTCAACAACAATTCGAGGCACAACCCACAATGGATTGGGGGCTCTCGAACGGCTTCAATTGACCACACAAGGGTCCAACCACCACAAAGGCGTCTAGGGCCCGAAGACCCAAGAGTAACAAGTTCACACGCTTTCAACTTCCACGAATCCTCGTGGAGAGCACACCGATGCACCAAATGCAAAAGGCAAGAGCACAAGTGCTCAAATCCCTCACTCTCAAATTCCAACAAAGCAACAAATGCTTATGGGGGAATAAGAAAGGAGGAACAAAGAGGAGATGCACCAAGAACTCCAAGAACAAGATCTACAAGGTTTCCCTCACTTAGCGGAGAAATCGATCGGTGAAAACGTAGATCAAGATCACCTCTCACTATCCCTCAAATATGAGCAAGAAACATGGGAGGGATTGAGAGGAAGAGCAAGCTTTGCAAAGTGCAACAATGGAGGAGAGAGGATGGACAAGCTTGCTCTTAGGGTGTATACCTTCACTGTTTGGGGAAGAAGATGCTTTTTATATGCTGCGGGGAAAAAATAACCGTTGGCTGAAAAAAGGAGCCGGACGAGCTGGCGGCCCGGCCTGGGAGCCGGCCTGGACCGGCCTGAGGGCCGGCCATATGCCAGAGCCGCCCGGCCAGGACGCCGGCCTGGGCCGGCCTGCAACGCCCGAGCGAGCGAGCGGGACAGCGAGCCAACGAGGGAACAAGGCAAAGCAGCGATCGATCGGAATAAATAAAACGAGCGAAGCCAGCAGCTGGATCGATCGCATGGCCTGCATGCACGAGCTGCTGCATGCACGAGCTGCACGAGCTCACTGCTGCCATGCATGCATGGGCCAAAGAGCTAGTGCGCTGGCCGGCCAGGAAAGAAAAGAAAAAGAAAGGGAGAGGAAAAAGCAGCCAGCGCGCCGGCCGGCCTGGCAGCCAGCCTGGGCCGGGCTGGTGGCCGGCCAGGTACCCGACGCTGCCGGCCAGGCAGCCGGCCTGGGCCGGGCTGGCGGCCGGCCTCGCACCCGAGGCCGCCGGCCAGGCAGCCGGCCTGGGCCGGGCTGGCAGCTGGCTGAGCAGGAAAAACACTCCGAAAATCATATCTTCTCCAATAAAATTCCAAACGCAACGAAACCAACTTTGTTAGAAAGATAACAACGAGTACTTTCCATCCAAAGAGGAAATATTATAAATCATAAATAGAGTCAAGTTGACACACATGGGGAGGTGTGAAACTCTCCTCGGGAATGAACCGATAATATTTTCAACACGAAAACGCAACTAGTTTTCCATATGAAATCCGTTTTCGAAGAACTCGGGCTTGTCATGAAGATCACGACAAGCACCAAAACGCAACAAGGAGAAGAGCAACATAAGATCCAAGAAAGATGAAATGCCAAGTATGCAAAGGTTTGAGCTCTCCACAAAGATGCGATCAAGTTACTCATTTGAGAGCCCCTCTTGATAGTACGCCGTCTATCCTAAATCCGGTCTCCCACTAACAACATGAGACCGGTAAAATAGAAAACCTATCAAGATCATACCTTTGCCTTGCGCATTCCACTTGAGCTCGATGATGACGATCTTGATCACTTCAAGTGGACCACCTTTCTTGATTGCGCTTGCTAACACATGCTTGATGAAGACTTCTCCAAATGCTCCCCCATACACCATTATGGGAGAGACTCGCTAAGCTCCGTCTTCATGTCTCCTTTTCTTCTACACATGACCATTCTTCATATAAACCCTTAAATAGAGCATTGGTCATCATGCCATCTTCAAGAGTCCAACACATGAACTCCAATGGACAAGGTCTATAGAATATCTCAATGTAAACATTAGTCCATAAGGATTGTCATTAATTACCAAAACCACGCATGGGGCAACACATGCACTTTCAGTCTCCCCCATTTTGGTAATTGATGACAATCCCTTTTTCGAGGGTTTATATAATGAATTAAGCAACCAAGCAACACAAAGAGCAAGGATGCAAGAGCAAGAAAGGCAAATGCTTGAGAACGAAACTAAAGCATAAAACCAACAACTCTTAAACCCTCTAAACTTCTCCCCCATTGGCAACGATTGCCGAAATGGGTGAAAAGTAAGAAGGCCAATATAATAAGAGCTCCCCCATAATGTGTGCATTTCTCATAATATGAGTGAAATCAAATGCACATATCCAATAACGAATAGTTGGAAAGGAGATCAAACTATATTGAGGATCCAAAGATTGCAAATGAAAATCAAATAGAAAGATACTTCAACGAAAGAAGCAAGCAATCAAAAGGATCCGAAAAATGTTCTAAATATCAAGAGGGAACTCCCCAAGGTACGTGCACAAATAGGATTTCTATTTCAATATAGTGTGCACAACATGGAATCCTCACTCCCTCCTAGATAAATTCAAACACAAGCCCATGCAAGAGAATATAAATGAGAAGTGAGGCAAAACAACGTGCAACAAATACACTCATTTTGCAACATGAGCAAGGAGCGGCAAATAAAAGGATGGGTGTGAGATATAAAGACATTTTAGGAGACTAATACAAGGATGAGCAAAATCATCAACATAGTCTTTCAAAAAGTGTTGCACATTAGTGCATATCATGTCTTTCACATACTCACACACCAACGGAGATAAATCAAATAGCTCCACAAGCTTAGAAGGATGCACAAAGCATAACACAAAAAATAAAGCTTGTGACTTTTAGAAACCACCAACGAATCAAAAGCAATAAGAGGTGGTCACTAAAGAATTGGAATATCAATTAAAGATGTGACTATTCTCATGTGTATAAGTTTCTAAGTAGACACGAATCACGAAGATATAAGTCCACAAATAAACATGTACACACAAAATAGGTACAAAGGTAAGGGTCATGATATCCAAGAGGAAGTCATAAATATACCAATAAGATTTTTGCTTAAAAGCATAGCACAAAGCTCAATTTTATCTTAAAGGGATATAGATGAACTTCCAACCTATACTCATCATAGCATCAAAAACTATCCACAAAGGATAAAGGTGATAAACGGGATGCTCCGAGTAAGATAACAAGTATCACAAAACGCAAATGATTTTGAAAAAACATCAATGTTGCACATGAGAGACTTTAAGTAGAAAGTGCTAGATTGACATAAATGGGATCGATGAATCATGAAAATGATTATATATATTCCCTTTGATATGTAATCATCCCGGCCAACTCACATTTGCAATAAAGACGTTTTGCAAGAATCAAAGGAATTGCAACTAAAGAGATTCATGCCATGAAACAACCTACACAAGGTTGAGAGCTAGAAAAGTATGCATGAGGTAGATACTTGTTACCGAGATAGCATTGGTTGATGTAGAAGATAAGAATTCACGATCATCCGAGCTTGGCTCCAATAAGCACATGGTGACAACACCTTCCTTGTAGATGAGACAAGCTTCCAATGCATCTCCAAATGTACCTAAAACAAATTCAAGTACAAAAAGGTGCCCAAACTCATTGGGTCCAAAGTAGTTAGAGCAACTACAATACATAGGACAAACTCCACATAACTATGTGCATATAGATATGAAATTGAATTTCATGCACATCTTAGTCATTTAGGATTTGATGAAGTTTATCCTATATATTGGATCAACGAAAGTAAGCATGCCATAAGATATACATATAATAAATATGCATGCACATGACTTTCAAGAACCAAATAAGATATAATTTAGACAAAACACCAAGTAAACCAACAAAGCACACACAAGTGTGACAAGAAAACAAAGTGTCCAAATTATATCAAATACCCAAATCAACACATGAGTGAAGATACCACTTTGAAAAGATACCAATGAAATCAAGATACCAAATGATGAACATATCAATTGAAGAAAATACCAATTGAAGAAAATACCATCAAGGAATAAACCAAACCCTCTACACTTTTCATGATGGCACAAAGTACCAAGACGAAAAATGTTTGTCTTCCAAGGAGACACGTCATCGGGATCAAATATCAAATGAAGAGAACTAATGTTCAAAAACCTATAGGATTGCTCCCCCAAGATGTGTGCATTAATTAAGATTTTGCATTTGAATACAAAATGCACACAAATGAGATCATCACTTTCCACATATATATATATATATATATATATATATATATTCAAACACTAGTGCAAAGCAACTCCAAGGAGTAGCTTGAAGCAATTGGTTTCCCAAAGAGATATGTGAGAACATATTTAGGGAAAGCCATATCAAGAAACTTCATCACAAACAAGATCCAACGGTGAGAGGCAAAAAGCATTTAAGCAAAAGGAACTTGTTTGAGAAACATGCCACAAAGGAATAAGATAATGAAGAATATCAATTCTAGGTGGCAATACCTCACATGTTCACATTTTCTAGGTTTAATATGCACAAAGCTTATTACTCCCCCATAATGATAATCCATTTTCTTTTAAAGCAAGAGGCAAACAAAACCAACTCGAGAAATTAATGGACATTATAGAATTTGAATTTCTCATGAGCATGACATACCACATAGAGAATAGATAAGATTGATATATCATCACTAAGTGGTATTCCTCATGTACACACATTTTTGGTTTGTGAAGTGCACGAAGCATATCACTCTCCAAAAATGGAATGGTCCATTAATCTCTCAAAGAGAGCCAACAAGGTAATATATCAAATAAAAGCAATAAGGCTCAACACAAGTAAATGGTGTGCAAACCAACATACACATACTTGATTTCTCAAGATAAGTAAGTAGAGAGCACAACACATACAAACACTAGCAAGGTACAAAACCAAACACATGCAAGGGTGCAAGCAACTTTCAATGTATATATGATTTAAATAAAAGTTACCGCAAGGAGGAACATTGGATATGAGTAGAACAATATAATCCAAATGACTTGGCTTGAGAGAATATAATTGATGAAGATCCCTTAATTCTTCATGATGTAGCCAAGTCTCCAATGCCTCCAACAACACCTATTGATCAAGTTTTAGCTTGTTGGTCCCCAACCAAGTTGGGTCCTAAGAGGTTAGTCACAATAGGTTTGGCAACCCAAATGGTTCTTTTCTTGACACCACTTTGAGTACCAACATATTTGGCAAACACATTGCCAACCTTATCCTTCCGAAGAGAATAAACATCATCAATATAATGGGGTTGGATAAGGTACCATTTGTGCATGAAGAAGCAAGGTGACCCTTCTCACGGCATAGGTAGCAACATCGACTTCCTCCTCTCTTCTTAGTTGGAATCTTGACTTGAGGAGGAGTAGCTGATTCTTCTTGGGAAGAGGTCGTTCTTCAACTTGAGGAACTTGAGGCTTCTTCCCTTGTTGCTTCTCACTAAGACTTCTTCTTCAAAGGGCAAGATCTAACATGGTGCCCTTCAACTTTGCACTTGAAGCAAACAATCTTGGCCGAATCTTTACTTGTTCTTGGCCCTTGTTCTTCTTGTTGACTTGGACTTGTTCTTGTTATTGGAGTTGAATCCAAGTCCACTCTTGTCATTGGGGCGTCTTTGAACACTCAACATATTGTCAAGTGTGGACTTCCCAACATGACGCTTTTCCAAGTCTTTCTTCAAAGAAGTGACTTGGGCCTTGAGCTCATTTAGTTCCTCTACATGGTTAGTATCAACAAAAACACTAGAGGAAGTAGAAGCTTCATTGTTAGAGCAACAAGGCAATGAAAGTAATTCATCACAAGATTAGCAATGTGAGAGGATGAATCACTAGGACTAGCACATGACAATAAAGCATTAGTAGAAGTTGTGCCATTGTCCACATGAGGCTCACAAGATGTTACCTTTGTCATAATAGCCTCATGAGCTAACTTTAGCCTAGCATGGGATGCTAGAAGATCATCATTAGAGCTAGAAAGCTTTTCATGACTTTCTTCCAATTTCCCATACTTGCTAGATAGCAACTCAAGTTGAGCCCTTAGCTCAACATTCTCCTTCAAAATAGATGCTTCACAAGAAGTGGAGTTAGTAGCACAAGCATCATTAAATTAGAAATGGAAGAAGACAATTTGCAAGCTTATCATTCTTAGATAGTTGAGTTTGGAGTTGATCATGAGACTTGATAAGGAGAGAGTGTTCACTTTCTAAAGCCTTGTGAGCTTTGTCAAGTCTCTCTATGTCCTCACTTAGTCTAGCATTGCCAACACCAAATTCAACTTTTTCCTTTTTAAGCACTTTATATTTAGCAAGCATGATCTCTTTCCTTAATGATTTTAGCAATAATAAGATCATTAGACTCATCAAGAGATTCAAGTTCTCTCAAGAGAACTAAGCTCTTCTTCTTCTTCAAGAGAAGCTTTCAAGGAAGCTATAGTGATAGAGTCATCTCTCTCAATTTGACATTTCTCATCAAATTGACTTTCCAAATCCTCAATAAATTCCCTACTCTTAGAACATAATCAATGATTTCACATAGAGGAGGGATAGCATTACTACCTTTGGGAGAGCACCAAGTACCATCTCACCCATCTTGGTTAAGGATTCAAAATCAAAACCTTCTTCATGAGAATCCTCATCCTCATCATCACAATTTGGATTTGAGGTGGGAGACACCTCGGAATCCTTAGCCATAAGGCAAACATGATTAATGATGAAGAGATGAAGAATAACTTGAAGCACCATTTAGGTCCATGTCTTGTTCCAACAAATGTTGGGATTCCTCTACATTGTTAGTCATGCAAGTACTAGAGGATATGGAAGCATTGTTTTCATGGCAACAAGACATAGAGCATATCATCATGAGATTTAGTTAAACAACTATTACATGATATGCAAGGACTATCAACTCTAGCATGTATGACATTTGGAGTGCTAGAAGAGTTTAAGTCCAAAGATAGAACATTGCAATGTGATAGAGAGAAGTATAATCAATAGTAAGTTCACCATCACCAATGCAATTTCTATCACCACTCACCATATCATTACCTTGTGACAAATCACATGTTGGTGAAGTGGAAGTTGTGAACTCATCACGGCCGGAGTGGAAGGAGAACAATCATCCTCAATAATTTTGGACACTTCATATATATCTTGAAGCTTGGTCCAAAGTCATGAGCGTTCCGAAAAGGCATGATTGACGCAAGAACTACATCGCTCAAAACACATATAAGACCATTAGAAACTAGAGTCTCGAGATGAGAGTTTTCCTCATCCTCTAAAGATAATTCTTGAGAATCCTTTGGAGGAGAAAAACCCACATCCACAATCCTCTTAATATAATTTGGACCCATGGCCCTAAAAAGATTAAGCATGCGAATTTTCCAAACATCATAATTTGTGCCATCGAATATGAAAGTGGGATCGTGCACTAATTCCTAAACGACATCTTTTACTCTCTAGGCGGTAAAGCCCAAAAAGAGAGCCCAGGCTCTGATACCAATTGAAAGGACAATGATGTCGCCTAGAGGGGGGGGGTGAATAGGCGATTAAAACTTTTCCGGTTTAGGCTTGCTAATTGCGGAATAAAACTAGGTGTTTAAATTAACAAGCCAACAACCTAAATAAACTAGGCTCACCTATGTGCACCAACAACTTATGCTAAGCAAGACAAGCAACAAGGTGATAGCAATATAATACTTCAAGCACGAAGGCTATCACAATGTAAAGTGCATAAGTAAAGCTCGGGTATAGAAATAACCGAGCACGCGGAGACGAGGATGTATTCCCGAGTTCCTCCTTGAAAGGGAGTACGTCTCGTTGGAGAGGTGTGAACCGACACAACGGTTCAACAACCACAAAGGTTTCACCCTCTTCTCCGATGAACCGCACCACAAAGGTTTGGTTCACCTTCCACTATCGGTATTCCTTCGAGGCGGAATCCGGAGCCTTTCAACAACAATCCGGGCACAACCCACAATGGGTTGGGGGCTCCCGAACGGCTCTCAACAACAATCGAGGCACAACCCACAATGGATTGGGGGCTCCCGAACGGCTTCAAGTGACCACACAAGGGTCCAACCACCACAAAGGCGTCTAGGGCCCGAAGACCCAAGAGTAACAAGTTCACAGCTTTCAACTTCCACGAATCCTCGTGGAGAGCACACCGATGCACCAAATGCAAAAGGCAAGAGCACAAGTGCTCAAATCCTCACTCTCAAATTCCAACAAAGCAACAAATGCTTATGGGGGAATAAGAGAGGAGGAACAAAGAGGAGATGCACCAAGAACTCCAAGAACAAGATCTACAAGGTTTCCCTCACTTAGCGGAGAAATCGATCGGTGAAAACGTAGATCAAGATCACCTCTCACTATCCCTCAAATATGAGCAAGAAACATGGGAGGGATTGAGAGGAAGAGCAAGCTTTGCAAAGTGCAACAATGGAGGAGAGAGGATGGACAAGCTTGCTCTTAGGGTGTATACCTTCACTGTTTGGGGAAGAAGATGCTTTTTATATGCTGCGGGGAAAAATAACCGTTGGCTGAAAAAAGGAGCCGGACGAGCTGGCGGCCCGGCCTGGGAGCCGGCCTGGACCGGCCTGAGGGCCGGCCATATGCCAGAGCCGCCCGGCCAGGACGCCGGCCTGGGCCGGCCTGCAACGCCCGAGCGAGCGAGCGGGACAGCGAGCCAACGAGGGAACAAGGCAAAGCAGCGATCGATCGGAATAAATAAAACGAGCGAAGCCAGCAGCTGGATCGATCGCATGGCCTGCATGCACGAGCTGCTGCATGCACGAGCTACACGAGCTCACTGCTGCCATGCATGCATGGGCCAAAGAGCTAGTGCGCTGGCCGGCCAGGGAAAGAAAAGAAAAAGAAAGGGAGAGGAAAAAGCAGCCAGCGCGCCGGCCGGCCTGGCAGCCAGCCTGGGCCGGGCTGGTGGCCGGCCAGGTACCCGACGCTGCCGGCCAGGCAGCCGGCCTGGGCCGGGCTGACGGCCGGCCTCGCACCCGAGGCCGCCGGCCAGGCAGCCGGCCTGGGCCGGGCTGGCAGCTGGCTGAGCAGGAAAAACACTCCGAAAATCATATCTTCTCCAATAAAATTCCAAACGCAACGAAACCAACTTTGTTAGAAAGATAACAACGAGTACTTTCCATCCAAAGAGGAAATATTATAAATCATAAATAGAGTCAAGTTGACACACATGGGGAGGTGTGAAACTCTCCTCGGAATGAACCGATAATATTTCCAACACGAAAACGCAACTAGTTTTCCATATGAAATCCGTTTTCGAAGAACTCGGGCTTGTCATGAAGATCACGACAAGCACCAAAACGCAACAAGGAGAAGAGCAACATAAGATCCAAAAAAGATGAAATGCCAAGTATGCAAAGGTTTGAGCTCTCCACAAAGATGCGATCAAGTTACTCATTTGAGAGCCCCTCTTGATAGTACGCCGTCTATCCTAAATCCGGTCTCCCACTAACAACATGAGACCGGTAAAATAGAAAACCTATCAAGATCATACCTTTGCCTTGCGCATTCCACTTGAGCTCGATGATGACGATCTTGATCACTTCAAGTGGACCACCTTTCTTGATTGCGCTTGCTAACACATGCTTGATGAAGACTTCTCCAAATGCTCCCCCATACACCATTATGGGAGAGACTCGCTAAGCTCCGTCTTCATGTCTCCTTTTCTTCTACACATGACCATTCTTCATATAAACCCTTAAATAGAGCATTGGTCATCATGCCATCTTCAAGAGTCCAACACATGAACTCCAATGGACAAGGTCTATAGAATATCTCAATGTAAACATTAGTCCATAAGGATTGTCATTAATTACCAAAACCACGCATGGGGCAACACATGCACTTTCACTCTTGGTTCTGATAACATGTGAAAGTTTTAGAATCCCTAATTTCTGTTGTATTGATCTGGACCCTGGTGGGGGGTTTATATAGAAGTACAAGGGGTAGGAGACTTGGAGTACAAACTAAGCTTAATCAATCCTAACCGTACATATACTCCAACAGTACCAACTTCATAGCCGCGTTCTGAACCAGCGCCAGTGCCATCCTGGTAGCCGCGCTCGACCTCCGCGCTGCCGCTTCCATGGCGCACGCTGGCCGGCCGGCGTCCTCCATGAGAGGAAGCAAAAGCCCGTGTCGTCCTGGTCGCCGCGCTCGAGTTCTGCGCTGCCGATTCCATGGCGCACGCCGGCCGTGTCCTCCAAAAGAAGAAGCAGGCGCCCATGTCGTCCTGGTCGCGGCGCTCGAGCTCTGCGCTGCCGCTTCCATGGCGCACGCCGGCCGGCTGGCGTCCTCCAAGAGGAGAAGCAGGAGCCCATGTCGTCCTGGTCGCGGCGTCGACTCTGCTTGGTTCGCGGCTAAACAGTCTCAGCGGCTCTGGGGTGTTGAGCCTGAGCCTTGTACGGGGCAGCGGCTGGCTTCGGTCGCGTCCACGGCTAGGTGGCGTCACGCCCGGAAGAGACAGCAATGGCTGGCTCCGCCTAGGTGGCGTCTCGCTCGGAAGGGACAACAATGGCTGGCTTCGCCGCCTCCATGCGGAAGGGTGAATCAAGAATGACCGTCGACAACGATGGCCGGAGATTCGAGAGCTATGGCCGGAGATTAGAGAGCGGTGGCCGACGATTACTCTGTTTCCATCCAAGCAAAATCGGCAGCAGGAAGTCTTTCACGCGAACTGTCGTTGGATGGGAAACGAGCGGACCACAGCCAACGACGTCCCTCTACAGTGGTTTCTTCTACATTAGAGGATCTCGTTCCCAAACACAGTATAAGTTTGTGGCAGGCTGCGTCCTTGAAAATGACCTCTCTACCCATGCGCCACAAATACTCATTGGCACATTTTTTTCACGCTTTGTTCGAGAAATCTGGTGCAGCCAATCACCACTAATTAGCAGTAGCACAAACATCTGAAAATGTGGCGTATATAGTACACACACGCTCCAGTGTTAAAAGCCAAAACGTTGAACATCTTTAGTTAGTTTCCACTTTCCACTAAATCACTAATGGAGCTCACACCAACACTGTCCATGGCCTTGCTCATCATCGTCCTCAGCAGCTACGTCTTCTTCCGGTGCGGCCGCCGAAAGGCCTTGAACTTCCCGCCAGGCCCGCGAGGGTGGCCGGTGCTCGGCAGCCTTGGCACCCTGGCTGGCGCGCTCCCGCCGCACCGCGCGCTAGCCGCACTTGCCGCGCGCCACGGTCCGCTCATGCACCTCCGCCTCGGCTCCTACCACGCCGTCGTCGCTTCCTCCGCGGACGCCGCCAGGCTCGTGCTCAAGACCCACGACCTCGCCTTCGCCGATCGCCCGGCTACTGCCGCCGGTGAGCACGCGGCCTACGGTTACCGTGGCATCGTGCACACCCCCTACGGTGCGTACTGGCGCATGGCGCGCAGGCTCTGCGCCACCGAGCTCTTCTCTGCGCGCCGCGTCGACTCCTACGAGTACATCCGGGCGCAGGAGATCCGTGCGCTCGTGCGTGGTCTGTTCCAGTGCGCTGGCCGCGCTGTCGCCGTCAGGGAGCACTTGGCGGACGCCACGCTACGGAACGTGCTGCGCATGGCGGTCGGGGAGAAGTGGTCCGGCTGCTACGGCAGCGCCGACGGCGAGGCGTTCCGCCGTACGCTGGACGAGGCGTTCCTGGTGACTGGCGCCGTAAGCAACGTCGGCGAGTGGGTACCCTGGCTGGGATGGCTCGATGTGCAGGGCTGCGTCCGGAGCATGAAACGGCTGAGCAAAGTGTACGACCGGTTCCTCGAGAGGATCCTCGACGAGCACGATGAGCGGCGACGGCGGCGTGAGGTATCGGCATCCACCGGAGCCGCCGAGGCTGCCGCCGCGGCGATGGACTTGGTCGACGTGCTGCTGCACCTGCAGCTCGCCGAGGACGAGAATGAAACAATCCGGACGTCGTCGTCGGAAGCCAGGCTCACGCGCGACGGCGTAAAGGCGTTTATCCAGGACATCATAGCCGGAGGTACGGAGAGCTCGGCGGTGACCTTGGAGTGGGCCATGTCGGAGCTCCTCCGCCGACCGGACGCCGCAGCCGCCGCCACCGACGAGCTGGACCGCGTCGTGGGCCGCGGCCGATGGGTCGACGAGAACGACCTTGCCCACCTCCCCTACATTGACGCCGTGGTCAAGGAGACGATGCGGCTGCACCCTGTGGGTCCGCTCCTTGTCCCCCACATGGCCCGGGAGCACACGGTGGTGGCCGGCTACGACGTCCCCGCCGGCGCGCGCGTGTTGGTGAACGTGTGGGCCATTGCGCGCGACCCGGCGTCGTGGCCTGACCGGCCCGACGAGTTCAGGCCGGAGAGGTTCGCCGGGAGCTCCGTGGACGTGCGCGGGCAGCATTTCGAGGTGCTGCCGTTCGGGGCCGGGCGGCGGATGTGCCCAGCGTACGGCCTGGCGATGAAAGTAGTGAGTACCGGCTTGGCGAACCTGCTGCACGGGTTCGCCTGGCGACTGCCAGACGGCGTATCGCCGGAGGACGTGAGCATGGAGGAGCTGGTCGGGCTGTCGACCCGCCGGAAGGTGCCGCTCATCGCCATCCCCGAGCCCAGGCTGCCGGCGCATCTCTACACCGCCGAGGACTGATCGGATTCACCAAACGGGCATGCAACTAAATATACAAGCTTCGTTTTTGCTCAAAGCTGCTGGCAAACGAAAGCTTAAGCCATTAACGAAATAGGCCGTAGCCCCACTTTATAAATAAAGCCTCACAACGGCCAAACCGATACAAGGTGATGAGGAAATCCTCTTACACATCAGATCAAAGATAAACAACAAAAAAATAAAAGAAAACCGGACTTGCCACCAAGGACCCCGGCGAGAGATCAAGAGGTACCAAGACTCCACGACGACGCCCCCAAGAGGGTGACGACGCAAAGCGCCGCCGCCGTCGAGACCGAATAGTCAAGGGTTTTCACCCGGAGCCCTAGGTCGGAGAAGGTACCGTCAACGGCGCCCCCAAGAGGGTTACGACACCCGCAGGCGCAGTCACCGTTGGCGCCGGAGCACAGAGATTTCGCTCGGGAGAACCATCCTACCACAACTAGTACCGCGAACCGCCCAAAGCCTCGAGTCAGGCCACCAAGACGCGTTCTGGGAACCGCCATTGCCGAAGCGCTACCAGCACCAGGATCTCCCTCCGCCAACTCCACGCCACCCGCGTGGACCGAGAAGACGACCATCACCACTGCCACGTCCCTCGCCGCAGAGGCGACCGCGCAGACCACCTTCCAGGGCCGCCGCCCCGGCGTCCAAGATCTCGCCCCCAAGGAGAAGCAGGAGTCATGACGGCGGTTCCACCGGCACGAATAGGAGAAGAACCAAGCCAACCAGCCCTAGTACAACGGGGGTACGACTAGCAGGACGCACCCGCCGGTCATGCCCGCAGACCCCGAGGAAACGAGGCTGCTAGGCGGTAACCGGATCTAGCCCCTCCTAGGCCGGATCCAGCACCCCATCCACTCCATGGTAGGGGGAAGGGCTCCCGGCGCGCCCGGGAGCCACTGAAACCACACAGGCAGCAGGGCCCGCCCAACCCAGATCGGGCCCAAATGGGCCTAGATCTGGGCCGAAAACCCGCCGCCTCAGGCCAGCTCCGCCAGCCACCATTCCGGAGCTGCGCCGCCCCGGTCTTCTCCGTCGCAGGCACCTGTGGAGACAACGTCGTCGCCGAGCCATCCCCGCTGTCCGTCTTCCGCAACCATGGCCGAGATCTCCGGCCGAGAAGCCGCTGCCCGCGTCGCCTGAGTCGCCGCCGCCGTCCCAGACCCACCCCACCACCACCGAGTATCCACGCCGCCGCCGGAGCGGCCGCGCCGCCGCGCCCTTGGTCAACGCCGTGCCCACGCTGTCTTGCCCGACCCGCGCCGGGATCCACGAGCGAGGGAGAAGAGGAGCCTCGCCGCCGCCAGCGCCCGGCCTTTGGCCGGCGACGCCGTCCGGCGGCGGCGAGGAGAGGGGATGGGAGAAGGGAGCTCGAGGCGACCGCGGGACGGGGTTCCCCTGCTCGCCCGCGCGGGGGGTGACGCAGGGGACGGAGAGGAGGGGGAGAGGAGGACGGGGGAGAGCGGTGCGTGCCGGCGGCGGCCCGGCGACTAGGGTTAGGGGTGGGTCGCCTTCTTGCCTCTGTCCCGCCTGAGCTTTTCTCCCTGGTATGCTTTTCGGCTGACCAGCTTAAGCCATTCTGCCTCGGCCTTGAACGTTTTAGATGTGCATATCTCAAGATACACTGGTGAGAATGTGAGACCATCCCAGAAGGTTTAAATAATACCACCACTGTCCTCCTCCCACATTCAGAACAGCGAAAGGACTATAGCCCCATAAGTTTGTGTTTAACGTCAAATATAAAATCATTTCAAAATGCATTGTGAACCGGCTTAGACTTATTTTTGGGGGAGCTTAGAGCATCTCCACCGGCACCCTATCATTTTTTTTTTGCCAAATTCTTGCATTTGGAACAAAATAGTAAATGCCAATATCAAATGCGAATACCAAAAATGTAGATAATCAAAGTCCGACCACACTACACTAGGCACCAAATAAAAAGTCTCGGCCAACATCAAGTCGGGCCACCAAAATGTCACCAAGTCCGACCACATCACAACACATCATCGAAAATGCAAACAAATCATTTATTGGCCCTTGCTTTCTTCTTCTACATGATGCGCTCTCTTTTATCGGTAAAGTAAGAATTTAGATTGGGGCTCATGTTTGTTGTGTCGGTGGACATGATCTTGCGCTTCTCAGCTCTTTTCTTGAGTTCACTATCGTTTGCATCTGCTTGAGCTTTTGGCCTTGTACATTAAAGTAGGTGTCCCACTTTTCTTGGTTTTCTACGTGCATCTTCACTTTGCGAGTCGAGACCTCCTTCATATACTCGGCAAGTGAATCTTGGAGGGAGGAAGATGGTTATGCCTTCTTTCCCGACATTGCTTTGTTTGTCCCAGTTGGCCATTCTGAGCCGGCCCAAGACATCCGCTCTACTACATCGCCCTTGCCCCCCTCCTCTGTGTGGCCGTTCAGAGAGAGTCGGAGTATTTCCACTTTTAAATTTTTTAAAGTTTGGACCAACAATACATCTAATTGAATGGCTTCTTCTCGTACCTATCTATGTACATTGCTAGACCATCCTGCAACTAGATAAACCGGTACATGTCAAATATACAGAAATTTTAGATCATGGCAAATAATAGCAATTTCATGAGCATGCTAAATAGATAGGAGTGTCTAGCATCTTACTTTGTCGGACATGATACATCAGCATGATCTAAATCCTCCCTGCCTAGTGGATGCGGCGGAAAGGATGACAGCGTTTTGACCGATAGGATCTCCCTGGTGGTGGTGTCGTACGATCTAGGAGGGAGGTGTGCGGTTAGACGGGAGTGTGAGTTGGCGGCGATGTCGGGGCTACTGACTCCGATCAGCGCCTTCTCCCTTGGCAGACTGTGAGGGAATGTATGGTAGTAGTGCTCTGTTTGAAATTTTGCTAAGGTTTTGCCGATGCATGCGATGGCGTTGCCAGAGGAAAACGGTTTTTTACAAGGGCATAGGGCGCCCTTGGGCAATCTGGACCGTCCGTTTCGGGCATCCGACGGCCCAGATTTGTCGTTGATTTGTCCGCGGTCAACGGCAAATCTGGGCCGTCGGATGCCCGAAACGGACGGCCCAGATTTCACAAGGGTGCCCTATGCCCTTGTAAATATCATTTTCGTTGCCAGAGGGCGTCTTTTCCTCCATGGAGGCATCATACCACAAGGACCTCTCATGCCCCGAGTTGTTGGTCTTCGAGTGAAACTCTGAAATTCGGTTGCCATATCGTACCATGGCATCGGGTACTACGCCAGTTGTTCCTTGGGCATCGCCTTGAAATACCAGGATCCTTGTGCACTCCCCGCGGCTGGACGTGGGCTGCGTCATGGGCAGCGGGAGGCTGGTTGGCGGCGTGGTTTTCCAGTGTGACGGTCAATATGGTGACGATGATGGTGGCAAGTGAAGCAGGGTCGTGGCATGGGTTTGTATTCAACCTTTTGAGCACGTTCGATTGGTCTTCTCGTGCTTTTCCATTAATCGAGGAACCGAAGCGGTCATGGAGCTTGGTGGTGACGACGACACGCGGAGGGTGTTGTTGCAGGAGCTCAGATGGCAAGACATGCATAATTATCTTCGAGGCTTCTTTTTGAAGATTTGAGATACAAGACCTAGGGTTGGACTGTGCTTACATGAATCGTAGCGTGCACGACCGCTCTCTGCTCAGAGAGATCGACGAAGAAGCTCTTCGCTGCACGCCGTCGACCACCGCCGACCTGAGTAGAACGTGGCGCCGCTTACCTGGTCGTCGTCGAAGAAGTTTCATTGCCGACGGAGAGCTCGAAGAGGGGGAAATGGTGGCGGGAGCTTGGACGGTGAGACGAGAGGGGTGAAATAGGGAGCAAAAAATAGGGCGGTGAGCGAAATTTCTCCCGACATCATTACGCGTGTGTGCCGCCACGCGCCATCTCCAAGATCGCACGAGCTTGGCTCCAAGATTCCCCATTTTGCATTGCGGTAGGGTGACTTTGAAGTGTCGTTTCTATCCGACATGGCCCGAGGCTGCTTTAAACATCGTGCGGTGTGCAGGAACGTGGATCGGCCCAGCCATCAAATGCATCATTTTTGTATCCACCGGGCCTAGTTGAGATCTCGTAAACTACCAAACACACCCTAGGGTTTGTTACTTGCGCCTCGAACTGTTACCAGGGAACATATATGAAATATAAATGTTATAGAACTAGTGGACCTTAACATAGAAAAACAAAAACGATATTTTCATGCGAAATACAAAACATAATTGCTAGCGTGGGCTCAGTGTTTCTGCTCCCGCCAACCATTTTTTTTTCGCTGGCATTCTGTGATGTGCCGGAGCCATGATTGCTACGAAGGTACCTACAATATTATATGCAAGAGCTTTGTGCTTAACGATGCAGTTGGTGCGTTGTTAGGACTAGGGAACAGTAAACATTATTTTTATGCGGTCCAGCACAGGTTCACGAGACCAACTATCCAACCAAATATTCGTTTGTTAATCATATGGGTTCCATGACAGAAATTCATCTAGCAGGTTCGCGTGTTAATCATGTATACACAGATGGGTAGCCGACGCGGAGTGATCGGTCATGTGGCTCCATTCTTTGACTAGTTGGCGTGCCCTAAAGACGCAAACACATGTAACCAAGCTGTATGTAGCAAGATCCGCTCGTCTGTCAACATCTTGGCTCGGCTCTCTGCACGGCAGTTCGCATGTGCACATCGATCCAACATATACTAATCGCACCTGCATGACCATGAGAAGTTTCTATTCCACGTTTCACCTACTGCCGCGAAGGGTGGCCTCTCACGTATCACCCCCAAGTCCCCCTCCCTCCCCCCTCCCCGGTGTTTCGAGTGCTTCTGGCGTCTCGACGTACGCCGCCTGAAGACGATCTGACCTCCTCCCTGTGCAGCATCCTCGGCGGGTGGTGGTGGGAGGGGATTGAAGCTGGATCTCAGTTGATATGCGTGCGTCTCGGCCTAGGTGGTGCCTAGTTGGTGGCGATGGGGGGGGGGGGGGGGGGGGGGGGGGGGGGTGCGCTGTTTTCTCTCCTCTAACCTTTATGGTGAAGGGGAAGGGGACGACATAAGTGCTTATCTTCTTCGCATTGCTCGACGGGATTTCCTTGTTTGTTGTGGGTGCTGTTGTCCCCCTTGGTTCTGGTCGTCCTGGTGGCGAGCAGGAGCTGGGACTGGCGGGCACGGAGGTTGTGTGCGAAGTTTCAACCACGGAAGTTCCCAAACGATGGTGAGGCACGCCGCCGCTATCTTTGGCCAAGGGGGGCACTCCGCATCTCGAGGTTCATAAATTGGAAGTTATTCTTCCTCTACATGTTAGGATATATGACCTCAACGCGACATCAAGCATCAACTCCATTCCAAGTGGTTCATCCCCGGTGGTGGATTTCGTGCACGTGGCTTCGAGGTCTTGCATCGGCGCCGGTGGAGAAGGACCGGATCACATCCTAGCATCTTCTGCGAAGTCCTATTTGTAAAATGTGAGGGCCCTATTGTAATTCTTGTCCTTCAGAGATCCTTCTTGTATATGTAGCCCACCGCAATGAATGAAACTTTGTGGTCCTTCGGATCCTTAGAGCATCTCCACTCACGCCCCCCATAGCCCTCCCTATAGCCCTATTGGGCTCGCCGAACGTAAAATGGCGCCGACTTGCGCCACCATAGCCCAATTTTGTCCGGTGTGGCCCGTTATTTCGTTCGGTGCTACCAGCCCACTCCCACCACGCTGAGAACCGCTTGGACGCGCTAGACAAAGCCATCCATGTCACTGATAGAAACCCGTTTGCATCAATGCGGCCACCGGCCGGTTATCTTCCTTCATGGCGGCGTATCGATTTCCCAGCCGGGCGCATCGAGCCGTCACTTCGTCACTACGGCGAGCTCGCTTGTTTCCCACGCATGTGTTAATGCGACGGCGAGCACGTCTTTTCCAGGCAGAGGTGCTAATGTGAGGCAGAGGAGCCGCTGGCCGGAGTTAATGGGCGCCACCGTCCCGGAACCCCTAAACTTCATCGACCTATGCCTTCGCAATATGCTGCCGGAGATGCAACAGGGACCCTAGTACGCCCCGATGTCGTCGTCCTCGGATCAACAGGTGGAGCCGGAGCACTAGTGGCAGCGCAACAACTTCTTCCCCACCCGCGACGATATGGAACCACCTGACGAGTGGTGGTCCTTCGACGATTTCCTCACGCTCGTGAACTTCGACAACTCCGACACCGCGCAGAATAGCGGCGAAATGTACCGGCTCCTGGGGGGCACCCATGGCATCGCCGCCACCTCCACCATAGGCGATGGAGGGGGATGATGATGATGACGAGGAGTTGCCCGAATCCGAGTGGGAAGGCATGCAGTTCGCCATCGAGGCGTCCTTGACACCGTCTTCTCCTGCACCGCTTGCAAAGACCTTATTCCTAAACTTTCTGCGTCGCTTGCCTCCGAGCACCTATACCTGCGCCGCCAGACTCCTGCCCACACTGTAGGTGCCCGACCTGCCGCCCCCACTAGTGTTTTTTTATTGAATGTCTTAATTTACCTTTAGTTTGAATAAATCATCTTTAGTCTGAATGAAAATCGTTTAATTCCGAGTTAAAATTTTGTTATAAAAATTACTATCAGAGTCGTGAGTGGGAGGTGACGCCCCCATAGGCGGCGTCGAGAGCCCCAGACGGCCCGTCCAGCGCGTTCCGATTTTATATGGGGGCCACGAGTGAAAATGCTCTTATCAAGTTTAAAAAGACCTTTGCCGCAAAGGAAAAGCTAGATGACGCAGAAGTAAAGTTGACAGCGTCCGTAGAATACCTTCGTTTGAAGGCATCTCCAGCTTTTTACCACCTCAGCTCTCTGGTGATGGTGCGGGAAAGCTACACGGGAAGGGAACGGCAAGGTCAGATGCCATGCGCATGACAAACAGTTCTCCAAAGCGAAGTCAAAGACCAAAGGCCACGCAAACGCAACCACACCTCGAAATAAAGCAAGGCCAAAAGTTTCATTCACGCGCGCAATTACAAAACTCAAATCGAAAAACAAAAGGAAGAACACGAAATACACGTACGTAGCATACTCTTGGACCCCACGGGACGCGAAACCTCCGCGTCGCTGCGCACCGCACAGCGCACACCGACACTTCCCAGTCGGCCCCACCTGCCAGCCTGCTACCCACCACGCGGTCCCTTGACTTATATACAACCAGCCAACTCGACTCTCTCTCTCCTCAAGTAAACCCCACTTCCACTCCTCACTCCTCCTCTTCTCCACCACCGCAAGCTCCACACCGACCCGCACCTAATCCAGACCCAGCTACCACCCGCCGCCATGGGCGCGCCGCTCTACGGCGCTGTCCTCCTCTTCCTGCTCATCGCCGCGGCTACCGCGGCGGAGCTGCCGGAGCAGCCGCAAAAGCAGCCCGCATTGCCTTCCTCCGGGGCGGCGGTCGGCGCTGGCATCAACAGCAGCAGCTCTACGGCGGGGGTGAACTCGAACTCCGTGCTGGTGGCGCTGCTGGACTCGCACTACACGGAGCTGGCGGAGCTGGTGGAGAAGGCGCTGCTGCTGCAGTCCCTCGAGGACGCCGTGGGCCGGGGCAACGTCACCATCTTCGCGCCCCGGAACGAGGCCCTCGAGCGGGACCTCGACCCGGAGTTCCGCGCCTTCCTGCTCGAGCCCCGCAACCTGCGCTCCCTCCAGCGCCTCCTCCTCTTCCACGTCCTCCCCTCCCGCCTCCACTCCGCCTCCGGCGCCTGGCCCGCCGCCGGCGACGCCTCCACCGCGCGGATGACGCTCTCCGGCGAGCACCTCGAGCTCTCCGCGGACGGGGAACACAGGATGCTGGTCGGCGCCGCGGCGGTCACGAAACCGGACGCGGTCGTCAGGCCCGACGGCGTCATCCACGGCATCGAGCGGCTGCTCGTCCCGCGGTCCGTGCAGGAGGACTTCAACCGCCGCCGCAGCCTCGCCGCCATCTCGGCCGTGCTCCCCACGGGCGCCCCCGAGGTGGATCCCAGGACGCACCGGCTCAAGAAGCCCGCGCCGCCCGTCCCACTCGGCGCGCCGCCTGTTCTACCTGTCTGGGACGCCATGGCACCCGGCCCGTCCATCGCGCCGGCCCCCGCCCCGGGACCCAACTCCGGGAAGGCCCACTTCGACGGGCACAGCCAGGTCAAGGATTTCATCCAGACGCTGGTCCTCTACGGCGGGTACAACGAGCTCGCCGACATCCTCGTCAACCTCACCTCGCTGGCGACCGAGATGGGGCGGCTGGTCTCCGAGGGGTACGTGCTCACGGTGCTGGCGCCCAATGACGAGGCCATGGCGCGGCTCACCACGGACCAGCTCAGCGAGCCCGGGTCGCCGGAGAACATCCTCTACTACCACATGGTCCCCGAGTACCAGACGGAGGAGAGCATGTACAACGCCGTGCGGAGGTTCGGGACCGTCAGGTACGACACGCTGCGGCTGCCGCAGAAGGTGACGGCCAGGGAGGCCGACGGGTCCGTCAAGTTCGGCCACGGCGAGGGCTCCGCCTACCTCTTCGATCCAGATATCTACACCGACGGGAGGATCTCCGTGCAGGGCATCGACGCCGTGCTCTTCCCGCCTGTCGACGACACGGCCAAGAGCGGCGGCGGCTCCTCCACCGGAGCCGCGCCCGCTAGGAAGGCCCCCGCCGTCACCGGCACCGCCAAGTCCAAGCTCCGACGAGGTCAGTACACTAACTTTCGTCTTATTCACACCACTAAATGGCACATTAGATCATCAAACTCGACGCGGTAGAAATTGAGCAAGGATCGTAGTGACAATTAGTAGAACGGCGAAGGTAAGATAATGCAGTTAGAAAGCAGCGGGTGTGTCGGTGGGGAGTCGCCATCGCTGTTCGTCCTAGTCGCATTCGCCATTGCCTGGAATGCAAGCAAAGACCGCACCTCACCAACAAAATTTTGTGGCGTTAATTAAGCCCATTGATAATTGACTTGAGTTTTTTTTAGCTTCTCACGTCGATCCACTAGCTAGGACAGAGAGACAAAAGCCCCCAGTGGTCCCCGCGCCATTTAGTGGTGAATTTAATTGCCGTGATTGGAGTACAGAGCACAACGGCGCAGTACTAGTAGATGCGGTGCAGCAGGAGCAATAAATGGATGAAAAAATTACTGAAGCACGTCATTCGGTTAGGTGAAAACGGTGCGTGGCACGGTCGGGAGGTTGGAGAAGGAAACCGCGTGTGTGCGCGCTGCACCGCTTTGTACGGGGTGACAGCGAGCTGTGAGCTGTGCATTGACATCGACGGCTCAACCTCGATCAGGTGGTGCTCAAGAGCTGGCCCCGTGCTGTCAGTCTCACGGGATCAGTCCCGTGGGGCGCGTGCGCACCGAGGACCGCTACAGCTGTCGAGGTGCCCCTGCAAACTGTGCCATGCGAAATCTTATTGCCATCTGGATTGTGTGCAAATTCGGGGCAGATTTTTTTTTAGAAAACAAAGGAAGTAGGGCGTGCATAAAACAAAGTTAGCATGGCACAGGGATGGAGTATGTTTGGTGTTCACTCCTTGTCTCCAACAAGGCACCACATCATTGGCATCCAATGCAGAGATGTGACAAGTCACCTGTAATGTAATGTAAACGTGAGATGATGCTACACACCACCAATCAAAAGTTCAAAACACCGACACCTGAATACCAAAAACATAACTTAATTTGCAACTCATCATCTTGTTAATACTGTTGGCATCTTTCTGGTGTAAAACAAAATTGAGGATTATTGCCTGACCATCTTTCTTCTCTTTGCTTGGTGTTACAGGGAAGTTGTTGGAAGGAGCCTGCCATGTGATATCCCTCTTCGGCCGGCGATCACACTTCAAGAGCTGCCAGTAGTTTTTTTTTCCCAAACGGAGAGCTGCCAGTAGTTGATGATGGCGATACCGGATGGACGCATGCATATGTGTATACCTGCTCCTGCTTTGTTTGACTCTCCTGACGCTGAAAGATGAACCGAAACGAAATATCATGCGAGCAGTAAAGGGCCACGAGGAGGAAGATTGCAGAGCTGCTGGTTGTTGGGCCGTCAGAGATTAGAGAAAAGGTGGATGGAGATTTGTTTATACTGGAGATCGACATCAGTGTATAGCAAATATTTTTTTTTCTTCTTCTTTTTTGTTTATTTCATTTGTTGTTTATGATACATGGTTTTTGATCAAGAGGAATTCCCAAAACATGGGTAGTGTTCATGGAGCATTTGACGTTTTCGCTTTTTCCTCTGCTTGTCTGATCTTCAGTGACTTTAATAGTATAACTTCAGTGACTTTAATAGTATAACAAATTATAATAGAACCCGGGATGAACTTGTGAAGAATCAATCATCATCAAATAATTTCTCATAATTGGATAATTAAGAAAATGAGTCGCTAAGGAGAGAACTATAAATGATAGTACTATTCCACAGTAGACGTTCAAAGGATGACTCATGGAAATATGATTAATCTTCCTTGTGCAAGGCGCACAAGATCCACAAACAATTGTGTTAAACGTGGCCAACCGACAGAACAGTGTAATCTTGACATATAGAATGCCGACTCACATCGCACAAAAACAACTACCGTGACATTGATCATGTCAAAGTTCTTCCTCGTGCCACCAGCATAACTAAATAGATAGAAAAATTAAGGTAGGTAGGCATCAGGTCCATCTGTCCACACAATTTTCCTCCATACATAGCCTGTTCGGTCCTAACTATGCACGATAGTAAGGCATCACACTCTGTCAACACCTCTGCTGCAAGAGAATGCCAGCCCACTAAACAATCTGAAACTGATATGTGGACCCTCAAATAATATGAGCCCATGGACTTCAGAGAGTCTGGAGAATGAGGTGGTCCTAGAGGAATAATCTGTGTTCATGGATTCAGTTAACAACTACTAGTACTACTTTGTAGGTTTGTACTAACAATCTAACAAACTGAAGGACGGCACCATGTGTTAGATGATTCTGCTCTCATGTGCTCCACACTTCGAACTGAACTAAGGTCGGCCTTGTTCCACAGCTTTGGATCATGCCCTCCTGGAGCTCAGCAGTTTGGCTTCATGTTGCCGTCGGATGATCAAGCTCTGCTGGTAAAGGTTCAGGTCCAGGCCGTCAACATTCCTGCCCACTCGTGCTTGTAGAATTGCCTGCCGGACGAAAACATCAAATTTGATGTAGTATCATTCCAACGGTACAAGACAAATTGATTTGAGAGAAGCTGGAGAAGGACTAACATCGTTGTTTGGCTGGATCAAGAGTTCGCCGATGAACTGGTATGTCGAACTGCTGCGGAAACTGATGTCTCTCAGATGTTGAGTGTCGACCTTCAACCTCGCACTGCCATCTTGAATAATGGCAACCGCAGAGTCGACATCATATGACTGAAGACTAAAAAATTTCAAGCAAAGAATGTTAGCACAGTTGGAACTTGTACTGTTCAGAAGTAAAAAAAAAAGGCGCCTACACATACATTCCTGTTACTCGGAGGGATGCCCCTTGCTTGAAAATCTCTGAGGAGGGCTCCAGCTCTTGTAAAGTAACAGGCACCCCTGGTTTTAGAGTAGAAGGGGCCATCTAGGACCAGGAACTGATAAAACATAAAAAAACGAGTTATGACCAGTTCCTGTTGACACTTAACAGTCTTCACAAACATGAAAAGCACTGATACCATTTCAACATTACAAGGCACTGATAGTACTCTGGAATGCATGGTTGGGGCTAGTTATTCACAGAAAGCATCGGGGCATCAATTTGTTTGCTTGGTTTCTGATGGTCTTACCTGCCCATATTACACATCCTAGGACTCAACAGATCTTAATTACCCAAGTACTAGATAGAATTACCCTACTGCTCCACATTGTGTTTGTTCAGATGCATGAGGGCATTGATATGCAAAAGTACAGCTCTCTCAGTAAATGATTTCACTGCTTATGGAAAAAAAGAATATGCTTCTGAAATACAAAAAAAATAGTGTGGTCTCCCAGTAAATCAAACAAGTATGGAACTGCTAAAATAACATGAACCCGTCATCTTTTTTTAAGGAAAATAACATGAACGCCTTTTGTGTACCATGAAAAAGTACATGGTACTGTCACTGCTGCGCAAACAAGTTCTCTTCAGCCTCATGCAATGTGACGATTGGTACCACACTGAAAACAGAAAGCTACTAACGTCTTATGTCCATTGCGAACCCCAGAAGAAGAAAGCAGTATGTTACACATTCAGAATCTGAACATCTGAGCTGTGATCCAGTAAAAAAAAATGTAGGTAGTCTTTTGTCGTCAACTTCGGTTTCTAAAACGGGGACTGAAATGTTATGACTATGTGTACATATGATCATTTTTTTTTACTTACAGCACGAACATAAAGATGGAACAATAACAAGAACATCAAACCCTGATTGACAATACCAGGTACAGAATTTCCACAAAGATTCATAATTCCTAGCAACGCATTTTGGAGTTCTCTGCAGGAACCATGTTAGAATGAAATTGATGACATAAAGCAGCTACCACTATGGGGAAAATGTATTATTCACTGATGTAGCATTTTAATCTCACATATGGGAATTCCATTGCCCTGGAGAAGGCAAATGTATCAACTATCAAGAAAGGACTTCAAAAGTACAGTTCTCTCGGTAAATGATTTCCTTGCTCTACCACTACGGAGAAAATGTGTTATTTACTGATGTAGCATTGTAATCTCGCATATGGGAATTCCATTCCCTGGAGGAAGCAAATGTATCAACTATCAAGAAGGCAATTCAAAAGTACAGTTCTCTCGGTAGATGATTTTCTTGCTTCTGGAAAAAAGGAAATAAAATACTTTTGAAGTACAAATAAATAGTATGACCTCCCAATAGATCATACAAGTCCAAAATTGCTAACATAACATGATCCCATCATCTTTTTTGAAGGAAAAAAGAATAGCTTATTTAATATGACTAGGCCTGTTATTACCATGAAAAAGTACATGGTGCTGTTGCAAACAAGTTCTTGTCAGACATGCAATGTGACAGCGCTACCACACTGAAAACTGAGCTAACGTCTAATGTCCAACTTATGTCCACCGCTAACCCCAGAAGAAGAAAGCATTTTGTTACACATTCAGAATCTGAGCATCTAAGCTGTGATCAAGTAAAAATATTGTACATATTCTTTTTCATCAACTTTGGTTTCTAAAAACAGCCACTGAAACGTTATGACTGTATGTGTACATATGATCAGTTTTTTACTTCCAGTACAAACATAAAGATGGAATGATAACAGCATCAAACCCTTATTGACAATAGCAGGTTAACAATTTCCACAAATATTCCTAATTCCTAGTAATGCATTATGGATTCATTTACAGGAATAATGTTAGAACATAAATTGGTGAGACAAAGCAGCTATCTCTGCGCGAAAAATGTGTCATGTACTGATGTAGCATTGTAATCTCACTCCTGGAGATTCCATTGCACTGGAGGAAGCAAGACGTATCAACTATCAAGGAATGGCTTCAAAATCAGTAACATTCATAGGTCGATCATTTTGGAGCATTTTTGAGCTATACCCCTTAACAGAGGGAGAGCATTACCATCAAAGCTGCATAAGAAAAGATGGGGGAGGAGCTTATGAAAAAGGAAAGCATAATGTACAGCCAATCCTATACATACATCATTTCAATATTCTGTCATGAAATCCTAATGAACTTTTTCTCTGGTTTGATCCTACCAGCAAACATATGAACCTTGTCTTAACCAAAACGTTTAGTGAAGACAAGGTTCTGCACCAACCAATTCCTAATGCGCACGGGCTAGAAGAGACCTAATAAAATCAACAACCCTGGTAGCAATTGCCTCTGCACTGGCCGTCGGGTCTGTTGTATCCACGACTATCCTTGGCACATCCCCAATGTCATAGTCTGTGCAACCTTGGTAACCATCTATAAGTCTTTCCAGCTCTGCCCACGTCTTGGGCTTATGCCACCCATCAGCACCACCATCGGCCAAAGCGCTCCCACGCTCCTCCAACCTGCGGCACCATTCGTCGTCGTCGCCTGGCCGGCATTCCACGACGACAACAAGCGCAGCAGGCAGGCGGGCCAGCGCGTCAAGATGCGCACGACGTGATAGCGGGGAGTCGACGACGACGGACAAACCGAGCTGGAGCTGCCTCTCGGCCATCCTCCACAGCACGGCATAGGAGAGCTCGTTGAGCATGCCGCTGCCGCCGGCAGCGCGCTCGAGGTGCAGCGTGCAGTCCCGCACGTCGTCCTTGTCCAGGAGCGGGCATCGGAGCGCGGAGGCGATGGCGCGCGCCGCCGTGGACTTGCCGGACCCCGGGTGGCCCTTCATAGCCACCACCACCTTCTCCGCCTCCGGCGAAACAGATCGTTCCTCGGCCATGGCCACGCCCCCTCCCTAAACAATCTAACAACCCCAGTTGCTGCGCTCCCCCTCGACCCGTAAATGGATTTTGGGATCCAATTAATCGGCATAAAAGCAAGGAGGGCAAGCAGCAGGCAGTCCGATCTTATCCCTAATTTAGCAAGAAGCCAAGAACCTCGCAATCTATATAATATAAGGTCCAGACAAATCTAGGGGAGGGGTCCGACAAAAGGAACAGAGAATACCAGGGATCAGTATGAAATCTGTGGGGCAAGTGTCAGTACCTGGCTGCGGTGGTGGCCGACGACGGCGACGCGAGGAGATGGTGACCGCCGTGCTCCAGGAAGCCGTGGCAGGACGAGGGGGAGGAGCCTGGCCCGGAGTAGGATAAGATAACTAGGGACGTGTTTGGTTCGGAGAACGGTAACGTAAATGGAAATGATATGAGATTACGGTGGTATCAGGGTGTAATGGGGGCAATAAGCTGTTTTGTTTGGTTCACAGCCGTTAAAGGTATCAACTTATTTTACAGAGTTTTGTAGAAGAACACATCTCGTTAGATGGGCAGAGGATGAAGCTGCGTGGCAACCAAGAACGCATCTCAGATTCGGATTAATCACCCAGTCAAGTACCAAGCAGATGAACCAGAACGACATGCTCAGCTAGGAGGAGAGAGAAGCCAGCTGCTAGGCGGCGCACCTTCTCCAATGGAACCGCTGCTCGCAGCTGAGAGGATGCGAGGAGATGACAGGGGTTGACTGTCACACCTGTACATCCTTAGCAGTATCTTCAGTTGTGTCATGTGTAATGGGTGGGCTGGCCGTGGGCCTAAAGCCAGTGTGGCCGCATGTGGCCCAGTACGTGTAGCGAGCGTGGTTATAAGCTTGGCTAGGAATCCTGTGTTGACCATCGATGAAGTGAAACGTGAACTGTCTCTCATCTTCCTGACCAAGTCTCCCATCCCCTGCTTGCTCTTCTCACCCAAATCTCTCTTCTCTGTATCGATTTTGTGTGTGATCCGATCTTCAATCCGTGGTATGTGAATGTTGGAAGGCACCCGAGGATTCGGTTAGCCATGGCTTGTGTAAGCAAAAGGTTGGGAGGAGTGTCATCTATAAAGAAACTAAAATACATGTGTAAACAAAAGAGAAGAGGGATAATCTACCTTGCTGGTAGAGATAACGTCCTTCATGGGAGCCGCTTTTTGAAAGTCTGGTTGACAAGGAGGTTAGAGTGCCCACTACCATTCATTGACAACAACAAACACCTCTCAAATACTTATTTTGTGCTCTCTATATGCTTTCGAAAACTTAAAAAGCTCTAGCACATGATTTAATCCCTGCTTCCCTCTGCGAAGGGCCTATCTTTTACTTTATGTTGAGTCAGTTTACCTACTCCTTTCTATCTTAGAAGCAAACACTTGTGTCAACTTTGTGTGCATTGATTCTTACATATTTACTTATTGCACTTGTTATATTGCTTTATGTTGACAACTATCCATGAGATATACATGTTACAAGTTGAAAGCAAATGCTGAAACTTAATCATCCTTTGTGTTGCTTCAATGCCTTTTACTTTGAATCTATTGCTTTATGAGTTACCTCTTATACAAAACTTTTTGATACTTGTCTTGAAAGTACTATTCATGAAAAGTTTTTGCTTATATGATTCATTGTTTACTCTTTATCTATTTGTTAGCAAACTATAGATCATTGCTTTGAGTCACTTCATTCATGACATGAGCCTTGCAATATATTGATCAAAATTGTGTGAAAGCATGTCTCCTCAGAAATTATTTGTTGTTATCGTTTTACCTACTCGAGGACGAGTAGAACTAAGCTTGGGGATGCTTGATACGTCTCCAACGTATCCATAATTTCTGCTGTTCCATGCTTATATTATACCATTTGCTACATGTTTTATATACACTTCGTATCACTTTTATACATTTTCTGGGACTAACCTATTAACAAGATGCCACAGTGCCAGTTCCCTGTTTTCTGCTGTTTTTGGTTTCAGAAAGTTACTTCTGGAAATATTCTCGGAATTGCACGAAACAAAAGGCTAAGTCCCTATTTTTCCAGCACGTACACGGAGTCCGAAGGAGAGACGAAGACTCGCCACGAGGTGGCCAAACCACCAGGTGGCGCGGCAGTGGGCCCAGCCGCGCCTGCCTGTGGTTTGGGCCCCTCGGGGGTCCGCCGACATCGCCCCTTCGCCTATTTATTCCCCGAGACGAGAAAACCCTAAAACACCGAGCCTTTCATCCAAAACATATTCGCTGCCGCCGCCGTCGTCAAACCTAACTCGGGGTGTTTCTGAAGCTCTTCCCGGCACCCTGCCGGAGAGGGGAATCATCACCGGAGGGCTCTACATCGCCATGCCCGCCTCCGGAGTGATGCGTGAGTAGTTCATCCTTGGACTATGGGTCCATAGCAGTAGCTAGATGGTTGTCTTCTCCACTTGTGCCATCATGTTTAGATCTTGTGAGCTGCCTATCATGATCAAGATCATCTTATTGTAATGCTACATGTTGTGTTTGCTGGGATCTGACTTATATTGATACCTATGTGGAGCTGAATATTATATTATCATGTCTATGTCATTTGTGATCTTGCATGCTCTCCGTTACTTGTTGAAGCCTTGGCCACGTGAATACTTGTAACTCCAAGAGGGGGTATTTATGCATGATAGTTGGGTTCAACCTCTATTTAACCTGGGATAGTGACAGCAAGTTCTAAGGTTGTAGATGTGTTGTTGCCACTAGGGGTAAAACAACAATGCTTTATTCAAGGATGAATGTATTGTTTACATTACGCACATTACTTAATGCAATTGTCTGTTGCTTGCAACTTAATACTGGAAGGGGTACGGATGTTAACCGGAAGGTGGACTATTTAGGCATAGATGCATGCTGGATAGCGGTCTATGTACTTTGTCGTAATGCCCAAATGAATCTCATAGTAGACACCACAGCTCACACATGCATGTTATATGCACTTATCAATTGTCAATTGCCCAGCTGTAATTTGTTTACCCAGCATGTTAGTTATCTTATTGGAGAGACACCACTAGTGAACTGTGGACCCCGGTCCATTCTTTTACATCTGAAATACAATCTACTGCAATCATTGTTCTCTACTGTTTTATGCAAACAAACATCATCTTCCATTCGATACGTTTAACCCTTTGTTTTCAGCAAGCCGGCGAGATTGACAACCTCACTGTTAAGTTGGGGCAAAGTAATTTGATTGTGTTGTGCAGATTCCACGTTGGCACCGGAATCCCTGGTGTTGCGCCGCACTACACTCCTTCACCAACACCTTCGAAGCAACCTCGTTTTCCTACTGGTTCGATTAAACCTTGGTTTCATACTGAGGGAAAACTTACTGCTGCACTCATCATACCTTCCTCTTGGGGTTCCCAACTGACGTGTGACGTACAAGCATTGTTTCTGGCACTATTGCCGGGGAGATATTTCCTCGTCAACTTAGAGCCACCAGCGGGCAAGCTGCAGCCACTACCTGTTCCAGTGGCGCCCTGGCAAGATATATCCATGGACTTTGTAGAGGGACTGCCGAAATCAGATGGATTTGAAGTCATCATGGTTGTGGTCGATCGACTCACAATATTCGCGCATTTCATCCCTCTGAAACACCCCTTCACTGCAGTTCAAGTGGCACAAGCGCTGTGGGATAACGTGATCAAACTCCATGGGGTGCCACTCACCATTGTTTCAGATCGGGATCGCATCTTTACCAGCGCCTTATGGAGGGAGTTGCTGTTCACAGCAGGCACCAAATTGCTGTACTTACTGTGACGCCCCAAAATCGGTACCATGCGAATTTCAGCGAACCCGCCAAAAGCCGCATAATAACGATCTTAGGACGCCCACCAGACATAACGTGCACGCCGAAACATGCGCATTATGTGGGTGGAATTGTGATAACATTACAACAGTTAATGAAAGAATCCGCAACAACAACTGAAAGAGAAAATATATACAAGAACGACTCGAACGAGTCAAGAAACAACTGATACATTACAAAGATACAAATCACAGCGAAAGCAAACTAGTGTCCGACTACGGACAAGATACAAATTGGACTAAGAGTCCTGAAGATAACCATGGCAATTTTGGGATCCAATTAATCGGCATAACATGTGGGACCTAATGGGACTCCCCGCGACCCGTGACCCGATCCGAAGCCTCGTCCAGGGCCATTTTGGGATCCAATTAATCGGCATAAAAGCCATGGCCAAAAAATTCAGATTTGAAAACGTTCTCTGAATTCAAAAAAAAAAGTTGGGAAAAAAGCTCTGCCTTTTCTATTAGGCCGCTCAGCCCATGAAGTGTCTCGCTTCAGGCGGCGGAGATGAATCGCACCGCCTACGGGCGCGATATAGCCTCTCCCGGCTTGGAGAGACGACTCCAACTTCGTGACCAGAGCGGAAAATTCTATTCTAGGCTTGTTGCAAAGCTTAGCGAACTTACGCGTACCCCCTTCCCAGTGTCTCTCCCGCAAGTGGGCCGACCCAGCTAGCAATTGTATCTCCGGTTTGTGAAGCTTGTAGAAGCTTTTCGTGTGGGTTTTTTCCTGATCGTTCGTTCAATCTATACGTTCGGTCTTATTTTTCTCTTTTTTTCATATTTTTCTCCTTTTCTTGTTTTTTTATTTTTCTTCTCATTTTTTAAATTCGTGAAAATGTTGATTTTTTGTGAAAGCTTTCAAATTTGTGAATAGTTTTTAAATTGATGATAAATTTTTTCACTCCCACGGTTTCTTAAAAAAATCATGATTTTTGTTTCAAATTCGTGAACCATTTTTGAATCCATGATCTTTTTTGAAATTCGTGACATTTTAAATTGACGAACATTTGTTGGAAAATGCTTCATGAACATTTTTCAAATCCGTTGAACCATTTTCGAATTGACGAATTATTTATAATTTGGGACATTTTAAATTCATGAACCATTTTCACATCCAAGTTTTTTTTTTAATTTCTGACATTTTAAATTGATGAACATTTTTGGAACATAGTTTATGAATTTTGGTTCATGGACATTTTTTCAAATTCGTTGAACCATTTTCGAATTGACAATTTTTTTTTATAATTTGGGACATTTTTTAATTCATGAAACATTTTCAAATTCATGAGTATTTTTCAAATTTATGAACACTTTTTATATTTGTGACATTTTTTATCATCTGGGAACATTTTTCCGATATAAACAAAAATTTCAAAATCAACAGAAAAGAACCGGAAGCAAAAGCCGAACTAAAAAAATATTGGAGCGAACCGAAGCACGCGTGCGAGATTACTGGGCCGGCCCATCCAATTACGATCATGAATTAGAGGGTACGCGCAGTTCCCTCAGCTACCCAATAAGCGTAGAGTAGGAGCTCCCACGCAATAAGCGTAGAGTAGGAGGTCCCAGAGAAACTTCATTGCCATTCCCTGGTTCAGCTGCACCGGTAGCTTTTTTTTTTGCGAGGGAAAGAATTACATTAAGCACTAGGAGGGCTACGGTCGCTATCTATAGCCTGGGCAACTTCCTGGGGGAAATTCCGAAGCCAAAACTTCCGACTTTGCCTGAACCCTTCCTATCCTTGCTATCTCATGGCTCACAACATTGATGTCGCGGCTCACTTTTGCTAGCTTGATTTCTCTCTCCCTAAAGAATTCACGGATCACATTAATCTTGAACGCGAAGATGGAGATGTTAGGTGTGCTTTCCTTGATCATCTCAGCCACGTCGGCACTGTCCGTTTCAACGGTGAAGTTCATTGGCATCCAGTACAGGGACAGGCGGATCCCTTACTCGACGGCACATAACTCGGCCTCTGTTGCATCAGCGCACCGCTCTAGCTTACGGCAAGCAGCGAAAATAACCTCACCGTTACAGTCTCGGAGGACCATTCCTGCTCCCGCTCTTCCATCAGGTGTAAAGGCTCCATCGACGTTTAGTTTTGCCATCCCCGGTTCTGGTGGTAACCATCTCTTTCGCACCTTTTGCCGACCATCGTCGAGGGCTCGCTTCCGCTTGAAACCCTTGGCTTGGCCAACCACCATTTTGCCTTTCGCCACATCTGCATCAGGAAACTGTTTAATCAGTAGCAGGGAATTGAGGTAGCTTACCAGAAATCTCCTCGATCCTTCAATAGGCGGACAAGGTTTTTCATGCGTCATTTCATTGTGTGCGTGCCAAATTCGCCAAAGTGTCATCAAAGTCATTGCTCTTTGATCCTCATCAGCGGATGTTAGAAGTTGCAGCAGCCATTCTGGCCCAGTATGTTGCAGTAAACCATCCTCAGGTAGCCTCCACACTTCTTTCATAGCCTGCCAAAGACTTCTCGCATGCGGGCAGCGCATGAAAACATGAAAGGTATCCTCTACCTCCCAGCCACATATGTCACAGATGCCTGTCGTCGCCATGCCACGCCGGTGCATATTGGCCTTCGTAGCGAGGGCATTACGGCATAGCTTCCACGCAAGGTTTTTAACCTTAGGCGGCACAGGACAATTCAAAATCAGCCGCCATTCCGGTCGCTCACCATCTGGTCTGGCGCTTGTCGCCCCACGATCCTGAGCTTGCATTGATTTGTGTAAGGCCATGTGGTAGGCGCTTTTCACAGTGAACATCCCCCTCTTCTCAGGCTGCCAAGCCAGGAAGTCATTTTTATTTTGGCTGGAGGGTTTTATTTTAACAATATCCAGTACATCATCAGGTAAACACAGGATATTCTCAACCCACGAAACTCCCCTGCCTCCCGGGTCGCTCTCCTGGGCGACTCCGGAGGCGAACCCTAACCCTAGCCAAACTTCCCCTCCCCAGCTTTCCTCCTCCCTCGCCGCCGCCGGTGGTCGCCGCCGCCGGTGGTCGCCGCCGGCTGCGCGCCCGTGCGGTTGACGGCGGCGGCGAGCCCCCCTCCTCGCGCGCGGCTGTTCTGCAGAGTGAGGGACTCCCTCGGGCGCGGCTTCCTCGACCCGTCCTTGGCGGCGGCTTTTCTTCCGGCGGCGGCGCTGCTGCCCCTGCGGGAGGGACTCGATGCGGGTGCTTGGGCGTCGCGGTCGCGGGCGTGTGCTCTGTCCGCCTCAAGGTCTTGGGCCGGGGCAGGGGCCCTGGGCCCTGGCGAGCCCATCTGCTCCGATCCGGCGATTTCCGGCAGCCGTGGTGGCTGCTGGCCATCGATCTGGTGCCCATCCCTCTCCCTCAGCAGGTTCGTGGACTGCCACCTCGCATCCTTCAGCCCTGGCGATGACAGCAGCCATGGGGGCTGGTGTCCGCTGCTCTTGCGGGCGGTCCCGTGGGCCTGGCGTGGTGGTGTGGAAGCGGAAGCTGGTGAAGTCGTCTGCCTCGGCCTGGTGCTAGGTGTGCCTGCCTCGATGGTGGTTCTCGTCTCTCGGTTCAGCGGTGGTGTGTGGAGTTTGGACGCCGGGGTGGCGACCCTGGACGGTGGGAACCGCGTCGGTTGATGGGCGTGCCGGCGGTTCTGGTGCTGGTTGATGACCGCGGCCGTGCGGGCGGCGTGGTGGTTGACTTGCGACTACTCGTGACAGTGGTGCGGATGTCGCCCTCGGCGACGCTCCATGCCCTGGGTGGGAGGCCCTGAGTCATGTCGAAGGGAAACCTTTGTTCGGGATCCTCTCGGACCGCGGCGGCGACGTTCTTGGACGCCGTTCCCTTCCTGAAGGCGTCGTTGCGATTCTCTCGGTCCTCGTCACGTGTTCCGGGTGAAAACCTGAGATCCTCGGATCGGGCGGTGGCGGCGCTCTGGCGTCGTGCTCTTCTTGAAGACACCGCTCTGGAGCACACGGTTGGTTGCTTCCCGGAGGTTGGGAGGTGTTGGCTGCCTTGGCAACCTCTCGCCGAGCTTTCTCCGGCAAGGTCAACAACTTCCTTTGAACATCGGCGTTTCTTGTTTGGAGCTACCTGGTGCCTGTCTGCAGCTGCTGTGGTCAGTGGCGGTGTTCATCGGCGCTCACCTTTTCTCACCGGCGTCTCTCTGTGGCCCCCTTGTTGAGCCTGGCTGCAGCTTTGTGGTCAGTGGCGATGTTTTCGTCCTAGTCTCCTCGGCGGCCCGCTGAGGGGTTTGGTGAGCCTGTCTACCTGTGTGGACGGTGGCGGTGATCTTCGGTGAGTACGTGTCTGCAGCTTCTGTGATCAGTGGCGGTGATCGTCGGCGCTCACCTTATCTCCACGGTGCGTCGCTTTGTGGCCCCCTTGTTGGGCGTGGCTCCTCGGCGTCCCTTTGAGGCCTCCTTGTGGAGCCTGTCTACCTGTGTGGACGGTGGCGGTGTTCTTCGGGTTCATTTGTAATCGCCTAGTAGTTTTTGTTCCTTGTGTGTGTGCGGGGTTTTGTTGTTTGTTGGGTTTAGCACTGTGTATCTTACTCGCCGACTGGCGCTATTAATTTATCGCCGGGCCTTTTCGGTCTGTGTTCTAAAAAAAGTACATCATCAGGTTGAAAATAAAGTTGCAGCAGCTCTAGGTTCCAGTCTCCAGTTGGTAACAAGAAATCAGCAACCCAGCGATACCGGCAGCGGCCTTGCTGTGATCTTGGGCGATAATTCTCCTCGCGTGGTATCCACGGGTCACGCCATACACGGATACTTGCCCCATTACCGACCCTCCATATCACCGCTTGTTTTAGAAGCTCTAAGTCGTACTCAACAGCGCGCCAAACCGCAGAAGCATTGCCTGAAAAAACTGTATCTATGAGCAGCCCATTTGGATATTATTTCACTTTAAGTAGCCTTGCACACAACGTATCCGGCTGCTACAGCAACCTCCACGCCTGCCTCGCCAATAAGGCCTGATTAAATAGCCTCATATCTCTAAACCCAACACCACCATGGCTTTTTGGACGCATGATGATATCCCATGCCACCCAATGCGTCTTTCTCTTGCCATTTGCTGCTCCCCACCAGTATCTCCTGATCATTCTCGTTAGTTCATCACACAGGCCCAGAGGCAACTTGAACACACTCATCACATAAACCGGAATAGCTTGGGCTATAGATTTAATAAGCACTTCCTTAGCTGCCTGGGATTTGTGGTTATCATCCCATTCAACTAGACACTTTGCCAAACGTGCCTGAAGGCTCTCAAATTTGCCCCGGTTCATTCTTCCTTCAGGTGTTGGCAAGCCAAGATATTTTGATTCGAAAGCTTCTTGGGTGATTTGTAGCACTTGTTTCACATCAGTACGTATAGCTTGTGGGCATGATTCACCAAAGATGATGGAGCATTTACCCGGATTGATAAGCTGGCCTGTCCCAGCCGCGTAATGGTCAAGAACATCTTTGATCCGTTGGGCTTGATTTACCTATGCTTTAAAAAATAACAAGCTGTCATCAGCAAAGAGCAAATGAGAAATTCCAGGGGCCCGGCGGCAAATCTTGATCGGCTCAATATTATTGTTGTTCACCACTTGTTGCAACAGGGTTGATAAACCATCAGCCACAAACAAAAATAAGAAGGGGGACAGGGGATCACCTTGTCGGAGGCCCCGAGTAGGCGAAAATGAATCCAGGAGGGTACCATTAAATTTTACCTTATATTGCACCGACGTGACACATGACATTAACCAGTCAATCCATCGGTGCTGTCGTCGTATCGGCATCTGAGATAGGAGACGGAGTCCTGCTAGCCGAGGGTGAACGTAGGGCAAGAAGGTGGACGTCGTCGAGGTCGGGATCGAACAAGGCAGTTTACCCAGCTTCGGATCTCACGGCGGTGGCGAGATCCTACGTGCTGCTATAATTCACTATGATGGCAATAGCCTTGATCGGGTTACAATGAGTTGGTTGTGTATGAAAGTATCGTCTATCTGTTGCCTAAAGGCGTCCCGAGGTCTGGCTTATATAGGCGTCCGGACCTAGGGTTACAAGGGACAGACGTGTCCGGCAAGACTACAGAGTCCTAAACCTATCCGGCAAGTCATCGCCTTCCATCTTGGTCCGTAAGGCGGCAAGGGCTTCAGTCTTGGACCTCCGTCTCGTCATCCGTTCGTCCGCCTTGTACTCCAACTATCTGGGCCGCCTGGCAGGCCAAAGCCTTTACCACAATTGCAGGCCACCCTGGACTAGCCGGATTTATCCATGTCAGTGATACCCCCAGTGGGTATATCCCCAACATTAGCCCCCCGGAAGGGTTGAAGTTCTCCAGGCGCCGTCTTCTTTCATCTGCGATATCCGCCTTGTTCTGGTAGTAGGCGGCTGAAGAGCTTGAAGCATTCCGAAGTTGAATCAGGCGGCAGTCCGACTAAAAGTTGCCGGATACATTGCTGCCAACATGGGAAAGACGGCCTGACTGTTGTCAGGAATCTTCCAGGCAAGGTCTTGTCAGTTTGACTGGTCCGTCAAATGTTGACGGATGACGTCATGAAGTCCACGATAGTTTGAACTAAAACATGCGTCATGATTATCTCTCCGCTACACGCGGGAATCGAGGCAACGGCAGTAACGCCGCAGCCACGACGTGCAAATCGTGGGCACATGGCGGAGATCGTGCCTCCGCCAGACTCGCGCACGAATCTCGGTGCAAGGGGATAAATACTCCTAAGACACCACGAGGTTGGGTTTACCTTCTCCATTCGCAATCACCACAACCACCTCCTCTCCTCGAGCGTTCCTCCATCTCGCACCCAACTCCGGCGAGCACACTTGAGCGGCGCTCCGTGCCAAATGGCAAGCCAGAACGAGCAGGCATCAGCGGCGGCGGCTGCAGCGGCGATGGCTGCAGCTGGATCTGGATCTACATCGGCGGTGGCGGCGGCTCCCGCGAGCACCGCGCCGGGACCTCTTATTTCCCCGCCGTGACCCGAACGGGATTTCTTATTCTTCTCCATCTCCGGCGGCCCCAACAACGGCCGCTCCCACCTTTCCCCTTCCATCCCTGACGGCGTCTGACGTCGAGACTACGGCGGAGCCAGAGGCTGCCGCCGGCGATGCTGCCGAGGAAGAAGAAGAGGCGGCGGACCTGGGCTCTAGGTATTGGCTGCCATCATGCATGATGTCAGCATACCTGCTGGAGCCGGAGGATGGCGGCTTCATACCGCCCAAGGACGACAGCGCTTGGCGGGTACCAGGCGACGAAGCCGTCCCCGACCCACAAGACGGCGAGCGCATCATGTTGGCGTCGCACAGTCTCCGCGGTATGTCGTTGCCGCTTTTCGCCTTCTTTTTGGTGGTGCTTAGCTTTTATGGGTTGCAGCCGCACAACATAGCGCCCAATAGTATTCTAGTGCTAGCCGGCTTCCAGGCGCTATGCGAAGGGTACTTAGGCATAGCTGCATCCATAGAGCTGTTCCAATACTGCTTTCTGTGCCACCGGCAAACCATAGCAGGGGCCAGCTGGCAACTTGCGGCAGTGTGACTTTCAACTGCCGCCAACCTGACTGGTATCCAAAGATTCCCTACATTGAGTCGGTGAAGAATTGGACCAGCACCTTCTTTTACTGTAAGGACATCCCGACACCCGGCATGACACAAAGGATGCCTGCGTTCGTCAATGGTCCGCCAACTCACAAAGCCTGCTGGACGGCAAAGGTGACACTCGGCAGTTTGTCGAATGACCACCGACTCGCCGTCAGGCGGATCGAGTTTTTGACGAAGAAAATGGAGGCCCCGTTGCTTGACGGAGTTGACACTGTCATCTGCTGGTTGTCGAGGAAGATAATGCCGCTCCGCCATCGCCCACTGAAGATGTGCGACTACAAGGCGGAAGACGCCGACAACAGCACCCTTGACCAAGATGTGCTGCAGTACCGGCTTAGAGAGCTCATCAAGCCTCTATTTGTGAAGGCGGCCGAAGGCGTCGCCATGTTCACTCATGACAACCCAGCCCCAGTGGTAAGCCGGAGCTACCTTGTCTTCTACTTGACTTCTTTGTCCACTGGATGCTGAATTGATGTTTTACATGTTCCTTTTCAGCTGCAAACCTTGAAGGATGCCGACTTGGCTCCCAACTGGTACGACACCGGTGCCAGCAAGTCGAAGAAGCGCAAGGTAGGCGGCTCCACCAAAGGCCTGGAGAAGAGGAAGAAGGCGGCCACCTCTGCTGATGCAGAGGATGAGACCTTGGGGGAGAATGTCCCTCTTAAGCGGGCAAGCTTTTGCTTTCCTGACTGTCATTTGATACAATGAGTTTTGCTGACAAACTTGTAACTTTCTGTTTACAGGGCCAAGCCTGCCATGCCCAAGCTTCGCGCCAACCTGAAGGCTTCTGCCGGTAGGGGCAAGCCGCCGAAGTCTTCTCCAGCCACCGCACCGACAACGCCTGTCATCGGCGTTCCCGTAGTCATTTGCCCGGGAACGTACACGGCGAAGGACACGGCGTCTACTGGTACCGCAGAGGCGGCTGCGGAGAAGATGGCGGGCAAGAAATCTGTTGCCGGCCCTTCTACTTCCAAGACGGCTGAAACTTCGGCTAATGATGCCGCTCGATTTATTGCTATGAAGCAGGAGGCGGGAGACGAGATGGGGGAGAGCCATGGCGGCTCCTCCTCCAAGTCTGGCCCCAACTTTGCCGCGGGAGCAAAGATCCCCGCGCAACATTGAAGACCATGCGCGAGGGCACCAAGTACGGCACTCGCACATGGAGCAGCTCTGCGACTTGCTGCAGAACGAACTTGAGGTAATCCCTAGTCGCAGCCCCCGAGCACTTTGGCGACTAAAAAAGTTGTTTTTAGCCGGCGGAGTGGTCTTTTGACTGGGTCTCAATTGTTTCGTTTCTGTTGTAGGCGGCTCTCGCGTCCAACACAGAGCTTTTTCAAGCCCAGGGCAGGAAGAACACGGAGTGCCGCCAACTACGGCAAGACATCGAGCTGAAGAACGCCCAGATTGCGAGCTTAGAAGAGGCTCGCAAAAAGGATGAAGGTGACAAAATTTCTTTGCCTTCTTTTCGTCCATCTAGTTTGAATTTTTTCCTTCCGACAAGTTCTTTAGTCGGCTTCCTCATGATTTGTAAATTGCTAAACACTGCGCAAGATGTTCTCAAGAACTCCACTGACATGCAAGCTTTGATGAATGAAGCTGCAGATCTTGCCGAGTTGGTGTCGAAGCTGAAGGCGGACCATGCCCAGGAGTTGGAGAAGCGGGATCTGGCCCATGCCGCCGAGGTTAGCAAATTGTCGGGCAACTGGAAGCCTTGGGCAACAACCTCGCCCAGGTGAACAAGAATGCCAAGGAGCAGCAGGACCATCTTTCGAAGGCGGTCAAGCTAGCCCAAGAGACGCTTGCCAGCCACCTGGATGAGGTCAACGCTATCCACGAGCATGTCCTGGGTAAGACTTTCTTCCTTCGTCTCCCTGTTACCTTGAGTTCTTGAGTCACAAACCACAATGTGTAACTATTGTATGCATTATGCAGTGCCGGCCAGCTTAGGCGATGACGCGGATACCGCACCCGCCTTGCCCGAATCTTGAAGGTTGGCGAAACAGTCAACCAGATTGTTGGCGCGGGCAAGACGTTTGCCACCAAGTTCTTTCCTAGCGACGACAGCGATCCCGTCAACTTTGATGCCTTGCCGGACTTGCTGGAGAAGGCGGCTGCCCAACATGATGGCCTGCTACGATCAGCAGCACGAGGCGAAGCCAAGTTGGCGTTGGTGCTGACGTCGGCGTGGTACCCGGAGGCTGATATTCACCAAGTCACCGAGTACTTCCCGACCGAGGACGAGAACAACCAACCCATCGTGATGCAAGACGTGCTGCGGGCTGTTCGGGGCTACGCGACCCGGGTTGCCAACATGGTGGATATCCGCACGTTCTACAAAGAACACCCGGATCCCCATGTCACAGCAGCTGATCCCGCCTTGGCGAATCCCGAAGCTGCCGAAAGTGGAGAAGGCGAAGCAGCGACTGACGGGCACAGCCCCCAGGATGGCGGAGCCAGCCCCAAGGATGCCAGCGTCAGCCCCCAAGACTTCCAGACAGCCTCCACCAAGGCGGCGACTCTTTAGGCGCCTTCTCCTGCAATAATAGCAACAAGTAGATGAGTTAAAATGTAACGCGAAAAAACTTGTTTTATTTTGTCATGTAAATATGTGGGGCCAACTTTTATGCTACACTTGGCGGTAGGCTTATTTAAGTGGCCCGCCTTAATATGCATCTCGTTTGTGTGTTTAGCTATTTCATATGTTAGCGGAACCTCATCACAGTTACTTCAGCTGAGCCAACCAGGTGCAATACCAATTAGTTTAGACTCAGAGACCAAAGCCGGCATGTTGGTGCCAACGACATACTACTAGGCGACCCACACACAAACAGACAGATAACAATACTAGGCGGTGCAAAGGTTGTTTGCTTTTTTAGCCGGCAGACGGCAAATGTCAAAGAAGTTGGAACCTTAGCACGGAGCAAAATATTTTTCGGTAACTTTTATGACAACAGATATATGATTGCGAGAAAAGGCAAAAGATGGCATGGTCCCAAAACTGAATGAGCAAACCACAGACTTTTATTTCATAATCATATAGTACTTATTACAATTTAAAAATTGCTAAGTGTAAAAAGGACGTAGCTGCTCAATGTTCCAAGGTCGCTTGGTTTCATCATACTTGTCGTCAACCTTCCTCTTGCGTTTGCGACCGCGTTTCATCTTGTAGCTGTATCGTGCGTCCACCAAGTAATAGGATCCATTTAGCAACACCCTACTGACCACAAAAGGTCCTTCCCATGGCGGGGATAGCTTATGCAAGCCTTTCCTGCCTTGGATTAGGCGAAGGACCAGGTCACCTACTCTAAAACTACGTCGCCACACCCTTCGACTGTGATAGCGCCGCAATCCTTGTTGATAGATGGCGGATCGTGCGAGGGCAACATCGCGTTCTTCGTCAAGTAGGTCAAGGCCATCCTGTCTTGCATCTTCTTGGACGTAGGCTTGAACTCTGGGGAATCGTACATCATGCCGGATGGCAACACTGCTTCTGCACCATAGACTAAGAAGAAAGGAATAAACTTGGTTGATCTGTTTGGGGTTGTTCGTAGACTCCAAAGGACAGATTGTAACTCATCCACCCAAGCCCCAGCTGCCCTGTACAATGGTACTTCGAGACGAGGTTTGATGCCCTGCAAGACCAAACCATTTGCACGCTCTACTTGACCATTTGCCTGCGGGTGTGCTACTGAGGCAAGATCTAGGCGGATGCCATGCTTATAGCAGTATTCCTCGACTTCGCCTTGCGACAAGTTAGTGCTGTTATCGGTGATAAAGCTGTGAGGCACCCCGAACCGAGAGATTATTCCCCATAGAAAGTTTGCGGCTGTGGCGCTGTCCAGCTTTTTGATAGGCTTAGCTTCAACCCATTTGGTGAACTTGTCTACAGCCACAAGCAAATGTGTGTAGCCACCAGGTGCCGTCTTAAATGGACCAACCATGTCCAAGCCCCAGACTGCGAAAGGCCATGTGATGGGTATTGTTTTGAGCTCCTGAGCCGACATGTGTGGTTGTCTGGCATATAGTTGGCAGCCCCTGCATGTTTTGACTATTTCCTCTGCGTCACTTTGGCTGTCAACCGGTAAAAACCTTGCCGGAAAGCTTTGGACACAAGGGAGCGGGATGAAGCATGATGCCCACAAAGTCCAGCATGTATCTCGTCCAACAAGTCTTTGCCCTCTTCTGGCGAAATGCAACGTTGATAAACACCAGTGGTGCTACGTTTGTACAGTTCGCCATTGATTATTGCGAATGCCTTGACTCTTCTTATGATTTGCCTTTTCAAAACCTCATCGTCTGGCAACTCCTGATTTGTCAAGAAGTCCAAATATGGCGTTGTCCAATCCGGCTTCACCAGGTAGACGACATAGCTAGCCGCCTCTACTGGTTCCGCCGACTCTGGGTCAAGAAGGTTTGCCCCTTTTATTGACGGCTTGTGTAGGTGTTCCAGGAAAACATCTTTTGGTACTTTTTTGCGTTCAGACCCCAATCTGGCAAGTGTGTCTACCGCCTCGTTTTGAGCTCTTGGGATATGGCGGACTTCGTAGCCTAGGAAGCATTTAGCGAATTCATCAACGGTAGCACGGTATGCCGCCATTGTCTTACTCTTTGCGTCCCAGGTTCCACGTGTCTGTTGTGCCACCAAGTCTGAATCTCCATAACAGAGGACGCGCTGGACGCCTAGTTCCTTGGCAATGTGTAAGCCGTGAAGGAGTGCTTCGTATTCGGCAACATTGTTTGTTGCTTTATAGTGAATTTGTAGCACATAGCTAAGCTTGTCCCCTTGCGGGTTTCTTAACACAATGCCAGCCCCCGAGCCCTGAAGCATTTTTGATCCGTCAAAGTGCATGATCCAATATGTTCTTCAGGGAGAGGTACTTCGTCCATAGCTTCTGTCCAATCTGCTACGAAATCTGCCAAAGCTTGAGACTTAATGGCATTTCTGGGCTTGTACGTGATGTCGAAGGCGGCGAGCTCAATGCCCCACTTGGCGACTCGGCCTGTAGCATCCGTATTGTTGATTATATCTCCCAGAGGCGCCTTGCTCACTACCGTGATTGAATGTTCCTGGAAGTAGTGTCGTAACTTTCTGGCGACATAGAAAACACCATAAACCAGCTTCTGGTAATGCGGATAATGGTGTTTCGAGGCGGAGAAAACTTCACTGATGAAGTAAACTAGACGCTGTTTCGGGATCTCTGATTTTTTCGTCTTGTGTTCCACTACCAGGACAACGCTGACGACTAAGTTAGTCGCCGCGATGTAAAGCAGCATTGGTTCCTGCGATCGAGGAGCTGCTAAGATTGGGGCAGACGTTAATGCCTCCTTGAGTTGTTGCAAGGCGGCATCTGCTTCGTCTGTCCACTCAAACTTGCCGGATTTCTTCAGAAGCCGGTAGAGAGGCATTGCCTTTTCTCCAAGACGGCTGATGAAACGATTGCCGGCAGCTGCCGAGCCGGCAAGTCGCTGCACGTCCTTCAGGTCCTTAGGCCTGGATATGTTGAGGATTGCCTTGATTTTTTCCGGGTTAACCTCTGTTCCTCGTTCGGAAACGATAAAGCCGAGCAGCTTGCCGGCAGGAACCCCAAAGACGCATTTCTTCGGGTTGAGTTTCATTTTATATACCCGGAGGCTATCAAAGGTTTCTCGTAAGTCATCTAGCAAATCCGCCTTCTTTTTAGACATGACGGCAATGTCGTCTACATAGACGTGAACATTGCGGCCAATCTGCTCATGAAGGCATCTTTGCATGCATCGCTGATACGTTGCGCCGGCATTTTTTAGGCCGAAGGGCATCGTGATGTAGCAGAAGGTCCCGTAGGGCGTAGTAAACGCTGTTTTTAGTTGGTCAGATTCGCGCATTTTAATTTGGTGGTACCCGGAGTACGCATCCAAAAAGCACAGCAGCTCGGAGCCGGCTGTGGAGTCTATGACTTGATCTATATGTGGTAACGCAAAGTGGTCCTTAGGACATCACCTGTTCAAACCGGTGATAACCCCAAGAGTAGGGGATCACTGTAGCACCTCTCAATGTGGAAGTAGGGTATCGATCCGCAGGAGCAAGAAGGAAAAGTTATCTATTCCCAACAACTAAAGTGTCACAAGTTTTAGTTGATTATGCACTAAACAAGTTTAAAGAACAAGATGGTTGATTTAATGGATGGAAGTTTAATGTAACAAAACAAGAATGTAAAAGTGTCCCAATCCTCTTCAATGCAAGAGGACAAGACAAAGGTTTTCTCTTATAGGAACAATGGACATGGGTTCATGGGTTCACTCAATCCTCTCTCCCATCTATGGTGATTATCATGTTATAGATAAAAAGTACACACAATTGTCATGCTTTAATGGTAAACTTCTATGACGGCTACATGTCCTAAAACACATAGTTGAAAGAAAATAATCATTTGTGTTGCTAGGTCACCCTCGTAAGGCTAGCGTGGTTTGTTGTCACTCCCACATCATACTTCTTCCTTTTTACCCCCAGATAAAGGATGTTGGGCTGTATTGTGTCACTCAATACATATGCCGTTGTCACATCGGCCATCCCGTACCTACATACATCATACTTCATAATGGACAATATTCTAAACACTAGTGCAATGATTCATATTTCGTGTGCATGACCACATCTCTCTCATCTATCTACACTTGGTGGTGTCAATCACCTCATGACATGGATAAACAAGGCATTATGCATAAATCGAACCATCACATGCATCATAGAATATCTCCAAAGTATGACAAGTCATAAAAGATCCAACACAACGGTAAATGCATAACAAATATCATCTCATACCACAATATCCACCATAGGAATTACATAGATAGATCCATACTTATGCAAGGCACATCATATGGACTTCAACAATGATCATACATAGAGAGATTAGATCAAGTTACCACCACAAACCCAAAGTCCAGGGGGTGGACTACTCCCCCTTCATCATGGTGATGATGGTGGAGATGTTGGAGAAGATGGAGACCACCCCGGCAGCGCCCCGCCGGAGTTTTCCCCCTCCAATCTGCAGCTCCAGGTCTTCTGTTTCGTGGTTTTGTGTTTCTGCGGCGCTCCCTTCCGAAAGCCGTCGGGGGACTATTTTTATAGTCGTTTTTAGGTCAAGACGAAGGCACGGGGACGAAGATCGACGGCATCGGAGGCTCGAGGCCCAGGATAGGGGGTCCCACGCGGCCAAGGAATCTGGCCGCGTGGGCCCACCTCTTTTGGCCCTCGGGTTTCCATTTTTTCGCTTCCTTCGCTCCTACGCTTTGTTCCTTCCAAAAAATGATCCCCGCAAAATATTAGGTCATTTGGACGTCGTTTGGGTCCCTGAAACATCAAAATATAGAAAATAGGGTTTTCTGCCAGTGCAGGGTTAATTCCAGAAAAATAGGGAAACTGTGAAATATTCCCAAAATCAATATAAAACAATGATATAACCCTTATATGATGCAAATATGATTGAAATATAAGTAATATAATGCAAAGTTCATGTATGCATTTTACATGCATCAACATCCCCAAGCTTAACCTATACTCGTCCTCGAGTATGAAGGTGATAAAACTAACATGGACTTTGCTTTTTAATACTATCAATGGATATCAAAGATGATTACTATTGCTACATAGAGTCAAATGATTCATTCTTCAAAGGAATAGCAATATACAAGATAGATTATGAAGTGATATCAAATATTCAATGTAAGGATGTTCAATGATAATTCACAAAGTGTAACATAGAAGAAAGTACTATGGACCAAATGTATGCATAATAAAAAGTAAAAACATCCTATAATGGTCATAGAGTATTCTTGTAAATCTGAATATAAAAGGTGGACACTTTGGAAAGATATATAAATAAGTAGAGGTAAAACATGAATAAGTTTCATCTAGCTTCCAAATGCTTCTACTTAAGTTAATGTTTGCAATGTGGTATCCATTGGTGTGGAGCTCTCATTACCCCTATCATAGCATCTTGAATGGTTAAAGTTTAAAGTGAAAGCAAATATGAGTAGTGTGCTTGACAAAGTATGGGTTGAATGCCTCATGCCCCGTGAATACGAGTACCTACACCACGGTGTTACTCAACTCGGGCCACAAAGCAAGTTCAAGTTAAAGTCATTGTAAGTAATATAATAGCGTCATCAAGAGCGTCAACTGGGGTACCTCTTGCCTCAGGACATGGAAACTAGCCCATGTCAAAATGACAAGACAAACAGACAATGAACAATCTCAGCACTCTTTTATTTACTATTTGTATAGCTTTTTATTATGACGTGCATCACTGAATGTTCACTTTGGTACGCTGTAAATTTCCACCATGAATGATGCATGGCTTAGGTTAGCGGCCCAGGCGTCTCTCTAGCCATTTATACAAACTCCTCAAACTTACTAAGTTTCCGCATTTATTTGGCACCATGATAAGCATCCATAAACAAAAGTACATGATATCAACTAAATATAATTAAGAGCACGTTGAAAGCTTGCCATGTGACAGCACATATGAGCTAACTCCCAACCAAGACTCTTGTCAAGCATACAACTTCATAATTTTAATCACAATGGTTCATGTTTATTAAGTGCAATAAAAGTAAAGTGTGCATCAAGTTCGTGAGAGCTTTTTAACCAACTTTCCCATAACAATCAATAACATAAGCATTTTAATTTGGAAACATAGATAATACAATATAACATGATAAACATACTCGGAATAGCATAAGCTAATAGGTAGATATGGTGGACTCACTGGAAAAACTTTGGTTGAAGGTGTTGGAAAACAAGTTTTTACTTGTTGGAATTTTTGGGCTAGCAAAGGGAGAAAGTTGACCGTCTAAATGCATGCATAAGTGTCCATAGAACTAATCAATCCATGTTAAACAAAGTAAAGTAACATTCAGCATCAAAACATGAATAAAAGATAGCTCTTGATAAAACACTTGCAAATTAATACTCATTAAAAAGCACATGAATCATGCAACTATATGTATCTTTTTGAATCAACTCAAACATCCCTTTCCCAATCTTTTTAATAGCATCCAACTTAATTCAACCCAAATTTCCAGTAGCTCTCTCATATATAAATGATAGTGGTGGTCTCACAAATAAAAAAACAAACCGAAATAACAAAAATAAAAGACGCTCCAAGTTTATGCGATAAAGTGCATTGATCGAAAAACAGAAGTTAGACGTGTGCAAACCGAGAGTGTGTTGGTCCAATGGGGTTGTCTTCACATCCCCAAGCTTATGGTCTTCACCATCCTTGGATAGCTCTTGGTGCATCTCCTCTAATCCCTGTGAAAAAACTTCAAAACACCGTTTCTCCCATTTCTTTTCTGTGGGGGACATTAGTAGTGATAGACAAATGAATTGCTTGCTGCATAAAATCCTTAAACAAAAATTCATATGAATGTCCAGAAAGTGTATAATGTTGTATGCCTACTTATAAACTCAATTGGATCAAAAAGATTCAAGTTAAAAGTTCAAAGAATGCATCAAACAAAATGGGACAGAATCTGTCCAGAAAAACAGCAGCAGCAAAACGCATTTTTCTACCCTACTTAAATATGTCAAAAATCTGAAAAAATTCACGCTTACAGAGGATGAAAAGTTGCAACTACAGTTCAAATTTCAGCTCATTCGGAGTCACAGAATAGGAATGAAAAATCATACCGTGCACAGATTCGTGCTGGAATAAATCTCCGAATGCAAAAAGCAACTTTTTCAAGCCAAAATAGGTAAAACTTGGCACTTTATTAAAAATTCCAGAAACAAAACTAAAAACTAAGTCTCTTGTTACAGCAAGAGGACACAAAGAAAATCAAAAATAAAAACAACCGGGTTGCCTCCCGTAAAGCGCTTTCTTTATAGCCATGTAGCTAGGCTTCTTACTTTGGTGATCATGAAGGTTGAAGCTCATGAGGGAGCTTGTTCTTTGGTGTGTCCCTCTTCCTTGAGAAGTGTTCATGCATAATACCAGGGTCCCATGGTGTTATCAATCCAATCAAAATAATATTCAAGTTGAGACCTAGTAGAGAGAAAAACAAAACACAAAAGTAATAACAACAAAGTCTAACTTTCTTTCTATGCATTGGCATTTTGTATATGAATGAAGCACAATAAATAGAAATTTTCCAATGCATATTAACAGTAGATACTTGCAACTTATAGTTATTAGCAACATAAAGAGGGCTCTTATCACCTCCTCTTTCATAATAGTTGCAAGAAGTAAAAGTAAATTCACCCATATAACCATTGGACTCATCCAACTTAGATAATTTAGGTACATAAAGAGGATCATTAAATTTATTATGGAATTCATTAGCATGCTTCCCTCTTTCAAAATAGTTATTAAGATCAATATCAAGTTTAATATCATGGTTGCAACAAAGATTTGGAACTAAAGGTAATTGCAAACCACATAAGTATTTCTCAACATAAGCAAATTTCTCCTCTATGGTGTAATTAGGAGAATCCAGAAACAAAGTAGGACTCTCATGAGTAAGAGTAACATCACAAACAGCAAGTATATCATTTTTATCCTCACATAATTTAGTAACAACTAAACATGGAGGTTTATCAATAAGCATAGGACCATCATCTAAAGCATTATCATATAGCATATTTAAGCAATACTCCTCATTATCATCAATAAGTTCACTAGTAGCATTAATAGAAAGTAAAGGAGCATTATTAGTTTCATCATAATAGCATGAGTTATCATATAGGACCATAGAATTTTTAGTTTGACACTCATCATAACATGGGTTTTCATAAATAACAAAAGACTTTTGAGTTTGAGTGCTACTATCAAATGTTGATGGTGAAGTTGGGAGATCCAACTCTTCCCCAAGCTTAGGTTGGAACACATCCATTTCAATCTCCTCTTCACATACTTCCTCTTCCAAGCTTATGTTTTCATTATCCTTTTCCTGCAAAATATTAGTACTTTCCATGGCAGCAAGAATTCTTTCTTTAACATAAACATTATCACTAAACTCTTTTTTGCAAAGTTGGAGAAGAATAGAAATGTGTCCTTTCATTACACGAGCTTCATGACTAGTTGCAAAAAAATTATCAATAAGAAAGTCTATTTCATGGGCTGCAACATAAGCAATATATTTCTCAACTTGTTCTATATCAGGGCATGAAAATTTATTTTCACGATAACAAGCAATTAGAGGATCACTGTTGTGCTTACATTGATAGGGAGAGTGTTTATAGTCTTTTCTAAAGCAGCAAGTTACATCATGTAATTCACAAAACTCAATAGCCATATCATTGAGATGTTCAAGTAATTCAAGCATTCTATTTCCTTCTTTGGTTGATCGATATTCATAGTAAGCTCCCATAGTTTTGACATAACCTTTCTCCATAGCTTAGGTGATTGTAAGATATAAAACAAGATAAAATAAATCTAAAGTCTAGTGCACACAAGAATAGAAACTTAAGCGTTACGCTCCCCGGCAACGGCGCCAGAAAAGTACTTGATAACCCCCAAGAGCAGGGGATCACTGTAGCACCTCTCAATGTGGAAGTAGGGTATCGATCCGCAGGAGCAAGAAGGAAAAGTTATCTATTCCCTACAACTAAAGTGTGACAAGTTTTAGTTGATTATGCACTAAACAAGTTTAAAGAACAAGATGGTTGATTTAATGGATGGAAGTTTAATGTAACAAAACAAGAATGTAAAAGTGTCCCAATCCTCTTCAATGCAAGAGGACAAGACAAAGGTTTTCTCTTATAGGAACAATGGACATGGGTTCATGGGTTCACTCAATCCTCTCTCCCATCTATGGTGATTATCATGTTATAGATAAAAAGTACACACAATTGTCATGCTTTAATGGTAAACTTCTCTGACGGCTACATGTCCTAAAACACATAGTTGAAAGAAAATAATCATTTGTGTTGCTAAGTCACCCTCGTAAGGCTAGCGTGATTTGTTGTCACTCCCACATCATACTTCTTCCTTTTTACCCCCAGATAAAGGATGTTGGGCTGTATTGTGCCATTCAATACATATGCCGTTGTCACATCGGCCATCCTGTACCTACATACACCATACTTCATAATGGACAATATTCTAAACACTAGTGCAATGATTCATATTTCGTGTGCATGACCACATCTCCCTCATCTATCTACACTTGGTGGTGTCAATCACCTCATGACATGGATAAACAAGGCATTATGCATAAATCGAACCATCACATGCATCATAAAATATCTCCAAAGTATGACAAGTCATAAAAGATCCAACACAACGGTAAATGCATAACAAATATCATCTCATACCACAATATCCACCATAGGAATTACATAGATAGATCCATACTTATGCAAGGCACATCATATGGACTTCAACAATGATCATACATAGAGAGATTAGATCAAGTTACCACCACAAACCCAAAGTCCAGGGGGTGGACTACTCCCCCTTCATCATGGTGATGATGGTGGAGATGTTGGAGAAGATGGAGACCACCCCGGCAGCGCCCCGCCGGAGTTTTCCCCCTCTAATCTGCAGCTCCAGGTCTTCTGTTTCGTGGTTTTGTGTTTCTGCGGCGCTCCCTTCCGAAAGCCGTCGGGGGACTATTTTTATAGTCGTTTTTATGTCAAGACGAAGGCACGGGGACGAAGATCGATGGCATCGGAGGCTCGAGGCCTAGGATAGGGGGTCCCACGCGGCCAAGGAATCTGGCCGCGTGGGCTCACCTCTTTTGGCCCTCGGGTTTCCATTTTTTTCGCTTCCTTCGCTCCTACGCTTTGTTCCTTCCAAAAAATGATCCCCGCAAAATATTAGGTCATTTGGAAGTCGTTTGGGTCCCTGAAACATCAAAATATAGAAAATAGGGTTTTCTGCCAGTGCAGGGTTAATTCCAGAAAAATAGGGAAACTGTGAAATATTCCCAAAATCAATATAAAACAATGATATAACCCTTATATGATGCAAATATGATTGAAATATAAGTAATATAATGCAAAGTTCATGTATGCATTTTACATGCATCAACCGGTATAATCAATGCACATTCTCATTTCCTTATTGGGTTTTGGATCCAGTACAGGATTTGCCAACCAATCAGTGTGTACTACCTCCCTAATGAACTTAATTAGCTTCTTGCAACTTGATGATCTCCTTTCCTATTGCCTTCCTCTTTTCTTCACCGAAGCGTCTTGTCCCTTGCTTTACTGGCTTGGCTCCTTTGTAGATATTAAGAGAGTGCTCGGAAAGTTCCCTTGGTACACCCGGCATGTCGGCTGACGACCATGCAAAGATGTCCCGATTCTCACGGAGGAACTCGACGAGCGCGCTTTCCTATTTGTCGTCTAAGCCGGATCCGATGGTGATTTGCTTGGAGCTGTCACCTGGCACCAGATCCGCCTTCTTTGTTTCCTCAGAGGCCTTAAAAGTCTTCTTGGGCTCGGTTGTCTTCACGTTTTCCGGCAACTGGGATGTATCAGCCTCTTTCTTCAACATGGCCAACTCCTCTGCGTGGAGGACGGCCTCGGTGAAGGCGGCGTTGCCACGTTCGCACTCTTTTGCTTTCTTGAAGTTGTCGTTGACTGTGATGGTACCGTTGGGTCCAGGCATCTTCAACTTGCTGTAGATGTAACACGGCCGAGCCATGAACTTGGCAAAAGCTGGCCGCCCAAAGTTGGCGTGGTAAGCACTCTTGAAGGGGACTACTTCAAACCTGAGATACTCCGAACGATAGTTTGACTCAGGTCCAAAAGTAACCTCAAGTTTGATGCTTCCCATCGATTTGGCTTGCTTTCCCGGAACAATGCCATGAAACTTGACTGTGCTGTAATCAAGCTGTCTTTCCGTCAAGTTCATGCGCTTCAGGGTGTCCTCATACATGATGTTGAGGCTGCTGCCGCCATCCATCAACACCTTGGTTAATCTGAAGTTGTCGACAGTTGGGTCGACGACGAGGGTATACTTGCCGGGATGCGGCACATGGTCGGGGTGGTCGTTCTTGTCCCATGTGATTGCCTTTTCGGACCAGTGTAAGTACTGAGGAACTTCAGGCACTGTAGCATTGAGCTCTCGCAGCTCAGCCTTCTCTTCCTTTGCCGAAGGAGTGCCCAAAAAGCAGACCAGTTGGCCATGAACTTTGGGATACTTTTTCTCCTTGCGCGGCGGCTTAGGGTCCTCATCTTCCGACATGGAGATTACCTCATCATCGTCTTCCTTCTTTGTTTTCTCAGCTTTCTTGCTCCTTTTGGCTTCCAGCCAACCTCGGGGTCCTTCTTGGCATCATCCATGAATCGGCACTCCCCCAGTGTATGGTTAACCTTTCCCAGTGACGCATGGATTGGGCAGGGTAAGGCTTTTGCCTGTTCGTAAGTCAGGCGTTGCTTGCTGGAGCCGCCTTCTTTACCCTTTCCCTTCCACTTACAGTTTCCGCCTTTGCCTTCAAAGGCGGCGGCGACCTTGTTTGACGGTCTGGCTTTGTCGTCCTGGGGAGCCTTGCGATTGTGACTTGCTCGCCTGCCTGGTGCCATGTCATGAGCGCCTTCAGCATCGCGTGCGTCGTCATCTGCCTGTGCGTACATGGATGCTATTTCCAGCATGGCTCCGAGGTCTTTGACTTGCATGCGTACTAGCTTGTGTCTGAGACTTGAGCCTTTCAAGAGGCCAGTGGCGAAAGCATGGATTGCCTGATTGTCGTCCACGTTTTCGCAGCTTGCCTTTGTTTGGATCCATCTTGCCAAGAAGCTTGTTGCAGTTTCATCCGACTTCTGCACACAGCGAACCAAATCTGTATATGTGCCTGGTCGCTTGTATGTGCCCTGGAAGTGTTGGGTGAACACTTTTTCCATGTCGAGCCAGCTATGAATTGACCTCTCCGGCAAGTTTTTGATCCAGCTTCGGGCTGTCCCCTCGAGCATGAGGGGAAGGAAGCGTGTGGCGACAAGGCCATTGCCCCGGGCAATTTCGACAGACAGCGCGTAGTCCGACAGCCATGAGTTTGGCTTGTCCGCGCCGTTGTACCTTTGATGAGTTTTTGACACAGATGTCATGTCTCGAGGTATCTGAACGTTGCGGATGGCTGAGCCAAAGCACGCAGGGCCGAGGTTGGCGTCCTCCTTTCCTGCTTTGATGTCATTGAGGCGGTGACGCGCGTCACCTGGAGCGAGCTTCCTGTTGGATCTATCAACATGAGGCTCGTCCTGCACTGCCCGGCTATACCGAGGCTCGTTGTTTTGTCCCCGGCTGCCGCCTTCATGCCTGGGCACTGGCGGTGGGGACGGTGTGTGATCCCTGCTTCTTCTTGGCGGTGGGGCATTGTCACGGTTTTCGCCACTCCTTGGTGGCTGTTTGCTTCCCCGGCTTCCGCCTGCATCCCGTTTAGGCGGTGGAGGAGGCGAGGCTTCCCGCCTGTTGCCGGTTCGAGACGCTTCGTCATGGTGCCTCTTGGGAGGTGGTGACTTACGCGGGTCCTTATCCTTGCTCTGGTCCTTCCCCTTCCCATGGCTGCTGGAGCCGGATGGATCCTCAGGTTGGCCACTAGCCGCCGCCTTGCAGGCGTTGGATTTGGACTCCAGCTTTCCTCCCCTTGCGTCCGCCATGTCGGCACGAGAATCAGCACGGGCCTGCTGCTCTAAAGCTTTGTGAGCAAGGATCGAGGCGTAGTAGATCTTCTCGTCCTTGTCGTAGTCGTCGTTGTTGAGGATGTCCAAGGCGGCCGTAATGTTGAGGACGGGGGTGCAAAGGACAACATTCCTGTTCTTGTCCTTACGCTGCGGTGCTGAAGCCCACTCGAAACCAAGCCTTTGGGCAGGGGATTTGAAGTTGTCGGGTGATCGATCCCTGCCCTTCCTGCTTTTCTTGTCTACCACATGTCCTGCCGGCTTGGGCAATGGAGTTGTGGTGAAGAGGTTACGCTTGGGGTCTAACTTGGCGGTTATCTTGGCATTTTCTTCCTTGGCTTCTTTGAGCAGCCCCTCAACCTCGGCTTGCTTGCCTTTGAGGTACTCTGTTTGCTCCAACAAAGTGTTGCGGAGCTTCTCCAAATCATACGGATTGGTTTTATCGGTCACCGGCGTGTGCATGATTTTCGCCAATGCCGCCATGTTCCCTGTCTTGCTGGGCTCGCCTTTCTCCAGAATCCTCTTCTTCGGAGCCGGCGGGGGCTCCGGAAATAGTGGATCGATTGCCAGAGCCCCAGCGTTGGCGGCATCTGTTGCTGTCGCCTGAGCTGAAGGCGTACCGGTGACATGTGCCACAAAGACCTGCTGCATGTTGGTGGACGAGCCTGTAGCCGCCTTAGAAGGCGGAGGCTCGGGTGCATTGAAACATCTTTGGATCCGTTGCTCAAACATGCTTGCAGAGTCTTCCTCGGAGTCAGAGTCTACGTTGACGTGAACATTAGATCTGGATCCGACATCCGACATTGCCTCGTCCTGCAACGCAGGGAGGATTGATTCGGGATCATTGTGATCCGGCTGGGAGTCGGATCCCAGTCCTGTCATGCCGACAAACTGCAGATCAGAATCTGCCGACTCCTGGGAGAAGGCGGACTCAGATTCGTCTGTCGAACAATCTTGCTCCGGGTGGCGGGTGGGCCCGAAAACGGTGTGTTTTTTCGGGAAACACATGGCCTCAGGAGTGAAGCCGATGAAGAGCTCGATGTCGCCTATTGGCACCAAGGTGTTGGCGATGAGCCCGTCCCTTGCCGGGACGTAGCTTCTATCGTCTTGAGCATTGCCGATGTTGCCGAATCGCGAAGCGCGGCCGAGGGCGATGGTGTCGCCGATGCCGCCAAGTATTCCCGCCTGGAACGTGACGCCTGACGCCTTAGGCCCCACGGTGGGCGCCAACTGTCGTCGTATCGGCATCTGAGATAGGAGACGGGGTCCTGCTAGCTGAGGGTGAACGTAGGGCAAGAAGGTGGACGTCGTTGAGGTCGGGATCAAACAAGGTAGTTTACCCAGCTTCGGATCTCACGGCGGTGGCGAGATCCTACGTGCCGCTATAATTCACTATGATGGCAATAGCCTTGATCGGATTACAATGAGTTTGTTGTGTATGAAAGTATCGTCTATCTGTTGCCTAAAGGCGTCCCGAGGTCTGGCTTATATAGGCGGCCGGACCTAGGGTTACAAGAGACAGACGTGTCCGACAAGACTACAGAGTCCTAAACCTATCCGGCAAGTCACCGCCTTCCATCTTGGTCCGTAAGGCGGCAAGGGCTTCAGTCTTGGGCCTCCGTCTCGTCATCCGTCGTCCGCCTTGTACTCCAGCTATCTGGGTCGCCTGGCAGGCCAAAGTCTTTACCACCATTGCAGGCCACCCTGGACTAGCCGGATTTATCCATGTCAGTGATACCCCCAGTGGGTATATCCCCAGCAGCTGCGAGAAACCCAACCTATGCATCACTTTCCTTAAGAAATCCCAATCCACCCTATCGTAGGCTTTGGAAAGATCCAGTTTGTAGGCACAGAAATTCCTATCTTGGTTCACATTATGCTCAATAAAATGCAAACACTCGAAAGTCACTATAGCATTATCCGTAATTAATCTGCCCGACACGAAGGCACTTTGGTTAATGGAAATTAGCTCTCCAAGCATGGGGCGTAATCTGTTAACCAAACACTTAGATATGACTTTATAAATGACAGTGCATAAACTGATGGGCCGAAAGTCTTTTAAATACTCAGGTTGATCAATTTTCGGAATTAAGACAATGGCAGTTTCATTAACCCCTTCAGGCATGCGTCTAGTGGCAAAGAAAAGTTTAACCACATTAATTACCTCTTCTTTGATGGTTCTCCAATTGCGCTGGTAGAAACGGGCCGGGAAGCCATCCACCCCGGGCGCTTTAAGGGGCCCTATTTGAAACATTGCATCCCCAATTTCTTCATCCGTAAAGTCCTTGCATAGAGTATCATTCATCTCCATAGTTACTTTTTCCTGCGTTTGCTCAATTATCGCCGCTGGATTCAAAGATGGGTCGCGGGTGAATAATTCCTGAAAATAGGACATAGCCATCCGCTCCATATCAATCGGTACATCCTTCCATGTGCCATCCGAGTCCTTTAGTTTTTTAATTTTGTTCCTCCGAGCTCGCCAGACAGCTTTTTGGTGAAAAAACCTTGTGTTCCTGTCTCCCTCTTTGAGCCATGTTACTCTTGAGCGTTGGAGCCATAGCATTTCATCACGGTACAACAGCTCATGCATGTGGTCAGTAGCCTTTCGTATGTCCTTTTGGTCCGCATTATTGATCATGAGCAGCTCAAGTTGTTTCCTGGACTTGCTTAGTTCATGGATAACATTCCCAAATTTAGCTTTGCTCCACTCTTGCAAATTACCCATTACATGGTCAAGTCCTTTCAGGATATCAGCCAGATCATGATTCTCACCTGCCTCCTTCCAAGAATTATTTATGCGCTCGGTTGTCGGCATAGGACTCTCTCTTCTTTCTGCATATGTAGAAGAATTGGACAGTGATCGGACACCGGTGAAGTAAGGTGTTGCACATATGTGTTGACGACCGATTTTGCCTTAGAGGAAAACATGTTCAAAATAACAGGACGAAACAGAGGTTAACTAGTACATGTACTAGTCAAGTTCGGGATTTCGGCCAAATCGGAACGAAACAGAACCCAACTAGTACATGTACTAGTAAGGTTCGGAATTTCAGCCAAAACTAGAAAATAAAACATACATCAACTAGTATATGTACTAGTCGCGTTCTGTAAACGGCCACAACTTGATATAACTCCTGTTTATTAACTAGACCGAACGGCCATTAAGGAAGGTTCGGATGCAAAAAACGTATAAAACAAAAGTTCTTCGTTGTTCCTAGATGAACAACTTTGCTGTTTACGAGTTTTTGATATAAGGTCGTTTAATAGCTCAAATCTGGCAATTATGGACGAATCAAATTTATATGATTCGGATCAAATCTGGAAAGTTTTAGATCCGAGCCCAGATGAGTGATCAAGATGGAGTCGGATGAAAGAATACATAAAACCAAAGTTCTTCGTTGTTTCGAGGCGAACAACTTTGTTTTCTATGGTATTTCGATCTAAGGTCCATAACTGCCTCAAAAATGACCCTCAAGGTGCAGCCAGTTTTTAGACCGAACAATTTTGGAAAGTTCGGGTAAGACATCCGAATTGGATCCAAATTAGGGTTTTAGACGTGGATCCAAACCCTTTCGTTGCACGGAAAGTTCAGCCGCCTCTTATATACATGAGAGGTGACGGCCGATTGATCCAACACCAATCGAACAAACACATCTACTACTTTTTCGTGTTCATCTACTTTTTATCCCTCTCTTCTTGTATCTTTCTTCTCGTTCTTCAAGATTGGAGGCTGTGAATCCACGAGGCTCTAGGGGCGGTCAGGCCAACCTAGGGCAACCCATAGCCGCCGCGAGCCCTGACGGGGTCCCGCCCGGGCGAGCGGGGTTTCGGGTGTAAAAAGCGCCCGCCGGATTGTCTTGCGTATCGCGCTTCCGGCGAGCCTCCCGCGGAGTGAGTTGCGGAGCATCTCCCTCGGCGCCGCGGGTACACGTGACGTGTTCGTGTGTCAACACACTTTTTGGCGACTCCGCTGGGGACACGAAGCTTCGAACGGTCTCCAACCCGTTCTTGTTACAAAGAGAGCGTCATCGAGAGACTGCAGTCTACAACGGTAACATGAATTATCAATCTCCTTATGTAGATGCAAATTACTCTTATGTTGATGTTGCTAGATATGAGTACTGTATCGGCTAGACCTAGTTCTTACTATGTGCAAAAGCCGATGTAAAATAATCTCCATGCTTCACCTTGTTTTAGCAACATGCAACATGTGTATTCGAACTCTCATGCATCGGCAACCCCACAAACCCATATGCCGATGAATAATGTGACGAGTTCGGTTAATTCATATGAAACACCCAATGTTAGAAATTTTAATATCATACAAGAAAGTGTTTCACCTTTTTATACATCGGCAAGTAACTCACAATACGTTAGTTTACCTTCAAATATGCCGATGAATAGAGAAATTGGACATGCTACCACTAGATATTTGACCAATTGCTCTCAACCGTCATATCTTACACCTTATGTTACTAACTAGATTCGAACGGCGCGGCTTGCCGCGCAGCACTTGTTGGTTCTTTTAATTTCTTGCCCGTGGTTGTCACATTTTATACAGATTACTAAAAAGATGATTAATATCCAAAAGTATAAGCCAAACAGGATGCTAATAGCAATCATGCTGAGCGATGTTAGTCGCATCAGTTACAGATTTGGTTTGAGCACAGAGATCACAATCTTAATTATAGAAAGTTGAACATGGGACTACAGGCATGAAAGCATATCTCCAGGATCACATCAAATGCGAATGGATATAGGGATGGACAAAACATGAAACTCCTGTACTTGAAGTAGCCAACATCTAATGTTAGTTCTGGGTTGCAACTTACAGTAAGTAGTATGTGTAACATCCCAAAAATATTATAAGTATTATTATTCCAAAAATGAGAGCCAACAAAAACTTTTGTTGATTATTATGTGTTGTTTATAAATTGTTGCTTGTGGTAATTATTTCTTGTTGCTTGTGTTGCTTGAATTGATAAGATGAAATACAAAAACAAAAATGAAACAAGAAAAATAAAAGTGACAAGTGTGTCACCCAAATTCTCCAAATAAGAAACTCAAAATTGTTTCAAACAAAATTCAGAGGAGTGGTGATGTAAACACTCCCATTTTGATTCTTACTACTTTCCTTCTCCAATACTATTTTTAAATTAGTTTTAAAATTGTAAAGTAAAATCAATTTGAAATAAACCAAAATACCAAATTCAAAACCCTATGAATGAAAATGATTCAAAACATTTTATTTTGCAAAGCCAAATTTTGTGGAGCTTCTACATGTTATGGGGAGGCCCCACAATTATTTGCAAATTTTTCTAAAATGTTTAAGTGCCCTAAATAAAATCCTAAAATGCTACTGGACTAAAAAGAATTAAAAGAAAACAGAGAAAGAGGAGGCAGGTTTTTTTTTGCAAAACCGCCATCCCCTACCTCTCTCCCCTAGCTCACTGTCGCCGTCGCCTTGTCGACGCTGGACGCCGCGCTCCTCGCCGTTCCCAGGCCCCCCTGCTCGCGTTCTCCCTCGCCCCCGTGCCTCTACAGCCTCTGCACGCAGAGGAGAGCTCTCTCCCACCCCAATGCCGCCCCTGTCCCCTCTGCACCGCCGCGGAGCAACTCGATGGCGCCGGCCAAATTGGCCCCCCTCACAGCTCCCCGACACGCGATACACTACGCCGTGACTCCTAGCCCATGCCCGGACCCCCCAGACACCACGCGCCGGTCTCTCTCGCTCTCTGGACGCCGCTGGACCGCGACCACCGTACGCCGGCGTTGCGGCTATATAACCACCCGAGCCCCGCACTCTCTCCACACCGCTGTCGGCCCAGTGAAATCCAGGGTGTGCTGGGCCTGTCCTATACGGCCCTCGACACTTGATGGCGAAATTTCGCTAAGGACCAAGCCTACGGCCTGGAGAGCCTCGCGAGGCTCATTGCCTCGCGAGGGCATTTGAGGCAGCAGAGGCCTGCGGAGGCCATATCCACTGCTGCCCCCTCTTCAAGGAAATCTCCCCTGGGGAGAGGTCAACGCCGAATTCTCTACAGGGCGTCCAAGCCCTCGTGGAGATCGCTTCGCTGCAAAGCAACCTCTGCAGAGCGCACATGGGCTCTGCAGCGGCCGCAGAGTGACGCGCGCCCCTGCGCGCGGTGACGACGACGCCGCAGTTGCCATTTTGGTGATTAAAGGGGTCAATAAAGCTGTGCCACCCGCTCCGGACTACAAGGATTTCCTCTTTGGTGATAAGGGGACCGGCCGGCGCTACGCTCCAAGGCCAACGTCACCGTGGGCACCCCCACGTTCCTCTGCGGCCCCAGCTGGCCGTCCTGCATGGACGGTGGGTACTCTGCTGCAGGAGTCAGCTTTACGCTCATGGACCGCGTCCATGGACAACCGGGATGCGATGCACCGCGCTCCACCTTCTGCGCCACGTGATAGCCCTACCACAGTGCGAGTGCAAGGAGGGAGCACGGGCGCCTATAAAAGGAGGACAAGGTGCACCGTAGCAAGGGATCACATTCTCATTCCAGCATAGCCACTTACGCGCAAGGAAGAAGAAGACCATTGCTTCCCTTCCTTGTATACACCATTGCCAAAGAGAGCCCTCGGCAAGCTCATTGTACTGTAACCTCTACAAGCAGTGCAATACAGACAAGCAGGAGTAGCGGTATTACCTCCACACGAGGGCCGTGAACCTGGGTACGGGCTGGTGTTCATCTCTGTCGTGATGTCCCTCCACTTGCTCGATGAGCACCGTCGCCGTGCAGGTTGAGGGTTGTTTGACCAACGTGTTCAGCCCCTTACACGAACTCTCTTCGTGAGCTTGACTATCCCTGTTTCGTGGGAGTCATTCTCCGACAATTGGCGCGCCAGGTAGGGGGCTGAGTACGGTGACTGTGCCTCAAGAGCACCCCAACAGCACCGCAAAATCCAAAGGATCCGAGCTCTAGCACGTGAGCACGCTCTCACGCCTGTTACCTCCCCAAAGAGCTCTGGCCCATGGGCTTGCTCCCAAAACACGCCACCTCACCAAAGGACCTTGGTACTTACTCTCCTCGCGAGATACCCATGAGGAAGCCTATAAGCGCGCATGGGTGTTTACTACCATGTGCTTGCTTTGGGTCTGCCTCTCTAACCAATACAGGGAACAAGAAGTCCTCCCCAAGGTCGAGAAGTCACGCTCCGACCCCTAGAAGGAGCGCACCATCAGGGAAGCCAACGCCCTCTACGAGGCCAAAGTCTCACCAAGCTAAGTCTAGCGCTCGCGCTCCTCAGAAGTGTTTTCTCCCTCTCACGGGCACCTGTCGCCCCTCGAGCGGTTTTTTCTCTCTCACACTCCATGGACTGCTTGTGCGTCAAAGGGGAGCCCTCGAGCACCGCGACTCGAGAGCCCTTACCTCTCCAAGCCTTAAACACCCCCCGGCCTTGCCGAGTCACGCTCCGGCATACCGTAGCGGCGGTGTCATAGCGCAAAGAGATGGGTCCTGACGACGTAGAGCGAAGAAAGACATGGAACAGGGATAAAGGACCCTTCGAGGGACACACACACATGTTTGCATACGATCAAAGTATCTTACAAGCCAGCGTGAATTAAAACGAGTCTTAAAACAAAGATAATTGCGCCAAGCGCATCTTGTTGCACGAGTGGCCTAGGCAGAGGGTTCACCATCGCCGTCCTCTTCAGCCTTCTCTTCTTCGGCGCCTTCATCCTCCTCAGCGGCCTGCTCCGCCTCAACCCTCTTGAAGCGGTCGACGTAATCGTTGACCTCTTCTCGAACCAAGTTGGAGAGCTCCCAGGCCGGATCCCCCTCGATGGGCTCGGTCACTGACTCGAAGTCGAAGCCGGGGTGAAGGCGTTGGAGGTTGGCGAAGACGCGATCGATCGCCACGGTCAAGAGCTTGCGGCACTCCTCATCACCAACCTCGCCAAGTTCCGCCACAGGGCCCTCGAGCACAGAGAAGAGCTGATCGAAGTAGGCGAGGTATGTGGCGGCGTCAGCGTTCCCATTGACGGGAACAACAGGAGCATCCACTCCTAGCTGCCCCGCGAGAGTGTTCCCCCGGGTCACCAAGGACTTGAACACGCGCTCCCGCTGCTGCGTCAGGACCCGTGCCGCCTGCACGCTGTGCTCATCCTCTGCAGCACGCTCCACAGCAGGGCCCGCCTGCGCAGCCAGCTCCCTCATATCAGCCATCAGGGAGGCGAGGTCTTGATCAGCACGTTCACGAGCCTCTTCCGCGCGGCGACGACCGTCCCTGGCGCGCCTCACCCGGGAGTTCAGGTTGGCGTTCTGGTGCTCCAGTTGAACAATGCGGGCATTGTCATCCGCGCGTTTCTTCTTGAAGCGGTCCTTCTGCTTCCTGAGCTTCCCGGCATATTCTTCGGCGACGGCGGAGCGATATTCTTCTTGCTTGGCGGCGGCATCCTTCTCAGCCTCTTCCTTCCTCGCGGCAAGCTTTCGTTTGGACTTCTCTACAAGCTTTTTGTGCCTGGCCACCTCCTCGTCATGCTTGCCTATGGCCTCGGCCAGTTTGCCCTCCCGCGCCTCCAGATCCGCGTGCTGCGTGGACAGCTCCTTGTCAGCCTGCAGTTGCCGCTCTTCGCGTTTGAGCACCTCCGCTTCACGCGCCGCCAGTACTTGCTCACGGGCATCCAAGGACACGCGGTGTTGGTCCAAAGACTTCCGCGTAGCCTCCGACTCCGCGGCGAATTTCCCCTCGCGGTCGGCAAGCTCTTGGCGCTGAGCGGCTAGCGTGGTCTCGAGGGTCGCCCGCTCTGAGGCAGCGGCTTGGCGCTCCACCGCGGCCGCCTCGCGATCTTCTGCAGCGGCCTGGCGCTCTGCCTGGAGTGGCTCCAGGGTCTCTTGAGCCTCGCGAACCGCGCTCTCGCGGACCTCCTTGGCGAAGCGCAGCGCCTCCTCTCGCTGCGCCTGCATGGCCTCGTTGTCATGGCGGCGTTGCTCCACGACCTCGAAGAAGCGGGTCCACGCCCTCTCAAGTTCGTCGTACTCTCTGGCGAGCTCGGCCTCCTCGAGAGCGAGTTGGGCCTCCAGCCCATCCAGTGCACCCCGCGCCAGGCGGAAGGTAGAGCTGCGGCGAGCGCCGCTCCAGCTCGTGCCACCCAGGACCAGAGCCCGGGAACTCCCACGAGACATGGAGGCTCCCTCGTGCGCACTAGTTTCGAGGGTGGGAACCTCCAAGCTTGGGCCCGCGTCAACCTCGGCCTGGGGGCTGTGCGAGCCCTCTCCGCCATTGGGGCCATGGGCTCCAGCACCGTCGTTTTCAACCGGCGCCTCCTCTCGAGCTTCAGGGGCAGGGGAAGATTGCCCAGCCACCGTGGGGTCCGCCGCCGCCGAGCCCGCTGCGATCCCAGAAGAAGCCGCCGCCCCCTCAGCATCTGCGTTAGGCGGGGGCGGCGGAGGGACATTTTCCTCCATCGCGGCGTCGGTGCCTTGGGGCGGCGGAGTAATCCTCTCCCCCATCTCAACGTCAGCGCCTCCTTCGCCGGCGAGCCGCTCCCCGTTTCCTCCGCGGCGACCTCCTCTTGCCGCTCTGGTGGAGTGACGGGACGTGGTGGTGTCGGTGTGCGCACCACCGCCTCCTCCTCGGGGCGCGCCTCCGCGGTAGAAGACGAAGTAGCTGCTCCGGCCAGAGGCGTAACCACCACATGCCCTACGTCTTCCTCCGCCACAGGCTTCGTGGCCTCCTCCGCCACCGGCTCCGAGGCCTCGGTCACTACGGGATTAGCAACCTCTTCAGCTGAGGGCTCCACAGGCTCCTCGACGGTTGCCGAGGCCAGGCCCCGGACCTCCGCAGCCTTGCGGAGCCTCCGGCGTTTTGCCGTCACAAGATCCCTAACAAACAAACAGGAAGGCCATCAATAGGAGAGCAAGAAAACTCTCGAAAGATGCAAACAGGGGCCAACGCTTACCCAGATGACTTGGCGCGTGAGTCGACCCACATCGTAGTGGATGACCGCCACGACCTCGACGAAGCAGCTCCAGAGCCGGGCCCCTCAGGAGCAGCCTCAGCTTTCCTCTTGAGAGGGGTGCCCACTGGGCTCTTGGCGGCCCTGTCGTGAAAAGCCTTGGAGCGGGGATCGCAGCGTCCCGCCACGGCCTCCTCATCACTGTCTTCCTCCCCCTCCGCGACCTGGCGCGAAGGGGCCACAAGGAAATCCTCGTCCCCGCTGGACGAAATTTCCAGAACATCTCCCTCTGGAGGAGCAGGTTTCGAAGAGCTCGCCTCCCCTGCCGAGGGTTCGCCCCTCCACAGGTGGCGCCCAGATCCTCGTCAGATGCAGCGGGTGACTCCGAGGCCCAGTCCTCTTCCACCACGGGCGCCGCGTCCTCTTTCTTCTCCTCCCCAGCCAGGCCCTGAGGGGTGAACTCCGGCATCAGCTCCAGGATCGCGAGGCGCTTCTTCGGGGTAATCTGATGGTGTGGCTTCGCGAGCTCACTGCGCGGCACAGGAACCTCCGGGGCGGTGAAGAGGATGCCCATTATGGAAGCTACGACTTCAGGAAGGTGGGAGCTGCAGTGCAGCCGCATTGCGTCCGCCGGGCCTGAATACATCCACATCGGCTTTGTGTGCTTCTGGAGAGGGGCGATACGGCGCCTCACGAAGTCTTCAGCAACCATCTGCCCCGTGAGGCCAGCGTCGCGGACGAGCTTCATGCGTGCGACCAAGTCCGCAATCTTCGGGCTCTGAAGGGTCGCACTCGACCAATTCGAGTTCTTCAGGGGCGGCGCCTCAGGGACGTCGAAGAAGGAATTCTGCGTCTTGGCGTCCACGAGGAACCACCGCTGGCGGAAATCGTCCACCTTCTTCGTCACCCGTGTGACGGGTTTGTCGCCGTCCCAGGACATGGGGATGTAGATACCTCCCATCCCATCCGCGATGCGGAAGGACACACAACCAGACCGCTCGCCAGGCGCCGTGGAGCGGAGCGCATAGAAGCTTCGGAAGAGGTCCACCGAGGGTGGAATGCCGATGTATGCCTCGCAGAGGTAGGCGAAGATGGCGAGGACAAGGATGGAGTTAGGATGGAGATGAAGGACCTGGATCTGGTAGCGCTCCAGAACCGCCAGGAAGAAATCGGAGAAAGGAGGCACAAGCCCGGCGAATAGGGTGTGCATGAAGATGGGGTAGAAGTCGCCGAAGGAGTTGTCCGCCGGCTTAAGCACCGTAGCGCCGTGCTCGTTGGTCGCTGAAGCCGCCATGTGACGCACTTTCTCCAGCTGCGCCTTCTTCTTAAAGCGGAAGCCGGTCAGAGCCGGCTCGAAGTCGCCGACCTGCTGCGTCGCGGCAGGTTCGCCGCCCTGCACCACGGCTTTGCCTTTCGAGGCCGCGGAAGCTTTCTTGGGCGCCATTGCCGCAGGATTGCGAGGGGGAGGTGCGTCGAAGACACAGGAGCGCAGGCGTCAAGAGCAAGGAGACGGGCGCGCAAATGAGGCAGTAACTGCTGCCTGAACCGGCGCTGCAGGCTTTATTCCCCTCAGAGCAGTTACCGAGACGTGGTGGGACCCCCCACTACGCCCATCATCTCCGAGGAGAACGTGTCGTCGCGGCGTAACTGCCCTGCACGTGTCTCAGGCCGGCCGGACACTTTGGGCCCATGATGGTTCGCCTGCGTCCATTGGACTACATCGTGCCCATCATGGGCCCGGGGGCTACTGTCGGCCCAGTGAAATCCAGGGTGTGCTGGGCCTGTCCTATACGGCCCTCGACACTTGATGGCGAAATTTCGCTAAGGACCAAGCCTACGGCCTGGAGAGCCTCGCGAGGCTCATTGCCTCGCGAGGGCATTTGAGGCAGCAGAGGCCTGCGGAGGCCATATCCACTGCTGCCCCCTCTTCAAGGAAATCTCCCCTGGGGAGAGGTCAACGCCGAATTCTCTACAGGGCGTCCAAGCCCTCGTGGAGATCGCTTCGCTGCAAAGCAACCTCTGCAGAGCGCACATGGGCTCTGCAGCGGCCGCAGAGTGACGCGCGCCCCTGCGCGCGGTGACGACGATGCCGCAGTTGCCATTTTGGTGATTAAAGGGGTCAATAAAGCTGTGCCACCCGCTCCGGACTACAAGGATTTCCTCTTTGGTGATAAGGGGACCGCCGGCGCTACGCTCCAAGGCCAACGTCACCGTGGGCACCCCACGTTCCTCTGCGGCCCCAGCTGGCCGTCCTGCATGGACGGTGGGTACTCTGCTGCAGGAGTCAGCTTTACGCTCATGGACCGCGTCCATGGACAACCGGGCTGCGATGCACCGCGCTCCACCTTCTGCGCCACGTGATAGCCCTACCACAGTGCGAGTGCAAGGAGGGAGCACGGGGCGCCTATAAAAGAAGGACAAGGTGCACCGTAGCAAGGGATCGCATTCTCATTCCAGCATAGCCACTTACGCGCAAGGAAGAAGAAGACCATTGCTTCCCTTCCTTGTATACACCATTGCCAAAAGAGAGCCCTCGGCAAGCTCATTGTACTGTAACCTCTATAAGCAGTGCAATACAGACAAGCAGGAGTAGCGGTATTACCTCCACACGAGGGCCGTGAACCTGGGTACGGGCTGGTGTTCATCTCTGTCGTGATGTCCCTCCACTTGCTCGACGAGCACCGTCGCCGTGCAGGTTGAGGGTTGTTTGACCAACGTGTTCAGCCCCTTACACGAACTCTCTTCGTGAGCTTGACTATCCCTGTTTCGTGGGAGTCATTCTCCGACAACCGCCCCACTGTCTCTCTCACTCACCACTCTCTCCCGTGCACCGCCAGGAGGGCGGAGCCTCTGCCGTGAAGCCGCTGCTGCCCGTGGCAGTGTGCAGCATCCTCGCCGTGCCGAGGTAGGCGACGACCACGGCCACGCCGTGCTGGCCTCTCATTTCCTTCCTTCTGGCCATTACTCGCATCCGTATGATCACCGCACTCACCCGCACCTTGTTCCCCTCTGTTTCGTGCACCAGAGCGTCGCCAGGAGATCGCCGGAGTGCCGTCCCGTGCCCGAGGAAGTTCAGGAGCTCGCCGCCGTTGATTACCGCCGTCCCAGCAAGTGCAACTCGCGCCAGACGCTCGCCCGAACCTCCGCCGTCGATCCGCGTCATCGCCGCGACTTCCCGAGCCCCCTAGGTGAGAGATCCATCCACCTCGCCGTCGCCGGCGCGGCAGCGCCGCTAGTTCTTGGTCGCCGGAGCTGCGACGCACGCGAGCCGTTGGATCTTGATCCAACGGCAGCTTACCGTTTCGTTTAGAATAGTCACTGACGTGTGGACCCCACACATCAGGTTTTTATTAATTTCCACGCGTGCACTGTGTCGCTGACGCGTAGGCCCCACATGTCATAGTTTTGAACATTATCCATAACTCGAATTTCTGTATTAAATTGAAATACTGAAAAACAGTACTGGACCTAACTTAGAAAATCAATAACGTGAGATCTAGACATCCAAATAAATCGAACTCAATTGTTCTGGAAAGCTTATGAAATTGTTTAACCAACCCAAGTAGTCTCATATCATTTAAATAAATAGTTAAAAAGTATTATTCAAAATACTACAGAAGGTTTAAATTCTAAACTTGTTTGTTTCTGATACTCTGTTAGTCAAAATAATTCCAAACCAATTTTGTTAGCTTAGTACTGCCATGTATTAGCTTCCCTAATTTTGGTAGAATTATTTGTGCAGTATTAATTGTTTAGTATGAAGTTGAAATTTGAGCACCCTTCTGCACTAAAGAATTTAAATATGTTTAATGGTTAACCCAAATGATTTAGGACCAATTTTGTTAGATCACATTTATTCATGTTTAGTTACCCCTAAAAGGATTTAATTTTAGGAGCAACAGAAATTAATTGGTAGCTAAAACTTGATTATTAAGTTACTGGATTAAAACATTTGTGTAGGGAGTTTGGTAACTCCAATTAATCCAAATCAAATTGGGTTGTCTTCTACACATCAGTAGCTTTGTGTAGAAATTTAGTTTGTATTTTTGTGACCAACAGAACTCAAGTTGTTGAATTAAACATGTTCAACAAGTTTCTGTCATAATTTAGACCTAATTAAATAATGTTTAATTCAATTATTTTGAAACCAAATTGTATGGTTTGATGTGTGCAGTAGCTATTTGTGATGTTTATGATTGTTATTTTGGGATGATTGCTTGAGTAGTTTAGTGATTGTTTGTATTTGTTTGTTTATTAATTAGACGAGAACGCTGTCGGATTTATCGAGGAAGGAGAGTTTGTTGAATCTGAAGATCAAGACCAAGCCCACTTTGCCGAGCAAGGCAAGCTACTCTCTGAGCTTGCACCCCAAATATATGCATCTACTTTGATAACATGTTTTACTTTTAAAGCAAAGATTTACAAAACCTTTTCAAAAAGTATATGGATATTATTTTGCCACCCTATGTAGAAAATAAGATAGTTTATAAAAATTATAGGTTGGGAAAAATAAACATGGTTTATTCAAAACTCCTTTGGAAATACTTGTGTGATTATGAAATGCCGAGATGTCGGTATTGGAATGGAGAAGTGGAGAATGGAAGTGTTTATGAAAAATGCACAGTGTGTCCTTGTACTTACGTCAACCAGCCGATACCCTGTGCGACCACATTTACCCACATATGGGAAAAGGGCGTAGTCATATAATTTGCTCATATTAGTATGGGATGCCTCAACAACGAGGATGACCTCGTTCCATGAGGGGATGGTCATGGCGACCTACCCCCTGACCTGGGTCCTGGCATCTGAGGATGGGGGATTGAAGGGTTCGCTCGCCGGGCAGAACTACGAGTCCCCACACTTAGGTTTCTCGATGGGGAATCTGGACTGGGTGTCGATGGAAAAGATGATAATTTCGTAGCGGTAGGATCCTATACTAGCATGAGCAAAGGACAGGCTATGGTCGGCGGCTTACTTCGCATACACCCTGTATGGCGAGACGTGGCGGACACGATGAGCTGCCGGATGGATGTGGGAAAAGCGTGCTACCTCTGCAGAGTGTAAAACTATTCGAATAGCCGAGTCCTCGGATATGGACAGTTGGGAGGCCCTACTTTGACCATGTGCAAGTTTTTGGAAAAGCTTTTAAGTTTAAAAGAAACTGAAATGGAGATGGTGTTACACAGCTATACCAAATGGAGTGGTATGAGTTGTTGAAATAAAAGGACCATGGTGAGCCATGGTCAGAAAAAGGAGGAGTTTTGGAGAAACAGATGAGATGGTGACTTCTTTTAAAAATAGTTATAAAACTCTTCTTACCTTTTTCAATAAAGATATAGAGATGTTTTAAATAAATAAATATATGAAAATAAGATAAAACTAGTGCATACTCATGTTGGGGTAGTTTGCGAGTACATTCAAATGTACTCATATTGGTTTTGTCCCTGGCTATTGTCCTAGCCAGACTACGAGGAGGAGCACTGCGCCGAGCAGGAATATGGCGACTTCTACGCAAACTAAGGATCTCCACAAGTCAGCTGCCTGTCGGGTCGTCATCGTTAGAATATGATGTCTACTACGCCATAGCTTCCGCTGATATTTTGGTTTGGCCCATGAAGGCACCTATGTAAGAATTGGTCATCTCATTAAACTTAAAATTCTGCTTATTGTTACCTCACTAAATTTAAAATTTTGTACACTTATCATCTCACTAACTTAAAATTTTGCTTAAAATCTGTAGATGGCACTCCATTTCACCGAGTTCGTTCAGCTTGAGAAGGACAGCAAGCTGACGTTCGAGAGGGACTTGTTCGAGTTGAGCAAGCTGTTAGGTCGCCCCGCTCCAGAGTTTGAGGGAGCTCAGATTGACGTTCACGGTGTCGGAAGGCTGAGCTGGCTCATCAAGTCGTCAGTTCGCAGGAACATCAAGTCTCCCAGTTCCAGGACGCTCGTCTTCACCACCAAGGAGGCCACCTGGGTTGACGGTCTCTGTACTGCCACACAGAGGATGCTAGCCCGACTTTGTGAGGAGCACAAGGCGGAGTTGGCAGATTCCCGTTTCTGGTTCTACGGGAGGCGCAACTGCGACGGACACCCTACTCCTTCCCCTTGCCACCCGATGTTTGGGAGCTACATCATGGACATGGAGCTCTTACTTCAGTGCACTCAGGATGATCTGATGCGCACTAGGATTCAGCTTCACTTTGACCGCGAGTCGCTCGTTGAGCTTCGCGAGAACGAGGAGAAGCTGATGGAGGAGAAGGTCGCTCTTCTCAGGAAGAGGGCCCAGCTGAGGAAGACTATCGTAAAGCTCCGCAAGAAGGTGGCGGAGCAGGACGAGCTGATTGAGGATCTAGAGCACCATACTGACGAGATGGAGGAGGAGGGCGAGGATCTCCGCAAGGAGAACAACGCTTTCCTCAGTGACGATGATGACTTCGTGGAAGAGATGGATTGTGAGGAGGAGGATGATGAGGAGGAGTTAGTTGACGAGGAGGAGGAGCCACTCGAGGCAGTTCTCGAGGACGAGGAGGAGGATCCCAAGGAGCCACCCTACCAGTCAGATGCTGACGTGTTAGAGCTGGAGGTTCCACCTCAGTAGGCGAGTGACTTGATCACTACCGCAGGATTAGGTTGACCCCCTATCGCTAGTCAAGTGAAGTAGTGGTTCTTTTGGAAACCAGATGCTATGTATCTTAGATTTAAGGTGATGTTGTAAGCTTGATGTTGTTGTGAACTCCTTGATGTGATGTTTGTGAAATATAAGTATGTTTGTCTTGTTTGATCTGTGTGAAATATTTTCACATAAGTCCTTAAAAATTAATCAACCACTTGTGAAATCGTCTTTTCCCTTAGTCGAACTTTTCTTTGCCTTGCCTCTTATGCCCGGTGTGCTTCAGGATGCCGCCCCATCGTGCGGAAGGAGGAGCACCACCACCACCGGACCCAACCCCCGCCCAACTTCTCGCGCTTATCATGGAGGAACGTGAAAATGCCCGGCAGGAGCGCCAGGCTCATCTCACTGCCCTGCAGCAACTCGCAGCCGCTTATAATAATAATAACAACAACAACAATAACAACAATGGTGGTAATGGCAATGTGATGGGAACCAGCGATCTACCTTAGGTGATTTTCAGAAGACCAACCCACCCACCTATTCCAAGGGACTTCACCCACTGGAGGCCGATGATTGGCTTCGCACCATCGACAACAATCTGGAAGTTGCTGCTGTGGGAGAAAATGAGAAAGTGTTGTATGCAACCCACTACCTCGCTGGACCTGCACGAGCTTGGTGGGAAACTACCAAGGCTCTCCAGCAAGCTGGTCATGTTATCAACTGGGCTGAGTTCCAGGAGAAGTTCCGCAAGAAGCATATTCCCAGCGGACTTATTGAGAGGAAGAAGGATGAGTTCCGCAGCTGAGACAGGGAAGTAAAGATGTGGTCGGTTATCTGGATGAGTTTACCGACTTATCTCGGTATGCTCCTGATGACACCGACAAAGAAGAGAAGAAGATGGAGCGTTTCATGAGTGGACTTCATGATGAACTGCAGTGTGCTCTGGTTATCCATGACTTCCGTGATCTGGAGTCACTTGTGGACAAAGCCATCCAGCTGGAGACCAAGCGCAAGTCTATGTATGAAGGTCGCAAGAGGAGGATGAATGCTCAGGAAGGTTCGAGCAGCCAGAAACCTCGTATCTTTCAGGAAAACCCCAGGCCTGCTTATCGTCCACCCCAAGCTCCACGCCCCAATTTCCCTAACCGCCCAAACAACTTCAACCACCCCAATGACAATAACCGTCCCAGAGGAAACTTCAACAACTTCAACCCCAATGCAAATGTTGTCTGCTTTGAATGTGGCAACAAAGGTCACTACTCCAGAGAATGCCCCAATCCTAAGAGGAATGCTCAGCGCCCCAATGCACCGAACAATGGTCAAGGCCGCAATGGAAATGGTAATGGCAAGAATACCGCACCCCGCGGAAATGCTGCTGTTGTCAAGGGCCGTCTGCACCACATCAATGCTGAAGAAGCTGAAGAAGCGCCAGATGTTGTGCTGGGTACGTTCCTTGTCAACTCAGTACCTGCAACTGTTCTGTTTGATTCTGGTGCCACCCATTCGTTTATTACCGAAGAGTTTGTTTCTAAGGGAGGTTTAGTCGGGAGCCTTTTACCCAAACCCATGTTGGTACAAACCCCAGGATTAATAGCCAAAACCAACCTGATGTGTTCCGAAACCCCCATAGAGATTGGAGGAGTAAAGTTTGCAGCCGACCTAATTATCTTAGGAAACCAAGGCATAGACGTTATTCTTGGAATGGATTGGTTAGCCAAGTATCACGGTCGTATTGACTGTGCCCGAAGGGCTGTTTCTCTCACTTCGGGAGATGGAGTTGAAGTGGAGTATGCATCTGAGACCAGCCAGACCCGACCCGGATGCCATGAAGGCATAGCTCGACCCGCCCTAGATGAGATCCGTGTTGTTCACCTATTCTGAGATATTTTCCCTGAAGAGTTGCCTGGTATGCCGCCAGACCGGGATATTGAGTTCATAATTGAGCTTATCCCAGGAACAGCCCCTATATCCCAAAAGCCTTATCGGATGAATCCGGAAGAACTGGTTGAGTTGAAGAAGCAGTTGGCAGATATGCTAAGCAAGGGACTTGTTCGTCCAAGCGCATCACCTTGGGGATCACCAATTATTTTTGTGGACAAGAGAGACGGTACCACACGCCTGTGTGTGGATTATCGCAAGCTGAATGACGTGACCATTAAAAACAAGTACCCTCTTCCCAAGATCGAGGATCTGTTCGATCAAATGAACGGAGCCCGAGTCTTTTCCAAGATCGATCTTCGGACAGGTTACCATCAGTTGAAGATCCGAGAGACAGACATTCCCAAGACCGCCTTCACCACTCGTTACGGGTTGTTTGAATACACCGTGATGTCCTTTGGTCTGACCAATGCCCCAGCCTATTTCATGAATCTCATGAACAAGATTTTCATGGAGTACCTCGACAAGTTCGTGGTAGTTTTCCTTGATGATATCCTTATTTATTCCAAGACCGAAGAAGAGCATGCCGAACACTTGCGTCTAGTTTTGGAGACACTCCGAGAGCACCAGCTGTATGCCAAGCTTAGCAAGTGTGAGTTTTGGCTCAGTGAAGTGGCATTTCTCGGACATGTTGTATCTGCAGGAGGAATTTCTGTCGACCCCGAGAAGATCCAAGCCATTGTTGACTGGTTAGCCCCAACCAGTGTGACTGAAATCCGAAGCTTTCTCGGACTCGCCGGTTATTACCGCAAGTTCGTTGAAGGATTTTCCAGTATAGCCAAACCCATGACCCAACTGTTGAAGAAGGACAAGAAATTTGAATGGACTCAGAAATGTGAAGATAGTTTCCAAGAACTGAAGAAGAGACTAACCTCGGCCCCAATTTTGATTATGCCAGACGTCACCCAGAGTTTCGACGTGTATTGCGATGCATCACGCCTCGGACTTGGTTGCGTTCTGATGCAAGAAGGCAAAGTTGTGTCGTATCTGTCCCGGCAGTTGCGACCGCATGAAGATGCAAGAAGGCAAAGTTGTGTCGTATCTGTCCCGGCAGTTGCGACCGCATGAAGAAAATTACCCAACCCATGACCTGGAGTTAGCTGCTGCTGTTCTTGCTCTTAAAACATGGCGTCCCTATCTTGCGGGACATCGTTGTGAGATCTATACGGATCATAAGAGCTTGAAGTATATTTTCACCCAGAAGGAGTTGAACCTGCGACAGAGAAGATGGATGGAATTAATCAAGGATTATGATATTGGAATCCACTATCACCCGGAAAGGCAAATGTAGTGGCCGATGCCCTTAGTCGCAAACCCTGCACCGTGAATGCCTTGATCCAAGCCGAACAGCCAGCCTTGTTCAAAGAGTTCCAAGATTTTGGACTAGAACTTGTTAGCCATGGTTATCTCACCAATTTAGAGTTTGCCCCAACCCTGATGGATCAAATCAAAGAAGCCCAAAAAAATCATGAAAGCATTGAAGGGATTAAGAAGAAAATTTCCCTCGGCAAAGCACCGGTTTTACCGAAGATGTTGAAGGAGTGCTGAAATTCAATGGTCGTATCTGTGTGCCCAATGTCACGGAACTTAAGGAGTTAATCCTGAAGGAAGCCCATGAGACCCCTTATTCAATCCACCCGGCGGAACCAAAATGTACCAAGACCTTCGAGAAAGATTTTGGGGGCATGGAATGAAACGAGAGATTGGTTCTTTCGTAGCCAAGTGTGATATCTGTCAGCGAGTCAAGGCTGAACATCAGCGGCCCGCTGGATTGCTTCAACCTTTGAAAATTCCCGAGTGGAAGTGGGATGAGATTGGAATGGATTTTATTACCGGACTTCCAAAGTCCAACAGAGGCCATGATTCAATCTGGGTCATCGTTGATCGATTGACCAAGGTTGCCCATTTTATTCATGTCAATACCACTTATCGGGGACATCAATTGGCAGACTTGTATATTTCCAGAATAGTGAGCCTGCATGGTGTGCCTAAGAAGATTGTATCTGATAGAGGCACGCAATTCACTTCAAGATTCTGGAAATCCCTTCATGAAGCCCTCGGAACCAAGTTAGCATTTAGCACCGCTTATCATCCCCAGACCGATGGCCAAACCGAGCGAGTGAACCAGATATTGGAGGACATGCTTCGCGCATGTGTTCTATCCTATGGTTCCAAGTGGGAAGATTGTCTTCCGTTTGCAGAGTTCTCGTACAACAACAGTTATCAGTCCAGTCTGCAAATGGCCCCTTTTGAAGCCCTTTACGGCAAGAAGTGTCGTATACCCCTGAATTGGTCCGATAGCGGAGAAAGCAAATTGTTCGGACCAGATACCCTCCGTGAAGCTGAAGAGCAAGTTCAGCTTATTCGTGAACGCCTCAAAACTGCCCAATCCCGTCAGAAGAGTTACGCTGACACCAAGCGCCGTGATCTCACTTTCAGTGTCGGAGATTATGTTTATCTCCGAGTGACACCCCTCAAAGGAATGCAGCGTTTCCATGTCAAAGGAAAATTAGCGCCAAGGTATATTGGACCCTTCAAGATTATTGCTCGTCGAGGAGAAGTATCCTATCAGCTGGAATTGCCCCCGGAGTTAGGAGATTATCACGATGTCTTCCACATTTCCTTGCTCCGGAAGTGTCTTGAAGTTCCTTACCAGCCTGATGTTTTCAAAAACATCGACCACCTCTCCATTGACCTGAACCAAGACCTGACTTATCGCGAGAGACCCTCAAGATTCTCGAAGAAGATGTTCGTGTTACCCGAAGACGCGCGATCAAATTCTACAAAGTCCAGTGGACTAACCACTCTGAAGAAGAAGCAACTTGGGAACGCGAAGATTATCTTCGGAGCGAATTCCCAGACCTCTTTAAAACCTAAGCCTAGCAAATCTCGGGACGAGATTTATTTTAAGGGGGAAGGATTGTAACATCCCAAAAATATTATAAGTATTATTATTCCAAAAATGAGAGCCAACAATTTTTTTGTTGATTATTATGTGTTGTTTATAAATTGTTGCTTGTGGTAATTATTTCTTGTTGCTTGTGTTGCTTGTTTGCTTGAATTGATAAGATGAAATACAAAAACAAAAATGAAACAAGAAAAATAAAAGTGACAAGTGTGTCACCCAAATTCTCCAAATAAGAAACTCAAAATTGTTTCAAACAAAATTCAGAGGAGTGGTGATGTAAACACTCCCATTTTGATTCTTACTACTTTCCTTCTCCAATACTATTTTTAAACTAGTTTTAAAATTGTAAAGTAAAATCAATTTGAAATAAACCAAAATACCAAATTCAAAACCCTATGAATGAAAATGATTCAAAACATTTTATTTTGCAAAGCCAAATTTTGTGGAGCTTCTACATGTTATGGGGAGGCTCCACAATTATTTGCAAATTTTTCTAAAATGTTTAAGTGCCCTACATAAAATCCTAAAATGCTACTGGACTAAAAAGAAGTAAAAGAAAACAGAGAAAAGAGGAGGCAGGGGGTTTTCTGCAAAACCGCCATCCCCTACCTCTCTCCCCTAGCTCACTGTCGCCGTCGCCGTGTCGACGCTGGACGCCGCGCTCCTCGCCGTTCCCAGGCCCCCCCTGCTCGCGTTCTCCCTCGCCCCCGTGCCTCTGCAGCCTCTGCACGCAGAGGAGAGCTCTCTCCCGCCCCAATGCCGCCCCTGTCCCCTCTGCACCGCCGCGGAGCAACTCGACGGCGCCGGCCAAATTGGCCCCCTCACAGCTCCCCGACACGCGATACACTACGCCATGACTCCTAGCCCATGCCCGGACCCCCAGACACCACGCGCCGGTCTCTCTCGCTCTCTGGACGCCGCTGGACCGCGACCACCGTACGCCGGCGTTGCGGCTATATAACCACCCGAGCCCCGCACTCTCTCCACACCGCCCCACTGTCTCTCTCACTCACCACTCTCTCCCGTGCACCGCCAGGAGGGCGGAGCCTCTGCCGTGAAGCCGCTGCTGCCCGTGGCAGTGCGCTGCAACCTCGCCGTGCCGAGGTAGGCGACGACCACGGCCACGCCGTGCTGGCCTCTCATTTCCTTCCTTCTGGCCACTACTCGCATCCTTATGATCACCGCACTCACCCGCACCTTGTTCCCCTCTGTTTCGTGCACCAGAGCATCGCCAGGAGATCGCCGGAGTGCCGTCCCGTGCCCGAGGAAGTTCAGGAGCTCGCCGCCGTTGATTCCCGCCGTCCCAGCAAGTGCAACTCGTGCCAGACGCTCGCCCGAACCTCCGCCATCGATCCGCGTCATCGCCGCGACTTCCCGAGCCCCCTAGGTGAGAGATCCATCCACCTCGCCGTCGCCGGCGCGGCAGCGCCGCTAGTTCTTGGTCGCCGGAGCTGCGACGCACGCGAGCCGTTGGATCTTGATCCAACGGCAGCTTACCGTTTCGTTTAGAATAGTCACTGACGTGTGGACCCCACACGTCAGGTTTTTATTAATTTCCACGCGTGCACTGTGTCGCTGACGCGTAGGCCCCACATGTCATAGATTTGAACATTATCCATAACTCGAATTTCTGTATTAAATTGAAATACTGAAAAACAGTACTGGACCTAACTTAGAAAATCAATAACTTGAGATATAGACATCGAAATAAATCAAACTCAATTGTTCTGGAAAGCTTATGAAATTGTTTAACCAACCCAAGTAGTCTCATATCATTTAAATAAATAGTTAAAAAGTATTATTAAAAATACTACAGAAGGTTTAAATTCTAAACTTGTTTGTTTCTGATACTCTGTTAGTCCAAATAATTCCAAACCAATTTTGTTAGCTTAGTACTGCCATGTTTTAGATTCCCTAATTTTGGTAGAATTATTTGTGCAGTATTAATTGTTTAGTATGAAGTTGAAGTTTGAGCACCCTTCTGCACTAAAGCATTTAAATATGTTTAATGGTTAACCCAAATGATTTAGGACCAATTTTGTTAGATCACATTTATTCATGTTTAGTTACCCCTAAAAGGATTTAATTTTAGGAGCAACAGAAATTAATTGGTAGCTAAAACTTGATTATTAAGTTACTGGATTAAAACATTTGTGTAGGGAGTTTGGTAACTCCAATTAATCCAAATCAAATTGGGTTGTCTTCTACACATCAGTAGCTTTGTGTAGAAATTTAGTTTGTATTTTTGTGACCAACAGAACTCAAGTTGTTTAATTAAACATGTTCAACAAGTTTCTGTTATAATTTAGACCTAATTAAATAATGTTTAATTCAATTATTTTGAAACCAAATTGTATGGTTTGATGTGTGCAGTAGCTATTTGTGATGTTTATGATTGTTATGTTGAGATGATTGCTTGAGTAGTTAAGTGATTGTTTGTATTTGTTTGTTTATTAATTAGACGAGAACGCTGTCGGATTTATCGAGGAAGGAGAGTTTGTTGAATCTGAAGATCAAGACCAAGCCCACTTTGCCGAGCAAGGCAAGCTACTCTCTGAGCTTGCACCCCAAATATATGCATCTACTTTGATAACATGTTTTACTTTTAAAGCAAAGATTTACAAAACCTTTTCAAAAAGTATATGGATATTATTTTGCCACCCTATGTAGAAATATAAGATAGTTTATAAAAATTATAGGTTGGGAAAAATAAACATGGTTTATTCAAAACTCCTTTGGAAATACTTGTGTGATTATGAAATGCCGAGATGTCGGTATTGGAATGGAGAAGTGGAGAATGGAAGTGTTTATGAAAATGCACAGTGTGTCCTTGTACTTACGTCAACCAGCCGATACCCTGTGCGACCACATTTACCCACATATGGGAAAAGGGCGTAGTCATATAATTTGCTCATATTAGTATGGGATGCCTCAACAACGAGGATGACCTCGTTCCATGAGGGGATGGTCATGGCGACCTACCCCCTGACCTGGGTCCTGGCATCTGAGGATGGGGGATTGAAGGGTTCGCTCGCCGGGCAGAACTACGAGTTCTCACACTTAGGTTTCCCGACGGGGAATCTGGACTGGGTGTCGATGGAAAAGATGATAATTTCGTAGCGGTAGGATCCTATACTAGCATGAGCAAAGGACAGGCTATGGTCGGCGGCTTACTTCGCATACACCCAGTATGGCGAGACGTGGCGGACACGATGAGCTGCCGGATGGATGTGGGAAAAGCGTGCTACCTCTGCAGAGTGTAAAACTATTCGAATAGCCGAGTCCTCGGATATGGACAGTTGGGAGGCCCTACTTTGACCATGTGCAAGTTTTTGGAAAGCTTTTAAGTTTAAAAGAAACTGAAATGGAGATGGTGTTACACAGCTATACCAAATGGAGTGGTATGAGTTGTTGAAATAAAAGGACCATGGTGAGCCATGGTCAGAAAAAGGAGGAGTTTTGGAGAAACAGATGAGATGGTGACTTCTTTTAAAAATAGTTATAAAACTCTTCTTACCTTTTTCAATAAAGATATAGAGATGTTTTAAATAAATAAAAGTATGAAAATAAGATAAAACTAGTGCATACTCATGTTGGGGTAGTTTGCGAGTACATTCAAATGTACTCATATTGCTTTCGTCCCTGGCTATTGTCCTAGCCAGACTACGAGGAGGAGCACTGCGCCGAGCAGGAATATGGCGACTTCTACGCAAACTAAGGATCTCCACAAGTCAGCTGCCTGTCGGGTCGTCATCGTTAGAATATGATGTCTACTACGCCGTAGCTTCCGCTGATATTTTGGTTTGGCCCATGAAGGCACCTATGTAAGAATTGGTCTAAATGACCATTTATGTAAGACTTTTAATTCGGTATTGTAATGGATGTAAACTTTGGTATCCAATTCGGATTATGTGCAACGACAGACTGATCACGGGATCGTTGTGTTAAACATAATCGGGTATTTCGGACAGCTAGTCCGGGATCCCCACAGTATGCTCAGAGATGGTACTCATACTTGTAGGTTGCAACTTGTGATCTATGAGATGACACAAACACGAACTATCTACCCAGAATTGTTTCTCTTTTTGCAAATTCTTCAGACTCTTAGGGTGAGCACTCTAAAACTCATAAAGCACACATGTAAACACGAACTAACTACCGAGTTTTGAAAGCACAGCTTGCCGCACGTCACCCACTGATTCTAAAATATCTTGTCCACAATCCTCATATATCATACAGATTAATATATAATTAGAAGGTTAATATCCCATATAGGAATATAAGCCACACAGAAAGATAATAGCACACACAACTGAGAAACAACAGAGTAAATAGGGAGGCACATAGTATATATGGCAGCGAGTGGTCATTTAAAAGCAAAGTAGTACTTACGGGCATAAGGCAGCACCAGACTGCAACACATACAAACATTGCAGCCAGCTGGTTACATTAAAGTTCAAACAAAGTAATTTGCTTTAAGCACTATGGCAGGATAAACAAACACCAGAGAATATAGTAAATACGGGATATATCGACTTTGCTTGAATTGGAGTCTGTGTAAATGATCTTTGTACGGCAGATTAGTTGATTTTAAGGTTAGATAGTCAAGGTCGGCTGTAGTAACTTTGTGAATGTCCCAGAGAGCGGAAGTTTATGGCGATGATTGATACACACACCATCTATTGAAGAAGACTGATGGTCAGAAGTCATCAAGGCAGGTTTGCAAGTTGACCTCAAAAGAAGTCACTTCAGTAGAAAGTTCTTGTTTGCCTATAGATATTTCAATCATGATGCCTGAAGAAGACTGATGGTCAGGTGACACCATACCCGGCACACAATACAATGGACTGGAGAAAGTTCGACATGATCCATGCTCCCAGTCTGTGTCCCGCTAGCTTCTGCACTTAAACAGAAGTTCTTGTTCTAATATAATTGATGAGAGCAAAGAAACTTGCTAGATATTTGGTCATCTGTTGTTGAAGATTTAGTTTCATCCATTGTTTACCATTGATCCTACCAAGACGACTAAAACAAATTATTGTAAGCAACAAATGCAAGATTGGCAAAACTAATAGACAATTCAGCATTTAACTATCTCCATTAAGTGTATGAAGCTCTAGCCGGATGAAATGTATAATAACATAAGAGTGGATAATTTAATTAAGAATATGAAAGGTAGGTTAGAAATGGATGACATCCAATCAATATAAAATAAGCTAACTATGAACGTGGCAAGTGACATGTCAAAAGGCACCAAGGATAACTTAAATACACCCTATAATTACATAGAGCAAGATTATGAACTATCTGATCAGGCTACTACCTGAAATTCAACAAATTTGAATTAAATGTGTGAAAGGCGTATATGAGATGGTTATAATAAACTACCATTTTCCATGTCCATGAGACTATAAATATAGATGAAAGTTCGGCTCACTGCGAAACATATACCCAAAGCTATAAGGAAGTCCCAGGTGGCATCTATGTGTTACGACACATGAGGCTGCACTGGTAATGGAAGGCATACAACATTACAACCAAGATTAGTGCTCTAGGATGTACTATGATATAGTAAACTACCGAGAGCATTTCCCACCGCTGATTCAGCAGAAATGTTTGCATCCACATATAATTCATCCATTATACACTCTGCCAATATAAAAAAAGAAATATGATTGAAGGAGTTGGTACCCCTTGCCAAAGTATTTCAGAAGGGTTGACATGAGAAATTATACGCTAGCTTCGAGATAATAGAAAATGAGTCGTACCATCACAACAGTAATATTGATTCTTCTCTTCAAAGCATAAAATGAGATAAAGGGAAAGAAACTTACATTGAGGAGCTACACTATGTATGTTGCCTGAAAGGAGCAAATTATGTGAGCCGAAGATCTGAACCTGGCAGTGAACCCATGTAACCAAAATGATTAGACGAAATTAATTTTTAATTCACATGCTGCAAAATCTATATGCATACATACTGCATTTGGGCATCTTAATTTCCACACAAAGAATCAACAGACTAACAAAAGGAAAGCTCAGGGACACATGAAAATAAGCTACTGGTTTGGTGATATCATATCTACAGTGAAATGAAAATCTATATGTCTATGTAGTGGTACTCAATTATATGATTAAATTATAATGATCCAAATCCATTTATCATAAATTGTGAATATTCTTGCAGACAGAGAATACAAAATCATGTATTCAGCATAAGCTACCAGACTAATGATTGTTTAAATCCAATATTTTTATTATCTACAAATAATATGCATATGGGATATATGAATGCTAGAAAGTAGTGATAATGGCCCACCTAAAAATAAATGCATGAAGCAAATAGAGAACACTCTTGAGGTCAATAATGATATACCTTTGGAGAAGAAGCAACCATATCTGGAGTACAACATGTAGAAGAACTTTGATTGCCCAGTGGTAATTAATAAGTTCAACAACATACAACATGGCAAAACTTTTGGCATGTCTGTATGCTCTAGTCGGTGACCCGGACATCCTTCCCATCTGTCTTCAGCTGCAAACATGCATACGTTTTGTAAATAGAAGAGCAAAATAGAGTTGTAAATCAGGTGTATCCAATAGAATCGATGCATCATATATACAAACACTACAGAACACATCATATATATAAACGTTATTGTTGGGGTTATACCTACTAGGGGTATCACCAGCATGGATCAATCCGGCTAGTCCAGGGTGGCCCGCAGTGGTGGTGAAGGCTTTGCCTGCCGGGCGGCCCAGATAGCTGACGACCAAGGAAGGCGGATGCCGGCAAGGAGGAGGCCCAAGACTGAAGCCCACGAAGCCACCAAGACCAAGACGGAAGGCGGCATACTTGCCGGCTAGGTTTAGGACTCCGTATACTTGCTGGATACGTAATCACCTTGTAACCCTAGGTCCAGCCGCCTATATAAGCTGGACCTCGGGACGCCTTTAGGGCATCCAATCAATCTACAACCAACTCATTGTAACCTGTACACGGCTATTGCCTTATAGTGAGTTATAGCAGCACGTAGGGCTCCGCCACCGCCGTGGAGCCTGAAGCTGGGTAAACTGCCGTGTACAATCCCGACCTCGACGACGTCCACCTTCTTGCCCTACGTTCACCCTCGGCTAGCAGGACCCCGTCTCCTATCCAAGATGCCGATACGACGACAGTTGGCGCCCACCGTGGGGCCTAAGGCGTCAGGCGTCACGTTCCAGGCGGGAACCTTGGCGGCATCGGCGAAACAATCGCCGTCGGCCGCGCTGTTCGCTACGGCGACAACCACTACATCAGCTGCGACGAGTCCTACATCCCCGCAGACGACTACATTGTCGGATGCGGAGTTGTGCCGTTTGGCGGCGTCGATGTGTTCATCGGCTACACTTCTGAGGCGTATGGGTTGCCGCGAATTTATTCGCCATCCCACCCGCCCTACAATCAAGACGGATCTGAGTTTGCCTCCTCTGAGGAGTCCGCAGATTCAGATCTACACTTTGTCGGCATGACGGGACTGGGATCAGACTCCCAGCCCAACAGTCAAGATCCCGAATCTATTCTTCCTGCGCTCCAGGATGATGCGATGTCGGATGCCGGATCCAGATCTACCGTTCACGTCAACGTAGATTCTGATTCCGAAGAAGATTCTGCCAGCATGTTCGAGCAACGGGTCAAGCAGTGTTTTGTTACACCTGATCCTCCGCCTTCTGAGGCGGCTACGGGCTCCTCCGTCAACATGCAGCAGGTTTTTGTGGCGGATGTCACCGGTGCAGCCTCAGAGGCGGCGGCAACTGACGCCGCCAACCTGGGGACCCCGGCAACCGATCCACAGTTTCCAGAGCCTCCTGGGGCTCCGAAGAAGAAGATTCTGGAGAAGGGCGAGCCCAGCAAGATAGGAACATGGCGGCCCTGGCGGAAGTTCTGCACACACCGGTGACGACAAAACCAACCGGCTGATTTGGAGAAACTTCGAAACACCTTGGTGGAGCAAACTGAGTACCTCAAAAGCAAGCAAGCAGAGGTCCAGAGCCTCCTCGACGAAGCCAAGGAGGAAAACGCCAAGATAACCGCCAAGTGTGACCCCAAGCGCAATCTTTTCACCACCACCCATTGCCCAAGCCGGCAGGACTGGGGAGAGAAGAAAAAAGAAAGGCAGGGATCCTGACACCTTCAAATCCCCTGCCCAAAAGCTTGGTTTCGAGTGGGCTACAGCGCCGCAGCGTAAGGACAAGAACGGGGACGTCATCCTCGCAACCCCTGTCCTCAACACTGCAGCCGCCTTGGACATCCTCAACAATGATGACTATGACAAGGACGAGAAGATCTACTACGCATCGATCCTTGCTCACAAAGCTCTAGAGCAGCAGGCCCGTGCTGATTCTCGCGCCGACATGGCGGACGCAAGGGGAGGAAAGTTGGAATCAAATCCAACGCTTGCAAAGCTGCGGCCGGTGGCAACCCGAAGATCCGTCCGGCTCCAGTAGCCACGGAAAAGGGAAGGACAAGGAGAAGACCCGCAAATCACCACCTCCCAAAAGGCAGCGTGACGAGGCGTCCAGGACCGGCAACAGGCGCAAGGCCTCACCCCTCCGCCTAGGCGGGATGAAGGCGGAAGCAGGGGCAGCAAGCAGCCGCCAAGGAGTGGCGGCAACCGCGACATGCCCCGCCGCCAAGAAGAAGCAGGGACCGCACACAGTCCCCACCACCAGTGCCCAGGCACGAAGGCGGAAGCCGGGGACACAACAACGAGCCTAGGCACAGCCGGGCAGCGCAGGACGAGCCTCATGCCGATAGATCTGGCAAACAGCTCAGTCCGCAAGACGCGAGACATCGTCTCAATGACATCAAGGCTGGAAAGCAAGATGCCTATCTAGGACCTGAGTGCTTTGGCCCAGCCATCCGCAACGTTCAAGTACCCGAGACATGACATCAGTGTCAAAAACTCATCAAAGGTACAATGGAGCGGACAAGCCAAACTCATGGTTGTCGGACTACGCGCTGGCAGTTGAAATTGCCGGAGGCAATGGCCTCGTCGCCGCACGCTTCCTTCCCCTCATGCTGGAGGGGACAGCCCGAAGCTGGATCGAAAACTTGCCGGAGAAAAGCATTCATAGTTGGCATGACATGGAAAAGGTGTTCACGCAGCACTTCCAAGGCACGTACAAGCGACCCAATACATACACAGATTTGGTTCGTTGCGTGCAAAAGCCAGATGAAACAGCTACAAGCTTCTTGGCAAGGTGGATTCAAACAAAGGCAAGCTGCGAGAACGTAGACGACAATCAAGCAATCCATGCCTTCACCACAGGCCTCCTGAAGGGCTCAAGTCTCAGACATAAGCTCGTACGCATGCAAGTCAAGGATCTCGGAGTCATGCTCGAAGTAGCAGCCATGTACGCACAGGCGGATGATGATGCACGCGATGGAGATGGCGCACATGATATGGCGCCAAACAGGCGAGCAAGTCACAAACGCAAGGCTCCCCAGGATGACAAAGCCGGACCATCAAACGAGGTCGCCGCCGCCTTCGAAGGCAAAGGCGGCAACCGCAAGTGGAAAGGAAAGGGTAAAGATGGCGGCTCCAGCAAGCAGCGCCTGACGTACGATCAGCAAAAGCCTTGCCCTGCCCAATCCACGCGTCCTTAGGCAAAGTCAACCACACATTAGGGGAATGCCGGTTCATGGAGGACTTCAAGAAGGACCCCGAGGTTGGCTGGAAATCAAAAAAGAGCAAAAAGGCTGAGAAGACAAAGAAGGAAGATGATGATGGGGCATGTCCATGTCCGAGGATGAGGAACCCAAGCTGTGCGCAAAGAAAGGAAATATCCCAAGGTACATGGCCAATTGGTGTGCTTCTGGGCACTCCTTCGGCAAAAGAAGAAAAGGCGGAGATGCGCGAGCTAAACGCCACAGTACCAGACGTTCCCCAGTATCTAGACTGGTCAGAGGAGCCAATAACTTGGGATAGAGATGATCACCCAGATCACGTACCTCACCCCGGCAAATACGCCCTTGTCGTCGACCCAATTGTCGATAACTTCAGGCTCACCAAGGTGTTGATGGATGGCGGCAGCAGCCTCAACATCATCTACGCGGACACTCTGAAGCGCATGAACTTGTCGGAAAGCCAGCTTGACTACAGCAAAGTCAAGTTTCATGGCATCGTTCCGGGAAAGCAAGCCAAGTCAATGGGAAGCATCAATTGGAGGTTACTTTTGGGCCTGAGACAAACTACCGCTCGGAGTATCTCAGGTTCGAAGTAGTCCCCTTCAAAAGTGCCTACCACGCCATTTTGGACGGCCAGCTTTCGCCAAATTCATGGCTCGCCCGTGTTACATATACAGCAAGCTGAAGATGCCGGGACCCAATGGTACAATTACCATCAGTGGCAACTTCAAGAAAGCAAAGGAGTGTGAGCGTGGCAACGCCGCCTTCGCTGAGGCAGTCCTCCACGCAGAATTAGCCATGTTGAAAAAGAGCTCGATACGTCGCAGTTGCCGGAGCATGTAAAGACCGCTGAGCAAAAGAACACTTTCAAGGCGTCCGAAGACACAAAGAAGGCGGATCTGGTCCCAGGTGACAGCTCCAAGCAAGTCACCATAGGGGCTGGCTTGGACGACAAATAGGAAAGCGCGCTCGTCAGGTTCCTCCGTGAGAATCAGGACATCTTTGCATGGTCGTCAGCCGACATGCCAGGTGTCCCGAGGGAACTTGCCGAGCACTCTCTTAACGTCTACGAAGGAGCCAAACCAGTGAAGCAAGGAATAAGGCGCTACGGTGAGAAGAAGCGGACAGCAATAGGGAAGGAGATCATCAAGTTGCAAGAAGCCAAGTTCATTAGGGAGGTAGTACACACTGATTGGTTGGCAAATCCTGTAATGGTTCCAAAACCTAATAAGGAAATGAGAATGTGCATTGATTATACCGGTTTGAACAAGTGCTGTCCTAAGGACCACTTTGCTTTGCCTCGTATAGATCAGGTCATAGACTCCACAGCCGGCTCCGAGCTGCTGTGCTTTTTGGATGCGTACTCCGGGTACCACCAAATCAAAATGCGAGAATCCGACCAAATCAAAACAGCGTTCACTACGCCCTACGGGACCTTCTGCTACATCACGATGCCCTTCGGTCTAAAAAATGCCGGCGCAACGTATCAGCGGTGTATGCAAAGATGCCTTCACGAGCAAATTGGCCGCAATGTTCACGTCTATGTTGACGACATTGCCGTCATGTCAAGAAAGAAGGCAGATTTGCTTGACGATTTGAGAGAAACCTTTGATAGCCTCCGGGTATATAGGATGAAGCTCAACCCGAAAAAATGCGTCTTCGGGGTTCCTGCCGGCAAATTGCTTGGCTTTATCGTTTCCGAACGAGGGATAGAAGTGAATCCAGAAAAAATCAAAGCGATCCTCAACATATCCAGGCCCAAGGACCTGAAGGACGTGCAGCGACTTGCCGGCTCGGCGGCTGCCGTCAGTCGTTTCATTAGCCGTCTTGGTGAGAAGGCACTGCCTCTCTACCGGCTTCTGAAGAAATCCGACAACTTCGAGTGGACAGACGAAGCAGACGCCGCCTTGCAGCAACTCAAGGACGCGTTAACGTCTGCTCCAATTTTGGCAGCTCCTCGTTCGCAGGAACCAATGCTGCTCTACATCGCGGCAACTAACTTGGTTGTTAGCGTGGTACTGGTTGTGGAACGCAAGACGGAAAATTCAGACTTGCCGGAACAACGTCCGGTTTACTTCATCAGTGAAGTATTTTCCGCCTCAAAACAGCGTTATCCGCATTACCAGAAGCTGGTCTACGGTGTTTTCTACGCCGCCAGGAAGTTAAGGCACTATTTCCAGGAACATTCAATAACGGTGGTGAGCAAGGCACCTCTGGGGGATATCATCAATAATACAGATGCAACAGGCCGCGTTGCCAAATGGGGCATTGAACTTGCCGCCTTCGACATCATGTATAAACCCAGAACGGCCATTAAGTCTCAAGCCTTAGCAGATTTGTAGCTGATTGGACGGAGGCCATGGACGAAGTACCTCTCCCTGAAGATGCATACTGGATCATGCACTTTGATGGATCAAAAATGCTTCAGGGCTCGGGGGCTGGCATTGTTTTAAGAAACCCTCAAGGAGACAAGCTTAGTTATGTGTTACAAATTCACTTCAAGGCAACTAATAATGTTGCTGAATACGAAGCTCTCCTTCATGGTTTACACATTGCCAAGGAACTTGGCGTCCAGCGTGTCCTCTGCTACGGAGATTCAGACTTGGTGGCGCAACAGATACGTGGTACTTGGGACACAAAGAGCGAGACAATGGCGGCATATCGAGCTACCGTTGACGAATTCGCCAAGTGTTTTCTAGGCTACGAGGTCCGCCACATCCCAAGAGCTCAAAATGAGGCGGCAGATACACTTGCCAGAATGGGGTCTGAACGCAAAAAGGTACCAAAAGATGTTTTCCTGGAACACCTACACAAGCCGTCAATAAAAGGAGCAGACCTCCTTGACCCAGAATCGGCAGAACCAGTTGAATGCTAGCTATGCCGTCTACTTGGTAAAGCCGGATTGGACGACGCCATATTTGGACTTCCTGATCAATCAGGAGTTACCGGATGATGAGGTTTTGAAAAGGCAAATAATAAGAAGAGCCAAGGCATTACAATAATCAAAGGCGAATTGTACAAGCGTAGCACCACTGGTGTTTACCAACGCTGCATTTCGCCCGAAGAAGGCAGAGAACTTGTTACATGCCGGCGTATGTGGACATCATGCTTCCTCACGCGCCCTTGTTTCAAAAGCCTTCCGACAAGGTTTCTATTGGTTGACAGCCAAGCAAGATGCAGGACATTGTTAAAAGATGCAGGGGCTGCCAACTTTATGCCAGACAATCACACATGCCGGCTCAAGAGCTTAAAACAATACCCATCACATGGCCTTTCGCAGTCTGGGGCTTGGACATGGTTGGTCCGTTTAAAACGGCGCCTGGTGGCTACACACATTTACTTGTGGCTGTAGACAAGTTCACCAAATGGGTTGAAGCTAAGCCTATCAAAAAGCTAGACGGCGCCACAGCCGCAAACTTTCTGTGGGGAATAATCTCTCGGTTCGGGGTGCCTCATAGCATCATCACCGATAACGGCACTAACTTGTCGCAAGGCGAAGTCGAGGAATACTGTTATAAGCATGGTATCCGCCTAGATCTAGCCTCAGTAGCACATCCGCAGGCAAACGGTCAAGTAGAGCGTACAAATGGTTTAGTCTACAAGGAATCAAACCACGTCTCGAAGTACCATTGCACAGAGCGGCTGGGGCTTGGGTGGATGAATTGCATCTGTCCTTTGGAGTTTACGCACAACTCCAAACAGATCAACCAAGTTTACTCCTTTCTTCTTAGTCTATGGCGCAGAAGCAGTGTTGCCAACCGACATGATGTACGATTCTCCCAGAATTCAAGCCTACGTCCAGGAAGACGCAGAAGATGCAAGACAGGATGGCCTTGACCTACTTGATGAAGAACGAGATGTCGCCCTTGCACGATCCGCCATCTATCAGCAAAGTTTGAGGCGTTATCACAGCAGAAGGGTGCGGCAACGAAGTTTTAGAGTTGGTGACCTGGTCCTCCGCCTAATCCAAGATAGGAAGGGCTTGCATAAGTTATCCCCGCCTTGGGAAGGACCTTTTGTGGTCAGTAAGGTGTTGCTCAATGGTTCTTATTACTTGGTAGACGCAGAGACGGATACAAGAAGAAGCGAGGTCGCAAGCGCAAAAGGAAGGTTGACGACAAGTATGAAGAAACCAAGCGACCTTGGAACATTGAGCAGCTACGTCCTTTTTACACTTAGCAATTTCCACATTGTAATAAGTACTATATGATTATGAAATAAAAGTCTGTGGTTTGCTCATTCAGTTTTGGGATCATGCCATCTTTTGTCTTTTCTCGCAATCATATATCTGTTGTCATAAAAGTTACCAAACAAAATAAGTTTTTGCTCCATGCTAAGGTTCAAACTTTTTGACATTTGCCCTCTGACGGCTACATGTCCTAAAACACATAGTTGAAAGAAAATAATCATTTGTGTTGCTAAGTCACCCTCGTAAGGCTAGCGTGATTTGTTGTCACTCCCACATCATACTTCTTCCTTTTTACCCCCAGATAAAGGATGTTGGGCTGTATTGTGCCACTCAATACATATGCCGTTGTCACATCGGCCATCCCGTACCTACATACATCATACTTCATAATGGACAATATTCTAAACACTAGTGCAATGATTCATATTTCGTGTGCATGACCACATCTCCCTCATCTATCTACACTTGGTGGTGTCAATCACCTCATGACATGGATAAACAAGGCATTATGCATAAATCGAACCATCACATGCATCATAGAATATCTCCAAAGTATGACAAGTCATAAAAGATCCAACACAACGGTAAATGCATAACAAATATCATCTCATACCACAATATCCACCATAGGAATTACATAGATAGATCCATACTTATGCAAGGCACATCATATGGACTTCAACAATGATCAATCATAGAGAGATTAGATCAAGTTACCACCACAAACCCAAAGTCCAGGGGGTGGACTACTCCCCCTTCATCATGGTGATGATGGTGAAGATGTTGGAGAAGATGGAGACCACCCCGGCAGCGCCCCGCCGGATTTTTCCCCTCTAATCTGCAGCTCCAGGTCTTCTGTTTCGTGGTTTTGTGTTTCTGCGGCGCTCCCTTCCGAAAGCCGTCGGGGGACTATTTTTATAGCCGTTTTTAGGTCAAGACGAAGGCACGGGGACGAAGATCGATGGCATCGGAGGCTCGAGGCCTAGGATAGGGGGTCCCACGCGGCCAAGGAATCTGGCCGCGTGGGCTCACCTCTTTTGGCCTCGGGTTTCCATTTTTTTCGCTTCCTTCGCTCCTACGCTTTGTTCCTTCCAAAAATGATCCCCGCAAAATATTAGGTCATTTGGACGTCGTTTGGGTCCCTGAAACATCAAAATATAGAAAATAGGGTTTTCTGCCAGTGCAGGGTTAATTCCAGAAAAATAGGGAAACTGTGAAATATTCCCAAAATCAATATAAAACAATGATATAACCCTTATATGATGCAAATATGATTGAAATATAAGTAATATAATGCAAAGTTCATGTATGCATTTTACATGCATCAACCGGTATAATCAATGCACATTCTCATTTCCTTATTGGGTTTTGGATCCAGTACAAAATTTGCCAACCAATCAGTATGTACTACCTCCCTAATGAAATTAGCTTCTTGCAACTTGATGATCTCCTTTCCTATTGCCTTCCTCTTTTCTTCACCGAAGCGTCTTGTCCCTTGCTTTACTGGCTTGGCTCCTTTGTAGATATTAAGAGAGTGCTCGGAAAGTTCCCTTGGTACACCCGGCATGTCGTCTGACGACCATGCAAAGATGTCCCGATTCTCACGGAGGAACTCGACGAGCGCGCTTTCCTATTTGTCATCTAAGCCGGATCCGATGGTGATTTGCTTGGAGCTGTCACCTGGCACCAGATCCGCCTTCTTTGTTTCCTCAGAGGCCTTAAAAGTCTTCTTGGGCTCGGTTGTCTTCACGTTTTCCGGCAACTGGGATGTATCAGCCTCTTTCTTCAACATGGCCAACTCCTCTGCGTGGAGGACGGCCTCGGTGAAGGCGGCGTTGCCACGTTCGCACTCTTTTGCTTTCTTGAAGTTGTCGTTGACGGTGATGGTACCGTTGGGTCCAGGCATCTTCAACTTGCTGTAGATGTAACACGGCCGAGCCATGAACTTGGCAAAAGCTGGCCGTCCAAAGTTGGCGTGGTAAGCACTCCTGAAGGGGACTACTTCAAACCTGAGATACTCCGAACGATAGTTTGACTCAGGTCCAAAAGTAACCTCAAGTTTGATGCTTCCCATCGATTTGGCTTGCTTTCCCGGAACAATGCCATGAAACTTGACTTTGCTGTAATCAAGCTGGCTTTCCGTCAAGTTCATGCGCTTCAGGGTGTCCTCATACATGATGTTGAGGCTGCTGCCGCCATCCATCAACACCTTGGTTAATCTGAAGTTGTCGATGTCGGAGAATGACTCCCACGAATCAGGGGTAGTCAAGCTCACGAAGAGAGTTCGTGTAAGGGGCTGAACACGTTGGTCAAACAACCCTCAACCTGCACGGCGACGGTGCTCGTCGAGCAAGTGGAGGGACATCACGACAGAGATGAACACCAGCCCGTACCCAGGTTCACGGCCCTCGTGTGGAGGTAATACCGCTACTCCTGCTTGTCTGTATTGCACTGCTTGTAGAGGTTACAGTACAATGAGCTTGCCGAGGGCTCTCTTTTGGCAATGGTGTACAAGGAAGGGAAGCAATGGTCTTCTTCTTCCTTGCGCGTAAGTGGCTATGCTGGAATGAGAATGCGATCCTTTGCTACGGTGCACCTCGTCCTCCTTTTATAGGCGCCCCGTGCTCCCTCCTTGCACTCGCACTGTGGTAGGGCTGTCACGTGGCGCAGAAGGTGGAGCGCGGTGCATCGCAGCCCGGTTGTCCATGGACGCGGTCCATGAGCGTAAAGCTGACTCCTGTAGCAGAGTACCCACCGTCCATGCAGGACGGCCAGCTGGGGCCGCAGAGGAACGTGGGGGTGCCCACGGTGACGTTGGCCTTGGAGCGTAGCGCCGGCCGGTCCCCTTATCACCAAAGAGGAAATCCTTGTAGTCCGGAGCGGGTGGCACAGCTTTATTGACCCCTTTAATCACCAAAATGGCAACTGCGGCGTCGTCGTCACCGCGCGCAGGGGCGCGCGTCACTCTGCGGCCGCTGCAGAGCCCATGTGCGCTCTGCAGAGGTTGCTTTGCAGCGAAGCGATCTCCACGAGGGCTTGGACGCCCTGTAGAGAATTCGGCGTTGACCTCTCCCCAGGGGAGATTTCCTTGAAGAGGGGGCAGCAGTGGATATGGCCTCCGCAGGCCTCTGCTGCCTCAAATGCCCTCGCGAGGCAATGAGCCTCGCGAGGCTCTCCAGGCCGTAGGCTTGGTCCTTAGCGAAAATTCGCCATCAAGTGTCGAGGGCCGTAGAGGACAGGCCCAGCACACCCTGGATTTCACTGGGCCGACAGTAGCCCCCGGGCCCATGATGGGCACGATGTAGTCCAATGGACGCAGGCGAATCGTCATGGGCCCAAAGTGTCCGGCCGGCCTGAGACACGTGCAGGGCAGTTACGCCGCGACGACACGTTCTCCTCGGAGATGATGGGCGTAGTGGGGGGTCCCACCACGTCTCGGTAACTGCTCTGAGGGGAATAAAGCCTGCAGCGCCGGTTCAGGCAGCAGTTACTGCATCATTTGCGCGCCCGTCTCCTTGCTCTTGACGCCTGCGCTCCTGTGTCTCCGACGCTTCCCCCTTCGCAATCCTGCGGCAATGGCGCCCAAGAAAGCCTCCGCGGCCTCGAAAGGCAAGGCCGTGGTGCAGGGCGGCGAACCTGCCGCGGCGCAGCAGGTCGGCGACTTCGAGCCGGCTCTGACCGGCTTCCGCTTTAAGAAGAAGGCGCAGCTGGAGAAGTGCGTCACATGGCGGCTTCAGCGACCAACGAGCACGGCGCTACGGTGCTTAAGACGGCGGACAACTCCTTCGGCGACTTCTACCCCATCTTCATGCACACCCTATTCGCCGGGCTCGTGCCTCCTTTCTCCGATTTCTTCCTGGCGGTTCTGGAGCGCTACCAGATCCAGGTCCTTCATCTCCATCCTAACTCCATCCTTGTCCTCGCCATCTTCGCCTACCTCTGCGAGGCATACATCGGCATTCCACCCTCGGTGGACCTCTTCCGAAGCTTCTATGCGCTCCGGTTCACGGCGAACAAGGAGCGGTCAGGGTGCGTGTCCTTCCGCATCACCGAGGGCATGAAGGGCACGTACATCCCCATCGCGCGGAACGGCGAGAACATTGTGACCAATGTGACGAAGAGGGTGGAGGACTTCCGCAAGCGCTGGTTCCTCATGAAGTTCGGCAGCCGGAGCGCCTTCTTTGACCTGCCCGAGGCGCCTCCGATGAAGAGGGCGAGCTGGTCTTCTAAAGCGCTCAAGGGAGCCGCGCTTGGCCCCGTGATGAGGCGCTTGAAGGACCTCCGCGAGGCAGGCCTCACCGGGCAGATGGTGGCCAAGGACTTCGTGAAGCGCCGCATTGCTCCGCTCCAGAGGCACGCGGACGCAATGTGGCTTTACTCCAACCAGAGGGACAAAATGCGCCTGAGCGCAACCCTCTTCACGCAGCAGGAGGTGCGCACCATCATGGAGACACTCTTCACGGCTCCTGATATCCCCAAGCCCGGCGATAAGGCGGTCCCGCTCCACAGGATTGACCTTGGGCGCCGCGTCTCGCTCGTGCAGACGATGCCGAAGTTCGACCGGTGGGGCCTGGTGCCCAAGGGACATGCGGGGCCCCGCGAAGATCCTGAGTCTGCGGCGCAGGGGGCGCCAGCTGAGGGCGACGAGGAGACGACGGTAACGCCTGTGGAATCCGACGCAGGCGCAACCGGCGCCTCGGGAGGCTCTGCCTCTTCAGCGGAGAACTCGAGCACCTCGAAGAGCGCGGCGCCTGAGGTTGAGGCCCACGAGGCTTCCTCAGGCAGCAGCGGCCAGTTCGTGGTCGCTCCCTCGCAGCGTGCCGAGGGGCAAGAGGAGAGCGACGATGACGGAGCTTCATCAGGCCATTGCGAGCCCCGCTCCAAGGCCGTTCATGACCGGGCCGCCGGGAGCCAGCGGGCATCTCCCTCAAGAGGAAAGCCGAGGCCGCTCTCGAGGGGTCCGGCGCCGGAGCCGCACCACCGAGGCCGTGGCGGTCGTCAAACACGGTGTGGGTCGATTCCCGCGCCAAGACATCAGGGTAAGAACCGACTCCCTTTTCTGTTTGGCTTGTTCTTGCGTAGGCTTCTTGCGGAGTTTTTGAGTTTTAGCCTCTCCAGGGGCCCCGAGGTGCCGAAGAGGCGGAGACTTCGGAGGCTTGGAGAGATCCCCAGCGCTGCAGCGGCGCCTGCAGCGTGTACAGTCGACGAGGTGCCTCCCGAGGGCACTGCTTCATCTCCTGAGGCTGCGGCACCGCCTCCTGAGCAGAGGAGCACTGCGAGGAGAGGAGGGGGAGGCAGAGGTGACGACGCCTCCACCTATGCGGCCTGACGTCTCCCCCAGCGGCCGGAGGGGACGCAGAGGTGGATGCGGCGAGGTTCACGCCGCCGGCGAAGGAGCGTGCCGCGGTGACAGGGGCGTCCGCGGGGGCGTGCGCTGACGTCGAAATGGAGGAGGCCGCCGCGTCATCGCCCCCACCGAGCACGAAACTTGGAGAGGCCACAGCGGACTCTGAGGCCGCTGGGGAGGCGGCCTCAGCTGAGAAGGCCAACCCTGTCCCTGGAGAGGAGAGCGCTCCCCAGGGGCAGAAGAATGACATGGTTGAAGATGAAGTGCCCCGAACCCCCAGGAGGCCTCCAGCGCGTGAGGGGGGTTCTCATCAAAGCCCCCTGAAGGCTCCTTGTGTGGACGAAGAGGGGGGCTCGCACCAGAGCCCCCAGGCGCGCCTTGAGGCCACGGAGCCCAAGGTTGGACGCTCCGGAATCCTCGGCAGGCGCCGGCATTTCCAGGCCCTCCGGCGAGCCATGGGCCTTAGTTCTGCGGGGGCGGCGCCCCGTTGCAGCCCGCCGTGGGGCTGTCCTCCGCTCGGCGAGGGAAATTCTCGACGGCTTGAGGCCCAGCTTGCCGAGGAAGATCGCTCCAGGGCGGAGGAGGACGCCGAGCTTGCGCGGGGCTGGGCTTGTCTTCATGAGACCGTGGAGAGCTGCCGCCGGAAGAACGAAGCTGCCCAGGCGCAGCGCGAGGCAGCGCTGCGCTCTGCTGAGGAGATCCGCATCAGCGTGGTCCGCGAGGTCGAGGAGACCCTAGCGGACCTGGGTGCTAGGCGCGAGGCTCTCGAGCAGAGACCGAGGCCAAACACCAGGAGCTGGCGGCACGCGAGGCGGCGGTCTCCGCCAAGCACAAAGAGCTTCTAGACCGCGAGGCGGGGATCGTCGCCGAGTCGGAAAATGTGCGGCAGAGTTTGGAGAAATTCCGTGAGAGCTTGAGCATTCGCGAAGACTTGATCGTGCAGCGCGGAGCTGATCTCGACGCCCGCGAGGCCGAGGCGCGCAAACGCGAAGACAGGTTGAGCAGATCGAGAAGGATCAATCCGCGCAGCGGGAGCACCTGGAAGCCCGCGAGAACAAGGTCACTCAAGACGAGGAGTTCTACCAGAAGCGCCTTGCGCTGACCAACGAGAACCTTCGCAAAAAGGAGGAGAAGATGGCGGAAGAGTCTGCGACGAAGGAGAAACTCTTTCGCGACAGCTGTAGAAAAGACTTCGCGGATAAGGCCAAGAAGCAAGAGGATCGCTTCACGAAGAGACGCAAAGAGCTTGAGGCTCGCGTCAGGACCTTGAGGCCCAGAAGAAGCGATTCGACTCTCGCCTCCAGGCTGCCGCGGAGGCTCGGGCGCGCGCGGAACAGAACTTTGCCTCTTTGATGGCTGACATGAAGGAGTTGACCGCTCAGGTGGGCCCTGTCGTGGAGCGCGCCGAAGAGGCTGAGCATCGCGTGCAGGCGGCACAGGTCTTGACGCAGCAACGGGAGCGCATGTTCCAATCCTTAGTGGCCCGGGGGAATACTCTCGCGGGGCAGCTAGGAGTGGATGCCCTATTGTTCCCGTCCATGGGAACGCTGACGCCGCCACATATCTGCCTACTTCGATCAGCTCTTCTCTGTGCTCGAGGGCCCTGTGGCGGAACTTGGCGACGTTGTTGATGAGGAGTGCCGCAAGCTCTTGACCGTGGCGATCGATCGCGTCTTCGCCAACCTCCAGCGCCTTCACCCCGGCTTCGACTTCGAGTCAGTGACCGAGCCCATCGAGGGAGATCCGCCTGGGAGCTCTCCAACTTGGTTCGAGAAGAAGTCAACGATTACGTCGACCGCTTCAAGAGGGTTGAGGCGGAGCAGGCCGCTGAGGAGGATGAAGGCGCCGAAGAAGAGAAGGCTGAAGAGGACGGCGATGGTGAACCCTCTGCCTAGGCCACTCCTGCAACAAGATGCGCTTGGCGCAATTATCTTTGTTTTAAGACTTGTTTTAATTCACGCTGGCTTGTAAGATACTTTGATCGTATGCAAACATGTGTGTGTGTGCCCCTCGAAGGGTCCTTTATCCCTGTTCCATGTCTTTCTTCGCTCTACGTCGTCAGGACCCATCTCTTTGCGCTATGACACCGCCGCTACGGTATGCCGGAGCGTGACTCGGCAAGGCCGGGGGGTGTTTAAGGCTTGGAGAGGTAAGGGCTCTCGAGTCGCGGTGCTCGAGGGCTCCCCTTTGACGCACAAGCAGTCCATGGAGTGTGAGAGAGAAAAAACCGCTCGAGGGGCGACAGGTGCCCGTGAGAGGGAGAAAAACTTCTGAGGGCGCGAGCGCTAGACTTAGCTTGGCGAGACTTTGGCCTCGTAGAGGGCGTTGGCTTCCCTGATGGTGCGCTCCCTCTAGGGGTCGGAGCGTGACTTCTCGACCTTGGGGAGGACTCTTGTTCCCTGTATTGGTTAGAGAGGCAACCCAAAGCAGGCACATGGTAGTAAACACCATGCGCGCTTATAGGCTTCCTCATGGGTATCTCGCGAGGAGAGTAAGTACCAAGGTCCTTTGGTGAGGTGGCGTGTTTTGGGAGCAAGCCCATGGGCCAGAGCTCTTTGGGGAGGTAACAGGCGTGAGAGCGTGCTCACGTGCTAGAGCTCGGATCCTTTGGATTTTGCGGTGCTGTTGGGGTGCTCTTGAGGCACAGTCACCGTACTCAGCCCCCGCTCGCGAGGTGCGCATGGGGAAGAATATGAGCGCGAAATGAACTAAGATGATGAAAAGTAAAACTCACCACCAAAATATTACATAGCGGCGCCTCAGCGCAATGTTTCATGAGAAACGAATTGGTTCATTACACTTGGTGTGACCAAGATAAAGTTTTCCATGTCGAGGCATGGGGACCACATTCAGTGGCTGAGACTCTTCACGGCCTGCGGCGGCACGTAATCAGGAGAGCTCAGAGGGGCTGGCCCTCGGGAGGAGAAGCTTTTGTGAAGCTTGGAGGTGAAGTTGTGTGCTTCCCTCTAGAGACAAAAAATGTCTGGCGTGACTATGATCACGGGTAGAACTTGCGTAGATGCGCGATGTTCCATGGATTCTTGACCGGAATGCCGTCCTCCGTTTCGAGGCGTACCGCGCCAGGCCTGGCGATGTGTGAGACCCTGTAGGGGCCTTCCCACATTGGCGAGAGCTTGTGGAGACCTTCCCTGGAGAGGATTCTCCTGAGGACGAGGTCGCCTGTCTCGAGAGTGCGCGGACGTATGTGGCGGCTGTGGTAGCGTCGCAGGTCTTGCTGGTACTTGGCTGCCCTGAGGGCGGCACGGCGGCGCAACCCGTCAAGGAGTAGCAGGTCGTCGCTGTGGAGGTCTGCTTGATCGTCCTCGTTGAAGGCAAGGACCCGTGCGGATCCATGCTTGATCTCTGTGGGGAGGACTGCTTCAGCTCCATACACGAGGCAAATGGCGTCTCACCAGTGGGCTTCGTGGGGTTCGTGCGGATGGACCAGAGCACGGACGGGAGTTCGTCTATCCAGCCCTTGCCGTAGCCCTTCAGGCGATTGAAGCTTCTTGTCTTGAGGCCCTTGAGGACCTCAGCATTTGCTCGCTCGGCTTGGCCGTTGCTCTGTGGGTGAGCCACCGAGGCGAAGCAGAGCTTGGTGCCGAGGCTCTCGCAGTAGGCCCTGAAGATGCCGCTGGTGAATTGTGAGCCATTGTCGGTGATGATGCGATTAGGCACACCAAAGCGGCAGACCAGGCCTCTGATGAATTTTACTGCTGCCCTGGCCGGTATGCTGCGCACTGCTTCAACCTCTGCCCACTTGGTGAACTTGTCGACTGCCACGAAGAGGAAGCGGTAGCCCCCTTGTGATCTCGGGAAGGGTCCCAGAATGTCAAGGCCCCAGACCGCGAAAGGCCACGAGAGCGGGATGGTTTGGAGTCCCAGTGCAGGCTGATGAACTTGCTTGGCGTGGAACTGGCACGCATCGCAAGACTGGACGATGGTGGTGGCATCTTGAAGCACTTGGGGCCAGTAGAAACCGCTCCTGAAGACCTTGCCTGCCAGGGTGCGTGCAGAGGAATGGTGGCCACACTCTCCACTGTGAATGTCTCTGATCAGCATGCGGCCTTCCTCGGGGGGGACGCACTTGAGTGCAATTCCATTTGGGCGCTTGCGGTACAGGTCTCCCTCGAGGATGTAGTATGACTTGGCTTGTCGAGCCACTCGTTCTGCCTCCGCGTCTTCTTCAGGAAGGACTCCCTTCAGCAGGTAGTCTTTGAGTTCGTCAACCCAGCCTGTCTCTTGGTGCACCATAGCCAGCAGCAGACGCTCCCCTGAGGATGGACCGCAGTTGGGTGCCCCACCTATAGGAGGTGGTGGGAGTACTTCGTCTGTGCTTGCGGCTGCTGCTTCTTGTGGCTGCTTTATGGACGCCTTGGAGAGTCTCTCTTCAAAGACGCCGGCCGGCTGGGCCTGCCTTCGTGATGCTCGCTTGGCGATGTCATCTGCCTCTTGGTTCTCCTTTCGCGGGATGTGCATGAGCTCCATGCCCCTGAAGTGCTTCTCGAGCTTGCGACCTCTTCAAGGTAGGCGGCCATGTGGTCGTCTTTAGGCGTGTAGCTCTTGTTGGAGAAGTTAACCAGGAGCTGGGAATCACCCTTTATGAGTAAGTGCTTGACGCCAAGGGCGATTGCGGCTCTGAGCCCGGCGAGGAGGCCCTCGTACTCGGCGATGTTGTTGGAGATCTTGTCTATTGTGAAGCACAGCTGGATGGCGTAGTAGAGCTTGTCACCTTTTGGTGAGGTTAAGACAACGCCAGCCCCACCATTGCGGCAGGCGAAAGCTCCATCGAAGTGCATGGTCCAGTGGCTTGGCATTGTATCTCCCGATGACGCGGTTTCTTCTTCGCGAGGCTCTTCAGGAGTTGGGTCTGTCCACTCGGCGACGAAATCCGCCAGCGCTCTCCCTTTTATGACTCTTGTGGTGTCGAAGCGCAAGTTGAATGGCTGCAGCTCAATGTTCCATCCTGCGACGCGGTCAGTAGCGTTGGGGTTGCGCAGGATCTGCTCCAGGGGGAAGGACGTGACCACCGTGATGGGGTGACCCTGGAAGTAGTGGCGCAGCTTCCTGGAGGCGATGAGTAGCGCGAGGAGGAGCTTCTGCTGCACTGGGTACCGCTCGCGAGCATCTCGCAGTACAGTACTGACGAAGTAGACTGGATGCTCGACGAGGGTCGTTGATGGTGCGGCAGCGTCGGCTCCCTCGAGAGGCTCCTCAGGACCTTTGGCGAGGTTTGCCTGTGGAGGAGCCTCGGCAGGGGTGCTCGTGGAGGACTCGACTTGAGGCTGTGGGCCTGGCACTGGGTCTGGAGAGACTGTTCCTCGTCGGGAGGTTCTGGACTTGGTGTGGCAGTGCTTTTCTTGGGGAGAACTGGCTCTTCTCTTTCCACCACCAGGACGGCGCTAGCAGTTTGTGGAGTGGCTGCTAGGTACAGCTTCAGATGCTCGCCTGCCCTGGGGGCTACCATGACTGGTGAGCTAGCCAAGTATTTCTTCAAGTCCTCAAATGCTTGTCAGCCTCTGGAGTCCACTTGAAGGTGCCGGATTTCTTCATGATCTTGAAAAATGGCAAGGCTCTCTCGCCGAACTTGGAGATGAAGCGGCCTAAGCTGGCCATGCATCCTGCTAGGCGCTGCATGTCCTTGAGGCGGCGAGGTGGCTGCATGTCTTCTATAGCCTTGATCTTGTCAGGGTTTGCTTCTATGCCGCGGTGGGACACGAGGAACCCGAGGAGCTTGCCTGAAGGCACCCCGAAGACGCACTTGGCGGGGTTTAACTTGATGTTCACCTTGCGCAGGCTGGCGAAGGTTTCCTCGAGATCCTTCAAGAGAGTGTCTCCCTCGCGAGACTTGACCACGATGTCGTCGACATAAGCTTCTGCATTTCTTCCCATCTGAGCCCCCAAGGCGATCCTCATGAGCCTCTGGAAGGTGGCGCCGGCATTTTCAGGCCAAAGGGCATGCAAGTGTAGCAATACACACCACAAGGGGTGAGAAATGCTGTTTTCTCCTCGTCTTCCTTGGCCATTTTGATCTGGTGGTAGCCTGAGAAGGCATCCAGGAAACAGAGGAGATCACAGCCGGCGGTGGAGTCCACAATCTGGTCTATCCTTGGCATGGGGTATGGATCCTTGGGGCAGCCTTGTTACGTCTGTGTAGTCGATGCAGAGCCGGCCTCCTCCATTGGGTTTTGGGACAACCACACCGTTGGAGAGCCAAGTGGGGTGGGCAACTTCTCGAATGATGTCTGCTGCTTTCAGCTTCTCTACTTCTTTGATGATGAACGCTTGCTTCTCGGGGGCTTGTTTCCGCGCTTTTTGCTTTACAGGGCGTGCGTCTGGACACACGGCTAAGTGGTGCTCGATCACCTCCCTTGGTACACCGGACATTTCTGACGGAGTCCATGCGAACATGTCAGAATTTGCCCGAAGGAAGGCGACGAGCGCGCTTTCCTATTTGGGAGGCAAGCCAGCGCCTATGGTGACGCTAGCCCCCGAGCCTCAGCCCCCGAGCCGCTGGTGCTCAGCGACACCTTCTTTGTAGATGCTTGCTCTTGAGTGAACAGTTGTTTCTTCTTCTTGGGCCTCTCGAGAGGCTCCATGTCCTCGTCAGCGGGGAATGCCATGGCAGCGGCCTTGTAGGCGATCTCGACAGCGCGCGTGGCGTCCTGTACGTGACCACGTATGGTGATGGTGCCACCGCTGCCAGGGATCTTGACCATGTTGTAGGCGTGGTGCGTGACGGCCATGAACTTCGCGAGGGCGGGGTAGCCGAGGATGGCGTTGTAGGGCAGGCCAATGTGCGCGACGTCGAAGTCAATTAGCTCGGTGCGGTAGTTCTCCTGCGTGCCAAAAGTGACCGCGAGCCTCACTTGCCCCAGAGGCGAGATTGAGCCGCTGGTGACCCCGGTGAAGGGCCTGGAGGGCATGAGCCACTCGTAGGGCACTTGAAGCGTCTCGAAGGTCTCGACAGAGATGACGTTTAGGCCTGCACCCCCATCAATGAGCGTCTTGCCGACGGCGATGTTGTTGATGGTGGGGGTGCACACCAACGGGAGGGTGCCCACAGTCTTTGTAGACTTGGGGTGATCTTTGGCGTCGAAGGCGATGGTGTACTGGGACCACTTGAGGGGGCGGGACGTCTCGACCCCGGGAAGCGCTGCGTTGAGCTCGCGAGCGAACTGCTTGAACTGGTTGTTCGACTTGGGCGCCTGGGATCCGCCGAGGATGCATGCCATGGCACCCTTGGGGGCCTGGTAGCCTCCAGGCTCTTCGTCGGGCAGATTGTTGTTTTTCTCGGCGGCATTCGCCTGAGTTCCCTGAGGCCTCTGGAAGTTGCCCTTGCGTCCACCTTTGCGGTAACCACGGCCTCTGCCGCGGCCACCGCTGCCTCTTCTTGCTCACGCTTCTTGCTCAGTTGCTTGAGGTCATAGCAGTTCTCTGTCGCATGGCCGCGCCTGTTGTGGTAGATGCAGAACGGGCGGTTGTCCACCTCTTTCTTGCCAGCCTCTGGAGAGTCCTCGCGAACATGCTTGGCGTCGGGTTCAGCTGCCAGGACTGCGGTAGGCTTGCGCTTGTCTCGTCACGCCTCTTCTGGGTCTTGGATCCCTCGACAGGGTCGTCTGTCGAGCCCACCTTGACGAAGAGGAGCCCTTCTCTGCCTTGGCGCATTTGTCTGCGATGTCGAAGAGCTTCACCACGGAGGAGAGGGTATCATGGATGCCGAGCTTCTCGAGCATCCTGTGGTTGGTGACGCCCTCTCTGAAGGCCGCAATGACGTGCGAGTCCGGGATGTTCGGGATCTTGTTGCGGACTTGGCTGAAGCGCTGGATGTACCTGCGGAGGGTCTCGCCAGGCTTCTGGCGCACAGCTCGCAGGTCGTTGTAGGTGAGGGCGCGCTCGTACGTGCCCTTGAAGTTCGCAACGAACTGCTGGCAGAGCTCCTCCCACGAGTCAATGGAGTCCTCGGGAAGGTTCAGGAGCCACGACAAGGCGGAATCCTTGAGAGCGTGGGAGAACCAGTTGGCCATGACCTTGTCGTCTCCCCCCGCAGCTTGGATGGAGGTGGTGTAGAGCTGCAAGAACTCGATGGGGTTGTTCGTGCCGTCGTAGCCCTTGGGTAGGTCAGGCCTGAACTTCTGTGGCCAGACGACGCGACGCAGGTTGCGGGTGAAGGCCGCGCAACCTGTGGCGTACGAGGCGATGCCACCCTGAAGAGCACGGCGGTTCTGTCGCCCTGCTTGGCCGATTTCCTCCACGATGCGCTTCTGGAGGTCCTTCTGGCGCTCCATTTCCACCCGCGCGTCTGGGGGTGTCCGCTGCACGATTTGACAATCGCGCGGCGAGACGCGTGGGATGCGGCCTTGTGCGCCGCGGCTGGAGGCGGACCTGGCGGAGGCGGCGGCGGAGGTGCGCCATGCGCGGTGGTTCCAGCGCGTCCGGAGTTGTGGTGCACCAGAGAGCGCGACGCCGCAGGAGCAGCGCGCGGTGCCGCCGCGATGTCGACGAGGTGCTGGAGGCGGCCGAGCCAGTTGTCGTGCGCCTCAGCTGTGGGGCGGTAGCGGAAGAGTTCCGCGGCCATGAGCAGCGCGGTGTTTGGGCTGGGCGCTGGACGCCCAAGAGTGGAGGCGCTGTGGCGCTGGGACGGGTGCGAGGACTCAGCGTCCTCGCCGTGCCCGTGGTCGACGTCGTCGTCGAAGCGGTCGTCGTGGTGGCCGTCGTCGTCCTCGGGGTGCTCCACCGCGGTTCAGCGGTGTTGCGCCCCGTGGCACGGCTGGCGCGGGGACGGCCGCGAGGGTTGGTGGTGTTGGCAGCGGGCTCGGTGGTTGCCCTGCCTGACGCCCGCCGGGTGGCGCGAGCTGCGCGAGTGTCCGCCATGGTGCAGAGGTCGATGAAGGTTGAAGACGCGCCTCAGCCCCCTACCTGGCGCGCCAATTGTCGGAGAATGACTCCCACGAAACAGGGATAGTCAAGCTCACGAAGAGAGTTCGTGTAAGGGGCTGAACACGTTGGTCAAACAACCCTCAACCTGCACGGCGACGGTGCTCGTCGAGCAAGTGGAGGGACATCACGACAGAGATGAACACCAGCCCGTACCCAGGTTCACGGCCCTCGTGTGGAGGTAATACCGCTACTCCTGCTTGTCTGTATTGCACTGCTTGTAGAGGTTACAGTACAATGAGCTTGCCGAGGGCTCTCTTTTGGCAATGGTGTACAAGGAAGGGAAGCAATGGTCTTCTTCTTCCTTGCGCGTAAGTGGCTATGCTGGAATGAGAATGCGATCCTTGCTACGGTGCACCTTGTCCTCCTTTTATAGGCGCCCCGTGCTCCCTCCTTGCACTCGCACTGTGGTAGGGCTGTCACGTGGCGCAGAAGGTGGAGCGCGGTGCATCGCAGCCCGGTGTCCATGGACGCGGTCCATGAGCGTAAAGCTGACTCCTGTAGCAGAGTACCCACCGTCCATGCAGGACGGCCAGCTGGGGCCGCAGAGGAACGTGGGGGTGCCCACGGTGACGTTGGCCTTGGAGCGTAGCGCCGGCCGGTCCCCTTATCACCAAAGAGGAAATCCTTGTAGTCCGGAGCGGGTGGCACAGCTTTATTGACCCCTTTAATCACCAAAATGGCAACTGCGGCGTCGTCGTCACCGCGCGCAGGGGCGCGCGTCACTCTGCGGCCGCTGCAGAGCCCATGTGCGCTCTGCAGAGGTTGCTTTGCAGCGAAGCGATCTCCACGAGGGCTTGGACGCCCTGTAGAGAATTCGGCGTTGACCTCTCCCCAGGGGAGATTTCCTTGAAGAGGGGGCAGCAGTGGATATGGCCTCCGCAGGCCTCTGCTGCCTCAAATGCCCTCGCGAGGCAATGAGCCTCGCGAGGCTCTCCAGCCGTAGGCTTGGTCCTTAGCGAAAATTCGCCATCAAGTGTCGAGGGCCGTAGAGGACAGGCCCAGCACACCCTGGATTTCACTGGGCCGACAGTCGACAGTTGGGTCGACGACGAGGGTATACTTGCCGGGATACGGCCAACGGTCGGGGTGGTCGTTCTTGTCCCATGTGATTGCCTTTTCGGACCAGTGTAAGTACTGAGGAACTTCAGGCACTGTAGCATTGAGCTCTCGCAGCTCAGCCTTCTCTTCCTTTGCCGAAGGAGTGCCCAAAAAGCAGACCAGTTGGCCATGAACTTTGGGATACTTTTTCTCCTTGCGCGGCGGCTTAGGGTCCTCATCTTCCGACATGGAGATTACCTCATCATCGTCTTCCTTCTTTGTTTTCTCAGCTTTCTTGCTCTTTTTGGCTTCCAGCCAACCTCGGGGTCCTTCTTGGCATCATCCATGAACCGGCACTCCCCCAGTGTATGGTTAACCTTTCCCAGTGACGCATGGATTGGGCAGGGTAAGGCTTTTGCCTGTTCGTAAGTCAGGCGTTGCTTGCTGGAGCCGTCTTCTTTACCCTTTCCCTTCCACTTACGGTTTCCGCCTTTGCCTTCAAAGGCGGCGGCGACCTCGTTTGATGGTCTGGCTTTGTCGTCCTGGGGAGCCTTGCGTTTGTGACTTGCTCGCCTGCCTGGTGCCATGTCATGAGCGCCTTCAGCATCGCGTGCGTCGTCATCTGCCTGTGCGTACATGGATGCTATTTCCAGCATGGCTCCGAGGTCTTTGACTTGCATGCGTACTAGCTTGTGTCTGAGACTTGAGCCTTTCAAGAGGCCAGTGGTGAAAGCATGGATTGCCTGATTGTCGTCCACGTTTTCGCAGCTTGCCTTTGTTTGGATCCATCTTGCCAAGAAGCTTGTTGCAGTTTCATCCGACTTCTGCACACAGCGAACCAAATCTGTATATGTGCCTGGTCGCTTGTATGTGCCCTGGAAGTGTTGGGTGAACACTTTTTCCATGTCGAGCCAGCTATAAATTGACCTCTCCGGCAAGTTTTCGATCCAGCTTCGGGCTGTCCCCTCGAGCATGAGGGGAAGGAAGCGTGTGGCGACAAGGCCATTGCCCCCGGCAATTTCGACGGACAGCGCGTAGTCCGACAGCCATGAGTTTGGCTTGTCCGCGCCGTTGTACCTTTGATGAGTTTTTGACACAGATGTCATGTCTCGAGGTATCTGAACGTTGCAGATGGCTGAGCCAAAGCACGCAGGGCCGAGGTTGGCGTCCTCCTTTCCTGCTTTGATGTCATTGAGGCGGTGACGCGCGTCACCTGGAGCGAGCTTCCTGTTGGATCTATCAACATGAGGCTCGTCCTGCACTGCCCGGCTATACCGAGGCTCGTTGTTTTGTCCCCGGCTGCCGCCTTCGTGCCTGGGCACTGGCGGTGGGGACGGTGTGTGATCCCTGCTTCTTCTTGGCGGTGGGGCATTGTCGCGGTTTTCGCCACTCCTTGGTGGTTGTTTGCTTCCCCGGTTTCCGCCTTCATCACGTTTAGGCGGTGGAGGAGGCGAGGCTTCCCGCCTGTTGCCGGTTCGAGACGCTTCGTCACGTTGCCTCTTGGGAGGTGGTGACTTACGCGGGTCCTTATCCTTGCTCTGGTCCTTCCCCTTCCCATGGCTGCTGGAGCCGGATGGATCCTCAGGTTGGCCACTAGCCGCTGCCTTGCAGGCGTTGGATTTGGACTCCAGCTTTCCTCCCCTTGCGTCCGCCATGTCGGCACGAGAATCAGCACGGGCCTGCTGCTCTAAAGCTTTGTGAGCAAGGATCGAGGCGTAGTAGATCTTCTCGTCCTTGTCGTAGTCGTCGTTGTTGAGGATGTCCAAGGCGGCCGCAGTGTTGAGGACACGGGGGTGCAAAGGACAACGTTCCTGTTCTTGTCCTTACGTTGCGGTGCTGAAGCCCACTCGAAACCAAGCCTTTGGGCAGGGGATTTGAAGTTGTCGGTGATCGATCCCTGCCCTTCCTGCTTTTCTTGTGTACCACATGTCCTGCCGGCTTGGGCAATGGAGTTGTGGTGAAGAGGTTACGCTTGGGGTCTAACTTGGCGGTTATCTTAGCATTTTCTTCCTTGGCTTCTTTGAGCAGCCCCTCAACCTCGGCTTGCTTGCCTTTGAGGTACTCTGTTTGCTCCAACAAAGTGTTAAGGAGCTTCTCCAAATCATACGGATTGGTTTTATCGGTCACCGGCGTGTGCATGATTTTCGCCAATGCCGCCATGTTCCCTGTCTTGCTGGGCTCGCCTTTCTCCAGAATCCTCTTCTTCGGAGCCGGCGGGGGCTCCGGAAATAGTGGATCGATTGCCGGAGCCCCAGCATTGGCGGCATCTGTTGCTGCCGCCTGAGCTGAAGGCATACCGGTGACATGTGCCACAAAGACCTGCTGCATGTTGGCGGACGAGCCTGTAGCCGCCTCAGAAGGCGGAGGCTCGGGTGCATTGAAACACCTTTGGATCCGTTGCTCAAACATGCTTGCAGAGTCTTCCTCGGAGTCAGAGTCTACGTTGACGTGAACATTAGATCTGGATCCGGCATCCGACATTGCCTCGTCCTGCAACGCAGGGAGGATTGATTCGGGATCATTGTGATCCGGCTGGGAGTCGGATCCCAGTCCTGTCATGCCGACAAACTGCAGATCAGAATCTGCCGACTCCTGGGAGAAGGCGGACTCAGATTCGTCTGTCGAACAATCTTGCTCCGGGTGGCGGGTGGGCCCGAAAACGGTGTGTTTTTTCGGGAAACACATGGCCTCAGGAGTGAAGCCGATGAAGAGCTCGATGTCGCCTATTGGCACCAAGGTGTAGGCGATGAGCCCATCCCTTGCCGGGACGTAGCTTCTGTCGTCTTGAACGTAGCCGATGTTGCCGAATCGCGAAGCACGGCCGACGGCGATGGTGTCGCCGATGCCGCCAAGTATTCCCGCCTGGAACGTGACGCCTGACGCCTTAGGCCCCACGGTGGGCGCCAACTGTCGTCGTATCGGCATCTGAGATAGGAGACGGGGTCCTGCTAGCCGAGGGTGAACGTAGGGCAAGAAGGTGGACGTCGTTGAGGTCGGGATCAAACAAGGTAGTTTACCCAGCTTCGGATCTCACGGCGGTGGCGAGATCCTACGTGCTGCTATAATTCACTATGATGGCAATAGCCTTGATCGGATTACAATGAGTTGGTTGTGTATGAAAGTATCGTCTATCTGTTGCCTAAAGGTGTCCCGAGGTCTGGCTTATATAGGCGGCCGGACCTAGGGTTACAAGAGACAGACGTGTCCGACAAGACTACAGAGTCCTAAACCTATCCGGCAAGTCACCGCCTTCCATCTTGGTCCGTAAGGCGGCAAGGGCTTCAGTCTTGGGCCTCCGTCTCGTCATCCGTCTTCCGCCTTGTACTCCAGCTATCTGGGCCGCCTGGCAGGCCAAAGCCTTTACCACCATTGCAGGCCACCCTGGACTAGCCGGATTTATCCATGTCAGTGATACCCCCAGTGGGTATATCCCCAACAGCTGCGAGAAACCCAACCTATGCATCACTTTCCTTAAGAAATCCCAATCCACCCTATCGTAGGCTTTGGAAAGATCCAGTTTGTAGGCACAGGAATTCCTATCTTGGTTCACATTATGCTCAATAAAATGCAAACACTCGAAAGTCACTATAGCATTATCCGTAATTAATCTGCCCGACACGAAGGCACTTTGGTTAATGGAAATTAGCTCTCCAAGCATGGGGCGTAATCTGTTAACCAAACACTTAGATATGACTTTATAAATGACAGTGCATAAACTGATGGGCCGAAAGTCTTTTAAATACTCAGGCTGATCAATTTTCGGAATTAAGACAATGGCAGTATCATTAACCCCTTCAGGCATGCGTCCAGTGGCAAAGAAAAGTTTAACCACATTAATTACCTATTCTTTGATGGTTCTCCAATTGCGCTGGTAGAAACGGGCCGGGAAGCCATCCACCCCGGGCGCTTTAAGGGGCCCTATTTGAAACATTGCATCCCCAATTTCTTCATCCGTAAAGTCCTTGCATAGAGTATCATTCATCTCCATAGTTACTTTTTCCTGCGTTTGCTCAATTATCGCCGCTGGATTCAAAGATGGGTCGCGGGTGAATAATTCCTGAAAATAGGACATAGCCATCCGCTCCATATCAATCAGTACATCCTTCCATGTGCCATCCGAGTCCTTTAGTTTTTTAATTTTGTTCCTCCGAGCTCGCCAGACAGCTTTTTGGTGAAAAAACCTTGTGTTCCTGTCTCCCTCTTTGAGCCATGTTACTCTTGAGCGTTGGAGCCATAGCATTTCTTCACGGTACAACAGCTCATGCATGTGGTCAGTAGCCTTTCGTATGTCCTTTTGGTCCGCATTATTGATCATGAGCAGCTCAAGTTGTTTCCTGGACTTGCTTAGTTCATGGATAACATTCCCAAATTTAGCTTTGCTCCACTCTTGCAAATTACCCATTACATGGTCAAGTCCTTTCAGGATATCAGCCAGATCATGTTTCTCACCTGCCTCCTTCCAAGAATTATTTATGCGCTCGGTTGTCGGCATAGGATTCTCTCTTCTTTCTGCATATGTAGAAGAATTGGACAGTGATCGGACACCGGCGAAGTAAGGTGTTGCACATATGTGTTGACGACCGATTTTGCCTTAGAGGAAAACATGTTCAAAATAACAGGACGAAACAGAGGTTAACTAGTACATGTACTAGACAAGTTCGGGATTTCGGCCAAATCGGAACGAAACAGAACCCAACTAGTACATGTACTAGTAAGGTTCGGAATTTCAGCCAAAACTAGAAAATAAAACATACATCAACTAGTATATGTACTAGTCGCGTTCTGTAAACGGCCACAACTTGATATAACTCCTGTTTATTAACTAGACCGAACGGCCATTAAGGAAGGTTCGAATGCAAAAACGTATAAAACAAAAGTTCTTCGTTTTTCCTAGACGAACAACTTTGCTGTTTACGAGTTTTTGATATAAGGTCGTTTAATAGCTCAAATCTGGCAATTACGGACGAATCAAATTTATATGATTCGAATCAAATCTGGAAAGTTTTAGATCCGAGCCCAGATGAGTGATCAAGATGGAGTCGTAAGAAAGAATACATAAAACCAAAGTTCTTTGTTGTTTCGAGGCGAACAACTTTGTTTTCTATGGTATTTCGATCTAAGGTCCATAACTGCCTCAAAAATTACCCTCAAGGTGCAGCCAGTTTTTAGACCGAACAATTTTGGAAAGTTCGGGTCAGACATCCGAATTGGATCCAAATTAGGGTTTTAGACGTGGATCCAAACCCTTTCGTTGCATGGAAAGTTCAGCCGCCTCTTATATACATGAGAGGTGACGGCCGATTGATCCAACACCAATCGAACAAACACATCTACTACTTTTTCGTGTTCATCTACTTTTTATCCCTCTCATCTTGTATCTTTCTTCTCGTTCTTCAAGATTGGAGGCTGTGAATCCACGAGGCTCTAGGGGCGGTCAGGCCAACCTAGGGCAACCCATAGCCGCCGCGAGCCCTGACGGGGTCCCTCCCGGGCGAGCGGGGTTTCGGGTGTAAAAAGCGCCCGCCGGATTGTCTTGCGTATCGCGCTTCCGGCGAGCCTCCCGCGGAGTGAGTTGCGGAGCATCTCCTCGGCGCCGCGGGTACACGTGACATGTTCGTGTGTCAACACACTTTTTGGCGACTCCGCTGGGGACACGAAGCTTCGAACGGTCTCCAGCCCATTCTTGTTACAAAGAGAGCGTCATCGAGAGACTGCAGTCTACAACGGTAACATGAATTATCAATCTCCTTATGTAGATGCAAATTACTCTTATGTTGATGTTGCTAGATATGAGTACTGTATCGGCTAGCCCTAGTTCTTACTATGTGCACAAGCCGATGTAAAATAATCTCCATGCTTCACCTTGTTTTAGCAACATGCAACATGTGTATTCGAACTCTCATGCATCGGCAACCCCACAAACCCATATGCCGATGAATAATGTGACGAGTTCGGTTAATTCATATGAAACACCCAATGTTAGAAATTTTAATATCATACAAGAAAGTGTTTCACCTTTTTATACATCGGCAAGTAACTCACAATATGTTAGTTTACCTTCAAATATGCCGATGAATAGAGAAATTGGACATGCTACGACTAGATATTTGACCAATTGCTCTCAACCGTCATATCCTACACCTTATGTTACAAACTAGATTCGAACGGCGCGGCTTGCCGCGCAGCACTTGTTGGCTCTTTTAATTTCTTGCCCGTGGTTGTCACATTTTATACAGATTACTAAAAAGATGATTAATATCCAAAAGTATAAGCCAAACAGGATGCTAATAGCAATCATGCTGAGCGATGTTACTCGCATCAGTTACAGATTTGGTTTGAGCACAGAGATCACAACCTTATTTATAGAAAGTTGAACATGGGACTACAGGCATGAAAGCATATCTCCAGGATCACATCAAATGCGAATGGATATAGGGATGGACAAAACATGAAACTCCTGTACTTGAAGTAGCCAACATCTAATGTCAGTTCTGGGTTGCAACTTACAGTAAGTAGTATGCTCAGAGATGGTACTCATACTTGTAGGTTGCAACTTGTGATCTATGAGACGACACAAACACGAACTATCTACCTAGAATTGTTTCTCTTTTTGCAAATTCTTCAGACTCTTAGGGTGAGCACTCTAAAACTCATAAAGCACACATGTAAACACGAACTAACTACCGAGTTTTGAAAGCACAACTTGCCGCACGTCACCCACTGATTCTAAAATATCTTGTCCACAATCCTCATATATCATACAGATTAATATATAATTAGAAGGTTAATATCCCATATAGGAATATAAGCCACACAGAAAGATAATAGCACACACAACTGAGAAACAACAGAGTAAATAGGGAGGCACATAGTATATATGGCAGGGAGTGGTCATTTAAAAGCAAAGTAGTACTTACAGGCATAAGGCAGCACCAGACTGCAACACATACAAACATTGCAGCCAGCTGGTTACATTAAAGTTCAAACAAAGTAATGTGCTTTAAGCACTATGGCAGGATAAACAAACACCAGAGAATATAGTAAATACGGATATATCGACTTTGCTTGAATTGGAGTCTGTGTAAATGATCTTTGTACAGCAGATTAGTTGATTTTAAGGTTAGATAGTCAAGGTCGGCTGTAGTAACTTTGTGAATGTCCCAGAGAGCGGAAGTTTATGGTGATGATTGACACACACACCATCTATTGAAGAAGACTGATGGTCAGAAGTCATCAAGGCAGGTTTGCAAGTTGACCTCAAAAGAAGTCACTTCAGTAGAAAGTTCTTGTTTGCCTATAGATATTTCAATCATGATGCCTGAAGAAGACTGATGGTCAGGTGATACCATACCCGGCACACAATACAATGGACTGGAGAAAGTTCGACATGATCCATGCTCCCAGTCTGACACCATAAATATAGATGAAAGTTCGGCTCACTGCGAAACATATACCCAAAGCTATAAGGAAGTCCCAGGTGCATCTATGTGTTACGACACATGAGGCTGCACTGGTAATGGAAGGCATACAACATTACAACCAAGATTAGTGCTCTAGGATGTACCTATGATATAGTAAACTACCGAGAGCATTTCCCACCGCTGATTCAGCAGAAATGTTTGCATCCACATATAATTCATCCATTATACACTCTGCGAATATAAAAAAAGAAATATGATTGAAGGAGTTGGTACCCCCTTGCCAAAGTATTTCAGAAGGGTTGACATGAGAAATTATACACTAGCTTCGAGATAATAGAAAATGCGTCGTACCATCACAACAGTAATATTGATTCTTCTCTTCAAAGCATAAAATGAGATAAAGGGAAAGAAACTTACATTGAGGAGCTACACTATGTATGTTGCCTGAAAGGAGCAAATTATGTGAGCCGAAGATCTGAACCTGGCAGTGAACCCATGTAACCAAAATGATTAGACGAAATTAATTTTTAATTCACATGCTGCAAAATCTATATGCATACATACTGCATTTGGGCATCTTAATTTCCACACAAAGAATCAACAGACTAACAAAAGGAAAGCTCAGGGACACATGAAAATAAGCTACTGGTTTGGTGATATCATATCTACAGTGAAATGAAAATCTATATGTCTATGTAGTGGTACTCAATTATATGATTAAATTATAATGATCCAAATCCATTTATCATAAATTGTGAATATTCTTGCAGACAGAGAATACAAAATCATGTATTCAGCATAAGCTACCAGACTAATGATTGTTTAAATCCAATATTTTTATTATCTACAAATAATATGCATATGGGATATATGAATGCTAGAAAGTAGTGATAATGGCCCACCTAAAAATAAATGCATGAAGCAAATAGAGAACACTCTTGAGGTCAATAATGATATACCTTTGGAGAAGAGGCAACCATATCTGGAGTACAACATGTAGAAGAACTTTGATTGCCCAGTGGTAATTAATAAGTTCAACAACATACAACATGGCAAAACTTTTGGCATGTCTGTATGCTCTAGTCGGTGACCCGGACATCCTTCCCATCTGTCTTCAGCTGCAAACATGCATACGTTTTGTAAATAGAAGAGCAAAATAGAGTTGTAAATCAGGTGTATCCAATAGAATCGATGCATCATATATACAAACACTACAGAACACATCATATATATAAACGTTATAGTAGCACTCTTGTAAGAGGCAAACATGCGTACCATAATTACTCATACATAAAGTCATCATGAGAAAGAGTTCAAAATTTCAAGTGATGAAATTATTTGTTTTCAAGCAAGATATACGACTATTATGGATAATTGTGCCAAGTTGATGTTAGCTGCTCAAGATATTTACAACACTATCGGAATATCATAACAATACAATAATTTATTTGCTGGTCATCATTTTATCAGATTACTTTCTCAAGGATATTATCTTCTCGCCGATAACATGTAAAACATTAGCAAGATTGTTTCTGTGCTCACTCATATTTTTTCTTAACCAAAATAAGCAAGCTGACCTTAATCAAGGAATCAAAAGAATATAAATGCACCTAGGACTTATAGACCAAGAAAACTAATTGGTTAAACTCCCTCCTGTAAAATAAAAGATCCATTCAATCTGTAGACAATAAATCAGAATATAACGTGTATTTGAAACAATACCGACCCACCTACAAAATAAATGCATAAACCAGATAAAACAATATGTTTGGCTGAAAAACAAGATGCAATCCTTCTCTTGATACCATAGGAAAATAGAGGATGAAACTTGACTGTCTCCTGTATCATTCGGAGCACAGAAGAAGCCAAAGAAAAAAATGAGGCATCAAATGCATTCAAAGTAGTCATTTCCAGACCAAAACCTCACGTCCAAAATTTGACCACATAAACAGAACTATTGGTTCTTTTTTATTTCTTCTTCTAATAAACGCAAGATAGTCAAAGAAAGAAATAAATTCTGGTGCTTAGCAAAGTAACATACCAAATCAAGATAATGTAAGCCCAGCTCAAACATGCATGTTCTTTCTTCCACACAAAAATCTGCACAAACAGAAGAGCAAAGGCCTGGGAATTAAGTTTGGCAAACCAAAGGAAACCAAGAAGTTGTGCCAGCTGCAAAACAAATCAAAAGAGAAATGAACCCCATGTACACCAGTTCGGCATATTTGCATAAACTGTGGCTGCTGACCGTTTAAGGAAGATAGGAAATTGAAAGCGAGGCAGAACCGCAGAAACAAATAAAGGTGGGGTTACCTGCGTGAGGGCCAAACACAACAAGGTTGAGCTGAGGCTCCAGCGGTTCGCAATACTCGTGTTCAGTTTGGCAGCACTCTTGTTCCTCCTGTCAAGAGCTGAGGAAAAGGGAGAGAGAGCCCCAACCAATCACTTTATCAGGTTTAGAAATCAATGTGTGTTTGCTCCTCGAAGAAAATAAAAATATTCCTAAAAATAACTGACCAGATATTCCCCTAAAATATTGTGCACATAAATTTATTTATTGCGCACATAAATTTTGCTAACATGGGTTCTAGTATATATAAATGTATACTTTGACCAAATATAAGCAATGCATAGCCGGCCATAAAAAATCAGGCAATTGTATATTCCACCTTCTAGGTTAACTCAGACAAAATAGTACCATATATATTTTAACAAATGTTAAGGAAGATGGAGCAGAGCTAGGAAGGGAGCAAACCTGAATCGTGGAATGGAAGTCCACTGCAAGGTTTCCGCTAGCAACCAATAAATCAGGCATCACCTGCATGGAAGAGCATTAGCAAGCCACAAGTCAAACGCATATCAGTGAGGCAGGCATGTAACGACTGTGAAATAATCTGGAAATACAAATCCTTGTATGATTACCTAATTGGCAGTCAATATACTACTCTCACAACATAATTAACTATATCCACCTTAGGATTGTTCTATAATTTACAGAGCTAATAAAGCATATATATATATATGTTATTTATCTTTCCTGAATCTTGAGGCGGGGAAGAAGAGCACCTGGTGGATGTCAGGAATGCAGCAGCGGTACCATCCAATAAGCAATACATGATACCTCCAGATAAGCAGCCAAACATCTAACAGAATAGGATAAATCAGGTCGCTAGAAAATAGAAAAAAAGCTGAAAAGAGAAGGTGAAGCAAGAAAGTAGTACCTGAACCAGCGTGTCCCCAACCTCTCTTCCGAGCACAGATCGGCCGAACCCTGCTGTAGAAAGGGAAAGGGCAGATTAAGATCACTTCCGGTAAGAATAAATCTGTTTTTAACTTTCGATTGCATTGGATTATAATGTACTGTACAACCACACATCATTTTGGACCAGACTTAAATTTTATCATGGATGGCAGCACGTCACATAATAACATTAGTGTAAGCACAGATAAGACCAAGTTATTTACAGAGGCAAGAATGCTAGGCACAACATAAAGGCTATGACACATGGAAGTGAAAACAATGAAACCAATTATATTTATATCTCAAGAACTTCCTATTAGGGCAACATTCCAATGCAAGTAAACTCATTACCTAAAGGTGCATGGGCTTTGCCTTTAGCTGAGCTACCCATATCAGATTTAAGGTGCATACTCAGAAGATAACCAAAGCATGAGATTCATGTCAAGGGCTGTGAGAAGACCCAACAGATGCCCTCCTTGAAGCTGCATTTCCATCATTTATGTGAATGAAATGAGATGCAAAATATCCATTGTAACAAAGGATTTTTTTTATTACCTGATATAATCTAAAATGCATAAAATAAATGGAATGTGTGAGGATATAGCTGCAAGTAATTATATATATTGTGAATTGAGATTCATTTGACATAATTACATGCACCAAATGTAAATGGGTATTTCTTCATAGTTTGTGGAAAATTAATTCTCACAGCAAGATATTTACAATGATAATACATCTTTGTTGAAAATGCACATATTATGAAGCTTAGCGATCATTCTTAATCCCACACTGAAATATCTACTGATATGGTCTCTCTCTCTCTTCCTCTGATACATTGATATTCTGGACAATAATGAGATAGCTTGGCATGCTACCCAAGATCGAACACTATATGTAGAAATTTATAAAGAATAGACAGCCCGGATACACTAACTTAGTTAACTTGCACTTAAAGCAGTAATGCAATGCAGTATTCAGTAATGCACAATCTTCTATAATGTTGCAGGGATAGGTAGAGGGAGATGCCTAGCTTAATACATAATTACACTGTCAAAGACGTGGCACTCGCCTTATATGCATCCCAATTCAGGCCAAATATACTCATGTCGTAGAGCAAAACAAACCTAGGCATGAGCACTCATCTAAAAAGCACCCAAAAATAAGAAATCCTGAGATTTCGAAATCACGGTACAAATTAGCACAACAACTAATCAGAGAACAGCTACTAAAAGGGTCCAAAAGAATGAATCGTTTGCTCAAACTTATAGTGCTTAATGATCTAGCTGACACAAACGATGGTCAAGAAATACCTTATGCAGCGAAATCAGCTGGCAGACAATTATCCTTGGTTCGATATCATCATCCTTTACTACAGCAGTGGCGCTTTGCACTCTTCCTGTGATTAGATAAAGGTAAAATTACATATACATGATCAACATATACCAAATATCTTAATGGAGACCAATGATAGGCTGTCATATAAATTTATTCCGAATAAAATAAAAGGTCAATACAAGTCAATAATTGGTAGCCACTGACTAAGTTTGTTGAAGAACAACTCACTTTTGGTTCTTCACATATATAACGAAGGATAAATAAAACATGAAACGAACTATGAGAAGAACCTGCTTGGATTTCTGTCGAACACCATACAGGCATACATAAAAATAATCTGTACAAACAAAAAATATTTGTGGGGATTAAATCAGGAGGGAGAGATAGGAGCCTAATCACAAGGAAGACAGAAGTAAAAGAAGACGTTGTTGTGCAACAGCCTGGATCCACCGACCTCTTCTCCTTACGTCAAGGAAGTGATGGCATGAGAGGGGTCCGGCTGCATCCTCGCCTCTAGTCCTGCAGCCTTGTTGACCGGGTAAAGGAAGTGACGGAGGAGGTCGTGCTGCTCGTCGGAGGCAAACCAGTCGCGGCGATGGTGCCCCTGACGGAGCCCACTTCAGGAAGAAGGTGATCAAAACACGCACAAAACACACAAACACGCACACATATACATCAACGGCAGCCCGCGCTCCTCCTACCAAGCATAGAGGAAAAGGGATAGATGGCCGGGGAGCACGGGATGGCGGTGTTGGGGCTCGAAATTGCTGGCGGTTCCGCAGGTCGTGGTGGCGGCGGGCTGGACGGCGAGGACTGCTGGCCGTGAAGCTCCTCTGCCACCAAGTCATGCTCGCCTCTCCTCGGAGCAGCTCGCTAGCCCGGCGAGACAGCGTCGAGAAGGAGGCGGACGGGGAGAGCGCAGAATGCGGGAGAGGGAGCATCGGGTGTGGAAGCGAGGAAGCGGGATTGGATGAGAAGCGAGAGGCGAGGGGATTGGGGGAGAGGTCACGGGGCGCTGGCGGCTAGGGTTTCGCCGCGGTGCAATTTGCTTTTATACCCCACGCGGGTAAGAAATCGACGGCTAGGATCGCATCAAATGTCTATAGGACGGCCGAGCTGCTCTGAGCTCTGAGGAGCGCCCTGGCCAGGGCAAGGATGTTATCTTTAGATGTTTCAGCTACATGTGCAACTAGTGAGATACATAATTCGGCTTCGCACTTTCGAAGTGGCCATAGCCGAATATGTGAAAATTTAACAGGAGCACATGTGCCTTCATCTTCTGCCGACGCACATGAATTTGATGATTGGAAGGAAAAACGTGTAGCATATTTCAAAAGGGCCAATGCCATTTACCTGGAATACGAAAGAAATCCACATGATCCCGCTGCAATACAAGCTTATGAGTCGTATAAGAAGGAACGTGAACAATTCAAGATCAATTTTTATTCTTCACAGTCACAAAGTTTCGGCAACGCACCGCCGAAAGAAACAAAAAGTATTGGGGGGGGGGGGGGGCAATCATGCCCTACAGAGGATAGCACCGAAGAATTCACCACGCCAACTTTTGAGGAATTACCGATCGAGTATCGTCAAGCTTATGAAGAACTCAGGAGGAAGTGTATGAAAGAATTGGAGGCATGGAGGAAAAAACAGGCGGAAGAAAATTTAAAGGCATTTGAGAAGGATCTTCAAGACTTTATCAAGTCCACTCCTCCACGCGATAACCAAGTTGAAACGGTGCTAAAGCAAGAAGAAGAAGCTTTGCAAATTGATGGAAGCCATGGAGAAAAGATGAATGATTTGGAAAGTATGTTTACTTTGGTTGTTGAAGCCGAATTAGATAGTACATGTGCCGAATATACTGAATCAAAAGAAGCAAGCTTCATTGATCAAGAGCATGGCATGGCTAGCAAAACAGCCGTGATTGATTTTTCTGGGTGTAAAGGAGTTTATATGCTACCCTATGAATTTCATGCCAAAGGAATTGATGAACATCAAGTTGAGAATATAGCCGAACTAAGTTCGGATGACATTGAACATCAGAGTAGTGGGGCGCGAGATCCAGAAAAGGAAGAAGACAAGGCGTTGGAGAATTATCTAGAGGCCGACCAAGATATTGTTCAGGACATACAACCATCATACTCCACTAACGTCTTTAATAAGATAGTTTGCGTACTACCTGACGAATTCCGTGCCAAACATGATGAGCATCACAAACAAGAAGACATGATCGAACAAAGTTCGGTTAATGGTGAACATCAAGAACCAGAGAAAGAAGCCGAACAATGTTCGGTTGATGAGGAGCATTCGGGTGAGGCTACACGGGATCCAGAAGAGGAGGAAGAGACGTTGAAGAGTTATCCAGAGCCGGATCAAAGCAATATTGTTCCTGATGTGCCAGCATCGCAGTCTCTCAACGTCTTCGAAGAAGTATGCCTAGCCAACAATTTACTTGTCTTTCGATTCGGTCAAAATAATAATGTTGATGCATCCAATGATAAAATTCTTGTTAGCTTTAAAAGACCAATCGAGATGAGTAGTTTGTTTAGTAGGAGTAATCTTGTCACTAATCATGTCGGTCAACATCTCGTACCATTTGTAGAGGCCGATAGTGGCAATTTATCACAATCAAAGTTGCTCTCGTCATGCCGGCTAAATTTTATATTCATGTGGGCAACTTTGCTTGTTTCATGCCTGGCTAATATTTGGTCTCAAGTGAGACATATATTCTATAGCTATTTTTGGTGCAGAAACAAGTCCTTCAAGATAGCCGATTCAGAAAAATCGGAAAAAGAAGGCGAAAGATGATGCATAGCCGAGTTGAATGACGTCAAGCTGGCACCACTCGGTTTTGTAATACTAAAGCCGGTATCTCAATAACGGCTAAGGGATGAGCAGTGCACCATCAGACCGGGCATAGGGGATCACATTGCTGGGGCATCGCCGGCTAATCCAATTATCATAGAAGATCACCATGTCGAACCGTCAAGAGAAGAGCGAATGCCCATTTTGTTCGAGCAGAATATCAAAGACCGCGACGCGTTTCATGACGCATAATCGGCCTTTGAAGGACGATTGGAAGTTCTTGAAGCACAAGCTGACAGCAAGCCGGCTAACATTAATCTTGACGGCGATCAAGTATTGACTTGGCTACCCCAAGCCGGTTCTTCCCAAGATGGACATATACGCACTGGTGATGATGGGATTGGGTCGTCGAGCGAGGAAAATATTCAAGCCGACAATCTTGAAGATGGATGTTCCATCAAAGCTGCAACAAAGACGCCTACCACTGGGGGGCAGCACGAAGGTCCAAAGACCGACGCCTGCAATGATAGAAGGGACAAAGGTAGCTATAAGCACCGAAGGAGGAAAAATAAAGTTACCTTCGCTCAATTATTGGAAAAGTATCAGAAGGAGAGCGAAGCAAAAGGTGTTTATCGGCCAGCTAAAGTAAAAGCATCGAAATCACCCCAAAGGCGTAAATCTGAAGACCAGGACTGGCAAAAGTAGAAGCCCAACGTGCTGAATCCACGAACTTATTTTGGGCTGCCAATTCCGAAGTCATCCATGCCTTCCCATACCGGCTTCTATTCATATCATTCACGGGACAAGTATGATTCCCGGGCACACCATCAGTCTTATGCTAAATAACCTCATCAAGTTTATGCAGCTTCAAGAGAATCAACCCAACAACTACATGTCAAAGACCGACTTAATCAAGAGCCGGCCAGGAGCTCATGGAGGAAGAAGGAGGTGGTGAATCAAATATTGATGCATGTAAAATGCATACATGAACTTTACATTTTATTACTTGATATTCCAACTTATTTGCAACTTATATGATGTTATATTCATGTTTTATAATGATTTCGGGGATTTTCTAAACAATCCCCCTCTTTTGGTTCTAACTCTGTTTTCCAGAAAACGTCTTTTTTAGGGTTTCGGACTTTCCGGGAGCTTCGGGACTCCAAAAAGGGCAAGGCCAAAGAGCACGGTTCAGAATTTTCGAGACGAACGCAATGGGCCTAAAATGAAGACCAGCAGCCCAGCCAGCTGGAAACTAGAGGGTCCCACGCGGTCAGATTCCCTGGCCGCGTGGGACCACCTCTTTTCCCCCTCGTGGCTCCGATGCCGTCCGTTTTCGTCTCCGTGGCTTCGTCTTGACCTAAAACCAACTATAAAAAGAGTCCCCCGAGGAGTTTCGCGAGGAGGCGGCGGAGAAACACGAAACAGAAGACAGAAGGCTGCCGCCGGAGAAGATCGGAGGGGGGAAACGCTGCCGGAATCACCTCCGGTAGGCTCCTCCATCCCCCCTCCGGAGTCTCCATCAACACCAACGTCAAGACCTGCACCATCTCCATCACCATCTTCGTGATCCACTTCATCCCCCTCATAGTTTGAGATTGTTGAACCCTAGCTATTGTTTAAGTGCTATTCTACCTGTGTATGATTAGTTACTTGTCATTGTTTTGTGGTGAGACTATAATTTCAGATTGTGTTGTATCATTTATACCACTGAATCATATCATGTCTTCACGTTGTGAGTAGTTCTCTCATGTTCCTGGGGGCATAGGATGGATTGGCAATGATCTATATATAACATGTGTTGGTATTTTGTCTAGTGTTTATCTTTTTATGTAATTCTATGATGGTGTTGTGCGAACGTCGACTGCACATCACTTCACCTAGATGGGCTCATAGGAGAACACCGTAGTGTAATGAATTGAGGGAGACTTGGGAGGACATGTAAACCTGAGACCGAGTCATGAAGTTACATTATGAGGGTATTAGTATCGGGGACCTTAGAGTGTAATGCTATGGTGGGACTTTATGTCTTAATAAATCTTGTGCAGTCATTTACTTGGCCACATGATCCATCATAAGGGGTTTAGTATATTTATTTAGCTATACCTAATAATGGCTCCGTCCGAAGAAGATTAAAACTTGACAAAATGCTACCTTGTTGTTCTAGAAATATTTATGCCATGAAATCTAGGTAGCCCCTGGGAACGTTCTCCACTTATAAGAAACACACACTTGAGCTTGTCCTCTTGCTGCATAGAGGATTGGGCTTTTCTCTCTTTGAGAGCTTTCACCTGCTACTATTTATCTGCTGCATTTTTACTTTATTGCAAACTCTACACCAAAAACCCAAAAACACTTGCATCATTTAATCATTTTAGTTTGTCTAGTGCATAGATAATAAGGGAAGTGACACTCTTATTTGAGAGGATAAATAACTTATACCTTCTACTCCTCGTGGGATCGATACTATACTTACACATTGAAGATTTCAACGATCCCCTATACTTGTGGGTATCAAGACATTTTCTGGCGCCGTTGCCGGGGAGTGTAGCGCTTAAGTTTTTATTCTTGTTTGCACTAGATTTTTATTTTCAGTTTTGCATATACTCTAGTTTACTTTCAGTTTTGCATTTAGTTTAGTTTTACCTTCAGTTATATATATCGAAAACACAAAAAAATTAGAAAATGGAAAATACCAAAAAAAACTCGTGTTTTGGGCATAAGTATGGATATAAAAGATGCTTTGTTTAGACACTTGAATGCTGCTAAGATTGCCAAGGAATATAGAGAATCAAAGGAAGGGAAAATACTAAAAGGTTTCATGATGGAATTAAATTATATTGCTAAGGAGTTGCTTTTACACCATGATGTAACTTGTATTTTTTGCTCTGAACAAAAAGATAGACATTTTGAATTTCAATGTAGGTTCCATGAAGAATGTGTTATTGCATCTTACCTTACTGGTGATTATGCTTATTTAGGAATGGAACAAGTAGAGGAATTTGTTACTTTCAAGGCATCTTTTGAATTGCAAACCTTCATTCATGAAAATAAAACTTGCCTATAGCTAAAAATTTGAAAGAGAGATAGATTTTATTCTTGAATATTGCATAGACAACTTCTCTCAAAATATTTATGTGTTAAATATAATGAGGCTCCCCAAGAGAGCACTGATGTTTTGCAGGAAGAAGATGATGAAAACATAAGCTTGGAAGAGGAAGAATGTGAAGAAGAGGATAACAACCTAAGCTTGGGGATGCCCGTGCAACCCCAAGAAGATGATGAAATTGATGAACAACTAGAGAATGAAGAGAAGAACCATCCACCTTCACCACCTATGGATGAGGGTAACACTCAAAATTTTGTTGATGATAAACTTTGCTTTTATGATTCTGATGATGAGGAGGACTATCAACCTATGCCTAATGAGAACATTATTGATAATAATTTTAAAAATGATGAGGAGTATGGTTTGGACATGTTTTATGATAGTACTCTAGATGATGATCCTCCATGTTTAGAACTTACTACTTCATGTGAGGATAAAAATGACATACTTGCTGTTGGTGAAAATACTCTTACTTATGAGAGTCCTACTTTATTTCTGAACTCTCCCATTCACACCGTGGAGGAGAAGCTTTTATGGGTTGAAAAGTACTTATGTGGGCTGAAATTATCTTACACTAATAATCATTTCACCCATAACCATCATGTTTATGGTGCTTCTTGCAATTATTTTGAGAGAGGAAAACACACTAATAGCTCACATAATAGTTTTAATAATCCTCTATATGTTCCTAAGTTTGCAAAGTTGCACCAATCTAATAGTTCTTTTATCAAATTTGCTTCCACTACTTGTAACTATTATGAGAGAGGAAGAAAGACTTGTCTTTATGTTTCTATGTTATTTAAAATGCAACCTACTGATCACCACATGCATTGGTTACCACAAAATTGCTGCTATTTATTCATATATAAAATGCCAATGCATAGGAAGTGGGTTAGACTTAAAAGTTAATGGTTTAATGTTTTGTGGTGTGCTCCTTATGCTTTCATTTCCTATTCAGTTTGGGCACACCTTTATATCATGAAAACATGTGAAACAACTTTACCTACTGTTATCTAATTGCTAGTTTAAGATTTTCACTTTATATAAAATTTGGGAAAGTAAATGAGAAGGATGAGTAATGGAGATGTTGGGGTCGACCTTGAACATGTGTTGTTCATGCCAATGGAACCATTGCAAAGTCTCTATCATTAAAACTTTTCCCAAAGCTAAAACCAAATAAAAAGAGTGTTTATGTTGTATATATTTGCTTCTTCTTTTGCCTTTGTGCTAAATCAAAAACAACAAAAATATTTTCTTTCTTCCTTGTTTGTTTCTCTTGAATTCTTTCTTGGTTCTTTTTGCTTCTTTTTGATTTTTATCTTCAGTTTCAGTTTTGGTTTTTGAGTCAAGGTGCTTGTTTACTACTGTAACATCACCTTTGTATCTTATTTTTCATCTTTATGGCAAGAATAACCTCTTTTGAGAGGTGGGATCAGACAATAGTGATTTGCTGTCCAGAAAACAGATTCCTTAGCTTCACTGCGGAAAATGTTAAAAATCACAGAAAAGGAATTTTGACCTGAAATTTTACGACAGCAATCTTCAGTTATTATTACGCATTTCATTAGTTAAAAGTTTTCTGATTTGAGCAACGTAAGTGACTCTGAAAATTCACTCTTTACGGGCTGTCCAGTTTTTGACAGATTCTGTCTTTATTTTGCATTAGCCTCATTACTTGTGTTTTGTGTGGTTCTTTTGATCAATGAACAATACACAACCATAGTAACAATAGTTAATGTTTAGAATCAAATCATGATATGTCTTTGCTGTACCTATGTGGATTTAATTTATGGAGACACTAACCCCTCTAATCAAGTTTTATGATGAGTTTTGTGTGAAGAGAATTGTCAAGTGGAAGAGTTGAGGGTGATGAACAAAGATCAAGAGGGACAAACACTCAAGCTTGGGGATGTTACCCCTAGGCTCACCCTACATGTATCAAATAAGTACAAGAACTCAAGCTTGGGGATGCCAAGCCACCTCACTCCAACCATCTTGATACCAAGTAAGTAAGCCTAGCTATATGGCTATAAAGAAAGCGCTTTACGGGAGGCAACCCGGTTGTTTTATTTTTGATTTTCTTTGTGTCCTCTTGCTGTAACAAGAGACTTAGTTTTTAGTTTTGTTTCTGGAATTTTTAATAAAGTGCCAAGTTTTACCCGTTTTGGTTTGAAAAAGTTGCTATTTGTATTCGGAGATTTTATTCCAGCACGAATCTGTGCACGGTATGATTTTTCATTTCTATTCTGTAACTCCGAATGAGCTGATATTTTAACTGTAGTTGCAACTTTTCATCCTCTGTAATCATGAATTTTTTCAGAATTTTTCGACATATTTAAGTAGGGTAGAAAAATGCGTTTTGCTGCTGCTGTTTTTCTGGACAGATTCTGTCCCATTTTGTTTGATGCATTCTTTGAACTTTTAACTTGAATCTTTTTGATCCAATTGAGTTTATAAGTAGGCATACAACATTATACACTTTCTGGACATTCATATGAATTTTTGTTTAAGGATTTTATGCAGCAAGCAATTCATTTGTCTATCACTACTAATGTCACCCCACAGAAAAGAAATGGGAGAAACGGTGTTTTGAAGTTTTTTCACAGGGATTAGAGGAGATGCACCAAGAGCTATCCAAGGATGGTGAAGACCATAAGCTTGGGGATGTGAAGACAACCCCACTGGACCAACACACTCTCGGTTTGCACACGTCTAACTTCTGTTTTTCGATCAATGCACTTTATCGCATAAACTTGGAGCGTCTTTTATTTGCTTTTTATTTCGGTTTGATTTTTGTTTATTTTCTTGAGACCACCACTTTTCATTTATGTTATGAGAGTGCTACTGGAAAATTGGGTTGAATTATGTTGGATGCTATTAAAAATATTGGGATAGGGATGTTTGAGTTGATTCAAAAAGATACATATAGTTGCATGATTCATGTGCTTTTTAATGAGTATTAATTTGCAAGTGTTTTATCAAGAGCTATCTTTTATTCATGTTTCGATGCTGAATGTTACTTTACTTTGTTTAACATGGATTGATTAGTTCTATGGACACTTATGCATGCATTTAGACGGTCAACTTTCTCCCTCTTGCTAGCCCAAAAATTCCAACAAGTAAAAACTTGTTTTCCAACACCTTCAACCAAAGTTTTTCTAGTGAGTCCACCATATCTACCTATTAGCTTTATGCTATTCCGAGTATGTTTATCATGTTATATTGTATTATCTATACTTCTGAATTAAAATGCTTATGTTATTGATTGTTATGGGAAAAGTTGGTTAAAAAGCTCTCACGAACTTGATGCACACTTTACTTTTATTGCACTTAATAAGCATGAACCATTGTGATTAAAATTATGAAGTTGTGGGCTTGACAATAGTTTTGGTTGGGAGTTAGCCCATATGTGCTGTCACATGGCAAGCTTTCAACATTGCACTTATTTATATTTAGTTGATGTCATGTACTTTTGTTTATGGATGCCTATCATGGGTGAAATGAATGTGGATACTTAGTAAGTTCAAAGAGTTTGTATAAATGGTTAGAGAAATGCCTGGGCCGCTAATCTAAGCCATGCATCATTCATGGTGGAAATTTACAGCATAACCATAATGTTCATTCAGTGATGCACCTCATAATAAAAAGCTATACCCATAGTAAATAAAAGAGTGCTGAGATTGTTCATTGTCTGTTTGTCTTGTTGTTTTGACATGGGCTTGTTCATGTCAAGGGGCAAGAGGTACCCCAGTGCAGTTCTTGATGATACTATTATTACTTGCAATGACCTTTATTTGAATTTACTTTGTGGACCAAAGTGAGTAACACATGGTGTAGGTACTTGTATTCAAGGGACATGAGACATTCAACCAATACATTGTCAAGCACACCACTCATATTTGCTTTCACTTTAAACATTAATCATTCAAGATGCTATGATAGGGGTAATGAGAGCTCCACACCAATGACTACCACATTGCAAGCATTAACTTAAGTAGAAGTGTTTGGAAGTTAGATGAAACTTATTCATGCTTTACCTCTACTTATTTATATATCTTTCCAATGTGTCCACCTTTTATATTCAGATTTGCAAGAATACTCTATGACCATTATAGGATGTTTTTACTTTTCATTATGCATACATTTGGACCATAGTACTTTCTTCTATGTTACACTTTGTGAATTATCATTGAACATCCTTACATTGAATATTTGATATCACTTCATAATCTATCTTGTATATTGCTACTCCTTTGAAGAATGAATCATTTGACTCTATGTAGCAATAATAATCATCTTTGATATCCATTGATAGTATTAAAATGCAAAGTCCATGTTAGTTTTATCACCTTCATACTCGAGGACGAGTATTGGTTAAGCTTGGGGATGTTGATGCATGTAAAATGCATACATGAACTTTACATTTTATTACTTGATATTCCAACTTATTTGCAACTTATATGATGTTATATTCATGTTTTATAATGATTTCGGGATTTTCTAAACAATCCCCCCTCTTTTGGTTCTAACTCTGTTTTCCAGAAAACGTCTTTTTTAGGGTTTCGGACTTTCCGGGAGCTTCGGGACTCCAAAAAGGGCAAGGCCAAAGAGCACGGTTCAGAATTTTCGAGACGAACGCAATGGGCCTAAAATGAAGACCAGCAGCCCAGCCAGCTGGAAACTAGAGGGTCCCACGCGGTCAGATTCCCTGGCCGCGTGGGACCACCTCTTTTCCCCCTCGTGGCTCCGATGCCGTCCGTTTTCGTCTCCGTGGCTTCGTCTTGACCTAAAACCAACTATAAAAAGAGTCCCCCGAGGAGTTTCGCGAGGAGGCGGCGGAGAAACACGAAACAGAAGACAGAAGGCTGCCGCCGGAGAAGATCGGAGGGGGGAAACGCTGCCGGAATCACCTCCGGTAGGCTCCTCCATCCCCCCTCCGGAGTCTCCATCAACACCAACGTCAAGACCTGCACCATCTCCATCACCATCTTCGTGATCCACTTCATCCCCCTCATAGTTTGAGATTGTTGAACCCTAGCTATTGTTTAAGTGCTATTCTACCTGTGTATGATTAGTTACTTGTCATTGTTTTGTGGTGAGACTATAATTTCAGATTGTGTTGTATCATTTATACCACTGAATCATATCATGTCTTCACGTTGTGAGTAGTTCTCTCATGTTCCTGGGGGCATAGGATGGATTGGCAATGATCTATATATAACATGTGTTGGTATTTTGTCTAGTGTTTATCTTTTTATGTAATTCTATGATGGTGTTGTGCGAACGTCGACTGCACATCACTTCACCTAGATGGGCTCATAGGAGAACACCGTAGTGTAATGAATTGAGGGAGACTTGGGAGGACATGTAAACCTGAGACCGAGTCATGAAGTTACATTATGAGGGTATTAGTATCGGGGACCTTAGAGTGTAATGCTATGGTGGGACTTTATGTCTTAATAAATCTTGTGCAGTCATTTACTTGGCCACATGATCCATCATAAGGGGTTTAGTATATTTATTTAGCTATACCTAATAATGGCTCCGTCCGAAGAAGATTAAAACTTGACAAAATGCTACCTTGTTGTTCTAGAAATATTTATGCCATGAAATCTAGGTAGCCCCTGGGAACGTTCTCCACTTATAAGAAACACACACTTGAGCTTGTCCTCTTGCTGCATAGAGGATTGGGCTTTTCTCTCTTTGAGAGCTTTCACCTGCTACTATTTATCTGCTGCATTTTTACTTTATTGCAAACTCTACACCAAAAACCCAAAAACACTTGCATCATTTAATCATTTTAGTTTGTCTAGTGCATAGATAATAAGGGAAGTGACACTCTTATTTGAGAGGATAAATAACTTATACCTTCTACTCCTCGTGGGATTGATTCTATACTTACACATTGAAGATTTCAACAATCCCCTATACTTGTGGGTATCAAATATACATAGTGAAAAGAGATGGCCGCAAGGATGTTGTTCCGGACCCGACTCCAAGTAACCAACAGCCAGCTAAAATGATGTTGGCTACAAAGGGCAAGGAAGTGAAGCGAGTAACTTTCAGGACCCAGTCATCGAGTGTGGACAGGTCAAGCCAGAAGTGTCCAAAGCCAAGAAAGAACTGTCAGTGCATAAAGTAAAATCACAGCCGGGATACCCACTCGGCTTATCACATTGGCAAGAGTGGCAGGTGAAGCAGCTCAGAGCCGAAGAGTTGGAGAGGTTGAACATGGCGTGGGTTCCTAAAAGAAGCCCTCAAATCAACAACTGTGCACCAACTTCTCTTGCAAAGCCGGCAGGAGTAAATGAGGATAAGCAAGAAGTCGGCAGGCGAAGCCGGCGATCTTGATCTCACTATAGGAGACCTCAGGCGGCGCGTCGTCCATGTTCTTCAGCTATATCATCAAATCTAGCACCTCACAATTTATCCCCAGCCGAAACTTCTAATTTATTTCGGCTATTCACGCTTTGGTGGACGAGTTTTCCTGATCCTTTACGATGAGGATGTATGGACGATATTTGCATATCGCCCTGAGAATACATTGTGTTGGCGAAGCCGGCATCTGGCTAATGATGTTCTTTAAGATTTATTTCAACCCTGAAAGCCGATGTTCAGTTTTGCCAATGCTAGTGAGGATGACTTGATTATTAAGTTGGCCACTAACAAAGAATCTAGTGCAAGCCGGATGGACGGTTAGAAGAAATATGTTTTTCTTATCTGCAGAATCCGAGTCAAAAGTTCAGGTGACGTACAGCCCGAGCAAACGATAAAGTATTATCACCCTGAGAACACATGGCCGATGGAGTGTTGGCATCGTCCTTAGCAGTATAATGGTGCAAATTATTTTTTGGCACACTAGCTTTGCCAAAAAACAGGGGGGGCATGTGTTGACGATCGATTTTGGCTTAGAGGAAAACATATTCAAAATAACAGGACGAAACAGAGGCTAACTAGTACATGTACTAGTCAAGTTCAGGATTTTGGCCAAATCGGAACGAAACGGAGCCCAAATACTGCATGTACTAGTAAGGTTCGGAATTTCAGCCAAAACTAGAAAATAAAACAGACATCAACTAGTACATGTACTAGTCGCGTTTTGTAAACGGCCACAACTTGATATAACTCCTGTTTGTTAACTAGACCGAACGACCATTAAGAAAGGTTCGGATGCAAAAACGTAAAAAACAAGAGTTCTTCTTTTTCTGAGACGAACAACTTTTCTGTTTACGAGTGTTTGATATAAGGTCGTTTAATAGCTCAATTCTGGCAATTACGGACGAACCAAATTTATATGATTCGGATCAAATCCGAACAGTTTTAGATCCGAGCCCAGATGAGTGATCAAGATTTAGTCTGATGAAAAACCACATAAAACCAAAGTTCTTCGTTGTTTCTAGGTGAACAACTTTGTTTTCTATGATATTTCGATCTAAGGTCCGTAACTGACTCAAAAACGACCCGCAAGGTGCAGCCAGTTTTTAGACCGAACAGTTTTGGAAAGTTCGGGTCAGACATCCGAATTGGATCTAAATTAGGGTTTTGGACGTGGATCCAAATCCTTTCCTTGCACGGGATGTCCAGCCGCCTCTTATATACATGAGAGGTAACGGCCGATTGATCCAACACCAATCGAACAAACACATCTACTACTTTTTCGTGTTCATCTACTTTTTATCCCTCTCCCCTTGTATCTTTTTTTTCTTTCTTCGTCGTTCTTCAAGATTGGAGGCTGCGAATCCACGAGTCTCTAGGGGCGGTCAGGCTGACCTAGGGCAACCCATAGCCGCCACGAGCCTGACGGGGTCCCTCCCGGGCGAGCGGGGTTTCGGGTGTAAAAAGCGCCCGCCAGATTGTCTTGCGTATCACGCTTCCGGCGAGCCTCCCGCGGAGTGAGTTGCGGAACATCTCCCTCGGCGCTGTGGGTACATGTGACGTGTTCATGTGTCAACAATATGAATCTGCAAACAACTCGCGCCATTCTGGGCTTGCCACAGCTCTGTCCAGCCGGACACGCGCATTAGCCCACCCTTTTCTTCTGTTATCATATGTGTATGGGACTCCTGAAAAGCCAAGATCAGATAAGTTGCAATCAAATAAAGCCTCTCTAAAACCCTCCATTTGGTTTACCGATCTAGGAGTATTGGAGAGGTGCTCTTCTTGCTAGAGTGCCTCATTAAAATCGCCAATAACTAACCACGGAAGCTCAGATTGAGATTTGAGAGGTTACAGAGAGCTTCCCACATGAGATGTCGATTCTCCACCCGTGGTTCACCATACACACATGTTAGACGCCATTGGCGAGCATCTGGTGACACAGACACACACACGTATGCATCAATCATTCTTTCATTAACACACTGGATTTCTACAATGAGACTTTCATGCCAAAATAAAGCTAAACCACCACTAAGACCATCACTACTAAAACCAGCAAAACCCTTTAAGCCTAATCTAGTATGGTTGCGACGCATTTTATTTTTGTTCTGCCTAGTTTCACAAAGAAAAAATAAACGGGGACTCCAAACTTGGGAAATAGTAGCCAATTCTCTATCTGTTGAAAGTGCATGTGCCCTAATGTGTGGTTTTGGTAATTAATAACAATCTCTATGGACTAATGTTTTCATTGAGATATTCTTATAGATCTTGTCAATGAGAAAATATTGGAGTTCATGTGTTGAACTCTAGAAGTTTATATGATGACCAAGGTTCTATCCAAAGGTTTATATGAAGAATGGTCATCTAGAGTTGAGCTTATTGCAAGAGTGGATTGGAAAAGGAGATTGAGTGAAAATTCATATTTATCTCCAAGCCATCATATATGTCAAGAAAAAAAGATGAAGTGCAAGTGGATACATGAAGACGGATCTAAGCAAGGCTCTCCCATAACGGAGTATGGGGGAGTATTTGAAGAAATCTTCATCAAGCATGTGCTAGCAAGCACAATCAAGAATGGTGTTCCAACTTGAGGGAGCCAAGATCCTCTTCATCTAGCTCAAGTGGAATGCGCAAGGCAAAGGTATGATCTTGATAGGTTTTCTAATTTACCGGTCTCATGGTGTTAGTGGGAGACCGGGTTATAGGATAGACGGTGTACTATCAAGAGGGGCTCTCAAGTGAGTAACTTGATCACATCTTTGTGGAGAGCTCAAACCTTTGCATACTTGGCATATCATCTTTCTTGGTTTTTATTTGGCTTTTATCCATGTGAGGATTTAAAGCTTGTGTTCATCTCCATACCAATCTCTAGTTCATCAAAAACGGATTTCATATGCATATCTTGTTGCATTTTTTAGGTTGGAGGTTTTACGGCTTATCTTTGCTAGAGAGGTCAAACTCTCTTCTTGTGGTTTCCTCCTCACATGATGGACTATGATGTGCATATGCATGATCTTGTAGGGCTTGTGATTTTCTTCGAAACAAGCCCAAGATCATAGAAAATGGAGTCCGGATGAAAACTTGTTGCGTTTTTGTGTTGGAAATATTATTAGTTTATACTTGAGGAAAGTTCCACACTTTCTCATGTGTGGTAACTTAACTCTATTTATGGTTCTTAATATTTCCACCTTTTGTAGGAAAGCTCTTGTTGTTACCCTTGCAACAAAATTGGTTTCACCTGTTTTGGGGTTCGAACAAAAATGATTTGTTGTTTACCTCTAAGTTTCTGGTTGGCCAGTCTAGGCCGGCCGCCTCGGGCACCCTGCCAGCCTCCTTTGCCAACTTGAGGCCGGGACGTTGTCGGGCCCAAGGCCGGGCGCCTCGGGTGCCTGGCCGGCCTTGTTCACCAACCCGAGGCTGAGCCCGGCCTCTCTAGCCACAACCGGCCTCCAAAGTTTCCAGGCCGGCCTGGCCGGGCCGAGGCCGGGCCCAAGGCCGCACTCTCGATTTCTGGCAGAAAAATGCCCCAACGGTTGGATTTACTGGGGACTTATTTAAGGGGTCTTCTTCCCCAATGGTTTCCAAGCTTTGGCACTCTCTCTCCTCCTCCACTGTTGACCTCCAAAGCTTTGAGTTCTCTCAATTCCTCCCATGATTCTTGCATATCTTTGAGAGATTTGAGAGAGGAGATCTAGATCTACAATTCCACCAATCCATTCCCCCTCTAAGTGAGGGGAACCTATTAGATCTTGATCTTGGAGTTCCATTTATTGAGTTCTTCTTTGTTCTTCCTCTCTTCTCCCCCCACAAGCATTAGTTGCTTTTGGTGGGATTTGAGAGTGAAGGACTTGAGCACTTCTTGTGTTCTTGCCATTTCTTTTGTGCATCGGTTTGTGCTCTCCACGAGGATTCGTGGAAGTGAAAGTTCATGAGCTTGTTACTCTTGGGTCTTTAGACCCTAGAAGCCTTTTGTGGCGGTTGAGGCCTTTTGTGGTCACTTGGGAGCTCCCAATCCTTTTGTGGGTTGTGCCTCAAGATTGTTGTAAGGGACTCGATTTCCGCCCAAAAGGAAATCAATAGTGGAAGGTGAACCGAGCTTTTGTGCAAGGTTCATCGGAGAATAGGGTGAGGCCATTTGTGGCATCTTGAGTTTGAAACTCACACCCCTCCAGCGAGACGTACTCCCCTAAAAAGGAGGAACTCGGGAATACATCGTCGTCTCCGCGTGGCTCGGTTATTTCTAAACCCGAGCTCTTTACTTATGCACTTTACATTCTGATAGCCTTCATGCTTGAAGTATCCTTTATTGCTATCACCTTGTTGCTTGTCTTGCTTAGCATGAGTTGTTGGTGCACATAGGTGACCTAGTTTATTTAGTTTGTTGGCTTGTTAATTTAAACATCTAGTTTTATTCCGCATGTATCAAGCCTAAACCGGAAAAGTTTTAAATCGCCTATTCACCCCCCCCCCCCTCTAGGCGACATCCTTATCCTTTCAATTGGTATCAGAGCCTGGGCTCTATTTTTAGGCTTTACCGCCTAGAGAGTAAAGATGTCGTTTAGTGAATTAGTGCACGATCCCACTTTTATATTCGATGGCACAAATTATGATGTTTGGAAAATTTGCATGCTTAATCTTTTTAGGGCCATGGGTCCAAATTATATAAAGAGTATTGTAGATATGAGTTTTTCTCCTCCAATGGATTTCCAAGAATTATGTATAGAGGATGAGGAAAACTCTTATCTCGACACTCAAGTTTCTAATGGTCTTATTTGTGTTTTGAGCGATGTAGTTCTTGATTCAATCATGCCTTTTCAGAACGCTCATGAGCTTTGGACAAAACTTCAAGATAAATATGACGTGTCCAACATTATTGAGGATGATTGTTCTCCCTCCACCTCCGGCCGTGATGAGTTCACAACTTCTTCCACTCCACCAACATGTGATTTGTCACAAGGTAATGATATGGTGAGTGGTGATAGAAATTGCTTTATTGATGGTGAATATTCTATTGACTATACTTTATCTCTGTCTCATTGCAATGTTCTATCTTTGGACTTAAACTCTTCTAGCACTTCAAATGTCCTACATGCTAGTGTTGATAGTCCTTGCATATCATGTACTAGTTGCTTAACTAAATCTAATGATGATATGCTTTCTATGTCTTGTTGCCATAAAAATAATGCTTCCATATCCTCTAGTACTTGTGTGGCTAACAATGTAGAGGAATCCCAACATTTGTTGGAACAAGACATGGACCTCAATGGTGCTTCAAGAAATTCGTCATCATCATCCTCCATTACTCACTTTTGCCTTATGGCTAGGGATTCAAAGGAATCTTCACCTTTGGAACACTCTACATCTTGTGATGATGAGAATGAGGATTATTATGGATTAAAAGAGAATGATATTGACTCCTTAAAGGAGAAGAGTGAGATGGTTTTTAGTGCTCTCCCTAAAGGTAGTAAAGCTTGCTCTTATTTGTGTTAAATTTTGACTTATGCTATTAAGTGCAAGGAAATCATTGAAGAAAAGGAAAGGATCGAAAGAGAGGATGCTATGGAAAAAGCATCCTTAGAAAATGCTCTTGAGGAAGAGCATGAGCTTCGAGTGTCTCTTGAAGAGAAACTTGAATCTCTTGATGAAACAAATGATCTTATTTTTGCTAAAATCATTAAGGAAAAAGATCATGCTATTGCTAAATATAAAGTTGTTAAAAAGGAAAAAGTTGAATTTGGTGTTGGCAATGCTAGACTAATTGAGGATATAGAGAGACTTGACAAAGCTCATAAGGCTTTGGAAAGTGAACACTCTCTCCTTGCCAAGTCTCATGATCAACTCCAAACTCAACTATCTAAAAATGATGTTCCTAGTTCCTCTACTCCCTCATGTGATCATGCTAATATTATTGAGGAAAATGCTAGGTTGAATAATGAGTTTGCCAAGTTGTCTTCTTCTATTTCTAATATTAATGATGCTTGTGCCACTAACTCCACTTCTCGTGAATCATCTATTTTGAAGGAGAATGTTGAACTAAGGGCTCAACTTGAGTCGCTAACTAGCAAGTATGGGAAATTGGAAGAAATTCATGAAAAGCTCTCTAGCTCTAATGAGGATCTTCTAGCATCCCATGCGAAGCTAAAGTTAGCTCATGAGGCTATCACTACAAAGGTAACATCTTGTGAGCCTCATGTGAACAATGGCACTACTTCTACTCTAAATGCTTTATTGCCATGTGCTAGTCCTTGTAATTCTACATCACATACTATTGCTAAATCTTGTGACGAATTACTTTCCATGCCTTGTTGCTCTAAAAATGAAGCATCTACTTCCTCTAGTGTTTGTGTTGATACTAACCATGTAGAGGAATTAAAAGAGCTCAAGGCCCAAGTCGCTTCTTTGAAGAAAGACTTGGAAAAGTGTCATGTTGGGAGGTCCACACTTGACAATGTGTTGAGTGTTCAAAGACGTCCCAATGACAAGAGTGGACTTGGATTCAACTCCAATAAAAAGAACAAGTCCAAGTCTATCAAGAAGAACAAGGGCCAAGAACAAGTTAAAGATTCGGCCAAAATTGTTTGCTTCAAGTGCAAAGTTCAAAGGCGCCAGTTTAGATCTTTCCCTTTGAAGAAGAAGCCTCTTAGTGAGAAGCAACAAGGGAAGCGGCCTCAAGTTCAAACTCAAGTTGTAGAACGGTCTCTTCCCAAGAAGAATCAAGCTACCCCTCCTCAAGTCGAGATTACAACTAAGAAGAAAGGAGGAAGCCAATGTTGCTACATATGCCGTGAGAAGGGCCACTTTGCTTCTTCATGCACCAATGGTACCTTATTCAACCATATTATAATTAATGATGTTTATTCTCTTCGGAAGGATAAGGTTGGCAATGTGTTTGCCAAATATGTTGGTACTCAAAGTGGTGTCAAGAAAAGCACCATTTGGGTTGGCAAACTGATGACTCCCAAGTGCAGGAGATCAATTGTAGTACCTTTCGAATAGAAAAGGTTGTCGAACCCACGAGGAGCTGAAGGTATTGGTTATTAGAAATGATAAATAGACAATAAAAGATGCAAGTGTTTTTGGTATTTTCGATTGTATAATTGCAAGACAGTAACAATGCAGCAGGTAAATGGTAACAAGTAAAAGCTCTCAAAGAGAGAGAAAGCCCAATCCTCTATGTGAAAGAGGACAAGCTCAAGTGATGTGTAACTTATATGTGGAAAACGTTCCCGAGGGCGGCATGGATATTGCTAGGCATATAGATTTATTAAACAACACGTTGAATATCTTGTCTAGTTTTAATCTTCTCCGGATGGAGCTATTATTAGGTACAGCTAAATAAATAGACTAAACCCCTTATGATGGATCATGTGGCCAATTAAATGACAGCACAAGAAATATTAAGATATAAAATCCCACCATAGCATTACGCTCTAGGTCCCCGATACTAATACCCGTAAAGTAACTTAATGATTCGGTCTCAGGCTTTCGTGTCCTCCCAAGTCTCCCTCACGCCATTACACTACGGTGTTCTCCTATGAGCCCATATAGGTGAAGTGTTGTGCAGTCGACGTTCGCACAACACCATCATAGAATCACAAAAAAAGATAAACACTAGACAAAATACCAACACATGTCATATATAAATCATTGCCAATTCATCCTATGCCCTCAGGAACATACGGGAACTACTCACAACGTGCAAACATGGTGATGATCAGTGGCATAAATGGTACAACACAATCTGAAAGTATAACTCCACCAACAAATAATGACAAGTACTCAATCACAAACATGAATAGTAGCACAAGACAAGTATCTAGGGTATATCAACTCTCAAACTACGAGGGGAACGGAGTGGATCACGGAGATGATGATGGAGATGGTGCTGGTCTTGGTGATGGTGATGGTGATGGTGTAGAGGCCTCCTCCCACGCCAAGGAGGAGAGGTGATGATGATGACGGTGATTTCCCCCTTCTCCGGAGCTCCGGAGCAGCAGGATCTGATCCCCCTCGGAGGGAATCAGGAGTTTCGCCGCCGCGGCCTCAGATGGATTTGGAAAAATTAGGGCGTTACTTTTCGGGCGAGACGGAGACCTCGTTAAAAAGCCCCAGGCGAGGAAGTGCCCGAGGCTCCTTTTGGTGGGTCCCACGCGGTCAAGGAATCTGGCCGCGTGGGCCCAGCCATTTTGGGCCTCGTGGCCTTCCTTGCTTGCTTCTTCTTCCCTCTGGTGTTCTCCCGAAGAAAAACCAGCTGTGCAATTTTCCTTTTATTAATTGGGCCTTCGTAGCTCCTGAAACAATAAAAACACGAAAAAGGAGGTTTTCTGCCTCCCAGAAATTAAATACTAAAAATAGGGACTTTGTAGGAAAGTCCCCTAAATCATCTAAAACATGTAAAAACAATGATATAATAATGCAAATAACATCCTAATATGGTGGTATAAGTGGTATAGATGATGGTATAAAATGCACGTATCAACTCCCCCAAGCTTAAACCCTTACTTGTCCTCAAGTAAGTAAGGACATAGATCATTACATGCATCAATGGACTTATGGTTGATAAATAAATACGAGCATTGTATCATCATCATATTCAATTGCAATGTAAGATTAATGAATTAAAACTCATACACATAAGGGCAGCATAAGTAGAAGCTCTAGCAATCACCCCTTACACTTTGAAAGCAAATAACCATTGTATGTTGGACAATTGAATCACACTATTTTTAACATGCTTTTGCTCTTATGGCTAGCATCATAATGTTTAATACTTTACTGAAGTTTAAAGACAAGATAAACTCTCATTGGATAACAAGTTAAAGAAGACAAATGAAAAGACAGATATAAAATTATTTGCACCCTTGCTTCACTAGTAACTAGTGCAAACTTTAGTCATGGATGTTTCAATCAAGTTCTTATGCTCAAACAACCTTTATCTCACACTTTCCATGGCTAACCGAATCCTCGGGTGCCTTCCTTTCATACACTTTACAAAAGCATAAGTATTGACACATCCATGATCTTTAATTTGCTCAAAAGATACTAGATTCTAACAAGAGTGTTTCATATCCTTTTCATTAACTATTCCCAACTTTTTATGCTACAAGACTATATCTCAACCTTAAACTTATTAATTCTCAAGTCATAATGACTCACTCTTTTCTTATTTGTATTGAGCTAGATTCTACAATTGTCCAACATACTCAAGTTAATTAAATTCAAGGCAAGATGTGACTGAAACCTCTAAAATAAACCACGCTCATTTGCATGAGTGTTACCCATAAATCTCCAAACAAGAGAATCATGGATGGCACCATACTTTAATATTCATTGATAAACCATAAGATAGGGATACATGATAATGCTCCATGAGCTCACACAAGCCTAAAAGAGATTGATAACTAAATGATAAAAGCAAAACACACCATGACTAGATAGATATGATAAACTAGTAAAGATAAAGACTAGGTGGAACTCCCCCAAGCTTGACGTTCTGCCAGTGCTTTCTCTGCTGCAGCCTCTTCTTTCTCATATTCTTCCTCCCATTCAGCCCTCTTCCATGGGAAAGGCCTCCCATTGTAGGAGTTAGGTGGATCATTATACCTGAGGGTAGCAGCTGCTGCAATCTTCTTGAAGCGCTCTTCATACTCATAGTTTTGATTTTCCACATCCCACAGTAGAGCTTGATGCTTGTCCAACTCAGATGTGACATGTAGATACCTCTTCTCCAAGTCCTCTAGCCTCTCCTTGTACTCTTCAACCTTCTTCTCCAGCTCCAGGTTCATGAAGTGATGAGCATCAAGGCTGCGTTCAACAACAGTATTATACCTGAAGATCTTCTGTTCCAGGTCCTCCAGCCTCTCCTCCACCGTGCCAATGATCTTGGGAGCCTTCACCTCCTCTATGAGCATCGCGCCCTCCTTGAAGGACAAGGTCTTCATTGGTGCCATCACGGAGTTGAGGTAGCGGTTCACAACACCTCCCTTGGGGAAGCTCTCCCCCTCATGATCGGATCCGGAGCTAGACATGGCTAAAACCTGACAGACAGAAACAGCAAAAGCAAAGAACGCTCGAAAGCTCTCGGTACGAGATTAGATTGACGAAACGGGGTATATATTGACGGTTTTTAGGGCAAGACGAAGAGTCGGAGTCGAAAACGGGACGGATAGGGACTCCGAGGGGCAAAAGGAGTGGGCCCATGCGGCCAGGGAATCTGGCCGCGTGGGACCCCCTCTTTTCCTTCTCGAAGCTCCGTCACGTCCAGTTTTCTTGTCCCACACGTTAATTTCCATAAAAAATGATGTCCGTAAAATATTACGCAATTCCGAGAAACTTTCCAGAGTAAAAGTTACCTTTTATTGATTTTAGATTTCTGAAACTGCAAACTTCTTTGCAATTACCTCCTCCGGTGTCTGTAAAATGAATTCCTCCACCTTTCCAATGAAGCTTTTTCCTGCAATATAATGTTTAAGGCGTTGTCCATTAACCACATGAGGTTTACCTTTCATATCACCATGAAGACGGATAGCTCCTGAACGGTATACTTCCTGTATCACTAATGGTCCCTGCCACTTTGAAGCTAACTTACCTGCAGAAAACTTGAAACGAGAGTTGTATAATAGCACTTGATCACCTACTTTGAATTCTTTCTTTTTAATTTTCTTGTCATGCCAAATCTTAACTTTTTCTTTAAACATCCTGGCACTTTCATAAGCTTCATTTCTCCATTCATCTAGTAGGTTTAAATCAAGAATTCTCTTCTCTCCAGCAGTTTTAAAATCAAAGTTCAATTGTTTAATAGCCCATCTAGCTTTATGTTCTAATTCAACAGGTAAATGACAAGCTTTTCCATAAACCATTTTATAAGGAGACATTCCCATAGGATTTTTAAAAGCAGTTCTATAAGCCCATAATGCATCGTTAATTTTAAGTGGCCAATCAGACCTAGACTTATTCACTGTCTTTTCCAAAATGAGTTTAATTTCCCTATTACTTAATTCAACTTGTCCACTAGTTTGGGGATGATAAGGTGATGCAATTCTATGGTTAACATCATATTTTGCCAAAAATTTCCGGAGAATACCATGTAAGAAATGAGAACCACCATCAGTAATTAAAAACCTAGGAACACCAAACCTGGGGAAAATGATGTCCTGAAGCATCTTCATTGCCGTGGCATGATCTGCACTTTTGGTTGGAATTGCTTCCACCCACTTTGTAACATAATCCACTGCAACCAAAATATGAGTATGCTTTGTCTTTGATTCGGGGAAAGGTCCCATAAAGTCAAAACCCCACACATCAAATGGTTCAAGTGGTAAGGAATAGTTCATAGGCATTTCATTTCTCCTACCAATATTTCCTACTCTTTGATATTTATCACAAGATTTAACATATTCAGCACAATCCTTAAATAAAGTAGGCCAATAAAAACCAGACTGTAATACCTTTTGTGGCGCCCCGACCTGACTGCTATACAGTGATGCTGAGTGTCACCGGTTAAGCGATACAACCGGAGGTTACGGGTTTACCAATCCCGGCCAAAACCTTTGGCAGGCGTTGCTCGGAATTGATCATCGGCAACGCAACACCCCGATTGATGCCTTAACACAGGCTCAACTATCAAAGCATAATAGAGAGATCAAGACTTGTGGAACAACTGGCACATCACAGACTCTACGACACAAAACCATTATAATTCAACTCTTATAATAGAGAAAGATAGCAAATGACAACCAGAGGTCACAGACCCAACATTACAACAAGCGGAAGCAAAATAGGTTGTTCTAAACAACAAGAACCAAATTATGGCCTAAGAGGCCTGCAGATAAACATCCAGCGCCAGCTGTTTCGGGATGTCCCAAGCTGCCACCTGGGAACCCCAGACTACTCGTCGACGTCCACAAAGAACCCACCTTCGAGGTCGGTGAAGTCCTCCTCTGAAACAAACAAACAAACGACGTTGAGTTCGACGAACTCGCAAGATTATATATAGAGCTTTAGCTCGATGAGGCTTTCAAGGTTTTATGGCTGTTTTGCATAAAGCTGATTTTATTTAATAAAACATAACTCCATGGCATCGACTAATCAGAATAGTTTTCAAAAAGGGGTAAGAAGTAACTCTTTTCTTTGATTACTTTTCTCAACATCAACCATCATCAACCACTGTACCTGTTCATCAAAGGCACCTCCCCCGAATCACCCTCGAGGAAGTCAACCTTGCATTTGTGAGTGGTACCTCTAGTACCCAGTTTTTAATCATTCCGTTCAAGTTATTCTATGATCTTACCTTCACTTCCCAAGTTCGTCCATAACCGCGGACACGGCTTTTCGAAAAGATTTACCCTGCAGGGGTGTACAATGTTTGCCACGCGTACCGTCCGGCCCATTACCTGTACAATTAGCTCTCTTCCTTGGAAAGCCGACTGGGTGGGAGCGGTGTCGACTTCTCCCTCGTTAAGGACTAACCCAGGATCATCAGTGAGGACGGAGCAGCGATCCAACACACTGCCCCGTGGCCACTCATTTTCCTAAACACCACCATCCTCATCTCAGTTCATCCCACCATCATCACGCACGCGCAAATGGAAGCCCGAACTAGAGGACCCTGGCTAGTCCCGCCCGAGTTATTTAGTCTATGAGGGTTCCTGCAAATGCATAGGCCTCACACATGGTTGCACGCTCAGTCTTGGTTCAAGAGGTATAGAACTCGCACCTAGGCGGCGAGAACGAGACAAAGCACCACAACCACAGTGGCCTCTCATCCCCACCTTTTAGCATTTTAATATCTGTCACCACAATTTCCTCCACCATCAATCTCATCTCATCACCTGTTTCCAACATGAAGCATCCATCGTATAGCTATGCAATTAACTAAGCATGGCTAAGCATCAACATAGCATAGTAAGTATCTCAGGCCAACAATACAAACCTATGGATAATAGGAGGGAGAACAGGTATTGGCATCGGAAACTTAATGCAACTATAGGATACTCTAATCCAATAAAATTGACATTTGGAACCGCATGCAATATTATAGTGGAGAAAATAGTTGCGGAAACATAGGATAAGATATGCTCAGAGGGGGGATTACGCTTGCCTTGTTGAGCGGAGGAGTCAAACTGCTCGTCGGAGTAATGATGCTCAACTCCGAACTCGTGATCTACCGGAGAGCAAACAACACCGGAAAGCAAAGATAACAATCAACACATGGCAATTATGCAATGCATACAAAAATGATGATATGACATTTTAAATGCAACTAAGAGATCCTAGACATGATCTTCAAGTTAAATGGGGTCCCCGTTATATTTATTGCATTATTTGGAATAAACCCCATAGTAAAACTTAATGATTTTGAAATGTCATTAGGGGTACATTATTGTAATTGTGGTCAATTATGCATGATGAGGATGATTCTGGATCACTCATGTTTTTCGGAGCATCTCGATATAAAGAACACATTTTTCGGAGGTCCCGATAAAAAATTATCACTTTTATTAATTTCCCTTTTTTAAATATTTGCTTTTAATTATTTATTTCCAACCACAATTAACTTAACTACTCGAACTCGAGGGAGAGATGGAACATGTGATTCATCGGGGTTCGTTAACCCTAACCTCGCGAGAGAGTAGCGGGGAACAATGTGCTATCAAGGAGGAAAAGAAAAATAGACTGGAGGAAAAAACACAGAGCAGCCGGCCTCCAGGCCGGTTGGGCCGGGTGGCAGGCCGGCCAGGCGGCAGAGCGGTCCGGCTCGTGGCCCGGTTAAGGCCGGACCCAAGGCCGGTTAATGGCCCGAGCGAAACGGCACGTAGCCCGGCTATGCCGGCTTCTTGACCGGGCACGCGAGAAGAACACGGCGACGAACGCCGGCGACGGTGGCGGGCGGCTACGGCGTTGCAGAGCAAGGGGAGAGGGGGAAGAGGGGCAGCGAGGGCCGGGAGCTTACCCTCACGCACGGTGGAAGGTCGGGGAGGTCGGAAGTGGGCGGAGCCGGCGGAGATCGACCGCAACGACGGCGGCGGTGGTCGGGGGAGAATCGAACGGCGGCGGCGATTCACGGCCTCCGGGCTCGATTCCTTCCACGAGGAAGATCAGCACGACGAGGCGGACTGGCGGTTCTGCTTCGATTCGCTCGAGGCGAGCTCAAATGGCGGCGACGAGCACGGCGGGGACGGCAGCCATGGCGGCCCGTGGGGAAGAGGAAAGGGGAGAGGAACGGGGAAGCAGGTGGGGAGAAGGGGCAGCGCGGTCTCGTGTGCGTGCTCCTCGTGCAGGTAGAGGCAGTGGAGGGCCCGGCGATGGCGTGGCACGGCACGGCGACGAGCGAGTCCGGCGCGACCTTGCTCCTCGGTCGCTACAGGGGAGAGAGATGAAGGATTTACAACGAGGTCCCTGGAAGTTTTAAAATCATCACAGACAGGTCCTCTCCAGTTTTATTTTAAAAACAGCAGCTGTATTTGAATTAGTTGAGCAACTTAAACACTTCCAAAAATTATGAATAATTTGGAGATGCTCCCCTGGTCATGTAGTTGCTCCACAAAAAAATTGGGGTTTATAAATAAATTGTTTTGACCAACTTTTGTTCATAGAGTTAGAAAATAGGGCATTTTGCTAAATTCAAAAATATTGCTCCTCTAGTAAAATTATAGCAATTGCAAAACATTGTTTTCAACCCTTGGAACTTCCTTGACAAATATAAGGAGTCAAAGTATTTTGTTTTGCAAGTTTAAGTGCTCTCATTGTTTTGGAAATTGCTGGAACAAGTTTGGCATTTGTTTTTAAATGGTGCCAAAACCAATTGTTTTAGTTGTGTAGCAATTTAATATGGAATGCCATGATGCAATGCAACACAAAAGCGAAAATTTTACTCGGGTTTTTAGGTTTTCAAACTTTGGGCTGTTACACCTTTGCACCTGTACGATCTCCTGCATGATGTCCTCCATAAGGACTGTCATGACAATCTCTTACAATAGCCTGTTGTTCATACTCAGGTACACAACGTCTAATAATACCATCCACACTCTTCTTATAAAGAAAAGGATCATCCCAGAAATAATGTCTAAGATCATAAAAGAATTTCTTTCTTTGTTGAGTAGTGAAGTTTGGAGGTAAAACTTTACCAACAATAAAATTTGCATAATTGGCAAACCATGGAGATGCAACTTTAGCACTAGAAACATTAATGTTTGCAAGTTGTTCATTAGCAAAACTATCATTAATAGGAATAGGATCATCAGGTATATTTTCCATTCTAGAAAGATGATCAGCTACTTGATTATCTTCCCCTTTCCTATCAACAATGTGTAAATCAAATTCTTGCAATAGAAGTAGCCATCTTATTAATCTAGACTTAGCATCTTTCTTATGCATTAAGTATTTAATGGCAGAATGATCAGTATGCAATGTGACTTTCGAATCAGTAATATAGGGTCTAAACTTGTCACAAGCAAATAACATGTGGGGACCCCGGACTAGCTGTCCGAAATACCCGATTATGCTTAACACAACGATCCCGTGATCAGTCTGTCGTTGCACATAATCTGAATTGGATACCAAAGTTTGCATCCATTACAATACCGAATAAAAAGTCTTACATAAATGGTCATTTAGACCAAGTCTTACATAGGTGCCTTCATGGGCCAAACCAAAATATCAGCGGAAGCTACGGCGTAGTAGACAACATATTCTAACGATGACGACCCGACAGGCAGCTGACTTGTGGAGATCCTTAGTTTGCGTAGAAGTCGCCATACTCCTGCTCGGCGTAGTGCTCCTCCTCGTAGTCTGGCTAGGACAATAGCCAGGGACGAAACCAATATGAGTACATTTGAATGTACTCGCAAACTACCCCGACATGAGTACGCACTAGTTTTATTTTAACTTACAACTTTTATTTGTTTAAAACATCTCTATATCTTTATTGAAAAAAAGTAAGAAGAGTTTTATAACTATCTTTAAAAGAAGTCACCATCTCATTTGTTTCTCCAAAAACCCCTCCTTTTCATGACCATGGCTCACCATGGTCCATTTATTCCAACAACTCATACCACTCCATTTGGTATAGTTGTGTAACACCATCACCATTTCAATTTCTTTTAGACTTAAAAGCTTTTCCAAAACTTGCACATGATCTTAGGACAGCCTACCAATTGTCCATAACCGAGGACTCGGCTATTCGAATAGTTTTGACCCTCTGCAGAGGTAGCACGCTTTTATCCCACATCCATCCGGTAACTCATCGTGTCAGCCACGTCCCGCCATACAAGGTGTATGCGAAGTTGAGCCACCGACCCTAGCCTCTCCTTTGCTCATGCTAGTATAGGATCCTACCCATATGATAATTCCCACCAACACTCAGTCCGGTCCCCGTCGGCAACTCTAAGTGTGAGGACTCATATGTTTTTCCCGACGACCACATTGATGAAGTCTTCAATCCTCCTCCTTATCTTTCCATAGAGTTTGAGCAAGGACCCAGGTCAAGGGAGTTCTCCAAACCATCCCCTCATGCATAACGGAGTTATCTCCGTCGATGAGGTATCCCATACTAATAAGAGCAAATTATATGACTAAGCCCCGTTCCCATATGGGGGTAAATGTGGTCGCACAGATTAAGATTGGTTGTCATAGTACTAGGACACTGTGCATTTTTCATAAACATTCCCATTTTCCATTTCTCCACTTCAACACCGACATCTCGGTATTCCATAACCCACAAGTATTTCAAAAGGAGTCTTGAGTAAACAACATTTATTTTCAAATCCTATAATTTTATATCAACTATCTTATACTTCTACATAGGTGGCAAAATAGTTTTCATGTACTTGTAAAAAGGGTTTTTCAAAATCATTGATACTTTTGAATAACTCATGTGACAAAATAGATGTATGTAAATGCAAGCTCAGTGAAGTAGCTTGCCTTGCTCGGCAAAGTTCTCGGGTTCTTGTGCTTGCTGATCAAGGTATTCCCCCTCCTCGTAGACTTCGGCAACGTTCTCGTCTAAACGTCAAACAAGCGATGCAAACAATTACTAAACTACTCAAGCAAGCATCACAACATATCAATCATGAACATCACAAATAGCTACTACACACATCAAACCATACAATTTGGTTTCAAAATATTTGAACTTAACATTATTTAATTACTTCTAAATTATGGCAGAAACTTGTTGAACATGTTTAATTCCACAACTTGAGTTATGTTGGTCACAAAAATACAAACTAAATTTCTTTAGAAAGCTACTGATGTGTAGAAGACAACACAATTTGATTTGGATCAATTGGAGTTACCAAACTCCCTACACAAATGTTTGAATCCAGTAACTTAATAATCAAGTTTTAGCTACCAATTAAGTTATGTTGATCCTAAAATTAAATCCTTTTAGGGGTAACTAAACATAACTAAATGTGACCTAACAAAATTGGTCCTAATTCATTTGGGTTAACCATTAAACATTTTTAAATGTTTGAGTGCAGAAGGGTGTTTAAACTTCAACTTAATACTAAACAATTAATAATGCACAAATAATTCTACCAAAATTAGGGAAGCTAATACATGGCAGTACTAAGCTAGCAAAATTGGTTTGGAATTATTTGGACTAACAGAGTATCAGAAACAAACAAGTTTAGAATTTAAACCTTCTGTAGTATTTTTAATAATACTTTTTATCTATCTTATATTTACTAATTGGAGGCACCATTAAAGCCTCCACGTTAATCCACATCATCAAAATTAAGTAAGCTGTTAGATGGTGGTTTTGCGGCTAGGATGAACCGTGCAAAAACGTTACATAGGACATGACAAATAATCTGGCACGATAGTTGGACAACGAGTTGTAGTGCGATGCGAAGACAAATAAAAGCCAGGAGACGGTTACAATCAGGACTCTTAAATTAGTTAGGCTGACCGTAAGACACAAATTTCTGCAAGGACGTGACTAACAGGTCAGAATCGCACATGCACGCAAAAGCAAAACAAACTAGCAACCGTTGCGATCAGGGAGTCCTGAGTTTAGACGCTGTTCAACTTGCAGAATTGGATAGATTGAGCTTCCTCTAGCGGGACAAATAATTATCTTAATCATCTCAGCTCTCGCCATTGCATGCGCATGCAGATTCCAAGCATACACAATCGCTACAATGCTGCATAGGGCACGGACTCAACGGAGACAAGGCTGCAGCCACCGGGGCCCCACTGTTAGAAGGCGTGATGCTGTGATCTGCTAAATATACACCCGTAATTAAGGCTCACAGCTCTCTCCTCCTGGCCTTGCATGGCTACATGAGAAAATCAAGTTCGAATTTGTTTGAGCTACTGATTTGGGATTCTTTGTTGGAACTGATGCATCATCGCTCATCGCCCAAAAGCTAGCGCTCAGAACAAAGGGTGAATCAAGATATGTTGCGTGAAGGAAATCAGATGAACTATGTGAGGTTAACGAATTTACCTTTTGCTGTTTACCTAATTTCTCTATGTCCACTCAATCTTTAAAAAAAATCTTGAGATCGCTAGCCTGTTTTTGTTAGCCTTTGTGAAGCATGCTAAGTTCGTTTTTTAGTCAATCATGGACAGTGAATGATCCACCGTAATGTATTTGTCAGTATTGATGTTATGAATTAAGTTTATGAGTACTGTAGCACTGGAGACATATTAACTGATATTTTACAGGCCAGACCATAGGACATCCATATTTTCCTTTCTCTGTATCCTAGATAGCAGGAACAGCAGTCCGCTGGAGTTTATTCTGAAATAAAACAGTTCAACCTTTGTCATATTTGCATGCAATTCAGTGACTCGGGATATATACAATCATGGTTTTGTTCTACTTCCGAGCTCCTACATTGATTTTAGACAAAAAGGTAGAAATTCCATCTCAACTGTCAGGCTTAAATGGCAATACATATGGAGCACACAACCACCCCTCTAGAAATTATAGACTTCATAATCACATATTAGGTGCTACAATTAATTAAACATTCAAACTTAAAGAAATATCATCATGGCACTTCATCGTTCGAATAAGAAGCTGGATTTACTTTTATTCCCTCATAAAAGAATTTATTTTTGTGTCTAAAACCAAATAGACAATGGAGTTTCTCCACACGAGGCGACAAATATGCAGTATCCAATTTGCACGCATATATACATGTAAAGTTGCAACCTATACTTCTGTTGGCGGTTTTGCATGCACCTCTATGGACATTCGATGTTGTCCTAAAAAGACATGCAGTGGCACAGCTCACGCTTCCTTCAATGATATAAGATTAGAGTTTCTAATCTTTGGTTTCTCCATTGCTATGTGGAGTGCACGACAGGATTTGGACATCTTTCAACGAGGTGACAACTGAAGTATCTCTTACGGGGTCTTTCAACCTGATTAGGAGTTTTGAAATCAAGTAAACATAATTTTCTTGACAACAATTCCTTAGACTTGCAAAGTATATATTTCAGAAAAATGATAGTTTTTAACTTTACATTTCCGTAATAAGCAATCGATGAACCTTATTTAAACCACGTGTAATAATTTAAGTGTTTAAATGTCATACCTTTCAGTGGACACACTTGGATGCTATGTCCTGCCTGGATTGTTTTCAAATGTGACATTAAGCAGGTGTAAGCAGTAGGCACCACTTAAGCAAAATCACAGGCAATTTTCTTAGCCACGTCAATCTACAAAAGTTTTTCTTTTGGTACTGTAACTCCACAAACTTCTATAATTTGCTTGAACCAAAGAAGTTAGGTTCTCTTTGGTTTCTATTGTTCTGTTCTCTTTCAAAATATAGGCAAAATTGCAATACTATCTCGAAACTATAGTCTTTGATCTATATATGAATAATATATAATACAACACCAGATCTGCCCATAAATTTGGAGTCAGGCAGAGAGAACTACTAAAGACAAAAGAACAGTTTTTTTTCAAATTGGTCCTGCATTTAACATGTTGTTCTTCCAATATTACGCTAACTAACACTTAATAAGAAAAATGTGTTCGAAACAATTGTTTTCACACACATTTGTTTCAGATTTAACAAGTGGACCTGTGTATCATTTGTCAGTGATTATGGTAGATGCTTGGGGGCCTGGATGGGTGAATCTAGATCCTTTGTGTTTCCTAATGAATTAAAATTAGCTATGTAGACTCTCCGTTTTCAAACCTTTGAAAAAGTCAATACCTTTCGATACAAAAATGTATTGCAGTAGTCACTTTCCAGAAATTGTACGTTCTTTTGTCAGAGGGTGGTACACATGAAAGAGAAGGGCTTGGAGGTGACCGGTGTTACATCTGTGAAAATAGTGGTTGATCAAGATAATTTTGTACCTTTTCAATTGTTTCGCAAGTTCTCTTGGATATTAATGACAAACAATACCTCTATCAAGATCAATTGCTCTTTTCGCCACTTATTGTTCATTAACCACAACCAGTTGAATAGGGTAGATAAGAGTATGGACATTGCATGTTGATTTTTTTATCTATCGCTCAGAAAATGGTAGGCATATCACACGATCATTGTAAAAGTTGTTGTAGTTTTTGTTGTTGTCATACAAGCTCTGTTTTCTTAGAAGTAAAATAACGTTTTGTATGATACGGTTTTGTTGCTCCTGCTCACCACCGAGTATATATTAATTTATGTATATTGGATTATTATTGATATTTCTTCTAAAATTATAAGTTAATAAAAAATTTGATTGCAAATTTTCATATGTATAAAATATATAATACCTTTTTTTATTTCCGCATGTAATACATGATAAAGATAATTTAGTATTTCACCGGCTTTTAAAATAGTTAGCCCGTGCAGGTGCACGGGTTGACGACTAGTTTAATTAAATGACATGAGACCACTTGGGTTGGTTAAAAAAAATCATAAGCTTACCAGAACAATTGAGTTTGATTTATCTGGATTCCTAAATCTCAAGATATCGAATTTCAAAGTTGGATCTAGTACTGACTTTAACAGAGAAGTTTAAATTCGAATTTAATTGTTCTCTGGATAATGTTGAAAGCTATGACAGGTGGGGCCTACATGTCAGCGACACAGTGTGCGGGTGGAAATTAATAAAATCCTGACGAGCGGGGCCCGCCCGTCAGTCTCTCTCTCTCTTTCTTTTAACTGAAGCGGTACGCGTCCGTTGGATCGAGATCCAACGGCCCACGATCAAAGGCATCGGCGGCGACCTAAAATCGGCGGCGCTGCCGCGCCGGCGACGGCGAGGTGGAAGGATCTCTCACCTAGGGGGCTCGGGAGGTCGCGGAGATGATGCAGATCGACGGCGGCGGCGTGTGGGAAGCTCCTGGCTGAGTTGCACTTGCTGGGGTGGGCTGGTTCGTCGGCGGCGAGCTCTCGATCTTCCACGGCCACGGGCAGCAACTCCGGCGAGGCTTCACGGCGTCTGTGCACGAATAAGATGGCAAAAAGGGCTTGGGTGAGTGCGGGGAGAGAAAGCAACACGGTGCAGGGGTTTGGGAAGGAAATGGGGCAGCCCAACGGCGTGGCCACGGTCGCCTTCTACCTCGGACACGGCGAGGTCGACGCGGCAGCGAGCACGCCCTCCTGGCGGTGCACAGAGGGGAGTGGAGTGGGTGTGGTGCGGTGTGGTGTCTGTGGCGAGGCGTGGGGGTGGTTAAATAGGGCAGGGTCGGCGTATCGTGGACGGAGCGCATGGACAGCGTCCATGGCGCCTCCGGCGGGAGATTTCCCGATTCCTCGGCGACGCGTGCAAGCAGCGCAAGGAAGAGGGGTCTGGGGGGTCCGGGAGCGAGCTGGGAGCAGCTGTGGCGACGGATGCGTGTCGAGGTGCAGCGGGTGGGGCGAATTTGGCCGGCGCCGTCCGTTCTCTCCACGGCGAGCAACGGGGGACAGGGCGCGTTGGGGCGAGAGAGGTGCTCGAGCGCGCAGAGGATGCAGAGGCAACGAGCGTGGACGAACGCGAACAAGGGGGGGCCCTGGGGGGCCAGGGAATGGCGACGACGACCATGGCGACACGGCGACGGTGACGGGAGCTAGGGGTAGGAGACGACGCGAAATTGCAGAACGCCCCCTGGACTCTTTTTTCTATTTACCTCTAGGTCCTTTTCTGTTGCTTTTACTCTTTCTAATTCCAGCAGCATTTCTGGAATTTAATTGGGTACTTAATCAATTTAGAAAAATTCACAAATATTTGTGAGGCTTCCACATAGCATGTAGTAGCTCCACAAAATTTGGCATTTCAAAATAAAATGTTTTGAATCATTTTTGTTCATAGGGTTTTAATTATGGAATTTTGTTTTATTTCAATTTGATTTTACTTTTGAATTTTAAAACTATTCAAAATATGTTTGAGAGAGAAAAGTAGTAAGGATAAAATGGGAGTGTTTACATTACCACTCCACTGAATTTTATTGTGAAGGAAAACAATTCTCACTTGGAGAATTTATGTGACACTTGTCACATTATTTTCTTGTTTCAACTTTTATTTTATTCCTCTTCTTTTCTTCATGTTTTTCTTTAGAGCAAGCAACACACATTTAGCAAGAAAGAAACAACACAAGCAACATATGAGATCAACACATATAATTAAGCAAAAGTTTTTGTTGGCTCTCATTTTTGGAATAATAATACTGATTAATATTTTGGGATGTTACAATCCTTCCCCCTTAAATAAATCTCGTCCCGAGATTTGCTAGGCGGTACTAAAGAGGTCTGGGAATTCGCTTCGAAGATAATCTTCGCGTTCCCAAGTTGCTTCTTCTTCAGAGTGGTTAGTCCACTGGACTTTGTAAAACTTGATCGCACGTCTTCGGGTAACACGAACATCTTCTTCGAGAATTTGAGGGGTCTCTCGCGATAAGTCAGGTCTTGGTTCAGGTCGATGGAGAGGTGGTCGATGTTTTTGAAAACATCAGGCTGGTCAGGAACTTCAAGACACTTCCGGAGCAAGGAAATGTGGAAGACATCATGATAATCTCCTAACTCCGGGGCAATTCCAGCTGATAGGATACTTCTCCTCGACGAGCATGATCTTGAAGGGTCCAATATACCTTGGCGCTAACTTTCCTTTGACATGGAAACGCTGCATTCCTTTGAGGGGTGTCACTCGGAGATAAACATAATCTCCGACACTGAAAGTGAGATCACGGCGCTTGGTGTCAGCGTAACTCTTCTGACGGGATTGGGCAGTTTTGAGGCGTTCACGAATAAGCTGAACTTGCTCTTCAGCTTCACGGAGGGTATCTGGTCCAAACAATTTGCCTTCTCCGGTATCGGACCAATTCAGGGGTGTACGACACTTCTTGCCGTAAAGGGCTTCAAAAGGGGCCATTTGCAGACTGGACTGATAACTGTTGTTGTACGAGAACTCTGCAAACGGAAGACAATCTTCCCACTTGGAACCATAGGATAGAACACATGCGCGAAGCATGTCCTCCAATATCTGGTTCACTCGCTCAGTTTGGCCATCGGTCTGGGGATGATAAGCTGTGCTAAATGCTAACTTGGTTCCGAGGGCTTCATGAAGGGATTTCCAGAATCTTGAGGTGAATTGCGTGCCTCTATCAGATACAATCTTCTTAGGCACACCATGCAGGCTTACTATTCTGGAAATACAAGTCTGCTAACTGGCTCCATTGTGAGTGGTCTTGACGGTATAAAATGAGCAACCTTGGTCAATCGATCAACGATGACCCAGATTGAATCATGGCCTCGGTTGGATCTTGGAAGTCCGGTAATAAAATCCATTCCAATCTCATCCCACTTCCACTCGGGAATTTTCAAAGGTTGAAGCAATCCAGCGGGCCGCTGATGTTCAGCCTTGACTCGCTGACAGATATCACACTTGGCTACGAAAGAACCAATCTCTCGCTTCATTCCATGCCACCAAAATCTTTCTCGAAGGTCTTGGTACATTTTGGTTCCGCCGGGGTGGATTGAATAAGGGGTCTCATGGGCTCCTTTAGGATTAACTCCTTAAGTTCCGTGACATTGGGCACACAGATACGGTCATTGAATTTCAGCACTCCTTCAGCATCTTCGGTAAAACCGGGTGCTTTGCCGAGGGAAATCTTCTTCTAATTCCTTCAATGCTTTCATGATCCTTTTGGGCTTCTTTGATTTGATCCATCAGGGTTGGGGTTAACTCTAAATTGGCGAGATAACCATGGCTAACAAGTTCTAGTCCAAAGTCTTCGAACTCTTTGAACAAGGCTGGCTGTTCGGCTTGGATCAGGGCATTCAGGGTGCAAGGTTTGCGACTAAGGGCATCGGCAACTACATTAGCCTTTCCAGGGTGATAATGGATTCCAATATCATAATCCTTGATTAATTCCATCCATCTCCTCTGTCGCAGGTTCAATCTTTCTGGGTGAAAATATACTTCAAGCTTTGTGATCTGTATAGACCTCACAGCGATGTCCCGCAAGATAGGGACGCCACGTTTTGAGAGCAAGAACAACAGCAGCTAACTCCAAGTCATGGGTTGGGTAATTCTCTTCATGCGGTCGCAACTGCCGGGACAGGTACGACACAACTTTGCCTTCTTGCATCAGAACGCAACCAAGTCCGAGGCGTGATGCATCGCAATACACGTCGAAACTCTGGGTGACGTCTGGCATAATCAAAATTGGGGCTGAGGTTAGTCTCTTCTTCAGTTCTTGGAAACTATCTTCACACTTCTGAGTCCATTCAAATTTCTTGTCCTTCTTCAACAGTTGGGTCATGGGTTTGGCTATACTGGAAAATCCTTCAACGAACTTGCGGTAATAACCGGCAAGTCCGAGAAAGCTTCGGATTTCAGTCACACTGGTTGGGGATAACCAGTCAACAATGGCTTGGATCTCTGGGTCAACAGAAATTCCTCCGGCAGATACAACATGTCCGAGAAATGCCACTTTACTGAGCCAAAACTCACACTTGCTAAGCTTGGCATACAGCTGGTGCTCTCGGAGGGTCTCCAAAACTAGACGCAGGTGTTCAGCATGCTCTTCTTCGGTCTTGGAATAAATAAGGATGTCATCAAGGAAAACTACCACGAACTTGTCGAGGTACTCCATGAAAATCTTGTTCATGAGATTCATGAAATAGGCTGGGGCATTGGTCAGACCAAAGGACATCACGGTGTATTCAAACAAACCGTAACGGGTGGTGAAGGCGGTCTTGGGAATGTCTTTCTCTCGGATCTTCAACTGATGGTAACCTGTCCGAAGATCGATCTTGAAAAGACTCGGGCTCCGTTCATTTGATCGAACAGATCCTCGATCTTGGGAAGAGGGTACTTGTTTTTAATGGTCACGTCATTCAGCTTGCGATAATCCACACACAGGCGTGTGGTACCGTCTCTCTTGTCCACAAAAATAATGGGTGATCCCCAGGTGAAGCGCTTGGACGAACAAGACCTTTGCTGAGCATATCAGCCAACTGCTTCTTCAATTCAACTAGTTCTTCCGGATTCATCCGATAAGGCTTTGGGATATGGGGGATGTCCCTGGGATAAGCTCAATTATGAACTCAATTCCCGGTCTGGCGGCATACCAGGCAATTCTTCTGGGAAAACATCCTTGAACAGGTGAACAACACGGATCTCATCTAGGGCGGGTCGAGCTATGCTCTCATGGCAGCCTGGTTGGGAGTGGTTGGTTTCAGACACATACTCCACTTCTACTTCTTTGTCGGTGGTGGATACAGCTCTTCTGGCACAGTCTATTCGACCATGGTACTTGGCTAGCCAATTCATACCAGTATAACATCTATGCCTGGGTTCCTAGAATAATTAGGTCGGCTGCAAATTTTTCGCCTGAAATCTCAATGGCAGTATTTGGACAAAATCTCTTGGTTTCTATGGTGGAGCCAGGAATTTGTATACTCAGGTTTTATTTAGGAAGCCTTCTACTAATCCTCCCTTAGCGACAAACTCCTCGGTAACAAATGAATGGTTGCACCAGAATCAAACAGAACAGTTGCAGGTACTGAGTTGACAAGGAACGTACCCAGCACAACATCTGGCGCCTCCTGAGCTTCTTCAGCATTGATGTGGTGCAGACGCCCTTGACAACAGCAGCATTTCCGCGGGGTGCGGCATTCTTGCCATTACCATTTCCATTGCGGCCTTGACCATTGTTCGGTGCATTGGGGCGCTGAACATTCCTCTTAGGATTGGGGCATTCTCTGGAGTAGTGACCTTTGTTGCCACATTCAAAGCAGACAACATTGGCATTGGGGTTGAAGTTGTTGAAGTTTCCTCTGGGACGGTTATTGTCATTGGGGCGGTTGAAGTTGTTTGGGCGGTTAGGGTAATTGGGGCGTGGGCTTGGGTGGACGATAGGCAGGCCTGGTTTTGCTGAAAGATACGAGGTTTCTGGCTGCTCGAACCTTCCTGAGCATTCATCCTCCTCTTGCGACCTTCATACATAGACTTGCGCTTGGTCTCCAGCTGGATGGCTTTGTCCACAAGTGACTCCAGATCACGGAAGTCATGGATAACCAGAGCACACTGCAGTTCATCATGAAGTCCACTCATGAAACGCTCCATCTTCTTCTCTTCTTTGTCGGTGTCATCAGGAGCATACCGAGATAAGTCGGTAAACTCATCCAGATAACCGACCACATCTTACTTCCCTGCCTCAGCTTGCGGAATTCATCCTTCTTCCTCTCAATAAGTCCACTGGGAATATGCTTCTTGCGGAACTTCTCCTGGAACTCAGCCCAGTTGATGACATGACCAGCTTGCTGGAGAGCCTTGGTAGTTTCCCACCAAGCTCTTGCAGGTCCAGCGAGATAGTGGGTTGCATACAACACTTTCTCATTTTCTCCCACAGCAGCAACTTCCAGATTGTTGTCGATGGTGCGAAGCCAATCATCGGCTCCAGTGGGTGAAGTCCCTTGGAGTAGGTGGGTGGGTTGGTTTCTGGAAATCGCCTAAGGTGGATCGCTGGTTCCATCTCCATTGCCATTACCACCATTGTTGTTGTTGTTGTTGTTGTTGTTATAAGCGGCTGCGAGTTGTGTAGGGCAGAGATGAGCCTGGCGCTCCTGCCGGGCATTTTCACGTTCCTCCATGATAAGCGCGAGAAGTTGGGCGGGGGTTGGGTCCGGTGGTGGTGGTGCTGATCCTGATCCTTCCGCATTGCTGCGACGGGGCGGCATCCTGAAGCACACCGGGTATAAGAGGCAAGGCAAGAAAAGTTCGACTAAGGGAAAAGACGATTTCAAGTGGTTGATTAATTTAAGGATTATATGAAAATATTTCACAGATCTAACAAGACAAACATACTTATATTTCACAAACATCACATCAAGGAGTTCACAACAACTCAAGCTTACAACATCAAGCTTACAACATCACCTTACATCTAAGATACATAGCATCTGGTTTCCAAAAGAACCACTACTTCGACTCGACTAGCGATAGGGGTCAACCTAATCCTGCGGTAGTGATCAAGTCACTCGCCTACTGAGGTGGAACCTCCAGCTCTAACACGTCAGCATCTGACTGGTAGGGTGGCTCCTCGGGATCCTCCTCCTCGTCCTCGAGAACTGCCTCGAGTGGCTCCTCCTCCTCGTCAACTAACTCCTCCTCATCATCTCCTCCTCACATCCATCTCCTCCACGAAGTCATCATCGTCACTGAGGAAAGCGTTGTTCTCCTTGCGGAGATCCTCGCCCTCCTCCTCCATCTCGTCAGTATGGTGCTCTAGATCCTCAATCAGCGTCCTGCTCCGCCACCTTCTTGCGGAGCTTCACGATAGTCTCCTCAGCTGGGCCCTCTTCCTGAGAAGAGCGACCTTCTCCTCCATCAGCTTCTCCTCGTTCTCGCGAAGCTCAACGAGCGACTCGCGGTCAAAGTGAAGCTGAATCCTAGTGCGCATCAGATCATCCTGAGTGCACTGAAGTAAGATCTCCATGTCCATGATGTAGCTCCCAAACATCGGGTGGCAAGGGGAAGGAGTAGGGTGTCCATCGCAGTTGCGCCTCCCGTAGAACCGGAAACGGGATCTGCCAACTCCGCCTTGTGCTCCTCACAAAGTCGGGCTAGCATCCTCTGTGTGCAGTACAGAGACCGTCAACCCAGGTGGCCTCCTTGGTGGTGAAGACGAGCGTCCTGGAACTGGGAGACTTGATGTTCCTGCGAACTGACGACTGATGAGCCAGCTCAGCCTTCCGACACCGTGAACGTCAATCTGAGCTCCCTCAAACTCTGGAGCGGGGCGACCTAACAGCTTGCTCAACTCGAACAAGTCCCTCTCAAACGTCAGCTTGCTATCCTTCTCAAGCTGAACGAACTCGGTCCAATGGAGTGCCATCTACAATTTTTAAGCAAAATTTTAAGTTAGTGAGATGATAAGTGTACAAAATTTTAATTTTAGTGAGGTAACAATAAGCAGAATTTTAAGTTTAATGAGATGACAAGTCTGCAAAATTTTAAGGATACTAAGGAAATTGTAATGTTTAATGAGAATAAATTTTTGCATAAGTAAGAGGATTGGAGATAAGCAGTTTTCGAAAATACTTCACTCCTTTCTTTTAGAAATTAATCTTTTTGTAACATTTGTCTAACGACCATGCTAACTAAGGTTTCCTAAAGTCAGGATGGCTCTGATACCAAGTCTGTGGGGACCCCGGACTAGCTGTCCGAAATACCCGATTATGCTTAACACAACGATCCCGTGATCAGTCTGTCGTTGCACATAATCCGAATTGGATACCAAAGTTTACATCCATTACAATACCGAATAAAAAGTCTTACATAAATGGTCATTTAGACCAAGTCTTACATAGGTGCCTTCATGGGCCAAACCAAAATATCAGCGGAAGCTACGGCGTAGTAGACATCATATTCTAACGATGACGACCCGACAGGCAGCTGACTTGTGGAGATCCTTAGTTTGCGTAGAAGTCGCCATACTCCTGCTCGGCGTAGTGCTCCTCCTCGTAGTCTGGCTAGGACAATAGCCAGGGACGAAACCAATATGAGTACATTTGAATGTACTCGCAAACTACCCCAACATGAGTATGCACTAGTTTTATTTTAACTTACAACTTTTATTTTTTAAAACATCTCTATATCTTTATTGAAAAAGGTAAGAAGAGTTTTATAACTATCTTTAAAAGAAGTCACCATCTCATTTGTTTCTCCAAAAACCCTCCTTTTCTGACCATGGCTCACCATGGTCCATTTATTCCAACAACTCATACCACTCCATTTGGTATAGTTGTGTAACACCATCACCATTTCATTTCTTTTAACTTAAAAGCTTTTCCAAAACTTGCACATGATCTTAGGACAGCCTCCCAATTGTCCATATCCGAGGACTCGGCTATTCGAATAGTTTTGACCCTCTGCAGAGGTAGCACGCTTTTATCCCACATCCATCCGGTAACTCATCGTGTCAGCCACGTCCCGCCATACAAGGTGTATGCGAAGTTGAGCCACCGACCCTAGCCTCTCCTTTGCTCATGCTAGTATAGGATCCTACCCATATGATAATTCCCACCAACACTCAGTCCGGTCCCCGTCGGCAACCCTAAGTGTGAGGACTCATATGTTTTTCCCGGCGACCACATTGATGAAGTCTTCAATCCTCCTCCTTATCTTTCCATAGAGTTTGAGCGAGGACCCAGGTCAGGGGAGTTCTCCAAACCATCCCCTCATGCATAACGGAGTCATCTCCGTCGATGAGGTATCCCATACTAATAAGAGCAAATTATATGACTAAGCCCCGTTCCCATATGGGGGTAAATGTGGTCGCACAGATTAAGATTGGTTGTCATAGTACTAGGACACTGTGCATTTTTCATAAACATTCCCATTTTCCATTTCTCCACTTCAACACCGACATCTCGGTATTCCATAACCACACAAGTATTTCAAAGGAGTTTGAGTAAACAACATTTATTTTCCCATCCTATAATTTTATATCAACTATCTTATACTTCTACATAGGTGGCAAAATAGTTTTCATGTACTTGTAAAAAGGTTTTCAAAATCATTGATACTTTTGAATAACTCATGTGACAAAATAGATGTATGTAAATGCAAGCTCAGTGAAGTAGCTTGCCTTGCTCGGCAAAGTTCTCGGGTTCTTGTGCTTGCTGATCAAGGTATTCCCCCTCCTCGTAGACTTCGGCAACGTTCTCGTCTAAACGTCAAACAAGCAATGCAAACAATTACTAAACTACTCAAGCAAGCATCACAACATATCAATCATAAACATCACAAATAGCTACTGCACACATCAAACCATACAATTTGGTTTCAAAATAATTGAATTAAACATTATTTATTATTCAAAATTATGGCAGAAACTTGTGAACATGTTTAATTGCACAACTTGAGTTCTGTTGGTCACAAAAATACAAACTAAATTTCTTTAGAAAGCTACTGATGTGTAGAAGACAACACAATTTGATTTGGATCAATTGGGTTACCAAACTCCCTACACAAATGTTTGAATCCAGTAACTTAATAATCAAGTTTTAGCTACCAATTAAGTTCTGTTGATCCTAAAATTAAATCCTTTTAGGGTAACTAAACATGACTAAATGTGACCTAACAAAATTGGTCCTAATTCATTTGGGTTAACCATTAAACATATTTAAATGTTTGAGTGCAGAAGGGTGTTTAAACTTCAACTTAATACTAAACAATTAATAATGCACAAATAATTCTACCAAAATTAGGGAAGCTAATACATGGCAGTACTAAGCTAGAAAAATTGGTTTGGAATTTTTGGACTAACAGAGTATCAGAAACAAACAAGTTTAGAATTTAAACCTTCTGTAGTATTTTTAATAATACTTTTTATCTATTTAATTAAATGACATGAGACCACTTGGGTTGGTTAAAAATTTCATAAGCTTTCCAGAACAATTGAGTTTGATTTATTTGGATTCCTAAATCTCAGATATTGAATTTCAAAGTTGGATCCAGTACTGACTTTAACAGAGAAGTTTAAATTCGAATTTAATTGTTCTCTGGATAATGTTGAAAGCTATGACAGGTGGGGCCTACATGTCAGCGACACAGTGTGCGGGTGGAAATTAATAAAATCCTGACGAGCGGGGCCCGCCCGTCAGTCTCTCTCTCTCTTTCTTTTAACCGAAGCGGTACGCGTCCGTTGGATCGAGATCCAACGGCCCACGATCAAAGGCATCGGCGGCGACCTAAAATCGCGGCGCTGCCGCGCCGGCGACGGCGAGGTGGAAGGATCTCTCACCTAGGGGGCTCGGGAGGTCGCGGAGATGATGCAGATCGACGGCGGCGGCGTGTGGGAAGCTCCTGGCTGAGTTGCACTTGCTGGGGTGGGCTGGTTCGTCGGCGGCGAGCTCTCGATCTTCCACGGCCACGGGCAGCAACTCCGGCGAGGCTTCACGGCGCGTCTGTGCACGAATAAGATGGCAAAAAGGGCTTGGGTGAGTGCGGGGAGAGAAAGCAACACGGTGCAGGGGTTTGGGAAGGAAATGGGGCAGCCCAACGGCGTGGCCACGGTCGCCTTCTACCTCGGACACGGCGAGGTCGACGCGGCAGCGAGCACGCCCTCCTGGCGGTGCACAGAGGGGAGTGGAGTGGGTGTGGTGCGGTGTGGTGTCTGTGGCGAGGCGTGGGGGTGGTTAAATAGGGCAGGGTCGGCGTATCGTGGACGGAGCGCATGGACAGCGTCCATGGCGCCTCCGGCGGGAGATTTCCCGATTCCTCGGCGACGCGTGCAAGCAGCGCAAGGAAGAGGGGTCTGGGGGGTCCGGGAGCGAGCTGGGAGCAGCTGTGGCGACGGATGCGTGTCGAGGTGCAGCGGGTGGGGCGAATTTGGCCGGCGCCGTCCGTTCTCTCCACGGCGAGCAACGGGGGACAGGGAACGCGTTGGGGCGAGAGAGGTGCTCGAGCGCGAGCAGAGGATGCAGAGGCAACGAGCGTGGACGAACGCGAGCAAGGGGGGGCCCTGGGGGGCCAGGGAACGGCGACGACGACCATGGCGACACGGCGACGGTGACGGGGAGCTAGGGGTAGGAGACGACGGTGAAATTGCAGAACGCCCCTGGACTTTTTTTCTATTTACCTCTAGGTCCTTTTCTGTTGCTTTTACTCCTTTCTAATTCCAGCAGCATTTCTGGAATTTAATTGAGGTACTTAATCAATTTAGAAAAATTCACAAATATTTGTGAGGCTTCCACATAGCATGTAGTAGCTCCACAAAATTTGGCATTTCAAAATAAAATGTTTTGAATCATTTTTGTTCATAGGGTTTTAATATGGAATTTGTTTTATTTCAATTTGAATTTACTTTTGAATTTTAAAACTAATTCAAAATATTGTTTGAGAGAGAAAAGTAGTAAGGATAAAATGGGAGTGTTTACATTACCACTCCACTGAATTTTATTGTGAAGGAAAACAATTTCTCACTTGGAGAATTTATGTGACACTTGTCACATTATTTTCTTGTTTCAACTTTTATTTTATTCCTCTTCTTTTCTTCATGTTTTTCTTTAGAGCAAGCAACACACATTTAGCAAGAAAGAAACAACACAAGCAACTATATGAGATCAACACATATAATTAAGCAAAAGTTTTTGTTGGCTCTCATTTTTGGAATAATAATACTGATTAATATTTTTGGGATGTTACATAACACTGCTAAAAATTCTTTTTCAGTTGTGGCATAATTCCTTTGAGCAGCATCAAGTGTTCTACTAGCATAATGAATGACATTCAGTTTCTTATCAACACGTTGGCCCAAAATAGCCCCAACTGCATAATCAGTAGCATCACACATAATTTCAAAAGGCAAATTCCAATCAGGTGGTTGAATAATAGGGGCACTTATTAAAGCATTCTTCAAAATATTTAAAGGACTCAATGCAATCATCATTAAAAGAGAAAGGGACATCCTTTTGCAAAAGATTGGTTAGGGGTTCTGATATTTTAGAGAAATCTTTAATAAACCTACGGTAAAAACCTGCATGCCCAAGAAAACTTCTTATACCTTTGAGATCCCTTGGGTATGGCAGCTTTTCAATAGCTTCTATCTTTGCTGGGTCAACTTCTATTCCTTTCCCAGAAATCTTATGCCCAAGAACAATACCTTCAGTAACCATGAAGTGACACTTCTCCCAGTTTAAAACTAAGTGTTGGTCTTCACAACGCTGCAAAACTTTGTTAGGTTGAACAAGCAATTATCGAAAGAAGTACCATACACAGAAAAATCATCCATAAAGACTTCCATTATCTTTTCAATATAATCAGCAAATATAGCATTCATGCATCTTTGAAAAGTAGTGGGAGCATTGCACAAACCGAATGGCATTCTCCTATAAGCAAATGTACCAAATGGACATGTAAAAGTGGTTTTCTCTTGATCATCTTTATGAACAGGAATTTGGGAGAAACCTGAATAACCATCTAAATAGCAAAAGTGAGAGTGTTTAGATAACCTTTCTAACATTTGATCAATAAATGGCAATGGGTAATGATCTTTACGAGTTGCTTTGTTTAACTTCCTGAAGTCAATACACATTCTATAACCAACAACAGTGCGTTGAGCTACAAGTTCATCCTCATCATTTGGAACAACAGTCATTCCACCCTTTTTAGGCACATAATGAACAGGACTAACCCACTTACTATCAGCTATAGGATAAATGATACCAGATTCAATGTCTTATTACCTCTTTTCTTACCACTTCTTTCAGTTTTGGATGGAGACGACGTTGATAATCAACAACAGGTTTTGCATCTTCCTCCAAATTAATTTTATGCATGCATAGAGCTGGGCTTATACCTTTAAGATCATCAAGAGAATACCCAATGGCTGATCGGTGAGCTTTTAGCACATCAAGTAATTTCTCTTCCTCTTCAGCAGAAAGGTTAGCACTAATAATAACAGGATATATGCTCTTCTCATCTAGGTATGCATATTTAAGATTTTCATGCAAAGGTGTAACATCCCAAGTTTTTCAAAAAGTTGAAAATCAAAAAAATTTAAAACTTTTGAAAACTATTATGTATTTCGCTTTAAAAAGAAAAAAATCATGCATGCATTCATCATCATACAGCTTGTTTGCATTTGGTTACTTCAAAAGTGGGAAATAAATTTCCACTTGAAAACATATTTAAGAAAATATATTAGTAGAGCAAATTATGCTCCAAATTCTTTTTACTTTTGAACTATATTGTTCTTTTAATGTTTGCTTGTGATTGTTTGTATTTGTTGAAATATATTTTTGCAAAATGTTTATCTTGTGGTATTTAAGTTTTATTCAAGCCACATTAGATTTGTTTTAAACCTATTTTATTTTTGACATCAAGTGTCATTTTGTTTATTAAAAACATAGTTTGGAAATCAAAATGATTTCTATTTGAAAAAGTGTGTTTGGTTGTGAATTGTTTGTTTGTATGGAGAATTATTCTATTACTTAACTATTCTCTATTTTCAAGTTTTATAGTTTTACTTAAACAAAATAGTTATTTGCATTTCTAAAATGAGTTTTGAATTCATTTTGTTTAAACTATTTGAGTTTTATACAAAATTATTTTATTGAGTGATATTAATCATATTACTCATATTTTGCTTTGGTTTAAAATATAAGTTTAAAGGACTTTATAAAACCCTATAGTTTTCAAATGACATTCATGTGTCCAAAATTCATTTAAACACATTTCAAAAATTTAGTTTACAAAATGTTTTGAAAATATTATTTGAGGTTTTCAAATTAAAGAGTTGGCTTTTACAAAACTATAGAAATTGGTTTGAATCCAAAAGGATTCATAATTTAAAAGTTATGAATAATTGAAAGATTTTCAGAAAAGAAAAGAATCAGAAAAAAAAATGCGAAACCCTAGCTACTGGGCCGAGCCCATCTCTCCTTCTCCCTCTATCTCTCGCGCGCGCGGAAGACGACAGCCCAGCTTCGGCCCTCTTTCTCTCTCTCACCGCCAGGTGGGCCACCCCAGGATGACGTCGTCGATGACGCCATCGTCCCTAACCTCTCCCGCACGAAATCCTCTTCGAACCCTAACCAAAATCGGATCAAAATCCGTTGCGATACGATCGCAATCTCCCAGGACTCCTGCCCCATATAAACCCTCACGGCCTCCTCTCCCAAAGCCCCACAAACCCTAGCCAAATCGCCGCAAGGCTGCCCACAAAATCGCCGCCGCCGTCCGCCACTGCCGCCGGCGAAGCTTCGTCGATTCCGGCGTACTACGTCGACCCCGAGCCCTCCCTCTTGTATCTTTCTTCCTATTTTTCTCGTGCGCATCTAATGGACAAGGTCCCGTATTTCTCTGGTGTCCCAGATCGACGGGAGCTTCATCGACCTTCGCCGTCCGCCGCGGGAGCAACTCCAGCGAGCGCTCGTCGACCACCCGAAGCACCCGAGCCATCCTCGTCTGCACCACCGGCTTCGCCGCGACCTCCTACACCCCGTGGTATGCACCCAGCTTCCCCTTCCTCTTCCGTTCGTCGTGCACGTACACGCCGGCCATGGCGCCGCCGCGGGATGTGGTCACCGGCGTAACTCCGGCGGGCACGCCGCTCGTTTTTGGTCAGCGGGATCTGAACCGTCCGATCGGCGTTTAACGGCCACGATTAGATCCATCCACGAATCGGTACCGACGAATCGGAGCAAGCCACGTAGACACCCAGTCGGCATCCTCGTCATCGCCAAGTCAGCGCCACGTCAAGCGGTCAAAGCCACGTCAGCGCCAGCGTGGAGAAGATTTTCTCTGTTTTATTTTTATTTGGCGATTTTGCAGAAACGTCCCTGGAACTTAGATCTATCATTAATTTTTATTGGCTCGGCCAAATTTTGCAAACTTTATATTTTTGGAAAGCTTATGACATGTAGAAACTTTTGGCATAGTTAAATTTATGTTTTGACAAATTTAAATTGGTTCAAATTTTAAAATTGGTTGTTTAAGTAAATTTGACTTAACTTAATTTTAAAAATTGATTTTTGGGAAAATCCAATTGCTTTAACTTTGTTTAATTAATACTTGGCCGTAAGAATATTCTACCAATTTTGTAAAAGTATTTTCTATGATTTTTGTAATTAATATTGATTAATTGCTTTTTAGGTGTTATTTTAATAATTAAAATTGATTAAAATTATTTTTCTCCATCTATTCGGCTAATAAAATAACTTAGTCATATTTTGATGACTTTAGTTGATAAAAAGTACTTAGAACTATTTTGTCTCTCAAAACAAAACTATTTCTTCCTTAGAAAATATTTGACAAATATTTGACAACACTTTTTCCTTAGAAAATTTTAGCATTTTTTATGTGTTAACTTTCCTTAGAATAATTTTAGTGACTTGTTGTTGCCCTTGGTCCTTAGCTATATTTTGACCATCTTACTTGCTTGCATTCCCTAGAGCATCTTTCATAAGCATGGCATGCATAATTAAGTCCTTAGATCTCTTGACCTCTCTAGTCAAAACCACTAAGTTAGAAATTAGTGGAAACAATGAAGAAACAAAGAAGGACTTAGCAAGAAAACAAGACTCCAGAAGCATCTTCAAGAAGAAAGCACTTAGAAGAAATCAAGAGGAAATTCATGAAGACCAACCATCCTACTTTTTTCTAAGTCTTTCTTTCCTTTCTCCCCTTCCTTCCTTCTTCTCTTATACTTCATGGTGGCTAAGTTATATTCAAGACCAACCTTGACGCTGCCAACAAAATCAAGTCTTCAGAACCATCAAGTCTACATACTTAAATGAAGTCATCACATCAAGTAAAACTACAATGAACCAAGGAGAAAGTTACAAAGAAATTGAAGATTCTTGGAAGACCAACTACTTTATTTCTATCTTTGCTTCTTTCTAAGTTTTGTCTCACTTTGGACATAGACCAAATCCTAGGTGTTTAAGACTAAGTCCCTAACAGAGCTAATTGAAGACCATTGAAGAACAATGAAGCTACAAAGGGGTTGAAGATTAATTGAAGACCAAACTTGTGAAGACTTAGAATAGCCTTACAACTTTTGTCAAGTTGTTTGATCAAGTTTACTTTGAGCTTGACCTTGCCTTAGCCATTTGGATTAAGTTAGTTTATGTCTCCTTCCTTAATTATTTGCTTGTCTTGCATACCATAACTCATTGTATCATCCTGCATCGCATGCACATCATAATTTTTCTAAGTGTTGCATTTATGATTGTATGTTTATTTGTGGTTTGTTTGACTTGTTAGAAATTCCGGAGAGAGACGAAAGTGGTTGCAACTGCTACTACTACACTACTGTTTGCCAAGGCAAGTGGCACACCCCATAAATTTCCTAAGTATTTTTCTATGCATGACTTAGTGTATTTCTTTATATGCATGTGTAAGATAGTATTGCTATGCTAAAACTACTATCTCCTTTACACTAGTTGTGTCTAGAATCCTATTGATAACTTAGTAGAAATATTGATGCTATGCAAGAGTGTTTTATTGAAAGCTTAATTCTACTAAGTTAATTTATCACCTAGGTGGATTTGGTTTTGAAAAGAAGATGCAAGAGTTGGGTGTTGTCCCTAGGGGTGACCTCTACGGGATATTCACTTGTGGTTGCCACCCAGGAATAAAGGGACCAATGTTTCTCTAAGTGAAGTTGCTTACCGTGCAGTCATTAGTCATATGGGCTCTGGCTAGATGGATTAAGTTGCGTGGACTCATCCCGACTTGACAGGTGGTGGTAAAAGGTTAGATGGGAGCACGTCAAGGCGGCATGGGATGGGAAAGTGCTTCTGAAAAGTCTCGTCTCAACTCTCTCCTTTTCCTTAGCACAATTTGAGTGCTTGAGGATAGTTTGGGTTTGTTGGGTCTAATGGTGAAAGTGCACAACCTCTGCAGAGTGTTAAAAACTAAGTACTTAGCCGTGTTCCCGGTTACGGACAATAGAAGCAGCTGATCAAGGATGGCAACGGAGGCTCCCAACATCTTATTTCTCTAAGTAAAACTTGATGGGTGAACAAGGGTAGACGAGACTATGGATTTCATGCCATATTGTCTCGAACATTTGAAGAAAATGTTTTACAAAGTGTTAGGCAAAATTAGCTTTTATGCAAAATAGCCTTGAACTCCACCAGCCAAATATGCATATAGGCTATAGAGTTATTCCATTAAGTGTCCACATAGTGTCACTTGCCAGATCCATTTTCAATGGTATCTGACCCACTCTGTTGCAAATTTTTCATTTGTTGCAGAATGCTCTGACGACGAGTGAGATTTCGTTAAGGGTTTCGAGTCTGCAACCAACATGTTTCGCCTGTGGCACATGATGATGATGGAGACTCCATGAAGAATAATTTTCCGCTGCTTTACTCTTTCAAAGCTAGCTTCATGCTATGCAATTTGTAAAGGATATTTTCTAAGTACTGGATCTTCGTGTAATAATTGATACAATGTTGTGATATTTCATCTTTGACTGTGTGTGCAAATGAATCGATCCAGGGGTTTGCACTATACATAGGTACCTTGCCAATTTCTAAGTGCAGGTACGCTACAAAATGTTTTAATTCGAAACTAGGATCCCCTTTAGGTGGTGGTAACACTCCTAAATTATCAGGTGGGATTTGCAATTGTAATTGTGGTGGCTGTTGTGAAAGTATTTGTTCTAAAGCATCTTTTTCTTCTTCATTAAATGGTTCATCGTGATTAAGCATGTATCTTTCCACCACGTCTGTTGAAGCTACAGCTACATGAGCAAGAGTTTCAATTACATCTTCAGAAAATGGCTCTTTCTTTGAATGCTTATCAAAAAATTTAGAAAAGTTGAATGCAAGTTTTTCTCCAGCACAATTAATAAACACTTTCTCTTTAAGCAAATCAATTTCAGCACCAACAGTATGTAAGAATGGTCTACCGAAAATGATAGGACAAAATGAATCTTGAGGGCAACCAAGCACAATAAAATCAGCAGGATATTTAATTTTACCTACCAATACTTCAACATCTCTAACAATTCCAAGTGGATTAATATATTCTTTATTAGCAAGTTGACTTGTCATACCTGTCTCTTCCATACTGATAGGATCAATATAAGGCTTGATTTCAAGATACAGAGAATATGGAATGACACTAATGCTTGCTCCAATATCACATAAGCCATGATAACTAGAAGTCCCAATAGTGCATGATATAACAGGCTTACCAACCTTGGCCGAATTGCCTTTAACAACTTTAGTAGCATCTTCACATAGATAAACATCAACAGGATCTTCTTCATTTAATTGTTTGATAATAGAGATTTGACTGTTGACTTCCATCTGTTCATAAGGCTGAGATCTTCTTCTTTTACTCTTGTTAGAAACAGCAATAAGTAAATTTTCCTTGACTTGGTTTGGATATGGTGGTGCCTCAACATACTCCTCAATTGTCAAGGATGACACTGGTTCTACCTGTTTAATAACTTTGGGTACAACAATAGATGGTTTAACAGGTTCAACATAAGCTTCAAACCCAGTTTTAGGAATACCAATATGATTAGCAAAAGATTTAGCTACCTCAATTATAACATAAGGATCAAGATTAAAAGTATCACTCAGATTTTTAAACAAGGTAGAAGTAGAGAAATTCTCTACACATGAATACTCATAGTCCAGATAAGGCTCATTACCTTTGTCAAGATCCCAATGACCAGTATTCTCAGAAATAGTCTCCAATAAATTCCATGCTTCTTCTTCAGTATTATTTGTAAAGCTTCCACTAGATGAATTATCCAGAAATTCCTTTTGTTGCCTTGGTAGCCTCACATAAAAGTTTATCAGAATAATTTTCCTTGTAAGATCATGACAAGGATTCTTGCGGAGGAGTTCCTTTAACCTCCCCCAAGCTTGAGTAATACTTTCTCCCAGATGTGGCCAGAAATTAAATATATAGCAGCGGTTTTCATAAGCTTCTCTAGGAGTAAAATACTTAAGAAAGAAAACCTTCCTCAAAATACTCCAGTCCATAGTGACTTCTTCATCTAAAGACCTGAACCAAATACGAGCATTACCAGATAAAGACAGATATAACAGCTTCCTTTTTACCTGATCTTCAGAAATACCAGAAAGTCTAAATAAACCACATATAGCCTCAATTGTTTCCATGTGTTCACGTGCAGATTTAGTTCCATCTCCTGTAAATGGATTTTTCATAACTCTTTTAACATGACCAACGGGAATTTTATATCCCACTTTAGGTATCTCAGGCACAGTAATTTCAACAGTTTTAGGAGCATAAGCACTTTCATATAGAGCAAGATGTAGCGAGGCACGATTCATAAATGCCATAGTAGCAATGAGATAAAACAGTAAATAAAATTCACCTTTCAAGTTTCCTTACCAAACTTCTTACCAATAGCGCTACGCTCCCCGGCAACGGCGCCAGAAAAGTATCTTGATGACTCCCAAGTGCAGGAGATCAATTGTAGTACCTTTCGAATAGAAAAGGTTGTCGAACCCACGAGGAGCTGAAGGTATTGGTTATTAGAAATGATAAATAGACAATAAAAGATGCAAGTGTTTTTGGTATTTTCGATTGTATAATTGCAAGACAGTAACAATGCAGCAGGTAAATGATAACAAGTAAAAGCTCTCAAAGAGAGAGAAAGCCCAATCCTCTATGTGAAGAGGACAAGCTCAAGTGATGTGTAACTTATATGTGGAAAACGTTCCCGAGGGCGGCATGGATATTGCTAGGCATATAGATTTATTAAACAACACGTTGAATATCTTGTCTAGTTTTAATCTTCTCTGGACGGAGCTATTATTAGGTACAGCTAAATAAATAGACTAAACCCCTTATGATGGATCATGTGGCCAATTAAATGACAGCACAAGAATTATTAAGATATAAAATCCCACCATAGCATTACGCTCTAGGTCCCCGATACTAATACCCTGTAAAGTAACTTAATGATTCGGTCTCAGGCTTTCGTGTCCTCCCAAGTCTCCCTCACGCCATTACACTACGGTGTTCTCCTATGAGCCCATATAGGTGAAGTGTTGTGCAGTCGACGTTTGCACAACACCATCATAGAATCACACAAAAAGATAAACACTAGACAAAATACCAACACATGTCATATATAAATCATTGCCAATTCATCCTATGCCCTCAGGAACATACGGGAACTACTCACAACGTGCAAACATGGTGATGATCAGTGGCATAAATGGTACAACACAATCTGAAAGTATAACTCCACCAACAAATAATGACAAGTACTCAATCACAAACATGAATAGTAGCACAAGACAAGTATCTAGGGTATAGCAACTCTCAAACTACGAGGGGAACGGAGTGGATCACGGAGATGATGATGGAGATGGTGCTGGTCTTGGTGATGGTGATGGTGTAGAGGCCTCCTCCCACGCCAAGGAGGAGAGGTGATGATGATGACGGTGATTTCCCCCTTCTCCGGAGCTTCGGAGCAGCAGGATCTGATCCCCCTCGGAGGGAATCAGGAGTTTCGCCGCCGCCGCGGCCTCGGATGGCTTGGAAAAATTAGGGCGTTACTTTTCGGGCGAGACGGAGACCTCGTTAAAAAGCCCCAGGAGAGGAAGTGCCCGAGGCTCCTTTTGGTGGGTCCCACGCGGTCAGGGAATCTGGCCCCGTGGGCCCACCCATTTTGGACCTCGTGGCCTTCCTTGCTTGCTTCTTCTTCCCTCTGGTGTTCTCCCGAAGAAAACCAGCTGTGCAATTTTCCTTTTATTAATTGGGCCTTCGTAGCTCCTGAAACAATAAAAACACGAAAAAGGAGGTTTTCTGCCTCCCATAAATTAAATACTAAAAATAGGGACTTTGTAGGAAAGTCCCCTAAATCATCTAAAACATGTAAAAACAATGATATAATAATGCAAATAACATCCTAATATGGTGGTATAAGTGGTATAGATGATGATATAAAATGCACGTATCACAAACCTATTGTGACGAACCTCTTAGGACCCAACTTGGTTGGGGACCAACAAGCTAAAACTTGATCAATAGGTGTTTTTGGAGGGCATTGGAGACTTGGCTACATCATGAAGAATTAAGGGATCTTCATCAATTATATTCTCTCAAGTCAAACCATTTGGATTATATTGTTCTATCTCATATCCAGTGTTCCTCCTTGCGGTAACTTTTATTTGAATCGTATATACATTGAAAGTTGCTTGCACCCTTGCATGTGTTAGGTTTTGTTCCTTGCTAGTGTTTGTATGTGGTGTTCTCTCTACTTACTTATCTTGAGTAATCAAGTATGTGTATGTTGGTTTGCACACCATATACTTGTGTTGAGCCTTGTTGCTTTTTATTTGATATCTTATCTTTGTTGCTCTTTTTTTTGAGAGATTAATGGACTATCCTATTTTGGGGGAGTGATATGCTTCGTGCACTTCACACTCCTAAAATTGTGTGTACATGAGGAGGAATACCACTTAGTGTTGATATATCAATATTATCTACTCTCTATGTGGTATGTCACTCTCATGAGAAATTCAAATTCTATAATGTTCATTAATTATCTCTAGTTGGTGTTATTTGCCTCTTGTTAAGAAAAGATTGGATTATCACATTATGGGGGAGTAATAAGCTATGTGCATATTACAAGCCTAGAAAATGTGAACATGTGAGGTATTGCCACCTAGAATGGATTTTGTAAATAATCTTATTCCTATGTGGCATGTTTCTCAAACAAGTTCCATATTTGCTTAAATGTATTTTGTCTCTCTCCTTTGGATCTTGTTTGTGATGGCCGTTCTTGGTACGGTTTTCCCAAATATGTTCGCATATCCTTTTGGGAAATCGTTTGCTTCAAGCTACTCTTTGTAGTGGCTTTGCATGATCGCGTGAATATTTGAAGCTATCAAGAATATCTATTTTTCTAAGCATGGCTTTTAAATCTTACCCCTTGCCTTTTTTGCTTATTTGTTGTGAAGTTGGTCTTGAATATCATTCCTACACCACCAAGAAATATCTCTATATACTCCTTGTCCATGACAAGTGACACTCATGATTGTGGTGGAATTTGTAGACCATCTTCATATTGGCTCTCTTGCTTTGAAGTGCCTTATTTTATTGCCAATGATTTGTTTTGATCTAGCTCTCTCATGTCTTCCTTGTATCTTTTGGATCCTTGTTGCTCTACTCAAAATTTGTTATGTGCTTTCTTGAGTTAGGAAATGCAATGATTCCATTATTGTGCATTTGTGTAGAAACTCTTACCTCTAAATAATGCACAAATCTTGGGGGAGCAATCCTATATGTTTTTGAACATTAGTTGTCTTCAACGTGTATTTGATCCCGATGACGTGTCTCTTTGGAAGACAAACATTTCTCGTCTTGGTACTTTGTGCTATCATGAGAAGTGTAGAGGGTTTGGTTTATTCCTTGATGGTATTTTCATCATTTGGAATCTTACCTTCGTTTGGTATCTTTTCAACATGGTATCTTCAATCATGTGTTGATTTGGGTCTTTGGTATAATTTGGACAATTCTTTTTCTTATCACACTTGTGTGTGCTTCCTTGGTTTAATTGGTGTTTTGTCCAAATTGTATCTCGTTTGGTTCTTGAAAGTCTTGTGCATGCATATTTACTATATGTATATCTTATGGCATGCTTACTTTCATTGATCCAATATGTAGGATAAACTCCATCAAATCCTAAATGGCTAAGATGTGCATGAAATTCAATTTCATATCAATATGCACATATTTATGTGGAGTTTGTCATATGTATTGTAGTTGCTCTAACTACTTTGGACCCAATGAGATTGGGTACCATGTTGTACTTGAATTTGTTTTAGGTACATCGGAGGTGCATTGGAAGCTTGTCTCTTTTACAAGGAAGGTGGTGTCACCATGTGCTTATTGGAGCCAAGCTTGGATGATCATGAACTTCTATCTTCTACATCACCAATGCTATCTCGGTAACAAGTAACTACCTCATGCATACATTTCTAGCTTTCAACCTTGTGTAGGTTGCTTCTTGGCATGAATAGTTGCAATTGATGTGGTTCTCGCAAAGTGCTTATCAAAACATCTTTATTGCAAATGTGAGCAAGCCGGGATGATTACATATCAAGGGGAATTTATATACTCATTTTCATGTTTCACCTATGCCAAATATGTTAATCTAGCAATTCTACTCAAAGTCTCTCATATGCAATATTGATGAATTTTCAAAATCATTTGCCTTTTGTGATACTTGTTATCTTTCTCGGAGCATCCCAACTTTCACTTATTCCCTTATGAATTATCTTGATGCTAAGATGAGATTGTGTTGGAAGGTCATCTATATCCTTTTAAGATAAAATTTAGTTTTGTGCTATGCTTCTAAGCAAAGATCTTATTGGTATATTTATGACTTCCTCTTGGATATCATGTTCTTTTTAAGTACCTATTTTGTGTGTGCATGTTTCTTTGTGGACTTATATCTTTATGATTGGCGTCTACTTAGAAACTTATACACATGAGATTAGTTACATCTTTAATTGGTACTCCAATTCCTTAGTGACCACCTTTTATTGCTTTTGTTTCTTTGGTGGTCTCTAAAAGGCACAAGCTTTGCTTTTCTTTTGGAATTCCTTATTGGACCTTAATAAGCTTGTGGACCTATTTGCTTCAACTTTTGGGTTCTGTTTATAGAAAGACATGATATGCACTATGTGCCACTTATATTGAACGACTATGTTGATGCTACGCTCATCTTTGCATTAGTCTCCTAAAATGTCTCTCCTTATCACACCCATCTCTTTTCGGTTCAGCAAGTCTTTATTTGTCGCTCCTTTCTCTTGTTGCTCAACATCGCTTTGTTGCAAGTTGCTTTGCTTCTTTTCTATCTATATGCTCTCTTGCACTTGTTTGTGTTTAAAATTATCTAGGAGGTAGTGAGGATTCCATGTTGTGCACTTCATAATGAAATGCAAATCCTACCTTGTGCACGTACCTTGGGGAGCTCTCTCTTGATTTTTCGAACATTTGGTTGACCTTTTCATAAAATCTTCTTGCGTCCAATTGGTTTTTCAAATCCTTTGATTGCTTGTCTCTTTTGTTGAGGTATATTTCTCTTTGTTATTTAGTTGCAATCTTTGGATTCTCAATATAGCTTGATTTCCTCCTATTATTGATCAATGGAAATGTCCATTTAATTCTACTCATTTTATGAGAAAAGTTAAACATGTGGAGGAGCTCTCACTATGTTGGCCTTCCGAATCTTGTCGCCCATTTCGGCAATTGTTACCAATGGGGGAGAAGTTTTGGAGGGTTTATGGAATTCGGCTTTGTACTTTGATTAGTTCTTATGTATTTGCCTTTCTTTCCTTCGCATTTGATGCATGGTTTTGTATATAGTGGAAACTCCACCACCGGTAACGGTTGACAATATATGCAATGAATTCATGTTCATACATACGTTTATAGATTGTGGGGGAGTTTGCTCTATATATATTGTTGGACTAACATCACATCCTTTTGAAGTATTTGATGTTAGTACAATTGGCTCTTGCTCGTTAATTTCGATATTATAAACCCTCTCAAAAGAGATTGTCATCAATTACCAAAAATGGGGGAGATTGAAAGTACATGTGCCCTCATGTGTGGTTTTGCTAATTAATGACAATCTCTATGGACTAATGTTTTCATTGAGATATTCTTATAGATCTTGTCCATGGGAAAAGATTGGAGTTCATGTGTTGGACCCTAGAAGTTTATATGATGACCAAGGTTCTAACCAAGGGTTTATATGAAGAATGGTCATCTAGAGTTGAGCTTATTGCAAGAGTGGCTTGGAAAAAGAGATTGAGTGAACATTCATGTTTATCTCCAAGCCATCATATATGTCAAGAAAAGAAGATGAAGTGCAAGTGGACACATGAAGACGGAGCTAAGCAAGGCTCTCCCATAACGGAGTACGGGCGAGTATTTGAAGAAGTCTTCATCAAGCATGTGCGAGCAAGCACAATCAAGAAAGGTGTTCCAACTTGAGGGAGTCAAGATCGTCTTCATCTAGCTCAAGTGGAATGCACAAGGCAAAGGTATGATCTTGATAGGTTTTATATTTTACCGGTCTCATGGTGTTAGTGGGAGACCAGGTTATAGGATAGACGGCGTACTATCAAGAGGGGCTCTCAAGTGAGTAACTTGGCATATCATCTTTCTTGGTTCTTATTTGGCTTTTATCCATGTGAGGATTTAGAGCTTGTGTTCATCTCCATACCAAGCTCTTGTTCATCAAAAACGGATTTCATATGCATATCTTGTTGCATTTTTGATGTTGGAGGTTTTACTGGCTTATCTTTGCTAGAGAGGTCAAACTCTCTCCTTGTGGTTTCCTCCTCACATTATGGACTATGATGTGTATATGCATGATCTTGTAGGGCTTGTGATTTTTCTTCGAAACAAGCCCAAGATCATAGAAAATGGAGTCCGGATGAAAACTTGTTGCGTTTTCGTGTTGGAAATATTGTCGGTTTATCCTTAAGAAAAGTTCCACACTTTCTCATGTGTGGTAACTTAACTCTATTTATGGTTCTTAATATTTCCACCTTTTGTAGGAAAGCTCTTATTGTTACCTTTGCAACAAAATTGGTTTCACCTGTTTTGCGGTTTGAACGAAAAGATTTTGTTGTTTTCCTCTAAGTTTCTGGTTGGCCAGCCTAGGCCGGGCTCAAGGCCGGCCCAAGGCCGGCCGCCTTGGGCACCCTGCCGGCCTCCTTTGCCAACTCGAGGCCGGACCGAGGTCGGGTCCAAGGCCGGGCGCCTTGGGTGCCTGGCCGGCCTTCTTCACCAACCCGAGGCCGGGCCAAGGCCGGGCTCAAGGCCGACCTCTCTGGCCACAACCGGCCTCCAAAGTTTCCAGGCTGGCCTGGCCGGGCCGAGGCCGGGCCCAAGGCCGGGCTCTCGATTTCTGGCCGAAAAATGCCCCAACGGTTGGATTTAGTGGGGACTTATTTAAGGGGTCTTCTTTCCCAATGGTTTCCAAGCTTTGACACTCTCTCTCCTCCTCCATTGTTGACCTCCAAAGCTTTGAGTTCTCTCAATTCCTCCCATGATTCTTGCATATTTTCGAGGGATTTGAGAGAGGAGATCTAGATCTACAATTCCACCAATCCATTCCCCCTCTAAGTGAGGGGAACCTAGTTGATCTTGATTTTGGAGTTCCATTTGTTGAGTTCTTCTTTGTTCTTCCTCTCTTCTCCCCCCACAAGCATTAGTTTCTTTTGGTGGGATTTGAGAGTGAAGTACTTGAGAACTTCTTGTGGTCTTGCCATTGCTTTTGCGCATCGGTTTGTGCTCTCCACGAGGATTCGTGGAAGTGAAAGTTCGTGAGCTTGTTACTCTTGGGTCTTTTGACCCTAGACGCCTTTTGTGGCGGTTGAGGCCTTTTGTGGTCACTTGGGAGCTCCCAATCCTTTTGTGGGTTCTGCCTCAAGATTGTTGTAAGGGACTCGATTTCCGCCCAAAAGGAAATCAATAGTGGAAGGTGAACCGAGCTTTTGGGCAAGGTTCATCGGAGAATAGGGTGAGGCCATTTGTGGCATCTTGAGTTTGAAACTCACACCCCTCCAACAAGACGTACTCCCCTAAAAAGGAGAAACTCGGGAATACATCGTCGTCTCCGCGTGCCTCGGTTATTTCTATACCCGAGCTCTTTACTTATGCACTTTACATTGTGATAGCCTTCGTGCTTGAAGTATCATTTATTGCTATCACCTTGTTGCTTGTCTTGCTTAGCATAAGTTGTTGGTACACATAGGTGACCTAGTTTATTTAGATTGTTGGCTTGTTAATTTAAACATCTAGTTTTATTCCGCATTTATCAAGCCTAAACCGGAAAAGTTTTAAATCGCCTATTCACCCCCCTCCCCTTTAGGCGACATCCTTGTCCTTTCAGCTGTCGAGGCATTCCCGGCTCCTCTACAGTTGAAGGATAAGCAATTCATTGCTCCTGACGAGACCACACATTAGGTCTCGTCAGGTTACCGGAAGCCCCGAGTCCGGTCGCTGCCTGCTTCTTCATCTTCCTCCACCCATCATTCGCCTTGCCGCCCGTCTGCCCCTGTTCGTCCTTGCTGGTCTCGCCCACCTTGCCCTTCTTCTGCTTACCACCGTCTGTATTTGTGTAGTTCAGCGCCAAAGTTAGCTCCAGCCAGTTACCCTACACCTCCTCCTCAACTGTTCGCTTGCGTCCTAGCACCGAGTCCGCAGCCTGCATATTGGTGTCGGTCGCACTGCTAAGAGACACCGTGGTATTGGACAGGTTCTTTAGTGCTGAGATCATGTCATCGCTCTCGAGGCCTGCGGCATAGCTGGCTGCGGCACGATGTCCTCAAGGGGTGACATCTCATTATAGAGTCATCCTGCTCCTCATCAATTTGCATATTAGCATCCCCTGCACTTGGTTGAGCGGAGCTACCCCTCTTCTCCCTCCTCGACCCATGGTTCAAGTCTGCACCGAGCATCAGTTCCATCTTCTCTACTGTATTTGCTAAGGTTTGCTCAATATCAGCTGCAGTTCCAACTTCCTCCTCATCAAAACCGTCCCTAGCATCAACAGCCTCCGGCACATGGACAGTATATGCAGGGTTCTTAGGCATCTAGTCTCCCTGGCTGCGGCTTGGCTGACCAAGCGGAGAAGAATTCACGCTTCCCGTCGATGAGTTACAGAAAAGGCCCTTTTTTACCGCCGGATTGACAGAAGATGAGAAAACCCTGCGTTCAAATTTGCGCTTCGGCGAGCACCTGAGCGAGGCGTCATAACACAGTGACGGAACACCCCTGATCTTCTTCTCACACTCCTCCTTTGCATGCCCAATAAACCCACAGTGGAAACAAAAGTGTGGAACATGTTCGTACCTCAAAGGATACACCATGGCCTCCGTCTGCCCCTTGATTTTGGTAGTGAACCGGGTCTGCCGACGTTTATTCAGGGGCAACACAATGCGCACCCGGAGGTAATCGTTGAACTCCAACCCTGCTTTGTCCACATCAACCTCCTCCACCTGTCCCAGGTGCGATCCAACAAACCGGCCATAGGCATCAGTCTGCTTAACCCATGGCACGTCATAGAAGCGAACCCAGATTTGTATTGAGTCAAGTATTGTCTCTGAAGGCCTCTTGTTCTCCACAAAAGGTGCAATCAAGCACACAACACCTTTCTTAATCCATGGTCCTCCTATAGCAACGAATCTGTAGTCACCTTCCGCCTTAAAGGTGATGATGAAAAAGTTGTCTCTGAGCGGGGCGAAGGTCATCGTATCGCGAATCCCCCAGACCTCCATGAAGTGTTTATGCAGGTCGGAATAATTGGCTGCCTTAACAGAGTAGTACCTTGCCAGAAGCCGCCACGCCTTGCGTGCAGACGTCGCCTCCTGCATCACTTCCTCAGGCTCCTCCACATAGACATCATCTTCCAGATCCACCTCGCCGGACATCCTCCCCTCTGGTCCAACGTTCGTACCCTCCTCCTTCGCCGCGTCCCAATTCCCATCATCGTCCTCCTGAACCTCGGTGATCACAATCTGACGATGCTTCCTGGCAGGCACAATCGTGCCGTCCGCTAGTGGCTTCGGGTGGGTAGATGCCTCACCGGCATTCCCGTAATCACCCCACTACCGACAGACGACATCGTTCGTTTCTTCGTAGAAGCCGAGAGCACGCCGGGATCATACGTCTTCGACCGATTATCTAAAGCTTTGATTAGGGTTTGGACAGCGCCGCCCCCCAGATGCCTTTGATGGTTCACCTCCGTGTTGCGAACAGACTCCGAGAGGCAATCGTGGGACGCAAGAACTTCTTTCGTAGAGACATTGCTTGATCTGGATACCTGATCGGGTTCATAGACTCCTAAAACACTCAGACGAGATCCGTTTCCGTCCATGGTTAGGGTGGCAGCGCCCGATCGCCTCGGAGTCGCCAGAGCCAAACCCTACACGTAACATAGACGGCGCTTTCGAAACTTGCCAAAGTTGTAGCTGCACCAGTAGCTAGCCCATTTTTACTGGGCGGCATGCTGACGATAGGGCTTTCTAGCATGGTCCAGCTGCTTGGTCGCAACTGTCAAGGCGCTGGGCAGGAGGAGGAGTTGGGGAGGCGGCGAGCTGCTGCTAGGAAGGACGGAGTGTGACCTACTGCTGCTGGGCGGGACGAGTCGGGGGTAGCGAACCGCTACTGCTTCTCAATTGTTGTTGCTCGGAGCAGGTCGAGATCCTCGGGGGCACCACTAGCCGAGACCTCCTGCTGGAGGAGGTGGGGCAGCCGGATGTGAAGCGTGACCAGGGGCGGGCCCACCTCAAAATTCAAGGGTATTCACTTGAATACCCATTATTATTTTCAAAACACAGGTATATGTAGTATATATACTGTGTTTTATAAGGAAAAACGATACTGATACTTCATAATGTGCTAGTTAAGCATTTCGGCCCAAAAACAGAGGCAGCCCATAGTCTATTTCCCCCTCACCACCACAACACGGCCCATATGGCCCAAATCACAGCAACACGCACCAAAAAAACATAATCCATCAATCTATCAGAGGAAACAAACAGGCAGCGCCGCCCTTCCCCTGTTCTCCAGTTATGTACGCTCTGTACGCAACGAACAGGCAACCGCCTGATCGGCACCGCCCGGCGCCAGCGGCCAGGGCCTAGAGCTGTCGTCGCTGAATGGCCATCGATCGCAGGTGCGCGTGGTGATGGCGTGGAATAGCACGTTCGTTGGGAGACCCCAAGTGTAAGGTTTGATGTAATTTAGCAGCAAGTTTTCCCTTGATTACAAAACCAAGCTTATCAATCCAATAGGATTTGGAGAAGGCTTTAAAAAGGTGTCAACGAAGCCGTTTACGATAATTGACGTGGACCTGCGCACACACGAACAAACTACTTAGTCCCAACAAAACAGAGAGGTTGTCAATCTCTTCGGCTTGCTGAACACAAAGGATTAAATGTATGTGTGTAAAATAATATGAGAGCAAAAATGACCAGCGAGCAAATGACTAGTAAAGGCTATTAGAACAGTTGTAAACAATATAGGAAAATAAGACCGGGGTCCACAGTTCACTAGTGGTGTCTCTCCAAAAGATAAACATGTTGGGTAAACAAATTACAGCAAGACAATTGACAAACATGGGCGCAACACAATACTATCATGACACAAAGTTCACCGTTTCATCTAATATGGGCATTATGACAAAATACATAGACCATTATCCAACTGCATCTATGACTAATAATCCACCCCGAGATCGCTATCTAGCCTGTCACCCGAAAGTATTAAGTTGCAAGCAACAGATAATTGCAATAAGCATGGTGCGTAATGTAAGCAATGTAAACAACATAAAGCAATAAACACCACTGTTTTATCCCTATTAGCAACAGCACATCTCAAGTCTTAATCGTTTCTGTCAACTCGAGCTCGGACAACAGAGGCATGAACCCACTATCTAGCATAAATACCCTCTCTAAGATACTAGCAATTACTTCGGCCAAAGCATCTACAAGCATCGGAGAGCATGCAAGATCATAAATAAAACATATGAATAAACAATCTGAACAATAATGTCATGACTCCATAATTCATCGGATCCCCGCAAACACAACATGTAGCATTACATAAAGATGATCTTAATCATGTAGGCAGCTCATAAGATCTAAACAACATAGCACAAAGGAGAATAGACAACCATCTAGCTACTGCCATGGACCCTTAGACCCGTGGTGGACTACTCACGCATCACTCCGGAGGTAGGCATGGTGGTGTAGATGCCTCCGGTGACGATCTCCCCCTCCGACAGGGTGCCGGAAAGAGCTTCAGAACCCTCCCGATCTACGGTTGGCGACAGCGACGGCCTCGGAACTTTTCTGGAAAATATGATCGGGTATCCAGCGTTTTTCAGGACGAAGGTAATTTATAGGTGAAAGGGCAACTCGGGGAGACGCCCGAGGGCGCCGGGTGGGACCACGCCTGGGTGGCGTCTGGGGGCTGTGAGGCCCCCCTGCAGCTCCCCTCCGGGCTCCGTCTTCGTTTCTTCGTAAAAATAATTATATTAAATTTTCAGCCCATTCCGAGAAAATTCCCCGACTAGCTTTTCTGAAACAAAAAGACAACAGAAAACAGGAACTGGCACTGGGCATCTTGTCAATAGGTTAGTTCCATAAAATATGTCAATAATGATATAAAAACATTATAAAAACATGTGGCAATGATATATAAGAAGCATGGAACAATCAAAAATTATAGATACGTTTGAGACGTATCAGCATCCCCAAGCTTAATTCCTGCTCGTTCTCGAGTAGGTAAATGATAACAAAATAATTTTTGTGGCGACATGCTTCTAACACAATCTTGATCAAATAATAATGTAAAGCACATGAACTGAATGAAAGTGATCCAAGACAATGGTTTATAGTTTGAAATAAAGTAAATAATGATTAACCATGTATAACATCTAAGCAAGAACTTTTCATGGATAGTACTTTGGAGACTTGAAAATTATAAAACTCGTCATGCTTGATAGCTCACAAAGCAATATACTCCTGAAAAAGGTGTTCAACCAACACAGAGGAAGATTTAAGTTTTTAGCAAAAGGTTCAACTTGTAACATACTTATCACTGGATAATGTCAATACAAAAGTTTTCACAGTTAAACATAAAGATAAAATGTAGTAAACTTGCACCAAAATTGATACTATGCGTTTGCTTGAGAGCTAAAGATTGGAAAGGAAAACTGACTCAACATAATAGTAAAAGAAAGACTCTTCGCAGAGGGAAGCAGAGATTAATCGTGTGCCAGAGCTTTTTGGTTTTTGAAAGCATATAGAGACATAAAAATATTTCTTTTAGAGTGGTGTTTGTTACACCCGAGATTGTCGCATGTATTTGAGATGTGAATCGACCCATTTAGGGGCTATCAAACTACAGTGTAACAAGGTAGCTTTCGAATTTTTATGAAGCTTGTTGTGAAGCATGGACAATCAAGATGGGATTTGCACTTGTCTACATGAGAGAGATATCTCTGGACCACTCGAGTGTCGGATCCAGACATGCATGTCTGTGCTGCATAAGGTTAAGTGTTAACCATTAAGGAATTCTGAATCACAGATCAAGAAAGAGTGGTCGGTTTGGAGTTTGACTAAATATCACGAGGCAAAGGGATGACATGTACTTAATGTTGTGAAGGATTGTCCGATATGATTTTTATGTATATTTGGGATTGACACGTTTTGTAAGAAGACTCTACCAACTAGTGACCGCGTACTCACGTCATGTCTAAACGTGTATGAACCCTCATAGTTGGACTGGTAATCGAATTCTAATGGATTTCTAATGTAGCAGCCCATTATGGTGAGGTCTATATAAACTAGAGGAGGCGAGACGTTTTAGGATTGCTCATTCCGCCCCACCCTCCACCGCAGCCACCGCCTCTCCCACGCCCTAACCGTCCACGCGGACCTATGAGTCCGACATGCGGTGCTTCCATTCCGCACGTGTGGATACCTTAGAGGCAATTCATCTGTAGCACTTCAACGAGCCGTATGAGAGGAACTGTTCGTGGAAGCGATGTGGACGAGGAGGATTGTACAACTAACCTACCCGACATGCTTCACGAGTTACGCAACCGCGCGTTGAGTGGTAATCCCGTGATTATAGTATTCCTGATTAACGCGGTAGAAATAAATTTTGATTTGCGCTAGTCTAGCCTACCCGTATCACTACACATCTATCATACTCATGTATACTCCTTTTGTTAACTAGGACATCAACATTGCATACATAGAATCTTGGCTTAAAAACCTTCTTTAGTTCCTAGCTTGTTTATATTGTAAATGCTGTAAATATTACTCTTTGGTGGTGGTGAAATAAAAGGCTGTGGGGGGCTCCCCTGCAGTAGTTAAAGCTTTAAAAAAAAACATTGCATACATAGTATGATAGTAATAGATTGAGGCACTGCTTTCAGTCAGATCTTTTCCCCTCTAGACAATTGTTTTTCTTTCAATCCATTAATTCTCTGGATAATCTTCTCTACATAGTTTGTGAAGCGGTCACTTCTATCTTCTCCCACAAGGGTAGGGAGTAAAAGGTACTTATCCGAGAGGGCCTTTGTATCAATATGCAAAATTTCACAAGTTTCCGCTCTCAAGAGTACATTTGTGTTGAGAGAGGTAAAAATACTTCATTTTGCCAAACTCACCTGACTTATATACAAGAAAGTTGCATTTGTCAATCAGTTTTTATTAGAACTACCTGGGTGGCCCGTGCATTTGCGCGGCTAGACTATCTATTTGATGTGATATCTTGCTATAACTTTTTTTTAATTTAGAGAGACATTAGTCGATAGCTAAAAATTTAATACTTTAAGAACCGTTAGTTTTTTCAGACAGTATATTAGGTTTTAATATGCTTTTGGATTTTCTTCTCAAGTTTATGTATATTTGCGTGGCTTAATTTTCATTTGGTTTCACATTTATAATGTCATTTTATCCAACAAAATATTGTGCCGATTCCTATATCTACTTTTGTATCTCCCTCCTCCTCTTTGCTTGAGTTTTCTCATCTTTGCATTTTATAGTTCAGAATTGAATTTTACTGTAGTCAAAATTATAATTTAAATGCTTGACTTTTTATAAAAAATACATCTCTTTACCCAGATTATTTAGCTGAGTTTTTTTTCCAATTTTTTCCATACATATTTGTTGTATTTTATCTGACCATTATTTTTCTCGCTTTATATTTGAGGACACTCTCAGTGATTGTAATTTGTAAATGACGGTCCACTCTGTATATTCTCTTCTGAAAAACATGGAAGAGAAATCCCCTTTCTTTTCTCTCCCAGTGAATCGATTGACTGTACCAAATCCATTGACTGCACCCGAGAAAATCCCATTTCTCTAATGTATTCCAGGCCATGATCTTGTAGGCGATTCTTGACCAAGTCGTGGATGCGCGCTGGAGCTCCGGATATGGCGTTGCCCGCCGGCGAGGCTGCATCTCGCCGTCCATCAGTGCGGTGGCCGGCAAGGTTCAGTGCGGACTGCACTGTGCGCGACTCGGCGTCGACCTGGACGTGGTTGACGACGACGAAGGTGGCAGGTGTGGCCCGCATTCAGCAGTCATGGTGCGTGCCTCATTGCTCTATTCCCCCGTGTACGGCCGCTTCCCCATTTCTATTTCCTCCAAATTTTTATCAGCTCTTGTGTATTTTAGCTTGTAGCAGAAGCAGCCACACGTAAATCCATCGTCCAATCTCCATCACAAATCAAAATTATGTCCCAGACGCAGACTACATGTATGTTTAGTTCTTTCGTCAGATACATATCCATGTCTACAGTTAGAGGATGAGATTATCTTAGAAAGGCAAGCCATTAATCAGTCTTCTAGAGTTTTGCGACCATGGCAAGAACGCCACAGCAGCTAGCATCTGACTTCATTATCAGATTTAGAACAAACAAATGCAAGCGTTCACTTGGGTCAATCAAATTGTCCATGGCTAATCTGATTAGTGATCCATAATATGTTACAGACTTACAGTTAGACATCCGCATATATTTGAAATACATTATAGCAGGTAATGTTATTACAGGAAAGAAACTACTACCTAAGTTTCAATCATGTATCGCTGAGTTCAATGCCTCCTGGCTGTTGCGGCGTAATATTTTTTAGCTCAAGTGCCAGTAAACACAGCCTTGTTCATGAGCAATTTTTTCCCAACTATTCTTCTGTAGTTGAGGACTTGGCAGAAAAGTATGCAAAAAAGATCTTCCTTCTAAGAAGGTCCACGGTGAATTTTTCTCAAAGTATTATAGATTACAAACTTAATATTTAGAGATCTAGCTGTTGTAGGCGATGAAAGTACATTAAAGTTTCTGTGAATGTTCTAGGTATAGAAGAGCGTTGACCAAGGACACAGATGCAATGTTGAACTTCCATATTGAATTAATTTGCTAAGAACAATTGTCAAACTGTGCATGCACATAGACGGATATAAAGTTATAAACTACTAATACAAAAAACTGGACTATTTCCTTTTTCTCTTGGCTCTTCTGTCCTTGCATTCAGCTTGTTTTGTTTTGATGCTGTTCTGCGTTGCCAACATGTGAACCTTCATCTTCTAGCTTTTCCATTAACACGTCTCATGTTTTTTTGGTGGTGCTTTTTCTACTGTTTTGGATTTACTTTCTACACTCCCTTCATCTTCCGAGTCATCAGATAGTATAATAGATCTCCGTTTTTTTTTCATTGGCACTTGTTGATAGCTTTTTATCTTCATGCTCCTTTTTATTTACTCTACCCCCGCTTCTGCAAAATTACATTACATATTAAGAGATATGTTGATAAAAAATTGTATATTCAAGTATTCAATCGCCTTTTTAACTGGCTCGTTCAATTTGTTAGTTTCCTTTTTTACAATGTTGTCCATTTCGTCATCCATTAAATACTATTCATCACAATCATGAAGATTCATAAATATGTACTCTATGGAAAAAAATGCAATCTTTACTTTAAAACGTATAAAATGGATCATTACCTCTTCTGCTTTATCATCCAAGTACCACATCTCAAGCTTATCATCATGCACAAATGTATTTTTTACCGCAAACTTTGCATACCGAGAGTGAGATTTTATCATTTAGCTTTAATCGAAAGATTAGTCTTCGTCCACATAATTGTTGCATGACCTTTGGAACTTCTTGGGATTTTCCATCGCAAGAGTCCAGCAATGATGAGACAAATGTTTAAGCATTCTTTTGGCCTCTTCATCAAATAAAGTGCATCTTGTAGTACCTGTGTGAAAAATATGCTATTATATAACACACACAAAATGTAAATACTTTTATAGGTCTTGGAGGCTTCTGTGTTGAAGATTTCTGATCCATTACCTGGTTTGTTGGGTTATCGTGCCTGATCAAATCAGTCGTGGATGGTCCTGTAAAAAAGCTGTCCGTCATCGTTGTTGGAGTACATCCCCTTTGCCGAGGCCGGGCGAAAAGTTCACACCGTATCTACCTGGTCTGTTGGGTTGTTGTGCCTTATCCTGGTAAGTTCTTCTAATATTCTCCTTCTGTAAAACATTTGTTCCTCCAATGTGAGGACTTTTATCCATCTCCATCATGTGTGGTAATGTTTTGTAAAGATAAGAAAATTGATTGACATTTTTTTCTCTTTACCTCGTATCCAACCATGCTTCATGTGAATTTGTTAGACGTCATCTGCCCAGTTAGTCGCTCTTCTAGGCGATGCCTCTAGTGCCTCTTGCATGTGTTGGCTGAAAAAGAGAACAGGGTCATGTTTGACCTGCCTTGATGAATTGAGTATCTGTAAGAACATTATTTCTAGATTATGGATTGGACCTCAAAGGTATGATCGAAAAATAATCAGACCCCAACTAATGGATACCGTGATAACGTGCCGGGTCGCCAAATCTAATCTAATGTCGTGCTGCTATATTTGCCGCCATGTATAGGTATATATGCATAGATGTGCAATTGTATCATGGGCCTTAATGAACCAAAGTTCTATATGTTCCAACCACATGGGACTTCTAGTGTGTCATCATCTTACCTCCCAAATATAATGGAAACTCTAGATACATCAATAATAAATAGATAGTTAACTACATATTGTGATAAAATCAATCAAATATATAGGAGAAAATTAAGGCTGATACCACACTTTCACTTCTATCCATGACAGATGATATGAAACAAACATTACTCTGTTGGTATGGTTAGAGCTGAAAGATCAGCTAAGTAATCCAGAAAACGAAATAATTTTCTTGTACTCATTTCCTTGCTTCTTTGTTTATTTCCTGAACATATAATATTGCATGATATACTGTAGTTTTTTCAAGTCAGACACCTCATAAGTATTGCTTTAAAATTAGATGTTAGTGTCATGATTCCGATGTAGTGAATTTTCTTGCCCTCACAATGTTAACCCAATGAACGTACCTGGGCCCTCGGACAAAAATGCAGAGGTTAGGACAAAATATTTTTCTTCAGTTGGCCGCGCAATGCATAGGATCCGTAATTTCTGCGGTGAGTGGTCCGGCAAAATAACATGTTTGCCCAGATAAAGTGACCGTAACTCAATGCGTGTCTTCCCTTGTCTCAGTTCCGTTGACCTATGTTTATACTACACAGACATGTGAAAACAAATCTACAAATATGTGCGGGGCTGACCGGGGTGGATTTTATTTGAATAAAAACTGACCAAAAAAATTGATGGTAAAAGTTCTAGACTTGTATGCATGATGTGATACTTAGTCTTGAAAACCCTCAGCTATTTCGCGATTTAATTTGCCACCGTATTAGCAATGATACTCCATGCAAGGAATCTAACCCCCCAAAAAGTAATGTCCAAATACGATCTTGCAATCTGAAGTGTAAATTCAGTGGATCTTCTCCTCAAGAATTAAGAAGGAAGATGATCTTCTCAAAGATATAGGGACTTGCATTCTGAGAGCATTAAATAGTACATTTGTTTCATGTAAATGTGTTGTAGGAAGTACCCCCAACCTCCATGCATTTCAAGTGACCCACATCCCAACAGTAATCTCGAAGAATTGGTTGATCTCTCCTGCATTCTGATAATATAACCAACTTTATCCGGAGCACTGAAAAACTGGGGCATCTTATAATTCCACAATTTCACATCTTAATATCATTGGGACATCAGATCAACTAAAAAGAAATATGTACAGCAAAAGCATGCCTTTTGAGTAATCACTAACTTGTAAATATCATGCTGTGAAGTGAACTTAAGTGCCACTAATGCAACAAAAAAGCTCCATACTTACAGTATCCATGAATTCTACAAACTAACCTTTGTACAACGGATTGATGACCACAAACCTGCAGGATTTAGCTCAAAAATGACCTGCAGGCTGCAGCTATAAAGTATAGCTGGAAGCAATCTCTTTTTATGATTTTCTTATGCTAATCAATCCATTATAAGTATCAATCGCTGGTATGGTGGTCTTCTAATGCATATTTTTCAACGGCGTCTCGGGCGGAAAGAAAATTCATGTCAATACCAGCTCCTGAAATCACAAAGTACATACGAACAAAATTGTATGAATTATGAACCTTGTCGATATGGGCAGTCCAGATACTTTATTGTTGCATGCACAAAAATAAATATCACGTACTCTTTTCATCACTCAACTTAATGCTCACATATTGGACGGCTGTACGACCCTGGCGCTCGGACCGCCGGTGATAGCACAAACTTCGATCGATCGTTGCCGTCAGATGTAGACAACCTCTGAAGAAAGGCGACGGGAAGGAAGTTTTTTTTATTTCTCTTCCGCTGAATCAATTAAAATTCTGAAGGCAGGTTAGTGAATCAATTTTATTGAAAGAAATAAAAAGCTAGTGAATCAATTGGATTCAGCTCAAGAGATCGGATGTGCATCTGGTTTGACCGAGACCATACATCCAGAATTATCTGCGTGACTCACGCCGGCCTAGACGCACGTAATGGAACCTGGCCGGACGGGCTGCTCCCTGGAAATTGATGGATCAACCTAGGCCAACTACATCCGGCAAGCATCTTCACCTAGTTGCAAAGCTTGCTGAAAAGAAGAATCGATTGATGGACTCGATGCATCACGCTACAACTCAAGGAGAGATGTATTGCCCAAGGCACATAACCTAATCGAGAAGAAGGCCATGAGGAGAAAAAAGAGGACGACTCACGCCGGAAGAGCACCGTATCTTGATTTTTTCTTTTGACGTGCCATGGAAGGGCGTGACTGCAGGCTGTGCTAGAGTATGCAGAGATGACGATTCTTTACTTGTGTGCTTTCGAATAGCTGGGCGTCATGGTGCCGTCGCGTGTGTTCGAGCTCTCGATCGAGGGGCTCCGGGCGTGCGTTGTAGCTTTCCGGTGAGGATGCCCGTGTGCTGGTCGCAGATGCATATTCCTAGCATCAGGCGATCGTTCTGTGCAAATCATCGTACCGGCCGGACAACACATTAGTTAATCAGACTCCAGCTTTGATACGTACCGATGCGATGCGAGTACATACATAGCCTGCGCGCATCTTTTATTAGCTTTTTCCTGCCCGAGACGTGTAAGACCGGGACTGCTGCCTAGTTGGTCAACTGCTGTTTTCAATACGATCTCCAGTAACAGCGTTTTTAAATCTGAGCCGTTTGATTTTAAGTGCTAAATCTGAGCCATTAATTATCATGTGTTTTAATTATATAATAGATGTACTCGCAAATGTAGTATCCACATAAATCCGTCCCCTGTGGTTGTCGCAGGCACCACTATACGAGAATAGAATTCAATCAAATAATAATCAAGAGAATGATAATGGTATTGAAACTAGAATTAGAGAGATACGCGGACCTAGGTACGTAGTACTACTTACGTTGTTAGCCTTAAACTCCAGCTTATCTTTCCATTCACCGCGTTCTTCCGCGATGAACTTTCTCCAAACCCTACCCGGCAAAGAAAATGAATTGAGGAGTTATTACTTATTTTGATATCAGGAAATGAACGAAAGAGGCCGATATAGTGCGATTGAAATTACCTCTTGAGTAATATACGCACGTTTTGTATTCATCTTGATCTCTCCTTAATGAGTCCCAGACTTCAACTTCTCCAAGATCGATTCTAATAATTAGCAGAATGAAGTGGAACCTGCGCACGTTTATATACGCAGTTATTCAGAACTCATCAATTACACTTAATATCGGGAAAACAGAATAGAATGTGTACAAGACAGTAACACTCACTTGAAGTTGTAAGGAAAAAGTATTTCTCTTTTGGTACTTTGTCGCTTTAAAAACGTTAGCAAAACGTCCTCTGTGTCCTGGGCATACTGTTCTACGGTGACTTCATGAACTTTATCCGGGTCAATGAACCCAATGTCCCAGATTCCTCCCAGTCTGCATTCACGAATCTTCATTCTGCATAATAGCGTACAAAGGAATGTTGTGAGGATAATTACAGGCAATGAACGAGCTTAACTAAATAATTAAATTACACAAATAAATCACTTACAGACAATAGCAGCTGATGATAGATTTGTCGAGAGCACGTTGATTGTACATCTGAAAAAGTTCGGAGAACTCAACCTGCACAGCATATTCTCGGAAGTAGTGTGGTTCCTTAACTCCCGCCATGAAATAGAATCTCCCTTCTTTTGCGGCGGTCATGTACCAGTTATGCAATTTCCATAACTGTGTTGTTAGAGCATTCGGATCTTTGACCAGAGGCTCCCCGGCAATGGCGTAACCTGTATCGCCATAGATTTGCTGAGCAACAATATTGTCGTTGTAGAGAGCCGCCTTATCAGAAGGCACAATGAGCAGGGCGATCGATTGTACTTCTTGTTCTCTGAGCTGGGGAACTTTTTTCCCGCATTTCTTTTCCTCAATCTGTGAGCTATGTTGCTTGTCAATACAGCGCTCATAGTCTGAAAGGGGCCTCACTGGAGGGATATATAAGTTGTCAACGGTGCGATCAAGTGTCTCCCTTGGTATATTCTTCAGAAGTTTCTTTACGGGGTCCTGTCTTTCCTGTTTTCTCGGTGCAAAAAAGGTTGTCACCTCGGCACGCGTGCTCTCGTCTAATTCCTCCTTACTCATCTCGCAAGCTAACTTCTCAGGAGTCTTGACTTTCTTGGGTATGTTTGCACGTATCTTGACAGGGGACCTATCTTTCCTGAGCATAGTACCAGTCGACGTGAACAGCTTCCGCTTTGTCAAATTACTAGTGGGCGCATCAGTCGGCTGACGGGACGGTGCGGGCGATGGACTCGCGGTGGGCTCCCAATCGTCGGGGAGGGCGGGTGGACTTTGAGGTGGTGGATTTCTACTCGGAGGAGTCGGTGGCCTTGGCATCGAGTCTGGAAACACGATATATTTTTCTTCCATAGAACGATACCAAGCTCGACTTCTCCCAGTGTCTTCTCGCCGTCACCTCCAGGAATGTCAAGATTCATTCTCTGGAATCCCGGCATAACTTTTGTCACCCCGACACGAGCATAGCCAGCTGGAATCTGACCAAAATGGAAGATTGCTCCAGGTTGATTTGGTAAAGCATAGCCATCCGCCACCGGACAACTAATGTTCTTCATTGGCATATGTAGCTGACAATTTGTCTTCTCCGTGATATCATCCACGGGGTAGTGAGCCGCCGACGGTTCGACTGCAGGATCTTCTAGCTGCGTGGAACCCACGCTGCTTTTCCGCTGAGATGGGCAGGCATCGACTGCAGGATCTTGTAGCAGCAGCTGAGATGCCCTTTGCTGGGTAATTGAGTCCAGTTGCTCCTGCTGCCGCTGCACCAGCGTTCTAATTCCGTTAACCGGTCCAACCCCCTCTTCTTATTTCTGGAACGGCTTCTATAAGTTGCAACGTCCGCCGAAAACCCTTGATTCCAATTAACCCCGGCTCCTCTGCCTCGACATCGTCCCCAATGTTCAGGATTCCCGAGGGCGAGTGTCAGCTCGTCGTCCTCTCTATCGGGAACAAATTTTCCCTTTCGGACTAGGTCTATTGCGTACTCTAGTTTTTTTATGACTCTTGTAATTCTTTTCTTCCATTTTCCCTTGGCAACAATCAGCCCTGTGTCTGGGTCCAACCCTGCCCCATGCGCGAACAACCATAACTTGGACCTCTCGGGCCAGTCATCTGTCTGTGGAGTGATCCCTTTTTCACGCAGTTCATTTTCAAAGGCTTCCCACTTAGGCACGGCAGTCTTGTAGCCACCTGACCCCAAAGTATGGTGATATTTCTTCTTCTCAGCATTCAACTTATTTTTGGCCGATCGGCCACAGCGGTGTCCGATTTCTTATACGCCACAAATGCGGGCCACGCATCTTTTATCTTCTCTAGATGCCCAGTGAAATCTGGAGTTACTTTCTCATATTTTTTCCACAATGTTTTCTTCCAGCAGTTGAATTGGGTGGCCATCTTCTTAAGAGTCCACTCCTTGACTTTCTCCTTCTTCTTCTCTGGGCGACCTTCCGGTAGGCTGAAATATGTCAAGAGCGTGTCCCAAAGCAAATCTTTAATTCTTTGCTCGACATAACTTGCTCCAACGTTGGCTTTTTTCGGCTTATTCCATTCTGCAATGGTGATCGGGATCGTGTCTCTAACAAGAACTCCGCATTGACCTACATATTTACGGCAGTTGTCTTCGGGTTTCAGCGGTTTGCCATAATCAACAACTACATCGATCGGCAACTTTGCACCATCTGGCAGCTTTATCCTTTGGTTCGGGCCTCCTTTCGTCTTTGGCGGAGTTCGAGGCTTAGATCCGGAGGGCTAAAAGAAAAATGATTCGTTAATAAGTGCAATATAAATCAATTAATGCATCTAATGATCAACAGAGACTTAATATATATATACACATAACTCGCCGGAGTTTGCTAAGGGAACTTCGTCGTCGTCTCTTATTTCTTCTATCTCAAGTCCCTCACCGGATTCGTTCAAACATTTTTCGCTGAAATCATCGTCTTCTCCACCGGAATCTTCTCCATCCGAATTTACTACAAGGGTCTTCTCAAATATAATTTCTGCCATTCGCTCTTCATTCTCCTCGTCTCTGATGAAGGGGGCGTCCATAGCTCAATGTCACTGCAATTTACAAAGTACTTAGCAAATTTAGTAGCAACAATTGATACAAAAGTGCAAAGTTTTAACAAATTTGCATTGCCCAAATTTAGTTTTATTGTTGTTTAAGTGCATTTTCTAAAGTGCAAAGTTTTAACAAATTTTCATTGCCCAAATTTTTTCTACTATGAATTCTATCACTAACTATTAACACTAACAAAAAAATTCTACTAACAATTTTTCTACTAACAATTTTTTACTAACAATTTTTTCTACTAACTATTAACACTACCTAAATTGTGCTATCTAAATGATCTAAATTTTGCTATCTAAATGACCTAAATTTTGCTATCCAAAAATAATAACTTCAAACAAAATGATCTAAATGATCTTTGCAACTACACAAAAATATTGCAAAACTACAAAGTACTAAAATTTCCTAATTTTTTACATGTACTACAAAATTACAAAACTACAATGTACTAAATTTTTACATGTACTAAAAATTTCCTAACATTTCCTAATTTCCTTTTCAAAAAGGCCCTCAAACAACCCAAAACAGGAACTAGGGGCCTGTTTGTAGAACATCTCACAATTTCCTAAAACACCAGGGGGGTTTCTGAAAAGTGGACAAGGTTGTCTTCAACCTTCGCACGAACCGCGCGCGCGCCATGGCGCAGCCGTACACGCGCGTCCTTCGCCGTCGTTGCCGCCATGGCGCAACCGACTCGGCGGAACCGTGGCGCGGGCGAGCTAGGGAAAGGGAGGGAGGGGCGCGGGCGACAATGGCGCGGGCGACCGCGTGGCGCGGCCGGCGACCGTGGCGCGGGCGAGCTAGGGAAAGGGAGGGAGGGGCGCGGGCTCACCTGGCCGTGGAGAGGAGGTCGAGGCGGCGGCAGCCTGGCGGCGTCGATCTCTCTTAGTTCTCTGGAGGGCTATCTGAGAAAGTGGGGAAGAAAGGAACCGTCGTATATATACAAAAGGCCTTTAGTACCGGTTGGTGGCTGCAACCGGTACAAAAGGTCTTTTTCGGCCGCTTTAAATTCGCGCGCGCGAAGCAAACCTTTAGTACCGGTTGGTGGCTACAGCCGGTACAAAAGGTCTTTTTTTGGAATTTCTTTTTTCTTTATTCATTTTTCTGATTTCCTTATTCTATTGATTTAACTGTCCAAATTTGACAAACTTCATATCAAACTTAAGCCCTGGATATGTAGAATCTTTTGCTACTGGTTATTTTCAAATTTGACTATGTTGAATGTATTTAATTTCAAATGGATGATTTGAGTAAATTTGACATAGATTTAAATCCATATCATCAAAAAATTCAAACAAAATGCATTTTTGAGTGTTTTTTATATAATTTGAATTTCAAACAAAATATGGGCACATTATCACAAACTATGTCACGGGAATGTTCATATCTTGGTCATTTGACTCAAAACTTATGTTTAGGGTTTATTTTTATTTTTCTGATTTCTTTATTCTATTGATTTAATTGTCTAAATTTGACAAACTTTATATCAAACTTAAGCCCTGAACATGTAGAATGTTTTGCTACTGGTTATTTTCAAATTTGACTATGTTGAATGTATTCAAATTTCAAATGGATGATTTGAGTAAATTTGACATAGATTTAAATCCATATCATCAAAAAATTTAAACAAAATGCATGTTTTATTGTTTTTTATATAATTTGAATTTCTAAAAATGCTTTTAATATGGATTTTTTCTGCTCTAGTTTATTTTTATTTTATACTTAGTTTAATTGTTTCAATATTTATGAAAATCAAATCTTTTTATGATTTGTTTTATATCTATGGATTTAATTGTCTAAAATTTTGTAATAATCATCTCTTTATCTTAAAAACATCCTTAACAACATCTCATACAGTTACATAAAAAGTTTAATACATTATTACACATCACGAACAGTTTTCATAACACAGTTACATTACTACAAAAACGGACTTGTTGGGTCGGAGGCCGTAGGATTAGGGGGGACGGCGGGAGGAGCCAGCCCCGTTCGCGGCCGCCCGGTTCTCGCGTGCACGTTTGCGGCGGAGGGCAAGATCCATGGAGGATGAGTCTTTCAGCGCCCGATCCAGCTCGGAAGCCTCCTTCGCCTTGAGCTGGTAGGCAGTCTTGGCTCGCTGGACAGGTTAGTTGCGGACAGACTGGAAGGAGGCTTCCATGACCTCCTGTATCTGCAACCCACAGCCCTCTTCCCCGTCGTCGCTCCAGTCGAAGTCGTCGTCCTCCTCCTCCTCCGCGGGAGGAGCGGCGGCGCCTAGTGGAGGTGCGGCGGCACCTGGTGGAGACGCGTCCAAGTCGCCGTATGCGGCCGTGGATCCCCACGCCACCCCTGCGGCGTACGCATCCTCGTCGGGGTCAGGCACGTCGGACCACGCGCGCTCGTACGCTCTCCGCACCGGATCTGGCACCGGAGCAGGAGGCCGGTAGCTGGACATTCCTCTCCACGCCGGGCTCGTGGGCATACGGCGGGATAGGCTCCCGCGGTAGCGCCCAAGCGCACTCTGCCGAGCACGCTCGACCTCGTCCAGAAGGCGTTGCGGCCGGCGTGGCGGATCCATCTCGTGGAGACGATGCGTTCGTGGCTAGGAATGGTGGATTAGGGTTTACCCCGTCGGCGATAATACATATAGACCTCCAGATCGCCTTTAGTCCCGGTTGGTGTTACCAGCCAGGACTAAAGAAGCACACAGATCGTGTATTTCTTTCAAGCGCTTGTGAGCCGTTGGATCAGGAGTGTGTTTCTTTTGAGGGCTTGTGAGCTGTTGGATCAGCACTATCACGACCACTTCGTGAGCCACACGACCCTATATATAGCCCACCTCTCAGACATGTTCGGCACTCAGTGTGTACTCATTGTTCGGATACAAATCATTCGGATTCCCTGCATACATCCGACGGTGTATTTGATATGTGGACACTCACGAGCCACCGTCGGGTTGTATGCAGGGGAAACCGTGTGTTTTGTTCTATCTACAAATCCTTCAGTTCATCGACCGAATACAAATCATTCGTATTCCCGTCATACAGCCCAACGGTGCATTTGATATGCAGGCACTCACGAGCCACCGTTGGGCTGTATGACGGGGAAACCGTGTGTTTTGTTCCAACTTTTTTGAGCACTTGTGAGCCGTTGGAGTTTTTAGAGCCAAAAATCAGTGTTTAGAGTTTTCTTCTGAGTTTTCATAACACAATTACATAAAAGGTTTAATACATTATTACACATCACCAACAACACCCCCCTATCTATTGTTGGGGTATAAATTTTTTTTCTTCGCGTATGTCGACCCTTTCTTCTGATTGCGCTGTAACCATGGAGAATCTTCATCATTTAACGGGATGCTTGGGTCAGCTTTCACTTTGAAGGGCGGAATTTCATCAAACTTATTGTAATCTTCTGACATGTCTGTCTTGTCCTCCACTCCCACGATGTTTCTTTTCCCTGAAAGAACTATGTGTCGCTTTGGCTCATCGTATGATGTATTCGCTTGCTTATCTTTTCTTTTTTTTCGGTCTGGTAGACATGTCTTTCACATAGAAAACTTGAGCCACATCATTGGCTAGGACGAATGGTTCGGTGTCGTACCCAAGATTCTTGAGATCCACTGTTGTCATTCCGTATTGCGGGTCTACCTGTACCCCGCTTCTCAGGTTGACCCATTGATTACCCCCAAGAGCAGGGGATCACTATAGCACCTCTCAATGTGGAAGTAAGGTATCGATCCGCAGGAGCAAGAAGGAAAAGTTATCTATTCCCTACAACTAAAGTGTCACAAGTTTTAGTTGATTATGCACTAAACAAGTTTAAGGAGCAAGGTGGTTGATTTGATGGATGGAAGTTTAATGTAACCAAGCAAGAATGTAAAAGTGTCCCAATCCTCTTCAATGCAAGAGGACAAGACAAAGGTTTTCTCTTATAGGAATAATGGACATGGGTTCATGGGTTCACTTAATCCTCTCTCTCTCATCTATGGTGATTATCATGTTATAGATAAAGTACACATAATTGTCATGTTTTAATGGTAGCTTTTATAACGGCTACATGTCCTAAAACACATAGTTGAAAGAAATACTCATTTGTGTTGCTAGTGTCACCCTCGTAAGGCTAGCGTGGTTGCTGTCACACCCACATCATACTTCTCCCTTTTTACCCCCAGATAAAGGATGTTGGACGGTACTGTATCACTCAATACCTATGCCTTCTGTCACATTGGCCACCCAGTACCCACATACATCATACTTCATAATGGATAATATTCTAAACACTAGTGCAACGATTTATATTTCGTGTGTGTGACCACATCTCTCTCATCTATCTACACTTGGTGGTGTCAATCACCTCATGATAAAGATAAACAAGGCATTATGCATAAATCAAACCATCACATGCATCATAGAATGTCTCCAAAGTATGACAAGTCATAAAAATCCAACACAACAGTAAATGCATAACAAATATTATCTCACACCACAATATCCACCATGGGAATTACATAGATGACCGTAATCATGTTCAGCAGCTCATACGGTACTAATTAGTGAAGCTCAAAGAGAGGAGAGATACATAAGTTACCACCACAAACCCAAATCCAGGGGGTGGACTACTCCCCCTTCATCATGGAGACGGTGGAGAAGTCGTTGGAGAAGGTGGAGACCACCCCGGCAGCGCCCCGCCGGAGTTTTCCCCCTCCAATCTGCAGCTCCTGATCTCCGTTTCGGTGTTTCTGTGTTTGTGCGGCGCCGCTTCCAGAGAACGTCGGGGGACAATTTTTATAGGCGTTTTTAGGTCACGACTAGGTCGGTGGAGAAAAGATCAACGGCGGCTGAGCTCCGAGGCCCAAAATAGGTAGGCCCACGCGGCCAAGATTTTAGGCCGCGTGGGGCCCTCTCATTTCCAGCTGGTTGGGCTTCTGGCCTTCATTTTGAGCCCATTGCGTTCGTCTCGAAAATTCTGAAGCGTGCTCTCTGACCTTGCCCTTTTTGGAGTCCCGAAGCTCCCGGAAAGTCGGAAACACTAAAAAAGACGTTTTCTGGAAAACAGGGTTAATTCCAAATAAATGGGAAAACTATGAAGTATTCCCAAAATCATTATAAAACATTGATATAACCCTTATATGATGCAAATATGATTGGAATAGAAGTAAAATAATGCAAAGTTCATGTATGCATTTTACATGCATCACCCATTTGCACCGAAACAAAGGGACCTTAAAAGAAGGTCCATAGTCAAGTTCTCATATCTCCTCTATGACACCATAATATGTGTCCTTTTGTCCATAGTCGTTTGTTGCGTCAAAGCGGACACCACTGTTTTGGTTGGTGCTCTTTTTATCTTGGTCGGCCGTGTAAAATGTATTCCCATTTATCTCGTACCCTTGAAAAGTCAATATAGTCGAAGATGGTTGCTTGGCCAACAAGTACAGCTGTTCTTCAACAGTGGTGTCATTAATGAGACACGTTTGCAACCAACCGCCGAAAGTATTCACGTGTTTTCCATCAATCCAATCTTCACGTTGCTCCAGGTATTTAGCGTAAAATATTCTTGTGTTCCACGATATAAGGAGCCACCAAGCTGGAATTATGTAGAACTGTGTAGTGTGCTTGAGTGAAAGAATGTCCGTCCATAGATATTTTGCTTTCTTTCCTAGCGTGCCTTTTCCACGCAGTCTCCCCTCATGGCGCGATTGAGGAACACCGATCGGCTTAAGGTCAGGAATAAAGTCAACACAAAACTCAATGACCTCCTCTGTTCCATAGCCCTTGGACATGCTTCCTTCTGGCCTAGCACGGTTATGAACGTATTTCTTTAAGACTCCCATGAACCTCTCAAAGGGGAACATATTGTGTAGAAATACAGGACCGAGAATGGAAATCTCTTGGACTAGGTGAACTATGAGGTGCGTCATAATATTGAAGAAGGATGGTGGGAACACCAACTCGAAGCTGACAAGACATTGGACCACATCCTTCTGTAAACTTGGTAGAGTTGCTGGATCGATTACCTTCTGAGAAATTGCATTGAGGAATGCACATAGCTTCACAATGGGTACTCGAACGTTTTCCGGTAGAAGCCCCCTCAATGCAATTGTGTCATAATCACGTGGCAGTCATGAGACTTTAGGTTTTGGAACTTTTTCTCTGCCATGTTTATTATTCCCTTTATATTCGACGAGTAGCCAGACGGGACCTTGATACTGCTCAGGACTTGAAAAAAGATCTCCTTCTCTTCTTTGGTAAGAGCGTAGCTGGCAGGACCTTGATACTTCTCTGGATTCAGGTCGTCTCGTTCGTGCATATGTTGCTGGTCCAGCCGTGCATCCGGTGTATCTTTCGTCTTCCCATACACGCCAAGAAGTTTAGCAGGTTCACGCAAAGATTTTTCGTCACGTGCATCACGTCGATTGCAGAGCGAACCTCTAGGAATTTCCAATAGGGTAGATCCCAAAATATAGATTTCTTCTTCCACATGGGTACGTGTCCGCAGCGTCATTCGGAACAGATTGTCCGCCAGGACCCTTTCCAAATATTACTTTTAAATCCTTGACCATGCCATATATAACATCACCAGTAGGGAGGGTAGGCTTCGTCCGGTTATCTGCCTCACCTTTGAAATGCTTGCCTTTCTTTCTTACGGGATGCTTGTTTGGAAGAAATCGACGATGCCCCGGGTACACATTCTTGTTACCTAAATATATACTTTCAGTCTCACCTAAACAGTGCGTGCATGCATTGTATCCCTTGTTTGACTGTCCTGAAATGTTACTAAGAGCAGGCCAATCATTGATGGTTACAACAGCAACGCTCGTAGGTCAAATTCCTCCTGTTTGTGCTCATCCCACACACGTACACCTTCGTCAGACCACAACTGTAAAAGTTCTTCAACTAATGGCCTCAGGTACACATCAATGTCGTTGCCGGGTTGCTTCGGGCCTTGGATAAGCACTGGCATCATAATAAACTTTCGCTTCATGCACAACCAAGGAGGAAGGTTATAGATACATAGAGTCACGGGCCAGGTGCTATGACTGCTGCTCTGCTCCCCAAACGGATTCAAGCCATCTGTACTTAGACCAAACCTTAAGTTCCTTGCGTCACCTGCAAAATCCTTGAACTCACTGTCGATGTTTCTCCACTGCGACCCATCAGCGGGGTGTCTCAGCATCTCGTCTTCCTTACGGTCTTCTTTGTGCCATCGCAACAACTTGGCATGCTCTTTGTTTCGGAACAAACGTTTCAACCGTGGTATTATAGGAGCATACCACATCACCTTGGCAGGAACCCTCTTCCTGGGGCTCGGCTCGCCCTCAACATCACCTGGGTCATCTCGCCTGATCTTATACCGCAATGCACCGCATATCGGGCATGCATTCAAATTCTCGTACTCCTCACCGCGGTAGAGGATGCAGTCATTGATGCATGCATGTATCTTCTGCACCTCTAATCCTAGAGGGCAGACAACCTTCTTTGCTTCGTACGTACTGTGGGGCAATACGTTATCCCTTGGAAGCATCTTCTTTAATATTTTCAGCAACTTTTCAAATCCCTTGTCAGATAGTCCATTCTCTGCCTTCCATTGCAGCAATTCCAGGGTGGTACCCAGCTTTTTCTGGCCATCTTCACAATTTGGGTACAACAATTTTTTGTGATCCTCTAACATGCGCTCCAACTTCGACCTCTCGTTTTCACTTCCGCAGTTTATCTGTTCATCAAGAATGACCCGACGAAGATCATCATCGGACTCATCAACAATGACCTCATGTTCAGCTCGTCTTCCCCCATTGTAGTACCACCGTGTTCAGAGAACACAGGATAGTTGTCATCATCCTCTTCTTCATTGTCTTCCATTATAACCCCTCTTTCTCCGTGCTTGGTCCAACAAAAATAATTGGGCATGAAGCCTTCTCGCAACAGGTGGGAGTGTAGGGTATTTGAGGAAGGGTAATTCCTCTATTCCTACAGTCATCACATGGACAAAACATAAAACCATTCTGCTTGTTTGCCTCAGCCACACGGAGAAAATTATGCATGCCATTAATGAACTCGGGATAGCGTCGGTCACCGTACATCCATTGCCGGCTCATCTGCATTATATAAATATATCAAAAACCATTACACTACATCATCATGAATAGGGAACTGACCAAATTAATTAATACAAGTTCATCACACATTAAAATCAAAGTAGAGTAGTGACCAAATGTAATACATAGTTCTCATAAAAAATACACTGAAACTAACATACAACTATCTAATTAATGCATTTAAATGCAACAACAAATGCGATCAAAATCGCAGTAAAGGTAACAATTGAACCAACAGCATAATGATACCAAGCCTCTTGACTAATGGCATATTTTCTAATCTTTTTAAGCTTCAAGCGCATTGCATTCATCTTGATCTCGTGATCCAAGCGCATTGCCTCCATCTTGATCTCGTGATCATCGACGACGTCGGCAAACTTGAACTCCAATTTCATCTTCTCTTCTAATATTGGAGACGAAGATCTTCACTTCTTTTCAATTTTTCTTTCAAATCATTGTTTTCTTTTTCAAAAAACTCGACAATAGGGTCGGTTGGAATTTCCGGTTCAACTACCTCCTAGATAAAAATATATCTATGTCAAGTTGGTCGGCATAATTTTCATAAACACGAAATTAAACAAATATATAGTTATAACAAACAATCGTACCACATCCGAATAATAGAGCGGACGAGAGCCGGTGTGGACAGATGTCAAAACCATGACACTGTATATAACAAACAATTATACAAATAAGAAAATTATACAAGTAATAATTATGCATCTAAATCATACAACTAAGATAAAAAACAAGAGGCTCACCGAGGTGGTGTCGGTGACGGGGCGGCGCGGGCGATCGACGGCGGTGAGAAAGGGGACGGGACGACACTATAAAAAACCACAAATCATACTTTAATTTGAGCTCAAAATGCATATAAAAGAAATGAAATCCCTAACTTAGGCATTTCATCAAACACCTAGCTAGCACTACAAAAATCAAATGAGCTAAACTAGCAATAAAATGAGCTAAACTTGAAATGCCGGAAGAGAGGATGAAGTTGCTAACCCTTGTATAGGTAGGTGCCACCAATCTTGACAAATGTTGGAGAAAAATGGGGTGAACTCGAACTCGGGAGAGGAAAGAGATAGCAAAAATGGAGTTGTGCTCGAGTAGGAAAAATGGAGCTGGGCTCGGGGTGGAAGAAGATATATAGGGGAAATTTAGTCCTGGTTCGTAATACGAACCGGTACTAAAGATGGGCCTTTAGTAACGGTTCGTGTTACGAACCGGTACTAAAGGGTCTCGCCGTGGGGCCCCCCACTGCAGCCGCCTGCCCCAACCCTTTTGTCCTGGTTGGTATTACCAACCGGGACAAAAGGCCCAGCAACAACCGGGACGGCTTCCGGCCGGCCGCCTCGCCTCTGGAACCGGTACTAATGCCCCCTTTAGTACCGGTTCCTGTCCAACCGGTACAAAAAGGCCGCACCGAAGCCCCTTTTTCTACTAGTGCATATCGATGTCATCGACTTCTTTTTCATACAAAATAAAAGACTAGACTATCTCCTCGCAACGTGTAAACGTCGTAACAACCCATCCAATAAGAGTAAACTATTACCTTCTATAAACGAATGGGTAAGTTTCATTTCGGAGAACCTGCTTGTGGTAGGATGGTTAGGAGGGTGGTTGTACACCCCCAGCCCACCAGAGTTCAAACCCCAGCTTTCACACTGGTGTTTCTCATTTAGTCGGAATATTCTTCATGGGAGGCGATGTTCCCGTCGACAGCGAGATACCGGTTGTGACTTCGTCAATCTCAAGACTTCGACCGCCAGATCAGTCTCTTGGATGTGCTTATAGGGGTAGGATGTGCGTGCGTTCATAGGGATGAGCAATGGCGGAACCAGGGGGACCAACAGAGGCCGTGGCTCCCCCCAACATGCAGAAATTTGTTTAAGACCCAGGATTTCTTGTCCAAAATCTATGTATCCTACTCTATATCCATCACTCAAACATCGAGAGTACTAGTTTAGTACATGGAATCTGCTCATAGAAGATCCTACGGAGACTAGAGAGTGAGAAGTCATTTTGACTTTTTTTCCTTTCCTTCACGCATGCAGGCTACACATGCACTCCCCCATCGCCATGTGCTTTCCCGTAGCTTCTCTGATCTCTTTTTTTTTTTTTTTTATGCCTCTCTGGGGTACAGTTGTAGTATCTGAACTCATGTACCAACTCACACCACACTCACACCACACGCACGCACACCCTAGTACACAAGCTAGACCTACAACTACACACACGGAGCACGCGTATTTTGTGTTCTGACAGTTGTGGCACGAATACGCATGGGAGGCGTAGAGTCGCGTGTACTGTTCACTAGGAACAGTACCGCGGAGTGAGACGTCCAGGAAATCCGCTCCCCCTGGGAGTCGAACTCCGGACGGGCAGCCCGCACGCATGCAGGGCTTACCACCGCGCCACAGGCGCGTCTCGTAGCTTCTCTGATCTCTGTCTCTTCTTCCGTCTTCGAAGCAGCCAAGCGATAAACTCCTCCAAAAAATCCTCAAACGGATTCGGCATGTTATCGATCTCAAGTGCGACGGAACGAGCATTCTCGGAAATGAAACTTGTTAAAATAAGTCTTTGAAATAAAATGGAAGACGGATTTCTGAGAGATTGTTTGTTGATATACATTGAGGAAGAAATTGCAATGGGCTTCTCGACGGAGGAAATTATTGATGAGTTTAATACTGAGAGGTGTCGTGTGCCATTTGACTGAAAAATGATAGTTCATGTCATCCAGTTGTACATTTTGATTCCATATGCAACCTCTTTTGTTGATGTTTGATTACGTTCTCAACACTTGTATAGTATAATAGTACATATTTTTCTAAACACTCGGCTACCACCTATGTATTTTGTACATGCTTTTACATCTTAGAGCTATGATCAATGGTCGGCCCCCTGTGTGTATTTCCTGGTTCTGCCGTTGGGGTGAGTGTGTGCACATATATGTGAGCGTCTGCATTTGTTCTGTGTTTCGCAAAACAAAACAAAAACATTCCTGACCGTTGATTGCATTGACAATCGTAAACTTTAATATATCTATAGAAGGTGTACCGAAGGCCGAAGCAAACCTCTTTAAACAATCGTCGACATTACCATTTTAATGCCTTGTCCACACTCCACAGCTCCATGATACTAAAAACCAAATCAATAGTTAAACACAAGTGTGTCCATTTATTTAACTCACGATCTAAAGGTACGCAGGATCGACATGGAATAGTCTGAGAGATTGATCGATGACATGATCGTAGTAATTCAAACTTCATTAAGCACACGTAGGCACGTAAACTGAAAAGAACATGCATGCATGCACACACAGTCACAAACAGATACACTGGCACACATACTGTACGATCGAGATCGATGGACGTGAGCACACGGCGTCGATGATCCCGTACAATTCGTCGTCCTCGGCATGCGTGCCTGGTCTTGATAGGAGCTAATTGCTGCCGCCGCCACCACCGTCTACGACGCTGAGGCCGAAGTGGAGCCGAGGAAGATGAGCCCACTGCATACATGCGCAGATACACAAATTAATATCCGTGAGACTATGTACCCTTGATGTACAGCTAAGGTAGCTTAAACAGAGAAAAGGCAAGTGTACGTGGGATAATTTCATAAGAAATCAGTAAAGCTAGACAACGAATAAATTTTACCACGAAATTTAACGGGGAGAACCTCAAAACTACTTTCAGCCGATTGTACTCTCACTAGTCGACGGAGATTTCTTTTAGACAGGGGTTTGATTAGTGGATCAATTTGATACATATGTATAAAACATAGCCTCTTACAAAGTATCACTAACAAACAGCTAAAAGCTACAGAGCCAAAAACAAACGGCCGCTGTAGAACATCGACCACGCGGTCTCTAGATCACTATACCAACCAGCATCCTATAGCTTCATCCCCAACTACACATTCCATAACCAAAAAAAAAAAAATGAAGAACAACCGGAACCAATATAGCAAAGCAAGCCAGTCGAGAGTAAGGATGAAGTTCACAATCCCACACACTACTACGAAACGGCCATCTCCGGCAGCGCCCCCGAACAGTCTGAGTTGACCCCCAATATCAGTGGTTCGGCTAGAATAACAGCCATAGATGGGCCGTATAGGACCAATGGGTAACACAAAAAGGCGTGTACAATGGTGCTATTTTAGGGGGTACAACGTAGGATAAATGTTAAGGTGGACTAATGAGAAACTTGAAGCAATTTATGAGGAGTGTGTGAAAAATATTGAAACCCTAAAATTGTGTGTTTATTACGGTGACCCTCATGGGGTATATATAGGAATACATGACTTGATGGCCAAGATGCCTAATGACTTGGGATACAAGAAGATCCTAGTCTATCTATCAAATACATATCCTAACATTCCCCCTCAGTCGTAGCGGGAGTGAAGCGAAAGATTGCGACTAGATTTGAAGTATTGCGTTTCCGTCGTCTTCTCCTCTCCGCCATCATCAACTACGTCTCTGATGGTCTCTCCTCTCTTCCCTCCCGCAGTCACAGCGGGAGTGGCGTGGAGGCAAGTGACGACGCGGACGGTGTTGACTGGAGTTGTTGCCGATGTGTTGCTGTAGATGTTGCCCTTGATGTCGATGGCGAGGTAGCCGATCGTGATGTAGCCGTGGTCGATGGAATACTCGTCGTAGTTGTTGTAGCCTATAGCGCCGGAGGCGCAAAAAATTGCGCGGTGTTGGATGTAGTGTCTTAGGATTTGTGCGGCGGCGGCGGCAAGTTTTTGGGTCATTGTGCGGCGGCGGCAGGGATCTGCGGCGGCGGCAGGTTTTTGTGCGGCGGCGGCAAGGATCTGTGGCGGCGACGTGTTTTTGGGTCATTGTGCGACGGCGGCAGGGAACTGCGGCGGCGGGTTTTATAGTTTTGTGGCGGCGGCGGCGACGGCAGGAGACTGCGGAAGCGGCGGCGGCTGGTTTGTAGTTTTGTGGCGGCGGCGGCGGTAGAAAGCTACAGTGGCGGCGGCGGCTGGTTTGTATGTTTTGTGGTTGTGGCGGCGGCGACGTGTTGACGAGGATGTTGATGAAGACCATGTTGGCGTAGACCTTGGCGATGATATGTCGGCGTAGTCGTACAACTTGATGTTGATTTTTCGACTTGGTGTAGTTTCCGGCTCGATGAAGTGCCGATTGCTTGGTGTAGAGGAACTGCACTGTCCGGATCGTGTCCGGAGTTTTTCCGGGTCGTGCGTTCGATCTGGGCTGCGTACTCACGGACGGGGCTGCATCCATGTACGTATATTAGACCTGGTTCATACCTTGTCTTCTAGTCCTTGGAGTTGGTCGTGCACTAGCCATCTAGACCAAAAGTCCGAACTGATGGAAAGGGGCTAGGCAATATATTTATATTCAACACTCCCCTTCACGTCTAGTCTATTTTAGTCCTTAGCGTGGGGTAGGAGTGGGCCGCAGGAGCTTTTTTCCTTTTTTTAATCCGCGTGAGCGGGGTCTCGAACTCGAGACCTCTTGGCTCTGATACCATGTGGAATTGTTGCACTAGCCATCTAGCCCAAAAGTCCGAACTGATGGAAAGGGGCTAGGCAATATATTTATATTCAACACTCCCCCTCACGTCTAGTATATTTTAGTCCTTAGCGTGGGATAGGAGCGAGCCGCAGGATCTTTTTTTCCTTTTTTTTAATCCGCGTGAGCGGGGTCTCGAACTCGAGACCTCTTGGCTCTGATACCATATGGAATTGCTGCACTAGCCATCTAGACCAAAAGTCCGAACTGATGGAAAGGGGCTAGGCAATATATTTATATTCAACACTCCCCCTCACGTCTAGGCTATTTTAGTCCTTAGCGTGGGATAGGAGCGGGCCGCAGGATCTTTTTTTCTTTTTTTCTAATCCGCGTGAGCGGGGTCTCGAACTCGAGACCTCTTGGCACTGATACCATGTGAAAAATATTGAAACCCTAAAATTGTGTGTTTATTATGGTGACCCTCATGGGGTATATATAGGAATACATGACTTGATGGCCAAGATGCCTAATGAGTTGGGATACAAGAAGATCCTAGTCTATCTATCAAATACATATCCTAACACAGTGCACACATCTATGTCGCAATTTTTCAAAAGTCATTTTTATGCATTGTCCTAGGAAGGCCAATATATATGGCAGCACATGTTTTAGCTAGTAATTCAGAGGGTCCTTTGTCGTGTGTTTGGCAAGAGGAGCCCCATGATTATCTTCCATGTGTAATGGCGAACCATGTATTTCTGTTGACGAATGAATAAAATTCGCCATGATGGCTTTCCCTCAAAAAAAAAAGATGCACGATCTATTAGTAACAACATCTCTCAGCACATATTTAGTAATATATGGTTACCAGAAAAAAAGACAAAAAAAACCATTGTACATTATATTTTTATTGCCATATCTTGATATTGTGACAGGTTTAAGATAAGGTTGTCTTGTAAACCATTGAACATGTCCTATTGGCACATGCCGACACACATCCACCTAATGGGTTTCCATCTATGGATGGTGGTATAGTTTACGGTTCGGCCTTCCATCGCCTTAGGGCAATTTACGAGTTTTTCACTGCGGTTGGCGAGGTGGGTTGTATTCCTCTTAGGCCTTTCCTCCACCACAACCCTATAGCTGGTGTGTCATCTAACAAGAAAGTTAGGTGTATTGGTTTTCTATATATGGGGAACAATATTTGTCGGACTTGTGCGCCCGCCTTAGATGGGTCATTTACACGCGGTTTTGACAATCGCCTTGGACACGTCGAAGATCAGAGAAGACTGTGAAACAACACTAAGATCCCCACGAAGGTCGCGATAAGACAATGTACTGATGTCATTTATATCTATGAAGGACGGTTAGAAGGAAAGTAGGCATCGGGTCGATGTGGATTGTTGGGTTGCAGACTAAAATTTGGCACCATGACATCAAACTACCCCGTTGGGTCAATCCCAAATTTGAAATGGCGGCCAAATAAGCATAATGTGGTCGAGAGAGACCCCATCATGGCTCGCCAACCAATACCTTAGGAATTATGACCCTGGATGGGCAATCTCTCTGTCACATTTGTACGTAGATATACACATACATAATTTTTCCTTTACAAAACTAAAATTATATAGTGATGATGAAGGGCATGCATGAGTAGTTCAAATTGCGACAATTAGGAGTACTTACATTCTTTGCAGCAGTACTAAATGCCTCTCGGTGGCTAATCTCAGGGTTGCATGATTTTATCCTTTGTATCTCTTCCCTGCCAATTGTAAGCGCGGCCTAATCAGTGGTAAAATCTACAAAACATATGTATATTAGCAGTACAGTACCCGCCCCACATCCTTCTCATTTTAGACAATCTCACTTGCGTGTACTCATGGTGGCATATGTACATCCAATTAAATCGAAACCCTAAAGATATCTTCACAAATAGATTACAGTGGACAAGAACACACTAATTAAATTAATAAATCCATAATATTCCGACTTCAGCCACTTATATAGATTAAAATTTTACATTCAAAATTTAAAGATAATTAACTATGAATTGTAGAAGAAGTTAGCAGTAAAACAAAATTAACATGTATATATATTGGGAACTACTCAAGCCTATATAACAAGTAAAATCAAGTGAAGAAGTTAGCAGTATATAAGTATGTGCAAGTTTAAGCACATTTCTTATTTTATTTATATAAGTGTGAGATTAATATAGATTGGAGTGTGAAGGCTAAGTTTTTCATTAAACAAGGTGACTCATAATTCATAAATGCATTTCAGTATTTTAGGTATGTATATTAAAAACTGAAAGTTCAGTTCCGATTTTCAGTTATTATTAAACATATTACTATGTTAGATATATATAATTTCAGTACGATCAGTTGGGGGTTATCAAGCAAGTTCTTTTCTAGTTTAAACAACCACGTTAGAAATGAATATTAAATGTAATTGTAGTGTAACCGTCTACAAGTCATGCTTACAGAATATAAGTAAATAATAATGGAACTCACACTAATGTCTAAGGGTGGTTTCGATCTTAATTTTCCCAAACTGAATTAAAATTTACTTGTCCTAGCTATAACCACAAAGGAACCTTACTTATGACTAGAACTAATTTACTTGTACTGGAAAAGGAATTACAGAGTTTATAAGAAACACAAATAAGGGAAAATTCAATATAGTTTTTTCAAGAGAACTATCACTAGTGAAACCCGAAAAAATAAAGTATATGCCTGCAATTGATAACTTGTTAATATGTGCTTACAAAATTTCCATCCAAACAGCCCCCATAAAATTCATAGTAAAACATGTCTCCAAAAATCTACCAAAAGATCCCTAAGGTTTTTTTTTGTAACGTTACAGTGCAAGCCTAAGGGTAGTAACTCAAAGATCTGGATTTTGATATTCTCTTTCCAAACACGTTAGTACATAATGGTTAGTTCCCGGGTCATGTTTGATATGGCATTTTTAGTATGTGAGGTTAGGTAATTGGATAATTGATGATCCAATCGATCTGATTAATCTACAGGACGTTCAAATAATTATAATTAGTTTGTAGAGTTAAGTTGTGCTGCAGGCGACCAATGTATGGTGTGAAATCTCACTTGATGAATCTGTTGTACGCAGATGGAACACGCTGTCTCTTCTCTGGGGCTGGAGACAAAAAAAAATACTGATTACTCAAAATACTAGTACGATGATAAATTAATTTAATCACAGTTATATAGTCATCCTTCTACATGGGATTTTCATAGGACAAGAGAGGAAAAATAATGTGCTCACCGGTTGAAATCTATGTTAAGTATGGCTATTCTGAATGTGACGTCATGTCATATTTATTTCTTTCAAGCAAATACATTAGAATATAATGTTGTAGTCATAGGGAATAGTAAGGTACAAATATATGTAGTGCATCGACAAAAGCATGAAAGGATCCCACATACGGCGTATCGATGACACCTGCTGCTGATTGTTCGACGTCAGATACGTGGGCAGTGCCCGCTGATTCCGAGCAGTAGGCTCATAACTCACAAAATTATTAGATACTCTGTGCTGGACCTAAAGAGACAAATAAGCATGTAATCGTAAGTGGTAAATATTGGTCAAATAATCTTTATCAGATTACTAAAAAAATATAAGAAACGTTATTTTCAGATTAAATGGTAGATATTGTTCTCGTCAAAATGTCTAGTTATCACAAATTATATACAAAATTATAAATAATAATCTTGTGATATTTTTGTTGTTGTTGTTGTAAATCTGAATCAGAAGTAACTAGAACGCTTTTAATTCTGGACCTGATGTTCTTGAGCAATACGTGCTTGGTGGAAAGGGCCAAGATCCATGGATAGCACCATTGTGCAATGCCCACATCTAACAGTCACAATGTTGTAGGAACAGTTGTTTGGCACATTCACCTGCAAATATATTTGTATGCGTCAATTGCTGAGTTAGTTGCTAAACCGCTATGTGCGCGTCTTACTGATGTATACTATGCGAAGTGCAATTTCTTATTTGGGGTATGAATTAGATTGCATGCATTAATTTCTTTTTCAGAGAGTATATGTGCCGACATTGAACTGTAAGTCTACAAGTTTTGTAGCTAAATAGTAGATATCGCATGTAGTGGTTGTACACAATAATTTAGGTTAGATCCAAATGAACAGAAACAAGTTATACAAAATTGAATGCTTACTATCTCATTATTATCGACTAGCTTACAAATCGTTCAACAGGCTAGCTACTTATGTGTCCCATGTAGTTATGTGCAACAGTACTTAGATTTCACCTCTCTCTCTCTCTCTCTCTCTCTCTCTCTCTCAAATGCACACTGACACACAGTCACACACAACACATACACCGACAGAGAGGAGGGGCTAGTTGTGAAATCATGCATGATAGGAATCGTAGAAAAGGTAAAGACTTGTAGGAGCTATGAGAGGAAGTGGTCAATGGCGATGGTCAATGTGTCGTGCCAACTAAGTAAGGTACGAATGCATGGTAAAGTTGCACCATGTCTATATCCATATCGTCCCCTGATCATGAGAAAGCAAATGGCATCGTCTCCAGGTGACAGGCAGACATGACATATCAGGTTTTAAAACAACCAATCTCTCTGATCTCTCTCTCTCTCTCCTCTCGTAGGGCATGCAGGATGAAAACACGAAAAAGTGGCGGAAACTTTATACAGGTGAAAGTTCATGCCACCCCTCCATCCAGCCTCTCTTTCAGCACAACACACACACAACCACATATATAAACGCTGACCCCCACCTGCCCAAACATCGAGAAAGAGGAAAATGACATGACAAGCAGATCCACTTCCCTCTGCACATGTGCAGAATGGTTCAGAGAGACAGATAGATCAAGGTTGTGCTAGCTTAAACTTTTTTATGCTAATTAAAGTAATACGTCAAACTAAGCTGCTGTGTCTAACAGCAGTCCTGGGTAATATCGCATGCGGAAACTAAAGTAATATATAGCCAAAAGAGGCTTTAATCAGCCGCACGCATGACTGCATGTCGAGTTTTGACCTAAAAAGTATACTCAGGAAACCAGGAAGATTAGTTCCTATTAATTACTCGCAGGAAAAATCATTATCCCATGCATTGGAAGCCCCTCACAAAATAATACCCAGTTATACATGGAACAATTGTATGATTGTATCTATCTTGTTGTGGAACCCAGTTTAGTTCTACAATGAAGGAAAACCTTCTATTCCCCAAAAGATTTTTTGTCAAACTAATATGAAGATAATATATGCCATGTCAATTTAGTTACTATTTGTATCAGAACCATTGCATCAAATAGTGCTGGATCTGATTTACATACATGCTAGCTAGTGTATGGATCTAATCTCAAGTAAACAACATTTCGAATTAAAAAAATCGATGGTTCAAGGAGAAACAAGGGGTACATGTGGCCGTAGCGAAGAAGGCAAAAATGTGGAAAAAAATATGCACTAATAAATTATTTGGCACTGGTGATATGTACGAACAGATCCTTGTATTCATATTAATGATGCCAAAATATTGGTGCAGCCATGTTATTTGATTCATACGCTTTGAAAATTACTGAAAGACGAATGTTCAAATATAAATGTAAGTGGGCAATTGTAATACAATTATAATTTATAACTTAATTACTGTACGAAGCCAACGAGTATGACTATGCACAGTGAAGGCCCGTCACCCAAAATGAACTGTCTGTTGACCTCAAAAAAATCTTCTTCATAAAATCGAACTGTATATCCATGGATCCAGCAAAATAAAGATGAGAACGATAAAACCTCAGAGAGAGAGAGAGAGAGAGAGAGAGAGAGAGAGAGATGATACCACGAGGATGGTGTTGCAATAGTTGCAGTTGACATAGCAAACTTGCTCCGAGGCGAACTGGACCGACGACATTTTTTCCCGCGATCGATCTCAAAGAACCCAACGAGGAGGCCGGAAGAGAAGGGGGAAGCAACGCAAGAGATATGGAGTAAAAACAGAACGACGCTTGATGTGCCCTATATATTGAAGATCTGGGAGAGCATATCCAAGTTATTTCCTCCCTGTCCTTTTGATTTGTGGAGGAAGCTAGAGCGACAGAGGGTTGTGCAGGAAGCTGGCTAGAGAGAGGATAATAGCGCCTGAGTGGGCGCAGAAGCAAGGATGAGAAAAGATGTTTGGTGGGGAGGCTATAGGACGAGTGCCGCCTAGAGAGAGAGAGAAAGAAATTAAGAGGTTGGAAAGATCAAGCAAGCAACCCCGCAAAAAAGGAAAGCCAAGCAAGCAACAATGGGATACAGTAGTCAATTAGCTAGCAAAGTATCTTGTGCCAGTGACTAATTAGCTACCAATCGCAAGCGGCTAGTCACTGACTCAGTGGAACACTTTGTTTAGAAATACAGTAGATTTTTGCGAATAAAAGTTAAATTGAAATATGTACGATCTTTTCTTACGATCTTTTCAGTTTCTCGGTGTACTTAATGAACAAGAGTTGCATCATTCGTGGTGCACATTAATTTATGGACAGTTTGTATATCTTGTACTCCCTCCGTTCGGATTTAATTGACACACATTTGGTTACACATGGATGTATCTAGACACCAAACAAGTATAGATACATCTATATTTGGAAAAAATCAAGTTAATTAATTTGGAACGGAGAGAGTAGCTATCAAGGATTTATCGTGGCACTCACGTCGTCCTGTGTACATATCATACAAAGTGCCTCTCTGCGTGGTTCATGGAAAATCCGGACTCAGATGTGCTACAGGATCACGCATGCAGCTAGCTAGTGCCATGTAGGGGCCAGGAAAATTTCCACTGTTGAACAAATTAATATTTTGAACAGCGTCCCGCTTAATTCTACTCTTGGATTAGGGTATGGAAGTTTAAACTAATACTAAAATAAGATATGGAAATTGAATCTGTAGGCGATGGAGGGAACATTAGTACGGAATGCCACATCAGACACACACGGTTTGCCTTGTGGCCACATCGGCAATTAATGAGTCTTTGAATTTGACGATTGAAATGAGCGGCATGCGCGAGAGCACATATAACAGATACCACAACACAATTTTGAAAGAGGATACAGATCGCAATGCAAATTCCACGACACGATATAAACAACACAATTTCATTCACAATATAGACAACAACAAATAGACAACATCAATGTCATCTTTGTATCATGATGTTCTGTCGCGGCACAATATCACCTTTACCGCACAATCAAAGGAAATAAAATTATACACTTCATGGTTATGTCGTTTTCTTTGCAAGGAACGACAGAAAGAAGAAAACACTAATGTATTTTGCAAGACTCTAGGCCAAGATCCCACAAGAGTATCTATATCCTTCTTGCCTCTATTTTTTCTCACGAAAGGGATGAGCTGTCACATAGGAAGATGTCATAATCAGAACATCCAACACCTCAGATTATCATCACTATGCTTGAATAAAAATTATACGATAATAAATTGATATACATAACAAGGAACAAACAAGACTTAGAAATATTGATATAATTACGTACATGGGCATTGGTGTGGTTCTGGTTGAGGAAAGAGTGTATTCTTTGGAGTCTTTACATCAAGACATTTTGTTGTCGGCTCCATTGTCAAAGTCTCGGTGAACGGGCATTCGCCCAGTGGTTAGGGTCGTTGTGGCGCACCTCGACTCCCTTCGGAGGCAGAATTTCTGGAATTCTCACGAAGGAGGACATCTTCTATATAAAAAATATGCCACCAAGGGCTAGTCCTAGTTGGTCTCATTTTTTCTATCATCAAAGTCTCGACAACACATATTCTATCGTCATCTCCCTCATCAGCTCTGTACGGAACATGCTCTAGGTTACAATCCTAGAGCCGAAAACTCTCTGTACTAAAGCACGAACTGGTTTTTTATAGGGTACAAACACTCTTAATTCGGTAAGTGTCATGTACAGTGCATCGAAACATCACAATAATGACTAGGTGGAATAGGGTTGGCCTCGACTTTACACAATAATGAGGAACTGATTCAGTTTTGTGGTAACATCGGGTATATATTTTTTGGTTTTTTATATGAATTGAGAAAATCACCTAAACTTGATGGCAAAAGAAAAGAAAAAGACGTTCACCAAGTCCTGCACAACGATGATGAGACGAGAAAAATGTTTCCCCAACTCCATTAAACAGATGATGGGGGTTTTTCTTCTCTTCAGAGCACAAGGCCCTACTGGCATGATTTGCTCTCATTGTCGGGTGTGTAGGTGTTGTGTAGAGACTTTGGGTCTCTTTGATGTATACTTCTTGTCTGAATAAATTAAATAAAAGCCGCATGCATCAATCGTTGCAGAGGATGGGTTACCCCTTTTCGGAAAAAAAATAAACAGCGGGTAAAAACAGGACAGAGTTGGCCAACTCCCTACGTGTGGACAGATCTTGGGAAAGGCTCGTCGCATACATATTATTGGTTATGTCCATGCCTTTGCACATGGCAAAATCTCTGCATGCGACATCAGATCCGTAACAGAATTTTTTGTATAATGTCACGAAAATAGGAACCTATTTTTAAAAGACATCCAACTTAGCAATTAATGCAAAAAATAAGATAAAAACAAGACCTAGCTAGTTAGTTGAGATCAAGAAAAAAGAACAAAAAATATAGGGGATTATACTGGTCTCATAGGGAGAGCACTATTAGGAACTTGTTAGGAGCACCATGATTTTCTAAGTAGTACCATTAGGAATTAGCATACGAAAAAACAATACCACTAACAAACTAGCATGTCATCAAAAAATATGATTAAAAATCAGTAACCAAAAATTGTAGAATCTGATTATTTTCTAAAATTTATGGACTTTGGATCACATACCAGGTGTATCACATTTAATATGTATAAATTCTATGTTTCAGCACTAGTCGCTAACACTTAATTCAAACATGGAATGCCAAATTCTTATCTTTGCATGATATCCACTTATAAAAATTAAATGTTTCACATATTAATATTAATGCATCGAGTTCCTAGTTGCACATATCCACATATCAAACTATCACGTCTACATGGCCTAGAACCACCTATCATGACTCGACAGCCAGAAACCACATACCAAGCATCGATGGTAGGGAAACAAATAGATTCAAACACATTGCTAAATAAAGACAAAATATACATTAGGTATCGACGGAGAAGAGGGAATGCGGCACAGTTGGTTGAGTCGAGTGGACTGTCGGGATGGATGTGGTTGGTGGGGCTACTGGGGTATATGCCCACCTCTCTCCTCATAATGAACAAGATGGCTTCAGAGCTAGCCTTCTGCTCTGGCGGTCGCAACGGGATGAGTCTATGGAGATCCTCTCGCATCGCTTATGGCAGCAAACTAGAGCCCTCCTGAAGGTATTTCGCCTGGAACGGGTTGGCCTAGCTAGAGACACTGCTCATTTTGGATAAATTTCTAGATCCATTTTAGCATGAGAGCTATGTTCATAAATCCTTACTGAAAGGACATTTTGTGATCTCTGTTTTGTGTGTTAGTTAACAACACTTAGGATGTCTAATCTGGTGCTAAGTGATGCAGGTTTTATTGTATACAACATGTGCATCAACACCAAAAAGAGAAAAGAGTTTCTGGAGCATTTCAGGCCGGAGTTTCCGGCCTCCAAGGCCGGAGTTTCCGGTCCCTGGACTTGTCCTCGAAGAAACAGCAAAGCTGCTGAAGTGTTGCTCAGCCCCTGGTGTGGGGCGGAGTTTCCGGTCCTCAGGACCGGAGTTTCCGCCCTGGCCAAACATTCCGGCCCCAGGGCACCGGAGTCTTTGCCCAAGTCTCAGCTGCTGGATTGTTGCTCAGCCCCTGGTGTGGGGCGGAGTTTCCGGCCCCCAAGGCCGGAGTTTCCGCCCCTGGCCAAACATTCCGGCCCCAGTGCACCGGAGTTTTGGCCCGAGTCTCTGCTGTGAAGAAGTTGCTCAGCTCCTGGTGTGGGGCGGAGTTTCCGGCCCCTGTAGGCCGGAGTTTCCGCCACAGGCCGGAGTTTCCGGTCACTAGGACCGGAGTCTCCGGTGTGATTCTTTCTGCAACGGCTACTTTTCTGGGAGGGGTATATATACCCCTCCTCCTACCTCCAGCCAGCTAGCTCGCCCAGAATGAAGACACCATTGTTGCAAGCTCAAGAATCACTAGATCTCCCAATCCCTCCACCCAAACTTGTTGATCTTTGGAGGATTGAAGGAGAAGGCCCCGATCTACATCTTCACCGAGCCGTTTGTCATTTCCCCCTCATTCACTTGAGGGACCATTTGCTAGGGTTTCCACTAGGAAAACCTAGCCCCCTATTGTACTCACTTGATTGTCTTTGTGACAGATTGTAGCTGTTTGGGAGCCCCCAATCCTTTGTGGGTTGTGCCCCAAATCGTTGTTGTAAAGGCTCCGGACTCCGCCTCGAAGGTTTCCGATAGTTGAAGTGAACCAAACCTTTGTGGTGCGGTTCACCGGAGAAGAGGGTGAGGCCTTTGTGGCCGTTGAACCATTGTGTTGGTTCACACCTCTCCAACGAGACGTACTCCCCTAAAAAGGAGGAACTCGGGATTACATCCGTGTCTCCGCGTGCTTTGACTTCGGTTACCTCTATCCTTGTTTACCGCCTTATTATATCGTGCTTAGTTGCTAGCTTGTCATATAGGTAAATTCACCGTAGTTGCATATCTAGAGAATTTACCTTTTGTGTCAAGCCTAAATTGAAAAAGACTAAAATTGGAGTAGCACCTATTCACCCCCCCCTCTAGGTGTCATACCGATCCTTTCAATTGGTATCAGAGCTAGGCTCTCTTGTTTTGGGTTTAACCGCCTAAGAGAAGTATGACACAAAGTGAGGATGAGGCCGATCTTGCCAAGGCCAAAGAGACCATGGCATCCATGGCCGATATCAAATCGTTGGAAACAACATTGACATCGTCCATGAATGACATGAATGTCAAATTTGATGAGTTGCGTGACATGCTCATGAAACTCACAAATGCCAAGGTTTCGGAAACCATCCCACTAGAGGGTATCTCTAACTCCGATGAAGGTGATTCCGAGGAGGGTAAAAAGAAAAATGAGAAGGGGGTGGAAACCACCTCCGGATCTAAACCAACTCCTCCTACCAAGCATGAAGATGGGAAGGAAGAGTACCATAACGTTCCGGGATGGTACCCTATCGACCCACCTATCACCACCCGCATAAACCCCATTGGTCCTCCACCTAAGCTTAATGCATTAGCCTTTGCTAGTTGGCAACGCTCAATGAAATCTCATATTAACAGTGCCTCTATCGAGCTTTGGAGGATCATTGAAGATGGGTACAAGGTTGCGGATCCAAGCAATGTGACAAGAAGAGAATTTGCCGAAAAGCAACTCAATGCCTCCGCACTCCATATGATTGAACTTTCAGTGGGTGAAAGTGACAAGCATTATGTTCTCAATGCCACCACCGCCAAAGAAGCTTGGAATTGTCTTGAGGTTGCATTTCTTGGGAATGAAAGCATGAAGAGAAACCGATATGAGTCTTTGAGCAATGATGCCGAAGGCTTCTACATGTTTGACAATGAGACTCATGAAGACATGTATGGAAGACTCAAGACTCTTGCAAAGGCCTTCTTTGATGTGGGGGCAACCTATGTGGATGATGCTTATGTCAAGAGGAAGTATGTGAATGCTCTCTTGCCTTCCGAGCCCATCGAGGTGAAGGCCATTCAAGGAAGACACAACTACAACGAAATGACATCCAATGAAGTTATGCAAGAAGTGCAAGCCTCCAAGGTTGCCACCAAGAATGCCGAAGATAGCCGTGCTAGGGCCATGGGGATGAAACAAGGCCCCTCACTTGCTTTGAAGGCCAAGGTGGTATGTCTTGATGAGGTTGAAGCGTGCCCAAGCAACATTGCTCCAAATGATCTTGAACCGGCTCTAAATGGTCATATAGCTCTTGCCACAAGAGAGTTTTGGCAAGACCCGGCAAAAGCTAAAGCCAAGGTTGATAAAGAGAACAACTCAAGTGGGAAGAAAGAGCTAGCCTCAAAGTGGAAGACGTGCTACAATTGTCATGACAAGAACCACTACATAAGAGAGTGTCCTTATGAGAACCGAGAGCAAAATGGTGGGAAGCTCATCCCCAAGGACCATTCAAAGTTGATCCAAAAGAAGCCCGCAAGACCAAGGAAGCCTTTCTTCAAGAAGGCACCAAGAATTGTGTTGGTGGCACAAGAAGAATATGCCACAAGTGATTCCGAAGATGAAGATGCACCTACTAAAGAGGTAGCCGCATTGGCTATTGTATCAACTTCATCATCTTCTCTCTTTGAATCCCCCAATGAGAACTTCTCCACCAACAACGCTCGTTGCCTCATGGCTAATGTCACCGAGGTATCATCTCCTTCTCCCAAGACTATGCATGAAATGAGTGATCAATCTAGTCTTGTGATTAAGAAAGAACTTGTTGCTTTCGATACTTTCATGACTAACTTGCAAGGTGAAGCTAAGGAACATGTTGAGTCTCTCATGAGACAACTATGTGCGGCCGAAGAACTTCTTCAAGAAAAGAGTAAGATTGAGAGAGAGGATTCTCTCACCATTGCCTCTTTGAATGCTTCCGTAGCATCCTTGAATGCCTCTCTTGATGAAGAGAGTGAAGAAAGATGTTCTCTTGAGGAAAGACTTGAGTCTCTTGATGCTAAAAATGATGATATCATTAATAAAATCATTAAGGATAGAGATCATGTCGTTGCTAAATATAAAGTGCTTAAAAAGGAGAAAGTTGAACTTGGGGTTGCTAATGCTAGACTTCTTGAGGATATGGAGAAGCTTGACAAGGCTCACAAGGCCTTGGAAACAACTCACTCCCTTTTAGTCAAGTCTCATGAGCAACTTCAAACTCAACTTTCTAAATCTAGCTCAACTAGCATATCTATTCTTCCTCGTGTTCATGAAAATGTTATTGAAGAAAATGTTAGTGCCAAGACCTCTATTCCCAAAGGTAAAGATAAGGGTATTGCTTACTTATTTGAGCAAAAACCACACAAAGGGAAGGAGGGTCTTGGTTATGTAGCCGAGCCCAAGAAGAAAGTGGGCAACAACAAGAAGATCAAGACCAAGCCCGCACAAGCCGAGACTTCCATTGCGGGTGGTAGTGCCACAAGGGGCAAGACCACTCGTAGTGACTTTGCGGGGCATAACAACCCCAACTATATTCTTTATGTTGATTATTATGGGGATGTTTATGCTCAATATGTTGGTCCATATGATGGTTACATTGATTACTCTATTTGGGTCCTAAGACCCTTGTTGCTAACCAAAGAGGACCCATTGAGAAATGGGTACCTAAATCCAAGCAATGATTTCTTGTAGGACTATGCTTCCGGTGGATCGAAATGGGTGGTTGATAGTGGATGCACTAGTCATATGACCGGAAGCAAGGAGATTATGACGGACTTGAGACCAAATCTAGATTATACAATAACCGTCTCTTATGGTGATAATTCAAAAGCTGAGGTAAAGAGTCTCGGCAAGGTGGTAGTTGCAAGGATATCACCCTTGTAAATGTCATGCTTGTTGAGTCTCTAGGTTACAATCTTATGTCCGTTCGTGCTCTTAATAAGATGAACTTTGATGTCCATTTTACTATTGATATGGTGGTACTCTTGAGGAGCAAGACTCTAAAGGTCATGTTCGTTGGGTATGTTGAAAATGAGTTGTTTGTGGTAGACTTTTCGGGGTCTACCAACACTCAAGCAATATGCCTATTCGGAAAGGCCGACGTGGGGTGGTTGTGGCATCGCCGCTTGTCCCATGTCAACATGAGAACTTTGCAAAGTCTTCACAAGGGTGGCCACATTCTTGGACTAAAAGAGGATGTTTCTTTTTCTAGAGATCGTCTTTGTAGGGCTTGTGTTGAAGGAAAGATGCATGATTCTCCCCATCCGGGCAAGACCATTATTTCATCAACGAGGATTTTGGAACTTCTTCATGTTGATCTCTTTGGTGCCGTGCCTCAACCTAGTCTTGGTGGGAAGAAATATTGTTTGGTGATTGTTGATGACTATTCAAGATTTACTTGGGTTTATTTCTTCAAGACGAAGGATGAAACCCAACAAACCATCATCGACTTTTCCAATATTGTTCAACGCCAATACAATGTCCCTATTTTGGTCATTAGGAGTGATAATGGCTCCGAGTTCAAGAACTACACCTTAAATGAGTTTCTTAGTGAAGAGGGGATTCGTCATCAATATTCCGCTGCATATACCCCTCAACAAAATGGTGTAGCCGAAAGGAAGAACCGGACTCTCATGGATATGGCAAGGTCTATGTTGGCGGAGTTTAAGTCTCCGCTATTCTTATGGGCCGAGGCTATCTCCACGGCGTGTCACTCATCTAACCGGTTATTCTTTCGTGTTGGCAAGAAGTTTACATCTTATGAGATGCTCACCGGCAACAAGCCCAATGTCTCCTACTACCGAGTTTTTGGTTGTAAGTGTTTCTATAAGAACAAAAGTGTTCGTTTGTCTAAATTTGAATCTAAAGCTTTAGAGGGTGTTTTTGTTGGTTACGGTGCCGAATCTCACACCTATAGAGTCTATGACAAGACCGTTGGGAAAGTCATAGAATCTTGTGATGTGAGGTTCGATGAGAATGACGGCTCCCAAGTGGCGCAATTTCATGTTTGTGATGTAGATAATGAGGAACCTCAAGAAGCAATAAGAAGAATGGGGGTTGGTTTCCATCGCCCCATTGAAATCCATCATGAGCCTCCTCAAGCAAGTCCTAGCTCCACTCATGTGGAGATCCATCATCACAAGTTGAAGTTGCACCTTCTATGGAAGCAAATGATGCACCTACCAAGAACAAGTTCAAGGCCCTCCTCAAGTTGACCAAGAGGCTATTCAAGAACCAAGTTCTCCTATTGTCAACACTAGCCAAGGTCAAGACCAAGATCAACCCTCTCCTTCCTTTGTTGAAGATGAGCTTCAAGATGATCAAGGTCAACACTCCGGTCAAGACGGGGACTCAAATGATCAAGATGATCAAGCGAAATTCCTCGCATCAATGAGGATATCGAAACCCGTCGTATAGCAAGAGTCAAAAAGGATTGGAGAAGAAAGAGTCTTCATCTAGAAATATCATTGTTAATGTCAAGAACAAGGTCACCACAAGAAAACAATTGGCAAATTTCAATGAACATCAAGCTCACATCTCTATGGTGGAACCAAAGAAAGTCTTTGAAGCTCTTGAAGATCCGGATTGGTTGGAAGCCATGCATGAAGAACTCAATAACTTCAAGCGCAACAAAGTGTGGAATCTAGTGGAGAAGCCAAAAGATTGCCTCAATGTTATAGGCACCAAGTGGATATTCAAGAATAAGCAAGATGAGCATGGAATGGTTGTGAGGAACAAGGCAAGATTGGTAGCACAAGGGTTCTCTCAAGTTGAAGGCATTGATTTTGGAGAGACCTATGCTCCCGTGGCTCGCCTTGAGTCCATCCGTATCCTTCTTGCATATGCATCACATCATAATTTCAAGTTGCAACAAATGGATGTGAAAAGTGCCTTTCTTAATGGTCCTTTAAAGGAGTTGGTATATGTTAAGCAACCTCCGGGATTTGAGGATCCACACTTCCCTAACCATGTCTACAAACTTGATAAGGCGCTCTATGGTCTCAAACAAGCACCTCGTGCTTGGTATGAGCACCTAAGAGAGCTATTGTAGACCGTGGCTTTGAAGTGGGGCAAATCGATCCCACTCTTTTTACCAAGAGGGTTAAAGGGGAGCTTTTCATATGCCAACTTTATGTTGATGATATCATATTTGGCTCTTCTAACAAAGCTTTTAATGATGAATTTTCAAAGCTTATGACCGATAGGTTCGAGATGTCCATGATGGGAGAGTTGAAGTACTTCCTTGGTTTTGAGATCAAGCAATTGAGTGGAGGGACCTTCATCTCTCAAGCCAAATATATCCAAGACATGCTCAAGAGGTTCAAGATGCAAAATGCTAAAGAGAAGAAGTTTCCTATGGACACCAAGTGTCATCTTGAACTTAATCCAAAGGGTAAAGATAAGGATGTTGATCAAAAGCTCTATCGTCTATGATTGGTTCTTTGCTTTATCTTTGTGCATCTAGACCCGATATTGTGTTGAGTGTAGGAGTGTGTGCAAGGTACCAAGCGGCTCCCAAAGAAAGCCACCAAACGGCGGTTCTTCGAATCTTTCGATATTTGGTTCATACCCCAAGGTTTGGTTTGTGGTATCCTAAAGGCTCAACTTCTCTCTTGCCGGTTACACGGATTCGGATTGGGCCGGTTGCAAGGATGATAGGAAATCAACTTCCGGGGCTTGCCAATTCCTTGGTAGGTCCTTGGTGAGTTGGTCTTCTAAGAAGCAAAATTGCATATCTCTCTCCACCACCGAAGCCGAGTATGTGGCGGCCGCTAGTTGTTGCACTCAATTGTTGTGGATGAGGCAAACTTTAAAGGAATACGGTGTCCATTGTGACAAAGTGCCTCTTTTATGTGACAATGAAAGTGCTATCAAGATTGGCCACAACCCGGTGGAGCACTCAAGAACGAAGCATATTGAGATTCGCTATCACTTCATCCGTGATCACATCATCCGGGGTGATATTGAGCTTGGTTATATTCCCACGAAGATCCAACTTGCCGATATGTTCACGAAGCCACTTGATGAAGCAAGGTTCACTTATTTGAGGCATGAGCTAAATATCATCGATTCGGGGAGCGTCGCTTGAGTATCTTGCATACACACCTATATCTTAGCTATTGTTTGGTTTAGGTGTAGGCATGGACATAGGGGGAGTGCGGTCCTAATCCATTGGACTATCCCTCCCCCCATTATGCCGATAGAAAGAACTCATTTTGTCTCTATATTGTTCATTTTATGAATTGTGAGCTTAAATGACGAGTAGTGGCGGTGAACCCAAGATATATCTTCGCGGTGTCACACCACATACACTCATACATGGTGGCTTAGGCCACCGCCATCTTCTTTGTGAAGATTTGATCTTGTTGGAGCTTTATGGCCTTTTTGCCTATCCGTTGGTTTTATGGAAAACACACTCAAATGATGCTTCTTAATGTTTTCTTTGTGCCTCTTACCAAGTTTGAGTGTGAAGTACCATTTCCAGTGACTTTGTGTCCCATCCCAGGCCTATCCCTTCTGAAAACTTGCTCCTCTTGCATCTTGCATGTTCAACAACAAAATCTGGCATTTTTGAGTTGGTGGGGCCGGAAACTCCGGTCCTTTGGGCCGGAATATCCGGTCTGACTGAAGTTTCCGCCCTAAACCCGGAATCTCTGGCTTAGGCCGGAGACTCCGGTGTTTAGGCCGGAAACTCCGGTCTGGGCAGTTCTCGCAGGGGTCCAAAAGGGGATCGGGGTGGGAGTTGACTTCACAACTCCCACACACCCCCGACCCCCAACCTCTCCCCTGCAGCCGCCGCCGCCTCAAGTGCCACTCCGGCTGCTCCCCGCCGCCGGAATCCGCCGTGCCTCCGGCCTACTCCTCCTCACCAACGCGGGGACCTTCCTCTCCTTCGTTTGGGCTGCACCATGGACAAAAAGGGTACCTCCTCTCTCTCCTTAGGTTTTTCACCTCGATCTAAGTTTGGAGAGTAGTTCCCCTAGTTTTTCATGGTGTAGAATCTTCTAGATGGCAAGGTGTATCCTAGATTTAACCCTAGAATTCTCAGCACAAAGTTTCTTGAACTAAATCGAGGTTCCCCATCTCAGGGCCGGAGACTCCGGTCTTCCAGGCCGGAAACTCCGGTCAGGGCCGGAATCTCCGCCCCCTGAGGCCGGAAACTCCGGTGTAGATCAGACACTTTGTGCCCAGAATTCTTTGGTTACTTCTTCTTTGGTTCCTGGACATGCAAGCTTATCCCCATGCTTTTCTCCTATTCTGTTATTTCACAGGTGGGCAGAGGACAAAGGCTTCCATGAAACATCCTGAAAAATCACCAAGAAAAGTCATCCGTGCTCAAACAAGGGACAAGCTTCTTTTTGACAGCAGCGCTGGCCGTCTGAGACAGCAGAGTACCATAGATGAAGAAGCCACAAGACATGCTGCCCTAGGTGGGTTTGATAATGAAGAAGAGGCCGAGAGAGCTCATTTTGACTCCTTGACCACTGTTTTGGGCATGGGGAAGCTCGAGTTTCGTCGGATGAGATCTCAGCAGTTCTATGACTTGCCATCCAACACCGATGATCCTAGGTTTCCAAGGAGAGAGCAGCAGCTGATCATGAATGAGATTTATGCCCGCATTGAGAAGCATATGGTGTGTGAGCAAAAAGTGTTGAGCCTTGAGAGCTTGGACAAGAAGCCTTATTTTCAAGAGGCCGTGTGGATTGCTCGGAAGCTTGGACTTGAGAGGCTCATCTCCATGTTCATGAAGATTATGATATTCAGCTTGTGCATCAGTTCTTTGCCACAGTGGTGTTTGATAATGATGAAGATATCACCATGACTTGGATGACCGGTTCTCAAAAGTGCACCTCTAACTTTGTGGAGTTTGGAAGATGTTTGGGATACAAGTTCAAGGGTGCCACTACTTGTGTTGGGAAGAGGATGCATGTGGAAGGGGTAGCCTACAACAAACGCCGCTTGCGCCCTTTATATTCAGTTGCAAAATCCGTTGGCACCAATCAAGACCTCCTCCCCACCTTCAACATTTTCCTTCGCATGGTTCGGCTCAATCTTGCTCCTCAAGCCGGAAATGTGGATGCCATTCGAGGAGGGCTTGTCAATCTCTTATACCATGCTTACAAGGTGCTCCAAGCCGGTCCGGATTGTGAAGGCCAAGAAGTTGATGTCATGGATTTCATCAAGTGTGAATTGCTTTGGGCCATTTTTGAGCACAAGAACCCTCTCTATGCACCTTATGTGATGAAGCTCATCCTCTCCAAGGTCTCCAACATCGATACCTCTCGCCTCACCAAGCATGCCAAGGGGACTCTCCACCAACTTAGCAAGCACACCAAGCAACCGTCTTCCTCTCGTGCACCTCCTCCGCAATCTAGTAGTGAGGAAGCGGAGACCGAGGCCCCAATGCCTAGAAGGAGAAGCAAGAATGCCGACCCTCCCTCCTATCTTCAAGGAAGGGCTCAAGTGAACTCGGAAGTGAGTAAACTCTCTTGGTGGAAGAGAAAGTTGCTTTGCATGGATGTTGCACTTCACAAGGAGAACCATGCCTCATATGTGAGAGAGAAGCATATCATTGACAACCAACAAATCATGATCAAGGAGTTGCGCAAGCTCAACAATGGTAGTATCACTCCTCCTCCGGAAGAAGATGAAGATGGCAATCCTATTATCTCCTCCTCGTCGGCCGAGACTATCCCTCTTGAGAAATGGAACGAAGACGTCTTTCCTTGGTCGGATTATGCGGATGTGACTTCATTGCCCTCCTCTTCTCGCAACACCGGCAAGGCTCCCATGAACCTTTCCGATGAGGACTACAATCAAGAAGGGAAGGTGATGATGACATGGAAGAAAGCTCCGGGTGATCTCCATGGGTTCGTGTAGTTATGCTCTTTTCCCTTTTTGGCGTCTCGATGCCAAAGGGGGAGAAGTAGTTCTATTAGGTTCTCTCCGGGATTTGCATGGGTTGGACACAAGCATGTGCTTTTATCATTTTATTGCGCTTGTGTCCATTTTATGTTATTTGGAACTTATTTGCATCTTGTGTTGTGAACTATGTGAGTGTAAGACATATGGATTTCTATTATGTATGGTTGAACCTACATTATTGTGCTATGGTTATATGGATGTTTATCTACATTTATATGCACAAGGTATGGTTTTTATCTCTAGGCTCAACCTACTTTGTGATATGTCTTGTTTTGAAATGTATCGTTTACATATCATGTCACCTTTTGTGGAACTTGTTTCTCTATATGTGTGCATTTGCATTCCAAAGCAAATGAGTTATATGCACACATCTAGGGGGAGCTTTTCCTTTTGTTAAACATGATAGTATGGTGAACTTATTGCAAATCCGTGTGTTGTCATCTAACACCAAAAAGGGGGAGATTGAAAGGACATTTTGTGATCTCTTAGTTTTGTGTGTTAGTTAACAACACTTTGGATGTTTTAATCTGGTGCTAAGTGATGCAGGTTTTATTGTATACAACATGTGCATCAACACCAAAAAGAGAAAAGAGTTTCTGGAGCATTTCAGGCCGGAGTTTCCGGCCTCCAAGGCCGGAGTTTCCGGTCCTGGACTTGTCCTCGAAGAAACAGCAAAGCTGCTGATGTTGCTCAGCCCCTGGTGTGGGGCGGAGTTTCCGGCCTCAGGACCGGAGTTTCCGCCCCTGGCCAAACATTCCGGCCCCAGGGCACCGGAGTCTTTGCCCAAGTCTGCTGCTGATTGTTGCTCAGCCCCTGGTGTGGGGCGGAGTTTCCGGCCCCCAGGCCGGAGTTTCCGCCCCTGGCCAAACATTCCGGCCCCAGTGCACCGGAGTTTTGGCCCGAGTCTCAGCTGTGAAGAAGTTGCTCAGCTCCTGGTGTGGGGCGGAGTTTCCGGCCCCTGTAGGCCGGAGTTTCCGCCCAGGCCGGAGTTTCCGGTCACTAGGACCGGAGTCTCCGGTGTGATTCTTTCTGCAACGGCTACTTTTCTGGGAGGGGTATATATACCCCTCCATCTACCTCCAGCCAGCTAGCTCGCCCAGAATAAGATCCCCATTGTTGCAAGCTCAAGAATCACTAGATCTCCCAATCCCTCCACCCAAACTTGTTGATCTTTGGAGGATTGAAGGAGAAGGCCCCGATCTACATCTTCACCGAGCCGTTTGTCATTTCCCCCTCATTCACTTGAGGGACCATTTGCTAGGGTTTCCACTAGGAAAACCTAGCCCCCTATTGTACTCACTTGATTGTCTTTGTGACAGATTGTAGCTGTTTGGGAGCCCCCAATCCTTTGTGGGTTGTGCCCCAAATCGTTGTTGTAAAGGCTCCGGACTCCGCCTCGAAGGTTTCCGATAGTTGAAGTGAACCAAACCTTTGTGGTGCGGTTCACCGGAGAAGAGGGTGAGGCCTTTGTGGCCGTTGAACCATTGTGTTGGTTCACACCTCTCCAACGAGACGTACTCCCCTAAAAAGGAGGAACTCGGGATTACATCCGTGTCTCCGCGTGCTTTGACTTCGGTTACCTCTATCCTTGTTTACCGCCTTATTATATCGTGCTTAGTTGCTAGCTTGTCATATAGGTAAATTCACCGTAGTTGCATATCTAGAGAATTTACCTTTTGTGTCAAGCCTAAATTGAAAAAGACTAAAATTGGAGTAGCACCTATTCACCCCCCCCCTCTAGGTGTCATACCGATCCTTTCACTTACCCATAGCACTATGAGTCTGGTGTAAAGAAGGTGGAGGCTCATGGCAAAAATAGTGAGGCTCATCAGGCAGGAGGTAAGAATGGTTCTAGTCCCCGCAACCTACAGTTTCCCTGCCATGGGTCCATCATATGAGCCACACCGCCCAAGAGGAACTCTCAGTCCTTTAGGCGCTTACAGCTCAGAGGCAGACCAAGGTACAATTTAGGGAAGGAGTTATATTGCAATTTAGAAGGTTGGTGAGACAACTTTGCACATGTTGGCCAACCCCCAAGATGGACAACTCACTTTTATTAAAGTCGATATTCACAGCAGACATGTTTTTGAAACACAACAGCAAGAATTTGAGGTTGGCAATTCCCAGATCGCCCGGCTCTAAAAGAATCATAGCATCATCCGCGTATTGGAGATGGGAAACAAGCCTCTTAATGTCGCCCGCATTCCTGCCGATCGAAGACGACAACAATGGATTCGACCACCAGATCAAAAAGGATAGGGGAAAGAGGGTCACCTTTCGCACGCCTCTAGCATTATGGAAAAAAAAAGGCGCATCAGACGATGCCCCCCCCCCCCCCCCCCCCCCCCCATTCAAAGCCCTTACGAAGAAGAACATGAAGTTCTTTTATAGTTTGACACAAGAGTCAAGTTTCTCACCAGAATGGCAGAATACCAATGGTACCCTTTATTTATTTGTACAACTATATATTCATGTAATCTTTCGAAATACGTTAAATCCTAGTCTCAAATCTTGATGCAATTAAATGCAAGGGTGAATGGAGAAAATGCAAGTTGCAAAATTCATATTACCATTTTTATTAGGGTTGAAGGTGCTAAAATGACTTACATCTGAATTGGAGCAGTAATATCTAAGAAAACATTTGAGTTTAGAGCTATTACACCTCTCAAACAGTGATTGATATCACTAGCTTTAGAACACACGTTTCTTAATTTGTTTTCCAGTCTCCACCTTTCAATCATTTCATATGCATTGGATCTCCAAATTTCAATTTAGTGGGAGGTTGGACTGGTGTGGAGATAAGTACTCATGTAGTGTGTCATGGCAAGTAGAATAAGCGAAAGTACCTTCAATCAAATATGTTGGTCCATTTTCCAGGCAATTCCACAATGGAGTGACTCGTGATCAAGCGATCATTCAGACAACTTCATTCTCCCCAGAAAAAAAAAAAGTCGATCAATTCTAAATATTGCATAAAAATTTATATCATCCGGGCCGGCACTAATACGTGTACGTGGAGCATTTTGTGCATATGATGATAGGACAGGGCTAGGGCACAATACAATGTGCCGGCTAGTGATTGGACGGATCGATACCTCTCTCTGTTCAGGAAATGTCAGCTCAGTTGGACAGATTGGATCTCCTACCAGTCTGACTGACGAGATGCTTGCCTAACGAACACTAGTTCTCGATCCAGTTACTCCATACTAATTAATTACGCGATGAATTTCTCTCTCCGTGAACACTAGTGAAGCACATGTAAACCAAGACACAGCTTATGCCTTGTACTACTATTACTCTAATCAAGGCCTTCACAAGGACACATTGCCTAGATAAATTTGAACCCTGTCTCTCTCCCACAAGCTGGTCTCTTTTGTCGTTTCCCCAGTCTATTCTCTTTCTTGTTGTCTGTGGACAAGCTAGGAATAGATCGCATTGTCTTTTAGGAGAAAGAAACAAGGGCCATCATGCCCATGCATCTGGACTTTGTAGCCTGTATGAACAGCTCCATCGATCAGCTCTGGAGGACAGCCCTGCTAGAGCATGTGCAAGTGCAACCGGCCCGGGGATGGAGTGGCCCGGTGTGGCACTGTATGTCCGCGCACCCCGCCATCAATCCTCTCGCTGAATCATTGCATCGGTTGCGCTCTTCGTCTAGCTAGCTAGCATTGCATCAGTGCCACCACTGCGTTGAACGATGAAGCCCCACTACTACTGTTGTCTAACTAGTGTGTTGAACTTAGAGCATCTCCACCGGGGACTCCAAATTCGTGTCCGGTACCTCCAATGGAGCCCCAATTGGGGGGTGCCGGACATGTGTCCGCCCATGTTTTGGAGGCCGCCCACAGCGGCGCACCCCAAAGGGCCACCCCCAAACGCGAGCAAAGGCTCGAACACCTTGCGGGCGTTCAAATTGACTCAAAAAAGACTGAAACGATTCAAATTTCATTCATATTTCTTATATATTACAAAGAGTTTGAATGAAATTTGAAAAACGGCAGCCCTAACCCTAGCCGCCTAGCCTACTCGGTGTCCCACCATCTTTCGTCGTCGCTGTCGTCCTCGATCTTCACCACCGCCGCGGAGGAGGCTCCGTCGTGGCGCGGCGCGTGGCTGGAGGACGCGCCGTCGTGGCGCGGCGCACGGCTGGTGTAGGGGCCACCGGAGAAGGAGGACGCTGTCATCGCCAGGATCGCCAAGAGGCCCGGCGAGTCCTGCTCGATGTCCACCGCCGACTCGGAGAGCGCCGCCAGGAAGCCCGGGTTGTCGCCGTCGTGCTCGTTCCGCATCTCGGGCGGCACGTCGTAGCCGTAGGGGATGACCTCCACCGGCATTGCCTCCGCCCTGGGGCGACGGAGGAAGAGGCCACCGCGCGGGCGTGGGGGCGAACACTGGCGGCGTTCGCGGATGGTGATGCCGCCACCACCGCGTGGCGGTGAACGCCGCTCTACCTTCACAGTATGGCGCGGCACGGGGTGCGGAGGGAAGCGCGGCACCGGCGGGAGGAAGCGGAAGGGGATTGCGCTGCCGTGGCAGCGTGGCGGCGCGCAGCTTCGATGGCGGAGGCAACCGTGTGGCCGATTGCTTCCCACCATTCTTTGTGGCCGGCGGTGTTGTAGCGTGTTTTGCGCGATCTGGGGCCGTCGTTGGTGGCGATGCCAGCCGCCCGCTCGCGCTCGAAGCACTCCATCCAGTGGCCCCAGTTGGCCTCGCCGTCGTCGTTCTCGGGGAGGCGGCGCTCCGCCGGCGTCATCCAGCTGCGCCGGCGAGCGATGAACCGCCTCATCTGCTCGTCCGTCTCGGGCAGCGGTGGCACGGGGAGGCCACCGGCCGAGATGGACCAGTGCTTGGGCAGCCGGCAGTCGTGCGGCGCGAGGAGCCCGTACCGGTGCAGCTCCCAGGCGTCCTCGCTCACGATGGTGCGACCGCTGGACGCCATGGCGGCCTCACCGGAGGTGGAGAGGAGGGCGATAAGGTGGAGAGGAGGGCGAGAAGGGCGGGGTGGATAAACAAGGCCACGGGCGCCGGCTTTTAACATGGCGAGGGGCGGTGCGGCCGGCGTAAATGCGACGCGTGGGAATCCGCAACGCCGGCCGCGTGGGCTGGGGAGCCGTCGCGTCGCCTGGCCGTCCAGTCGCGTCGCCTGGCATGCGTGTGTGCAGGCGCCCGGCGTCCAGTCACGTCGCGTTGGAAACCGCCGACGACTGCGCCATTAACGTGGCCAGACCGGCCTCCTGCACGGCGCGTTAAATGACGCCTGAAGGCGCTGTGCATATGACTGGCGGGCCAGCCCTGTCAGGCGCATGTCCGCCCATGGAGTCCTCTTCGGGGGTGCCGGACATGTTTTTCCTCGGGGTGACCCTTTGGGGGGTGCCGCTGGTGCCGTTTTTGGCCGTCCGGACCCCAATGGGCCTTTGGGGGTCACTTGGAGGCCCCCGGTGGAGATGCTCTTAGTTCCCGACGTATCTAAGGCCCGGTCTTGTGCCGTAATGTTGCAGTCATTGACAGCAAAGTTTTACCCTTAAGCAGGTCTTCTTCTTTAGAGACGTGTTAGTTTGCTGCATGCAGTTGTGAGAGCCCTTTCGATCGAGAGCCCAAGTTCAAGAAAAGTAGTCAAGGAGGAACGAGAGATTATAGCCTGTGGTGAACTGGTGATGGTGATTATAGCTACCGATTCGCTGCATGTGTAGGCGACTAGGCGTCGACGTTTGTTCTTCCTAGCTACTCCGCTAATGTTCAGCAAAAGAACCATGCATCGAGAAAAAGTTAGAAAGGTGATGTACAACCTTGAGGAGGAGGAGGAGTCCACCGTTTATCCCGAGCCTGTCGCAACGGTCTAGGCAAGGCAATTATGGGCATGCGGCATGCCTGCCACTACTTTTCCTTTCGCTAGATCTCACTCCAGGTCGGTCTCCCGATCATAAGAATCATCATATGCTCCTCCATAGTCATGACTATCTAGGTTACTACTCATTACGCAGTTGCCAGATTATCCACATGAATAGATAGATGATCACAAGAACCATCATGCATGTGCTCCTCCATAGTCGACGGATATCAAGCACTGAGAAAAGCCACTCCGGCCCTAGCGTTCATGTATAGTACATGACATCGTTGCAGACAACTTGATTCCTCGAGATGCCATTCAAGGACGGCATCCCTCTAATATGGCGGTGAAGCTTTAATCTTCATAACTGCATCTACATCAACCGTCCGGCAGCAATTATTCATGAGAATGTGGACAGTCCATACCCCATTAGGAGTCGAAATAGCTTTTTTTCGATAAATACCCCTAGAAATTTGTCCGACACACTCAAATTTTGTCCGCTTTGGGGGTGTCGGACACTTGTCCGGCCAATCCTAGGGTGCTTCCAACACCGGCACCCCTCAAATGACCGGCCCATTTACATTTTGCTCATTTTTAACAATTTGCAACAAAACAGCTTATGCCATCAACAAATCCGGCAAACACATTGTAGATAAAATCCGGCAAGCGACATTTAAACCTAAACAAAATTTAACAAGCGACATTTAAACTTAAACAAAATTTAAACTAAACCCTAAATCTAGAGGCGCTTCCGGCTCTGGAGTGGGCAACATGGAGGCTGCTGGTTCGCCGCCCACGTCGGTCCCCGTCGTCAGAAGTGTCATCGGAGGTGGCGATGGCGGCGGCCACGAGGAACTTGCATGCCTTTGTCGGAGTGTGGTGGGGTTTGATCTAGCAGTACCGGAAGGAAACCTTGATGGCCGCCTGCATGCCCGGCCACTGCGGCTATTCCTAGTCGTCATCGTCTTCCTCATCCGCCCCCTCCTCCTCCACCTCCGGTGCTGGTGCTGGGGCGGGTGCCGGTGCCAGGGGCCGTGCAGGTTCCTGGGCCGCCAGTGCCGGTGGTTCGGGAAGCTGCCCGTCATCGTCGTCATCGAACAGCTCGTCGTCTGACGTGAACCACTCCAGAGGAGGCGACGACATGCCGGCAGGGAGGAGAAGTTGCCGAGGCGCGCCTGGTACTCCACGTCCACCCTGTGTTCCGCTGCGCCCACGGCATGTCCCTCCACTCCCATGTAATGTAGTGACAACGCTCCTGCCCGCTGAGCAGCGGCGCCACCGGGACTTTGAGACGATGTTCGTCACCCACCTGTCTGGTTGTTGACGGCCGTCTTGCACCGGGATGGTGCGGCGATGCTCCTCCTGGACCGTCATCAGAGGTGGAGGCACGTCAAAGGAGTGGGCCTGCTGCGTGGGGTCGCCGGGCGCGTAAGACGACAAGGATATGCCGTAGGTGGTTGTGCTCCGGAAAAGGTGGCTTGCTCGGGGCGGCGCGGGTAAGAGCTGCTCCTCGCGCCGCATCTCGCACCGCCGCGCCTCGGCCAGCTACTGCTCCTCGTTAAGGAGGTGACATTGCTCGAGTTGCTCGTGGCATTGCTCACATCGGTGCTTGTTGCGGCGACGCGCACGGTCCGTGGACATTGCATCACGGCGAAGGTGAAGGTCGCGTTTCGTTGGCTCCTCGTGGCTCACCTTGCGGCCATGCATGCTGGGCGGTGGACCTGCTAGCGGCGGGACTTGGGAGAGGGACAACGGGCAGTGAACTGTGTGGGGGGAGAGGAGAGGCGCGGCGCCTGCCGTTTTAAAGACGGCTAGAGGAGCAGGGTTGGGTGACGCCCATTCACGTCGAACACCGGTTCCCTGGCATGCATTGATGCCGACGACGTGTGCCCAGCCGCCGCCTGGGGGAGCCGATGCGACGTCAACACGTGTGGAAGGCGCGGCTCGACGCGTCGCATCGTTCTGCGCCCGCCAGGGGAACCGCTGCGCCATTAAACCATCCACACCGGCCGCAATAACTTAACTGGTAGTGTGTATATGATAGGGGGCGCCTGCCGGAGGGCATGTCCGGACGCCCCGAGTTTAAAAAACCGGACCGGTGATCGAACCGATGAGGGCGTCGATTCGCGGTTCACCGGTCGCTTCATGTCTACGAATATGAGACAAACACACAGGCACCAGGTGTCAAGCCCAATCCGGCCGCTTTCGCGACGTGTTTACGTCACAGATTTGACTCCTGTCTACGACAATTAATTTTCCCGCGGGTGAGCCTTTCTGCCAGTTGGACCGCCGGCCTGGTAAGTCTGGTTTACATCGCCGATTCAACCGTGGTTTAGCCAGTTTGTTCAGTGCACTTAACAAACCGGCGGAGGCTCCAATTCAACCGCGGTTCGGTCCGGTTTTCCAAACTATGCGAGCAGTCTGACTTTGGAGGGTGGGTCGGTCTGCCGGATAGAAAATGGGTCGGGTCGGACACTTGTTGATGCAGGTGTGAACATTTTTCGTGTCGAACACCAATGGGCGTGCTTTCGAGTGCCGATGGAGATGCTGAGGGTGTCGCTGGAGATGCTTAACTTACGGTATTTACTGTCTCCGATCGTACGCACGCACGTACACTCAGGTAGCGTCGACATGAATGCGAGAGGACTATAGTACGTACTGACTGGCTGTACGTGTACTTTGGGAGCATGTACGTGCGCGTGGAGGGGTCTGGTTCTGCCGTTCTGGGCCTGGGCCCTGGACAAGGATAAAGACGCTACAGGCGTGAGGCGTAGCAAATGCGTGACAAGCCGGGCCCGTTGCTTCACCTGAATGAGGTATCTAGTCCAATCAATCACTCGGTCATCGATCCATCCATCTGACCCATCAAAGCCACTCATTCATGTGGTCGCGGCCGCACTTTTGCTTTTACACATTCGTCTCATCAACCCAAATATGCAGGAGGATGTCAAAAAGAACAGACGACATGCGAGAGAATCTGGGAGAAAATTCTTACTTACTAGGACTACTATGTACCCCTCAACCAAGGTTTTTCTTGCTAAGTAAAAAAAAAATCTTGCTTAAGCTCCACAGGCATACTTGGAATAGCCTATCTTTCTCCAACTGTAGCAAATGACACCGTTGATAGATCCTTCTTCCGTCATGATCAAACTTTAGGTTAGATTGCACCGGCATGGATGGTCCAGTCAGGAAAATAAGACCGCAAAAGTATTCCACTAACAACCCAGCTTAATTATTTGAGTTAGTGGACATTATCACCATCAGCAGCAAAAACGTGACACGGAAAATAGGCGGGTCTGAGCTTGCACAACAAGATCTAGTCGTCCTTTTTGATATGGACCTGTCATTCAGAACAGTTTCTAAAGACACGTTACACATACATCCTACCTGGCATGGACCCACATTATATGTCATGGAGACAAATAATGTCAGCATATTTGTTGGAACACATAGGCCAACAGCAGCACCGAGCTCGGCACTAGTCTTTTGTTATTTGTCAAACAGTTGAGTTGAGGGTCAGTCTCCAAGTCCAGGTTGATAACATGAAAAGATTTAACATTTTCCATCATGTCAGTGTCATCTGACTATGAAATGGTTGCGATTTGCATTCATCGATGGAGCAACACAGGGGGGTGTCTGTGGCATCAGCCTCGCGGCAGCCCTCATGACAAGAACATATCACAGAGTTAATTTACAGAGCTGTTCCATCATTTCGCATTCCTGGCAACACAATTTGGTGACAGAAAAGAATATTGCTGGCCCTCTTGCTAATCAACTGGAGCAATTACAAGGTGGACCCAGCCATGTACTAAAAGAATATTGTGGGTTGGTAGGTAAAAAGAATATTGCATTAGCAAGGTCACCCTGTTGGCAATTGAATCTGTACACGCTGTTATGTAGGGTTAGTGACTTGAGAGATTCAAGTGCCAATATGTTGTCCAGAAATATGTAAGAGGTAGCTGAATATGTAGGAAAACTTCCAGACTTGCCAAAAAAACTCCAGCACAAAAATGCTTTTGTGATGCGGTTGTATCCTCACTCTCGTCTGTAGAACAGGACATAAGCAGCTGGTGTTTTTAGTATGTCCTCACTTATAGGTGTTACGCATTCATCATCAAATTTGAACCATCCCTTCCCTTCTTGCTACAGAAAGATCGAACATGTTAGTAAGATGCTTACTGAGAAGCTTTAAGCAATCGTAAACACAAGCATAATGAGCACACAAACTCACGTAGATGCTTGCTGTGTAATGTCCACCTCCCATATTTCCATAGTGATTGCTAATGGCGTACAAGTGATAATGGCTGTTTGGTAGATCGTTCTTGGCGGCAATATAAGATGATAGGTCCAAATCACTGATGGGGAAATCTACAAATGTCTCAAGCTTGTTTCTTGTGAACTGGGTATATGAGAACCTTTTCAGATGGATGACCAGAACTTCAGGAAGCCTCCAGAGATCTAGTTTCTTCATCGCTTGCTGATGCTTTTTGCAGCAAGGGCAGTACCTGAAAAGGAGAACAGGAAATACTGGGTCATAAATATGAACCCAACAGAACACTTGCAATTCAGACTCATTAGCATGTTTTGAGTTGAGATATGCGTTGGGTTATTTATTTGCAATTTTACCATTAGTGTATTTTTGCAAAATCATGGCAAAATTATTCTAAGAAAGGAAAGAGAAGACGATTGCCAAAGTACAGCATCATGCAAATAGTGGCGAAAAGCAATACAGTTGATCCTCAGGAGCACTCACCACATGTCCTCGGGCCCCAACGGTTCCTCTTTTAGAAAGGCTTCTAGACAGCCACGTAACGCAACACAATCTTCAGATTCTTTCGGGATAAGCTCAAGCTTGTGTATCTCGGGTAGATTGTTCAGCACTGAGGTATTATATTGTCTTGACACACTATGATGCCAATGGACACTGACATGAAACCGGCTTGGTGTTGTCTCAACTAATTTTAGATCATTCACTTCTATTTTTGTGTGTTGGATATCATCCCTTTCATTTGTCAAATAAAATTCAAACTGCTCCATGAGTTCCTCCTTGTAAGAAACAGCTGTTAACCCACAATAAGACTCAGTAGGTCCTCCCATCACTTCACATCCATTAGCATTGCCCTGGCTTCTTTCAGGGTCATCTTCCAATGGAACACTCTCATCTGAACAGGAAGGCGTTGCATCCATCAGGTCAACAGCACAGTCACCATTGCACCTCTCACCATCAGTAAGCGAACCTGTGCTCTCGGAAATTTGAAATGGATTCAGCAATTTCAGATAGATACTCTGAAGAGTCAATCCATCGACTGTCTCAGAAAGGGATGCCAAAAGTGGAGCCTCAAAGTCCTTTATTTGCGGAGTTCCACTATCAACACCAGAATGCCTGAATTCAATGGTATGTAATGTTAAGATTAAAGATCACAAAAGGCACATTCTTAAATGTATTATCACGCATAAATTAAGCAAAGAAAACACAAATGTATTTGATGGTTCTTACTCAATAAAGTGTTTGTGTGTAAAAACCACAAGTGGGGATTTTTCGTATTGCTTCGGTAGCCGGTATGCTGCCAATTTATCTCCATCCCTCAGCAACGAAACTGAATCTGAAGGCTCCTCCAGGTATCGAATTATGCGGTTATTATAAACCTGTAGTCAATTCCAGTAAGTGGAAGACCTATAGAGCTTGTATTGCTTAACTAGCCTAGAAAGTTTGCAGCATTGAAAAGGTTCCATATGAAAGATAAAGATTACCTCCGTTATCAGCAGGGTCTCATCATCTCCAAGTGTACAAGCAGCACTTAAAGCCTGAACAAGATCACTAAGAGTGCCAAACTGTGGCACGCTGACATCATATGAGAATGGCTCTCTGCTACCATCAGTGCTGAAAACTGTCACAGTCATTGCCCTCCTTGCCGTGGAAGGCACGGGCAAAGATAAGTACATAAACGGATCAAATGTTACAGATGTTTGACTACAAGTAGGACAAGTTAATGTTGACTTGTATTGTCCCTGCAAATTTAAAACCAGAAGAAAATTAACAACAGAAACCAAGCACATCATACTTGAGTTCTTACTGTATAAAATAGTTCAGCTTTCAATGTAATAACAAATGATACACAAGAAAATGAATATTTCCTAAGGTATACATCTATGCTTTTCCAAAAGAAAACTGCACGGACCATCCCTTTATTAGATTCATATAAAACTGAGTTATAGTGTTTTCACGTCAACCAACCAACCCCTTTTTTTGCGGGTAACCACCAAACCCCTTATAGGTGCTTGTTTTGCAGAAGCATATGAGCAGTTCCATCATTATCTACTATATGGTTGTTTTCTTGTTTATGAAATCATATTGACATATATAGAAGGGTAGGGACAAGAAAAAACTTTTTAAAAAGTTGGTGTAGAATATGGAATTCAGAACAGGGTTTTAAACTTACATGACAGGTATCAACTATTACAGAGTCATTTCGAGCTAAATGGTTGCTCCAATACTCATCTGCTACTTCTTCATCAGGACGGCCACTTGCATCCTTAGCTTCTTCATATGGTTTGCATTTGACCTGATTAAGATCTTCATGGAGACCATCCAATAAGAAAGCAAGAAGCTCCTGTGAATCATGCTGATTAAAACCACTGAATTGAGGAGCAAAGCAGGCAATATTTTCCTTAAAGCGATGTGGTGCAACTGGTTTTTGATCATTGGTCCATAAACTCCTAACCAATTCTCCAAATGCCAAAGCAAGTTCCCCCTGGTTAATGTAAGTATCAGTAAGCATTTAGCTGATTTGAGTGGGAAAAGAATTTCAAGATAAATTCTTCATACATTCAGTCCAAGTGGATTTGTTCGATTAATATCTCTATCATAATCTCCAAGAAAATAATCAACAAGCTTTGTTGTGTGAGCCAAACATTGGATTGAACTGTTCATAAAGCAAGTATTCCCGAGATTTTCCAATCCGATTAGCCCCATAGAGCCAGCTCTTCCAAAGCTCCCACAAGAGAAATCAATATTCATGTTGGTCCCACCAATCTTGAATGTTAAGGAATCTGACATTGCATAGACTTGAACTTCTAGAAGATTCTGCACATGCAAAAGATAAGAAAAGGGTAAGCAGGAAACTCTGGAGGACATCTTATTCCAGGCTTATGAATCAGACCGTGAGGTTGTTGATCAATAATTCAATATTTTAATGTTGTTATATGAAAAACTGAAAACAACTGTATCACCTCTTGCTCTGAATGGCAATAGTCTTGATGTGACCTATTCCATTCATTCATTAATATTAGGTTTGTCTGCCCTGAAAAATCCCAAACATGAACCTGGATACAGAAACATTAAGTAAACGGCAGTAAAGAAAGTGTATTTCCAAAATCGGAAATGCAACAAGCAGCAACATACTGGTTGATAATCAATGTTAAACATCTTGTTCGCCCGCTTATAGTTATCAACTGGATTATCCTGAAAAAGAATGAAAGTTGTAAGGATGATGAAAAGATGAAATTTTCTCATTCATATATTGCTTCTGAGTGGTTTCTGTTTGCCACTTTGGCGTCCTTCTTCTAATACAAAATGACACACATTTAGATGTGTGTTCAACTGTTCATATTATTACCTTTTTGCTGATCTTGACAGTCAAAATGCTTGTTTCGCGCACAGATATCCTAAGCACCAAAGGATAAGCACCAGCACTGTCTCCAGCAAATGAATGTTTGTTATGCAATGCCAAACTAGAGTTCTGCCTGAAGAAGAAAAGAGAGATGAAATTAGAGGCTATGGACATGACAAATTAGGGGCTGAGGGCCTGAGCCCAATAGACAGACACGACCCAGACAAATAAGATAACACACTATGTCAAACTAATAGTATGGTCTACTTAAGAACCATCTTTGGCATCCAAGTATTAAAACTACTCCAGGAATAAGTACTCCCTCTGTCCCTTTTTATAAGACGTTTTGGCAAGATTAATGGCTTGCCAAAACGTCTAATAAAAGAGGACACGGGAAGTACTGAACAATTCCATATTTCAGTTACGGAAAGTATGTAGGTATTATCTATTGACAGGTATATATATGATGATGGGATCGTATTCACTCTTTCCCCAATAATATAAGAGGTAGAATTGTTGATGAAAAGTGAGTCTAAACTTAAGACTGCGACAAGGTGAAAAGGCAAATAGCCAACACCCAGAATATCAGTATGCTGAGTTTAATGTTCCAAAATAAATGACCTCGCAATCTGGTCATATGCAGTCAAAGATATTTAACTTTGCTGAGCAAGTGAAAACTGAAATAATCAACACTTAAATATCAATCGATTGAGTTAAATGTATCTCTTAATGCGGGATATTCTATAAACAGTTGACCTCACGATCTGGTTATATGCAGTTAAGGGTATTTACCTATCTACATTAGGGGTGTCACTATTTGACCTGTGGCAAATAATTTACTTCAACTGGATTTGATGGTTGTTTTGGCGCAACTTATTGATTCTCAAGATCATGAGAAGACAATACCTTAAATTGTCAAATCTATTGGTGGATAATTGCTAGGTTGCTGAAAGTGCAAATTACTACTCCCTCCGTTCACAAAAGGATGTCTCAATCATTCTCAAATTTGCATGTATGTAGACATGATTTAGTGTGTAGATACATACATATTTGAGATAGGTTGAGACATCCTTTTGTGAACGGAGGGAGTATATATCAAGGATACTTCTGCTTGTCAAAATGATTGATCATATCAGGCCCACCTCCCAACAAGGCCCCTAATTCTCAAAGAGGAATAGCAAGGTATTTCAGACTCCATTGCTCCCAGAGATTGATTGAAAACTCAGAAGGCCTTATTAAAAGGTGAGATTTCCTCCCTAACATCTTTTATGCAGAAATAAAAAATGTGACAAGATTATGCCTAGACAAATGGGCTGCGTTGGAGTACAGACAGATGAGACTCCATAGTTAGTAGTAAAACTAAAATATGTTGAGTATGAAATGAGAAGCATAACAACCCAATTTTTTCCGTGATTTTGTCTAAAATGTATCTATTGCATCCAAGCTTGGGAGAAAAATGATCTACCATATACTAGTACATGACAGTCAACCGAAAATGAGAAGATAATCCATGAACTCTAATCATACGTTTGGTACATAGCAGATACGATAAAATCATAATGGTTAGATTCCATTGAAGTGGCCGATAGATTCTCATCTCCATCGAGATGGATAAATTAAGAAACAGTCTGAGTTGGCCATCAGGCCAAATAGATACAAATAAGACCTACAGTCACGCTTTATGATTTCCAGCTAAGTAGGTCAGGCAAATGATTCCCTCTATAGAAAAGGTTAAGATGTGGATATTTCTTCTTCTGATACAGGTATGGATTTCCATGTACAGCTTGCTGTCTCACAGATTTAAACATGGCAAGTATATGACGAGATCATGCGCATGTCCATTAATTTGGTGCACTCTTATTTCGATGAACTATAACCAATGTATCTTTATGTAGCAGTTGAACAAAATCTGGCAGTTAGTCTGGCAGACTCATATTTTTAATGGACCATAACTCATCAAAATTGATACACCCAAAGAAAACAATAGGCATCCTTAATTTCATTGCCACAATAAGTCATAATTAATAGAGTAGTAGAGTACTCTTGATACTAGTTTGAGGAATAGCAACACGTGACACAGGCACAAACTTAGCACGGGGAGGACAGTGAAACCATCAGCATTTCACTGTTGGAGATGTTTATGTACTATCCCCTTGCTAGCATGAGATCCAGATTGTGAAGAGCTACCTTGAGGAAGAAGGAGAAGAGCAACGAGAGAGAGGAATGATGAGAATTCAAATTTATTTCCTCAATTCAGTCATAGCTGTTTCGGTTACAGGTTCAGGCTTATGTAGCCAACTCACTCACCCCTGGCACACAGGCCCACACGTCATATAATTTACTCACACACGCACACAGTGCCACCTTATTTTATCTTCTCTTTCTGGTGGCGCCTCCCTTCACCTAAGGCGTGACGGACTGCTTGACAGTTTAAGAAGACTTCAAGCAAGATCGTGAATAGATAAGAGTTAATACTTAATACATAGGTTGGTCCTTGAACTATCCCTTGTGGCACAATTTGGTCTTTGAACCAAATCAGTCCACAAATTTTCATTTCTGGCTCACTGTCGTACAAACTGCACAATGCACATGTGGCATGTTGACAAGCTGAATCTGGAGGATGGGGCTCAGCCCAACCTCTAAATCATCTAAGCAACTCATCACATGTCTCATTGGACATGGCCAAGAGGTTTAAATGCAACGGTATTTTACATGCTGGAATCTGGAAACTCAAAATGATCAGATAGCGAATAACATCTTGTGGGTGTTTGGGTCAGTTTGGGTGTGCATGCCACCAGGAAGAGCAATACCACGAGAGTAACGGACAGGGAGCAAAGAGAACAAGAGGATGCTGAATGCAACTGTCACGAACTCACTATTGCTCTCTGCCCAGCTTGATTGCAATTTCTTCTTGCTCTCACCATCAGTGTTCCTGAATTAAATACTTCCCTTTTGTTCTGTAATGGTGATGGGTTTCCTCTGCAAAACACGTGGACAGATAAAGAGGAATTTGTACCTCTCCGAGGCATGTCCAGTGCCCACCTGATCAATGATGGTCCGAGAGCATCCAATATGGCAGCCGGCGACAGTGTCCCACACAGGAAGAGAGGAGGTAGTGATTTAGATAGCCTTGGAGAGAATTGATGGGAAGGTCAATTAGGACATTCGACATAGCCCGGAACCAGGTAGCTGAGTCAAAGGCCACGCGTGGAGCCACATAGGAAGAGGGGGCAAACAAGCCAACAATTAAAGTTTAGGGACTGACTGGATAGCTTATTAGTTTGAGGACCACACTAAGCCACGAGCGATAGTTCAACCACCAACTGAGTATTAACTCAAATATATAAAAATTATAAGGAGCAATCATTTTTAGATTGCCCTCACTTATTTTTATTCAATTGAAATGAAACCTAACCTAACCAGTTCAGTTCACCCAAAAGATTAAGCTGTTGGGGAAATATAAGGAATATATCAGCACCCCCTTCATGTCTATGCTCCACCAGGCGTTAGCGTGGGATCGATAAAGGCCGCAACTATTTTTATTAATTGTGTGTTGGCTGTATCTTGAACTCGAAACCACTTGGCTATGAAACCATATTGAACTGCATGCACCTAACCAGTCCACCCAAAAGGTTAAGCTGTTGGTAAAGACTGGCAATATATTTGAACAACTTTGTAAGAAAGGAAAAGTAAAGAAGTTCTAACTCCTAACCACTCTCTCAAAATAATATCTCCGTGTTTTCAATGGTTACACAAATATGAAGACGTAACTGATATAACACAATAAGAAAGTACAAATAGCATTTATTTATTTTCCAAAAGTTGTACTCCCTCCATTCCGTAAAGAGTGTACTTCTAGCTTTCTTGGAAACTGGAAAGTCAAACTATTTCCATGTTTGACCGAGTTTATACAAAAATAAACATTATTTAGGTACAAGATGAAAATTTATTTCATTATGAATCTAATGATACTAATTTGGTGACATAAATGTTGTTGCTTTTTTGTATAAACACAGTCAAACTTAATAAAGTTTGACTTATCAAGAAACTTGGAAGTACACTCTTTTGGGGGCGAAGGGAGTATGTACAAAGCACCACAATGCATATAAATAAAATGACCCAGCAGGCCAGCATACAATATATTAAGATCCTTAATGGGTTATCTTAGTTTGTAATGATTTGCCACAAAAATCATGGGTGATGTCACATCCCAAATGCAAATAGTTTAGAAGTCATATGTATTTTACATGCCAAATTGTTGTATATTGTTGGAGGTTGTACAGATGAGAATGTTTGTTCATATTCAAGTTTAGCATCAACACGCGATCGCATACAAATGGATAGATTAAACATGTGTACATAACATACTCATGATGATGAAGGATTGGCTGGTGAGGCAGTGCAAGAAAAATGAATGCAAACGAGTAAAAGGCTAGCCCAGGCCAACGCTCCAACTACACGCCCTCTCCATGATATTGCGGCTTAACTACGAGTAGATTCTCTAAGCCTGGACTTACATCACTAGGCACTGACACCTTATAATGACATTACTGTTAACTAGAGCTGGATCTACTAGTGCCAGATGAAAGGGTCATGCGATTGCATCGTCAGTCAAGCACAGTAATCAGTAGCATGTCGAGTAACACCATTCGATATCCCAATTATGATACTCCCTCCGATCCATATTAGTGGGCATAGCTTTGTCTAAATTTATATGTATCTAGTTAAGTATTTAGACTAGATACATGTGTATCTAGACAAAGTTGTGCCCACTAATATGGATCGGAGGTAGTACTAAAAAGAGAGGCATCAAAATGTGCAACCTATAATTAAGAAGTAAGGACAGGGAGCGTAAGAAATGCAGCTGTGAGGCCAATTCACCTGGCAAGCGCCCGCGAGAGCTCGTCTGCCGGGACGAGCGCGTAGCTGCGGCTCCCTCCGGCGGCCGCCCCGGCGCGGCGCTCCCCACGGTCGAGGCGCAGCACGAGATCCGGGTGCAGGAAGCTGTGGAGGAGCCTGAGGCCGTAGTAGGAAGGCGAGGCCGCGGGCGTGGCCGCGTACCGGACCCCGCCCTCCTCCGCCGCCTCCTCCCGCACCCCCGCCCACCACCTGCGCACATTGTCACCAAATCAGTCCCGTGTTTACGGGGAGGAACTTCAGCCTCGCTCGGTCGGGCGCGTGCGTGCGTACCTGAAGGGGACGAGGCAGACGGCGGCTGGGCTGGACGGGGAGGCGGCGGGGCGTCGCAGGCGGCGGAGGTGGAGGCGGAGGCGGAGGTCGGGGCGGAGGCGGTGGCGGCGGTGGCCATTGCTGGGGGAGATGGGATCTCTGATCTGGGGGCGAGGTGGGGAAGCGTGTTCGAGTGAGCTGGTGGCCAGGCAGCAGCTGCCTTTTGGTTTTGTTTGCGGCTGCAAGCTGCTGGTGCTGGCGATGGATTTGATTTGGATTTACTTTTGTAAGTTTGGGATCGGGTTGGCTGTCATTCCTCGCTGTGCCGGGCTGGCGCTTCGGAGAAGACGAAGAAGGGAAAGGGAATCGAGCTTGGCATTTGATTTGACCCTGCGTAGCTAGCCAGTAGCCAGCAATCGGTTTGACAGTTGGCTGACCAAATTTTCGGCAGCAGAAACTGCGAGGAAGTACATGCTCATCTGGTTTTTTTTTAGGAAAGTACATGCTCCCTGTTTCATGCCATGGTTGACCGAGACAGGGTTAGAACGTATCTCTAGCAGATCCCGGATAAACCCCCTGCTCGAAAAATAACTACATTTTTTATGGGTATGGGACGAACAAACGGCCCGATTAGATACAACAAAAAGGGCTAGATTAGCAAAAAATCGCGGGAGCGGGATATTTCTCCATGAGCATTTGTCATGTTCTCTGTTTCTGCGGCCAATTATTATGTTCCTCATTTGTGGCGCGAGAAAGCGTGAGCTGAAACTTCAGCTCCGTCCTTACCCCCGAACCGCCGCGCCGATCTCCCCGGTAGAGAGCCTGCTCGCGCCGCAGCGCCACCGATTCGCTGCCATGGACCCGACGCAACTCCCGCTTGTTGGGTTCGTCGCCTCGACCTTCCGCGCCTCCAACGGCCGGCTTCCCCGTCGCCGCGCCAATTTCGGCCGCCGGCAGCCAAAAACGGAAGCGCATGGGCAACCACGTCGTCCAACCGCCGGGCATGAACGCAGCAGGGCCCATGCGGTTGCCGCCTCGAAGTGTCCTCCCACGTACGGCTACCCTGCCACTATGGCCGGCGCAAGATCGCTCTTGAGGAGCAAAAGATGAAGACCGAGAAGATAGCCGAGGAGAACCACCTCATGATGATGGATCCCAATGTATGCAACCGATGGCAAGAGAATTTTGGGGATGACAAGAATGGAGATCATGTATCAGAGGAGACAAGAGATTCATGATCGTATGGTTGGTGGTGGTGATGGTACAAGAGAGATATTCACCCCCTCTAAATTACCATATCAATCGTTTCATGAGTAGATGAAATGATACAAGAGACCCGTAATTGTCGGTTCGCTAAAGAAAAACTGGGTAATATCCAATATACTCGCAACCCACCAGGCTAACTAGGTATAAAGCACCATAAGACACATATCAACACTGGTAACACCGACTGAACGCATCACAAAAATAGAAGAATGACACCACTATTCCCAGCACCCTCTCTCATGGTGCATCGACCATCCCTCTCACGACCCAAGAGATTACAACTGTCTCGTGACACCAGGTGCACTCCCCACCGTCGCGTCGGTCAAGCACACCATGATCATGTTCGCCGACCTCGTCGACCTGGGTGAGCAAGACATTGTTACCAAAAAATAAAGTTAGGATTCAAAATGGAGGAATAAAAAAACACATGATTGAAGCAACATGACATCTTACAACATGTTTTGATTAAATGAATTTCATAGGCAATTTGAAGAATTCCATTCCTAAGTAGATTTTAATCCGGAAGAATTTTCCTATGACCAACTTTCGATGCAACTCCATAGGAAAATTTCACTTAGGTCCAATATCATAGTATTTTATGTTTTGTGACAACTACGCAACCAACCAACATCCACACAAATTCAACTGTTGTCAACTTCTGAAGGATTCGAATGTCATCACATTATATTTCTACATTCTTCGTAGGCTTGCAGTTTGGAAAATTTATATGAACCAAGAGGCGGGACTAGAAAACTGTAGGACTCTTCACTAGTATAGAACGACATATCGGATACCCCTCTATGGCAACGGCAGGAGTTAGGCGACGGAAGAAATGAGTTTCGCGCGCTTCCGCGGGAGTGCGCGCGTGAGAATCCGTCGATGGGCCCGACACAATGGTAACGGAGAGCAAAATAATTCCGTTGCCAGCATATTGCAAACGGAGGTGCACAGAAACTCCGTTGCCGATAAGCCCAAAACAGATACAGAGATATGTAAATCTCCGTTTCCCATGTGAAGGCCCATTAAGCGGTGCCCATATAAATATCACCCACTCCAGTGCATCTCACTCTCACTCACTCTCCCCAGGTCCTAACCCTAGCCGCACACTCTCTCCACGAACTTCACACTATCGATGGCGAACCCCTCCGACGCCGACGGAAGTCAGGATGGAGCATCTTCCTCCTTCCACCCTCCGAGACGCAGCCCGGATCTCCCCTACAACTAGGACGAGATCCACGGCGACAGGTCTCGCGAGTTCATGTGGAGCCGTCAAATCCCCTCCGGATCCACGGCGGCGGCGGCCGCCGACGCCCGGATCTCGTCCTCCTCGGACGATGAGGACTCGGATCTGGAGGTCGGTCTCCTCCTCTCTCATGCCGCCTACGAGCGCGAGCGCGCCGACGGCGTCATTGAGGACTCTGTGATGCAGAGAGCAGTCCGCATCTCCACCGCCGAGCATGCGATACAAGTCGTCGAGGAGGCGTTGTTCCAGACGTAGCTCGGGAGGCCATAAACCGGTCTCTTCTCTCTGGCCAGGGCCCTGGTCCACAGGCGGCGGCGGCGGAGGAGGAGGAGGAGGTGGAGGAGGAGGAGGACGTTTCGGTGTTCGAGGAGGATGAGGTCTCCTTTGACGTCTCCTCTGACAGTGGCTCTGGCACCTGGGACGCAATCCACGACGGAAAGCGACCCTGCCTCGTTTAAGGTAAGCGACCGCACTTTTTACTATGTTTTTGCTTGGTTTTTGCTCTGTTAGCTACTTATTTAGCTAGGTTTTGCTCTGTTAGTTACTTATTTAGCTTGGTTTTGCTCTGTTAGCTACTTATTTAGCTTAGTTTTGCTCTGTCGGCGAGTTATTTAGCTTGGTTTGCTCTGTTTGCTCTGTTTTGCTCTGTTAGCTACTTATTTAACTTGGTTTTGCTCTGTTAGCTGCTATGTATTTGCTCTGTTTAGCTACTTTTAACAAAGATTATTCGTTGTGTCAAGTGCTTGGTGGATGCTTGGTGACGATGCTGCTGCCATGAAGACCTAGGAGCGGGGGCTCCGTACACGGTGCCGTCACCAAGAGCAGTACATTTTGTGCAGCAGGATGAAGACAGTTGACAAGGTGTGGGCTCGGCAAATCCCTGGGTTGTGTACCCCGGGTTGATTGAGGGGGAGAGAGATGAGCGCTGGTGATCACGACGGCTGACAAGCGAGGCGTTTTACCCAGGTTCAGGCTCCCGGAGGATAACACCCTACTTCCTGCTTGTCTGGTTATTGATGGTGAGCTGTGGCTACCATGGCGAGATGGCAATCTCGCTAGGGTTTGTGTGGCGGCTAAGAGCGTACCCTAGACGAAGGACCCTCCTAGCCTTTATATGGTAGGCTAGGTCTCAGGTGAACGGTGCCGATGGCGCCTACAAGCATGGCGGGGTCGCATGACCTAGCGTCGACTATCTTGGGCCGCACGTCGTCCTCCCTTGGGCCTTCCTTGGGCCCTCGTCATAAGGTTGATGGGCTTGGCGTGACCCAGGTATCCCCACCGTGGGGGTACTCGAAGAGTGACCCCACGACAGGAGCCCCGAGTGCTTAGTCGAATGTAGAGTCGGGTATAGGACTCCATTCTCCTGGGCACGCCTTCGAGTTCCTGAAAGGGACAAGTAAAATTAGTCGACTCCGGCCGTTCAGGGCTTACGGAGGATTCCTTAGTCGAATCGTCGACTGCAGGGTTAAATACTGTGAATCCGGCCTTAGTCGGTGATTTTTCGACTGCTATTGTTCTGAGTCACTTGGGAGCGCGAACAGCGCTCCCGATGGGAGTAGCCCCGAGATTAAGCTGAATTGCTTGCAATTGAGGTTAAACTCAATTTTTCTTCAGTCGAAAAGCCTGCTCCCGATGGGAGTAAAGGAGGGACTTAACTTGGAGTCGCGACTGGCTTTGTGCGACTTACTGTGTATTCGGCCGGTTTGGCTTACTGCGCGAGTTTGCTCAGCATTTGGAGCTTACTGGATGCTCTTTCACTCGAATGAAACGTTCGAGTTCTCAATCAGCTCGTTGGCTTACTGTATCAACTTATTCAGCTCTGAGAGCTTACGGAATCTTCTTGTACTCGAAAGGACTGTTCGAGTTCTCCATCAGCCCTGTTGGCTTACTTCCTACGCCTTCGTGGTTGACGTCAGTGCTGACGTTTTTGACGCACTCTGTGGTCCGATGGGACGTGACAGTGCGGTCCCACTGTCAGTATTGACTGGAGACAGCGGTTGCCGCTTTTTTCTGACCGTTGGGCGCGAAAATTTCGCTGTGTGATGATGACGCCTTGATTCCCGCGCTAGTGGGCGCGTGGCCGTCGACGGTTTGCTATCTCCGCGTGACACGTGGACGGCCAGATGATGTTGCGGAGAGCGGTTTCCGCAGGGATGGCCAGGATTAACCTGACCGTTGCGGTACTTAATTTTCACCGCGGCGGTGAACAGTTCATCCATCCCCATTCCGTCATCGTCTCCACTGCTTCGTTTCCACCATTGTTGCTCCTCTGCTAGTTCCTTTCCCCCACCCTCCATGAGCAAGGCCGTGATGAAGAGGGGGAAAGCTGCTGCTGGCGCCGACGCCGCCGCCGAGGCGAGCGTGATGAAGAAGCCCGACGTCGATTGGGTCAAATCGTCGGTGAAGAAGGCCGACCTCGAGGCCCTACGCGCGCAGGGGCTGCTGCCGCCGGTAGACCAGGCGACGGTCGCGCTCCGGGGAAAGAGGTATTTCCCGCTCCTCGCGAGGGGGAACGCGTTTGCTTCGTGGATTTCCTTCCGCGGGGTTTCGGGTTCCCCCTCCACGATTTCGTCCGTGGTCTCTTGTATGCTTATGGGATTCAGATCCACGATCTGACTCCCAATACGTCTTGAGCATCGCGAGCTATTTCGTGCTCTGCGATTGCTTCCTGGGGATCGCCCCCAACTGGCTGTTGTGGAAGTCGCTATTCCTCGTCAGGAGGAATGTGGGGAAGAGCAAGCAGGTGTACCCAGTTGGCGGCTTCGGCATCCAGGTGCGTGGCGACACCTCCTACTTCCAGATGAAGAAGTCTGACTCCGTCCAGGGCTGGCGGAAGAAGTGGTTCTACATCAGGTGCGACCAAGCAGGGCTTCCTGGATTCGCGGCTGATCGCGAGTTGCGGAAGACGAAGCGCGTGGGCGCACCCGCTGTCGAAGGAGGACAGGGAGGCGATTCAGCCCTTGCTGACGCTACTGCGTGGCCTTCTGAAGAGTCTTGGCGGCGAGACAGGTGGAATTCACCTCATCGCCACCTTCTTCAGGCTTCGGTGCAGCCGCTGCGCAGTCGCGTCCACCCCATGTGGGCGCGTGAGGATGCTGGCAATGAGCTTGCTGATGACACAGTCGAGTCGAAGGTGAGGAGCATCACCAGTCTCCGAGCCG